>CM039437.1:880501-1480501 GCA_022379115.2 Bauhinia variegata | reverse complement strand
AGGTCACTTTGGACCCAAAAGAACAACACACAAGGTGCTGGAGTGTGGTTTCTATTGACCCACCATTCATAAAGATTGTTTTCACTTCTGTCGTGCATGTGAGCTATGCCAGAAAAACTAGTAATATTGGGAATAGAAATCAAATGCCACTTTATAATGTTTTTGTTTGTGAAAAATTTGATGTTTGGGGCATTGATTTCATGGGCCCCTTTCCCCCTTCCTTTGGCTACATATATATCTTGGTTTGTGTTGATTACTTGTCAAAGTGGGTAGAAGCTTTCCCTACTAGGAATGATGATGCGAAAACCGTAGTCAAGCATGCGAAGAATGACATTGTGAATAGGTATGGGATGCCAAGAGCAATAATCAGTAACAAGGGCACACACTTTTGCAACCGCACCTTAAAAGCTTTATTAGACAAGTTTCAGGTCACTCATAAAGTGTCTACTGCTTATCACCCTCAAACAAATAGGCAAGCCGAGAGTTCTAATAGGGAAATCAAGGGAATTCTGGAAAAAATTGTTAGACCTGATAGGAAGGACTGGAGTTTGAGATTAGGTGATGCTTTATGGGCCATAAGAACAGCTTATAAAACTCCCATTGGCATGTCACCCTATAGAATTGTTTTTGGCAAAGCTTGTCACCTCCTTGTAGAACTAGAGTATAAATCTTTTTGGGCTGTCAAGTAGTGTAATCTTGATTACAATCTAGCTGGGAGAGAGCGAAAATTGCAGCTTCAGGAACTAGAGGAATTAAGGTTAGAAGCTTATGACAATTCTGTTATATACAAGGGCAAATCCAAAGCTTTCCATGATGCTAAGTTAACTAGGAAAGAATTTCATGTAGGTGAAAAGGTACTGCTATATAATTCAAGATTGAAATTATTTCCTGGAAAACTTAAGTCAAGGTGGCTTGGACCTTTTATTTTCACTCATGTCCATCCTCACGGAGCTGTAGAGATTAGGAACCTTGATACTAATAAAATTTTCAAAGTAAATGGACATAGGTTGAAGAAATTTTATGAAGGTGATTCTACCTAGATGGTGGAAGCAATTCAGTTGGAGGATCCTTGAGCATAAAGAATGTCAAGCCAATGACATAAAACAAAGGCGCTTCTTGGGAGGCAACCCATGTTAATCTCAGGGAAGTTTGCATTTTTAATTCTGTCTACTTTTTATTTTTGTCATGTTTTCTTATTTTTATTTTTGTCCATCTTTTCCATTCTAGTTGTTTTTCTTTTATCCTTGCATTAGGGACAATGCAAAATTTAAGTGTGGGGGGGGGGGGGGGAATGGAAAATTTTGCATGTTTGCATGACACTAAATACTCCCTACATCTTAATTATTGTATCCTTCTTCTTAATTCGGCATTCAAGAGAAAACAAGAAAATCTCTTGAAAGTGTAGTCTCATATTAATCAAGAATAACCCATGACATAAGTGAGTATGGCTGAGTGGATCCTAACTCAGGCCAAATCTCAAACCTATACATTGTATAATGTGATTGATCATGAGGTCCAAGTGAGCTATTTGAGCCGAGTGAAAGGTTGGGACATTCATGCCAACTTGAGAGTTCATTTATATTTTTTCATATGTGTATTTTGTTCAATTTGAGGTATAGACCTTTGAAATTTGCTCTAAGCCTTGCAAATACCACATATTTAGAGTTATATCTGCATGCTTGAAAGTGATATGGGCACTTAGGTATAACCAATTTAGCCTTTTACAACCCACCTTGCATAATTACCAGTAGTAGACCACTTCTGAGCCTTAGCCTTCCTTTCTTTTAAGCACATTATAAGCCATATACCATTCCTTTGATTTGTCTCCATTTTTAAACCCAGCACCTTGAAGGACTATGTGAATTTGAGTCATAAAATTGTTGCCTAGTTAGTAACTAGGGATGTGGGGAGAAAGAGCCTCAAAAGATGTGAAAATCTCCCAAAGCAAAGTGCAGGAAAAGTCCAGCAAAAGAAAAGAAAGAATTCTGGAAAGAAAAAAAAAATGTTGAATGAAGCTGAAAAGAAAAAAAAAATTCTGCAAGCAAAAGTAAAAGAATGAGAAAGAAGGGAGAAGCAAAATATGTAGTATGAGGCTTGATAGTAGAGAATAAGTGAGCTTGAAAAGAGTATGCTTCTAAATTCACATAATCTCTTCTTGGTGTAGCTGAACCCTTGATTCCATCTTCCTTTTCTTACCTTACCAAAAGCCCCATTGCAACCAAGGAAAAGTCCTTTTGATTTAAGTATGCTGTATGCTCTAAGAAGTGGAGGTAAGACTAAAAATCAAATTTTGGTAGTCTTGCTTTATGATTATGAACTTGAGAGTAAACACTTTAAACCTAAACACTTGAGAGAACTTGAGCGTAAACACATATATCCAGTGAGGATCACTCACATTATGCATTATGAAATCTGAGATAGGAGTATTTGCTTAATGACATATCTACTTATGTTTGTGAGGTGACGACTTGCTTGACATGGTGACTTACATATCTCAGGAGAGTTTTCTTTGTTTTGTTTTTAGTTTGATCGAGGACGATCAAGAGTTTAAGTGTGGGGCAATTTGTTAGGACTTAATTTAGTCACATTTCAGCCCCATAATTTCTTGGTTTAGTGACACATTCTTAGGCTATTTCATTTGATTTAAATCACTTTTTAGATTCTTGAACTCATATGGATGATATTATAAATTGAGCTTAATTGCATGTTTTTAACTAACATTTGTATTTTCACAAGTGATTAATTCCCAAGCATTGACAAGCATTGAAGAGCCAAGCTGGAAAACAGCAAAATGGCAATGCTGCCAATGGGCGCCGTAGCGCTGCCTTCCAAAGACTGTTGCTGCCAATTCTGCCAATGGACGCCGTGGCGCCCATATCTCACCGTCGTGGCACCCAAAGCCTGCATTGATGTGATTTTGAGGAGTTTAAAGCCAAGTCAATTGCCAGGAAGCCTTGTCATACAAGGATTGGGATTCCTAAGCTTGGAAGACTCTTTGGAAGCATGAATAAAGTGGAATTAAAGTCTTGAAATAATATATCCACTTAGTGTCCTAGTTAGAATATGATTAGGATTTACTTGTACTTAAAGATATAACTTAATTAAGAGTCCTATTTTGAGCCTAACTAGGAGTGCATATATTATAAATAGCCAAAGGGGCTGGAGAGGAAAAACAACACGCCAACACACAACCATCAACACCACATTCAGAGCTGCTACCAGATCTGGAACTCATCCATGCAACACCACCAAGAGCCACGTATCAAGAGCTGAAGACATCCATTGTCCCTTTTGCCGAAACTAGTATTTTTCTCTTTGTTTATTTTTGTTCAACCGATCATGCTTTCAGTCCAGAATTTTGCTGGATCTGTTAGTATGGTAGCTTCATTTCTTTTATTCTTAGCTAAACATATCTAAGCCATGATACCAAATTTGTGAGATAAGATTATGATTTTAATGTTAGATAAATTGATTTGAGTATTATGAAATTATTTGACAGCATTGTTATTGAATCTAGTTAGATCTGTTTGGAGTAGCTAACCAACCTATTTGAATGATTCATATTGTTAGCTAATTAAGTAAGTCTGGAACCTTAATTAATCGGCACAAGTAACAACTAGTTAACCCTAGAATTGAATTGATTAGAATAATTTCATATCTGAATTACATAGAGCCGCTGGTGGACCTTTATGGTTTAGGTTAGATGATGTTTTCCATAGATCTTAATGCTCCAAGTTTGGTTAAATCTCATGCACTGGTGTATTGAGGTTATTGGACTTGGTAGGTTTTGAGCTCAGACGTTCTAGTTACAAAACAAACGGTAAGAGAAAATAGGGAATTTTGTCGTACAAAGTTCTACAGTCTTGCTATTCGAAATTAATTTACCTATGTGTCAATGATCAAATTTGTGTTATCATGGTGAGGATATGTCGATGCTAAGCATGCCTTATTAATTCTGTCACTCAATCTACTCAATTTACTTACTCTACTTCTCTTTATTCTCTTTTATTAACTTTTAAATTTGCTCAGAATTTTTAGTAGTAGTTTGATTGCTCCTTAGTGAGTGTCATGAATTGACGAATTTAATATGCATATGCGTATGAATGGATGTATATATAGATGGAACAATATGTGATGTGTGGAACACAGTGCAAGTATACACTATCAGTGTAGCTAGCAAGTATTTCGGGGGTTGTCGTACCCAAGGAATTGTTATTGATTACTAGAGTAGTATAACTCCAATATTGGTCAAGCAGATAATAAGAGTGATAACAACAAATTAAAGTAAAGTAAAATAGCATGAAAGTAAGAGAAATAGCTAAAGAATGCTTGGAGAGAAAATAAGGAATAAAAACCTAGGGATTCAGATTTCACCACAATTCCTTTGTATAGACTTTCATGATTCAGTTATGACTTTCCATAATTATCAATTGCTAGCCAGAATTCCCTAATCACATTAATCAGCCTTGGTATTAGGTCAGATTAAATCTAATTATAATTACCAACCCTGCTACTGGTCTGTGCGAGTTGTAGCAACTATAATTGCATTAAGTTCTGTGAACATCCCTTTAGGGAAATTAGGGGAACGCCCTAATTCCCATGTGGCTACACAGGGTCCTCGGTACTGGTCTGTCTTTAGCTCCACTATGGATTTAGCTTTTGTGGTCTAGATTAACTAATCTCCGATCGGTCTCATAGAAAACCCACAAATTTCCCCTAACTAATTGGCCACAAAAGTCAAGAGTGAAGTGCAGAAAATTAAATCTCAATTAAATAAAAGATGGAATTGTCATAACATCATCAATCATGTCTATACAAGAAATTGGGCTACATCCTAGCCCCTAGAAAAGAAATTAGTTACACATAGTATAACTTAAACACATGACACAAAATAAAGAAAACATGAACATAAAAGGCGTAGATGAAACGCCTTGCTCCTTGCTCTCCTTGCTTGTGCGTGGTTGAAGTAGTGTGTTGCTTCATGCCTTGCTGCCTATTTATAACGTATCTAATCCTAATTTTACTATAACTAGGAATACAATATTAGTAGGATTTAAATACTTTAATCCCACTTAAACTAGGATAGAATATTATCTAATTTTACTTTGGCAACTTCAGTCCCACTAGGACTATTGAGAATTTAAGGTTTAGTTTCTCTCCAACTAGGATTCCAATTAGGATAATCCTCTTCCTAGTGCTACTTGAATTAGGACTCTTAGATGAATTATAACTTTAATTATAGAGTCATTCCTAATCATGCTTGAAATAGGATTCCAAATGGCTGCACACTTCCAAGACTTCAATCCTACTAGAACAATAATTCTGGAGAGTCTTCTAGGCTTGAGAGTCTTAG
Source organism: Bauhinia variegata (assembly GCA_022379115.2). NCBI lineage: Eukaryota > Viridiplantae > Streptophyta > Magnoliopsida > Fabales > Fabaceae > Bauhinia > Bauhinia variegata. The sequence continues at coordinate 1,475,148 of CM039437.1, read as the reverse complement.
TCCTTGTAGGACACTACTTCCCAGAAGTCCACTTGGCTTGGAACTCTTTAAACTGCTCTGAAACAGGTCCTGGGCACCACGGTACCCATTGGCAGAATGGACAGGCTGCGTCTCTGGTAGATGGCGCCACGGCGCCAAGGCATGGGCACCACGGCGCTCAAGCTTGGTTAAAATGTTGGATTTTCTTGCTTTGGCTCCTTTCAGTGCTTGGTTCCTGCATAATAGTAAAATGACATTAAAAGCACCCTGATCTATATTAATTTGGGACTTAAATGCAAGAGAATTCATGCCAAAATATCTATATAAATTACACTCATCATAGTTCATAATCACAAACCTCCCCTTTCGTGTGTTAGTCCTTAGGTAATTCATCTAGGTAGTTTAATTTTCTGTTATTTCAATTCATAGTTTACTTTCTTTTAAAGCAATCTTATTAGATTAAATACTCGCTTCCTCGTGGGATTGATCCTACTTGCCCTATATTATATTATATAATTTTAAGGGAGTAGTGAATTAATTTGTGAGCCTACGACACCTCTTACAACCTGCATGGCTTCCACAATTGGTTTGAATAATTCTAAGTAGTAGAAAATTAGCTAACTAAAGAAAATAAAAGAATGTGAAAACAAATAAAACACACGAAAGAAAGGGAAAGGAATTAAAAATTGATGGGTTGCCTCCCATAAGTGCTTGGTTTATAGTCCTCAGCCCGACTATCTCAGGTTCTTCATGGCACATCGAGAAGGTTGTAGGGAGAAATCTTAAGCTCTCCCACTCTCTTTCCTTCTTTGCTTGGGTAACCAACCATCTTTAATATTTTCTCAAGGAAAATTGGGAATCCAGAACAGCACCACTCTAGAATTCCCTTGCCTTTCTTCTTTTTATTCTTAGCTTTCTTTTTCTTTGCATTTGGGGCTTTGACAGCCAGCTGTACTAATTTCACAGCTTTGACTTCAACCTTCTCTTCTTGGAGCTTTTCGTTTGTATTGCATGGCTCAGGGTCTTCAAAAAGTTTGGAAGTGGCATGGTCTTCATTGATCCTCGATCTGAGCTCTCCAGCAACTAGATCTATTATGGCTCTACCAATTGCCAAGAAAGATCTTCCCAGTATTAAGGGGATATCTGCATCCTTCCCCATATCAAGTATTACACAGTCCACTGGGAAGAAGAATTTGCATACTCTGATCATGATGTTTTCCACCAAACCATATGGGCGTTTAAGGGATCTATCAGCAAACTCTAGAATCATCTTGGTGGGCTTTACTTTCCTAATGCCCAATTTCTTGAACATAGAGAGAGGCATTAAATTCACACTAGCTCCTAGATAACACAATGCCTTACCCACATCCATATTACCTATTTTACAGGGTACAGTGAATTTTCCGGGATCTTTTGCCTTTGCTGGTAACTTCCCTTAGAGGATTGCACTGCACTCTTCAGTGAGTGCAACTGTTTCATGGTCTTCCAGAAATTTGGCAGTTTCTTGGTCCAGCTTCTGCTTTCTAAACCTATTAGGAAAAGGAAGAGGTGGCTTGTATGGTGGAGGATTATTTGGGAAAAGCTTAAATCTTGGCTTTTCCTTCTGCTGTGGTTCAAGCCTCTTTTCTAGGATGACTTTAGGTGCTTTCTCAGGTTCAAGTGCAACCTGTTCGGTCCCTTCTTCAGGCGTGGGCTCCTTTTCTTTCTCCCCTTCAGTTGTGGGAGTTTCTTTCAAGTTAATCTCAGCTACCTTCCCACTTCTCAGAAAAATGACATTGACATGCTCTGTTGGATTTGCTTTAGTGGTGCTAGGTAGTGAGCCAGGTTGTCTAGTGGTCAAAAGTTGAGAAATTTGGCCTATCTGGCTCTTTAGTTGCTTGATTAAAGCATTGGTAGTGACCATGAATTGGTTGGTTTTCTCTGTAAAGTTCGCTTGTGATGCTGCCAGCTTGGCTATGGCTTCTTCTAGATTTATTCTAGGAGGTTGTTGTTGTTGTTGTTGAAAATGAGGCACACCTGCATTCTGATTCTTCCAAGAAAAACTAGGGTGATTTCTCTACCCAGGATTGTAGGTGCTGGAGTAGGGATTGTTATTCCCAAGATAGTTCACCTCCTCAGCTTCTTCTTGCACGCCTCCCATGGAGTTTCCCTTGAGTAGAGCAGTGTGGAGAGAAAGTACCTGATCCAATTTGGATGAAATTTTTGCAATTGCATCATTGTCTTGAATACCAGCTACTTTCTTGTCATTATCCCTCCTAGAGCTCCAATTAGAAGCATTTATGGTGACCTCTTCAAGCAACTCATAGGCTTCAGCATAATCTTTGTTCAGAAAAGCTCCTCCAGTTGTTGCATCTACCACTGTTTTAGTGTTAAGGCCTAATCCTCCATAGAGTATTTGCATGACTAGTTAATCTTCATTCCATGGTGTGGACACTTCCTTAGCAGCTCCTTGAATCTTTTCCAAGCATCATAAACAGATTCTCTGTCAAATTGATTGAAGTTGAAAATCTCAGTTCTTAGCTTGGTAGTCTTTGAAGAAGGAAAATATTTAGTAAGGAATTTCTGTGCTAGAGAGTCCCATGTGTCAACTGAACCAGGTGACAAAGAATTCAGCCACTTTCTTGCTCCATCTTTGAGTGAAAAAGAGAATAATCTGAGCTTAATTGCCTCCTCTGACACCCCGTTATATTTGAAAGTATCACAGATCTCCAGAAAAGTATAAAGGTGCAGATTTGGATCTTCTTTAGGTGCTCCTAAAAATTGATTATTTTGTACCATCTGGATTACAACTTGTTTGATCTCAAAGTTGTTGGCTTTAACAACTAGACTCCGGATGCTTGACATAGCATTTTGAATTTTTGGGACAGTAAAAGTGTGAAGAGGGATGTGTCCTCCATTCGGCTGCTCGTTTGGGGCTGCCATCCTTTCTAATTCTGGCTGCAAATTTCTGACCACTCTTTTCTCCTTTCGGATACTTCGAATTGTCTTTTTAATTTTTGGGTCCAAAGGGATTAAATTTTGCTTCATGCACCAAAAAAATTTTTCTGAAAAGAGAAGAAAGAATTTCAAAGTAAAACAGAAAAAAAAAAAAAAAAAAAAAATGTGCTTGAGTCACTATCTTGTTAATTCCTCTAATATCAATGGCACAATCCCTAGCAACGGTGCCAAAAACTTGATGTGCGGATTATGGATGTAGAATTAGGTGTAGAATGGATGTGAAATATGGGTGGAAAGACAGTTCAAGCGAACACTATCAATGTAGCCAGCAAGTATTCCCAGGTTGTCGTACCCAAGGGATTGTGATTGATTGCTAGAGTATACTAAATCTAATAATGCTCAAACGATCAAAAGAGAGATATGACAGCAATAAACTATAGAAGAAAATAGCATAACAGTAAAGAGAAATAGAAGTAGGAATATGAGTAGAAGAAAAAAGGAATAAAGGTCTAGGAATTCAGATTTCACCACAAGTCCTTGGTATAGACTTTCATGATTCAGTTATGATGTTCCACAATTACTAATTGCTAGCTAGGATTCCCTAATCTAATCAACCAACCTTGGCGTGAGGTCAAATTGAATCTAATTACAATTACCAACCCTGCTACGGGCCAGTGCGAGTTGTAATAACTATAATTGCATTAAGTTCCATGGACATCCCTTTCGGGTATTCGAGGGGATCTCCCTAGCTCCCTTGTGACTACACAGGATTTTGGGTATACATCGCCACAGAACCCTATGGATTTAACCTTCGTGGTCTAAGTTAACTAATCATCTTCTGAGTCATAGAAAACCCACAAGTTTCCCCCAACTAATTGGCCAGAACAGTCAAGAGTGAAGTGCAGAACATTAAACCTCAATTAAATAAAAGATGGAATTGTCATAACATCATCAATCTGTCTACACAAGTACTTGGGCTACATCTTAGCCCCTAGAGAAGAAATTAGCTACACATGATGATGAAAGAAAACATAAAGGAACATGGAAGATGGATGGGAGTGACGCCTTGCTTGCTTGCAGCTTTGTGGACTTTTGGATGTGTCGTCTTCTACTTCTCAGTCCTTCTTCCTATTTATATTACCTCCATTCCTAATTAGACTCATCTTAGGGCTCTAAGTTGCATTACAATTCTTAGTTCTAATGTAATCCTAATCATACTTTAATTAGGATTCTAATTACAATGCAATTACACAACTTCAATCCTACTTAATTAATAATTCTGGAGAGTTTTCTATGTCTTGGAATCTTAATTCTTGTAAGACAAGGATTTCTGGAAGTAAAATTAGAACTCTTCAGATCTTCATCAAAAAATCTCCAGCTCGCCATAGCGAGTCGAGTAGCTCGCCGTGGCGAGCTAAGGCAGAATTGATTATGGTAGTTTCTGGTAGAGCTCGCCACGACGAGTGGCATTTTTGTAATTTTTTGTTTTTCTGCATTTGGTTCCTTTTGGTGCTTGGTTCTTGCAAAATAGTAAAATGGCATTAAAAGCACCTTAATCTATATCAATTTGGGACTTAAATGCAAGGGAATTCATGCCAAAATATCTATATAATTTACACTCATCATAAACCACAATGGTATTACTCTTGATACTAGGGGTGTTATCCCCGAGAATCCTGCTAAGGATCCTTCATATGCTCCTAACTCGGTCCTCGAGATGGCCATTTGGCCAAAGGCCCTTTGAAACAATATGTTAGTAAAACTTCCTTGATCCACTAGCACCTTGTAAACTTGATAATTTTCTATCATTGCACTAATTACTATAGGGTCATTATGCTCTGTTTGTATGTCCCTATAGTCTTCATATGTGAAGGTAATAGGGGATCTAGTCACTCCCCTCTACCTTTCTTGTTTGCTTTAATTTGGTTGACTAAGTGGAAGTGCCTTTTGACAGCCCTAAGGTGCCTCTTTTGTGCATCTGAGGTTGAAACCCCCTCCTGCAAACCGTCTAGAAATGGTATTTATGATTCTTGACATCCTTACAAGATTCTTAATTAGCTTGGGAGTTTGTTGTTTGATTGGATATCGATCCCTTTGTCTCTATGAAAGCCAATATAGCCTTCTTTGTTGGAAATCTCTTAGATTTTCTCTCCGCTCAATTTTAAAATGCTAGAGATGGCCCTTTCTTATAGCTTTCAATGAGGTCCTTCAACGTTTGACGTTCTTTAGTATTGTGTCCTGTTCTTCTATGGTACTAACAATACTTCCTCTTGCCCGACCCCATTTGAGAAGTGGGAGGTAGGAGTTGTGCTAGGCCGATTTGGCAAATTTCTTGAAGTATCTTCTCTTTCAACTTATTGAGGATTGTGTAGCTAGAATATTGGGCCTAAGGCCTTTTTTCACCTTCTCTATCTTTTTCCTTCCTCTCTGACTTTTCCTTGACTAGTCTTGGTGTAGTTTGCTCAACCTCTTCTAGGTTCATATACTTACTTGCCACTTGCAACAATTTCTACAATGTATTTGGTGGGTTCATGGTTACACTCTCCTTGAATCTACCTCTCTTCAACCTAGCTATGAGTGTATGCATCGCCACTTCATCCTTGGGGTCTTTTACTTTTCAAAGACAAATATGTGAATCTCCGAACATATTCTCTAAGAGGTTCCAATTTGTCTTGATGAAGTGATGCTAGCACAACTGACATTTCCTATAGGGCAATACTAGTGGAGAATCTTACTATGAATAACTTAGCCAACTGGTCGAAGTGAGAGATGGTATTCGGGAGTAGGCTATTGAACCATTGTAAAGCTGACTTCCATAATGAGGTTGGGAAGGTCCGACATTTAATTTCATCTTCCACATCCAAAATTAGCATTACGTTCTCAAAGTTGCATACATGCTCTACAAGGTCTGTCGTATCATCATAAGATTCAATCATCAACTACTTGAAGTAAGAACACAAAAGGTACATCATTATTTTTGGGTAAATGGGTGCTTGGCTCACCTAAGAAGAAAGGGTGGTCAAGGCACTTCTCTGTGAATGGTATTTGGAGATCGGGGAGCGATCTATGAGTTGGTTGGTATTTGATCGACTCGAGGCAGTGTATTCAGGAGAGTAAGAGACTATGTTTAGAATTCTCTTGCATTTCAATTTGGGTTTATCTATCTTCTCTTAGTTTTGAATCTCTGCTCGGTCTATGTGCCTTTGATTTATGAGTTTCACCATTTCTTGGCGAATGCTTTCCATTTGGATTAGAAGGGCAAGGAAGTTGACATGGAGTTGTTGGTTGTTGGTCATTGTGTGGTTTATCGAGGTTATGATATGGTTATATGGGTTGACTAGGGGTTGTTGATCTATCAGAACATCTTGAGGTCAGCTTGGTGAACTAGTTGGTGGAGGTTAGTTTAGTTTGTTTTGAGATAATGTGTTGCCCACTATGTCCTCCCTTCTTTTTTTTTTTTTTGGGGGGGGGGGGGGGGGGGGAGGGGGTTCAAAGTGTTGGTTAGTCATGGTTAGGGGACGGGTGAAAAGGACTCAAATGAAAGATCTGAAGTTCATGATTCACACTCACCACACCAAATGTTGTGGATGGGATTCCAAGTTAGACAGGTCGATGTAAAGTGACTCTAGGTTGATTGGGTTTGAGTGAACCTACAAAATGATGAAGGCAAAGGTCGAGTATTGTTGCTCTAACGCTTAAGTTAGTAAGAGACTAGGTTTTGATAAAGTGAACTGAAATACAATAAATGCTTACCTCCTTCTATTGGTGGTTGGGGTATTCATATTGATTCTTTAATGGGCCAACTTAGGTGAGCTTTACCCTTTGGGCCGAAAGGGTTGAATCCCACTTTAGGCTATTCTTATTAGAAACAATAGATTCATATCAATATCAATGGTGTTTAAAAAATTGTATTTCAGTTTTAATTTTGTGATAAAAAACCATTTTAAGTGAATTATTTTTTAATATGCAAGTGAAAATTATGAAGTCATTTAACTTTTGATAATATACCAACTAATGTACATGCACATGTATATTTTTTTATATTTTAAATGGTGATTAGGCTCTCATTAATTATTAAAAAAAATTAATACAAATTTTAAAAAGGCAAAATTTTAGCGAATTGAAAAGTTTGATGAAAATGATCACCTCAACTTTAAGTGTTAATTGATAAAAATATTATATTAAATTATTTGAAAAACATTATCTTTTAAAAGATAAAGATTAAATTTAATTGGCAAGAGAGCAAAGATTTAATTGACAAAATTTAAAAGATTTAAAGATAAAAAGAAAAAAAAAAATCTTTTTTTCAAAATCAAAGGCAAAATTTCATCTCAAACCTAGAATTTCATTTTTTTTCAAGAGGAAAAAAAAAAAAACAATGTTTTGATATTTTATTTTGGTTAATTTTTGGGATGAGATTAGGAGGCAGCAAAATTCCATCCCTTGCCCCGAGTTAAACTCATCGTTGTCTTGAATGAAATCATTACCCTTGCTTGGCTTGCTGAGTATGAAATAACTGCCCTTGTGCTAATGTTTCCTTTTCGTGGCCCCATTTGTAGCTCTTGACTTAGCTAAAATTTTGCAATATTTTAGGTTGTTTAGTTAGAAATTTGGACTGCTAGTAATTTGAATCCGTCTTATTTTTACCAACCAAACACAATCTATCAAAGAATGGAAGTTTTTTCCCTGTAAGAATTCCAGCCTACCAAACTACTTCAACTTTGATATAAAAAAAAACCCCTTCAACCAGCTACTTACAAAGCAGTTACTATAATATCTAGAATTTAATGAAGGCATTTGTTGTATATTCCTTTTCTTACTAATCTTCCTAACCAAGTTACTCAGCCTTTTCTAGAAAGATAGTAGTCCCCCACTGTGAGAAAGACGTGCACACGAAGAACCACCTCCACAGCAGGTTGCTGTTCAATTGAGTCAACTTTTATCTGCAAAAAGATAAAACAAAAAATTAAACTCATTTCTGCAAAACAAAACAAAAACATGGAAGCTTTAAACTCAATCAAACCTTTCCATTCCCATCTTGAAACTCAGACTTCAAATTTAGGTGATCTCTTGACAATAGGTAAGTTTGCAGATTGTGTGCAAATTTTTTGTCACCTGTAACCATTGAACAAGAGTTTGTCAGAACAAACAACCTTGAGGTTGCCCAAAGAATGTTAATATGCATAATAGAGGGACAGAGAGAAAGCAAACCTGCAAATAAGGAAATAATGGCTTCCGAGTTAAACATCAATGCAGGTCTTGCCAAAGTGATTGTAAATGACATTGAGGAAACATCCTGGAAACTCTCTTCACCGATCACAACCTTGAGGTTGCCCAAAGAATGTCAATATGGCATGTCAAAACATAAAAAGGTTGAAACACACATTTGCTAATAGATTATTTTATGATTCTATACTCCTCAATAGTATTTAGAAGTCTGCCTTTGCTTCTGCATTTACAATGATAGTCATCACAAGTACAGTGTGTGCTTAGGTTTCTGACATTAGACTCATTAACAAACAAGTCTGCCTAAAATATAAAAACTTACTGCATGAGGCGGCATTGTAGAATATGAAAGCAATGGAGAACCAATAGCATTCCTGATATACAATTCCTGCAAACATAAGCGATAGATAAATGGTGAAAATCCAAATAAAATGCTAACCAATAACTTGTACTAAATGCAGGTCATACAAGGAACATGTTTTAAGTTTCACCTTATCTTGAAAGAAGTTGCTTTCAAGTTTGATAATTTCCTTTACTAGGGTCAGAAGAAAGACCCATCTTTTGAGGAGCCAATCTTTTAATAGGTAACTTTATTTTTAAATGTTTTGGCTGGACAAATTTAAACTAAAACATTTCTTTGTATCCCCATTCTTCCATTGAAATTCTCCTGTTTTATTTTTTTTTTTTTTCTTTTGGTGCTTCTGGCTCAGACTCTAGGATCAAACATGGAACCAAAAGACAAATTCCATACCACTTGAACACAGGCCATTTGGTATTAAAATTGTTGTTATCCACCAAAATAGAAAAAAGCAAACAAACAAAAACCGGATAGCACATCAAAGCTGGCTACCAAAATCATAACCATACCTGTGAGTGCAAAACTCTTTCACAGATGGATTTGTCATTATCCAATGATTCAAAGTAAACTTCCACCATGTCTGTTGGCTCAAGAGCAACTTTCTTCCGTAACTTCTGAATTCTATTCACAATCTGCAGGGGACAATTCCATCAAAATATATTATTTTTCAAGTTAGCTAGATGGAGTATTACTGAAATTTTAATTATGGCCAAGGAATCTAGTAAATTCAACAATTATCTACAAAAGACAAAACAGACTATGTTTAGGAAGAAAGGACATGAAAAAGCCAAACAGACTATCTTTTGAGGACTACAGTCCATACAAAAGTTATCACCGTAGAGCTTTTATCTTCCCAAAGGACATGGAGAAAGCTAAAATTCTAACAGCATCGGAAAGACGTTTTCATTAGCAAATACACCAAACTAGAGCAAAACATGACTAAATACAACTACCAATAGAAGAACAATGAGGACCAAGAGAATGCACAAGGTGATGGGAAGACAACTCTTGTAAAAAAACAACAAGAACACAATTCATCCAATGAAAAGATTAAGCATTAGAAAAAGCATGGAATTGTAGATTCAGAGGTCACTAGTGAGTGTACAATTAAGAATTCTTAAAGAATATATAAAAATTAAAAGTGAATAATAAACACCAAAAGAGAGATGGATAGAAACATCCTATGAAGATTAAGTAGCTAGATTATGGCACAAGAAAAAATGATTAATAGTTAAATTCACCTCCCGAGCAGCACCAGCCTCAAATAATGACTCATCAGGGCGTAAGTCTAATATCACTAAAACATCACCTAAAACAATAATGAAAGTGTGAGCCACTGATAATCAAATAACGTATATGAAAGATCTTCAGATGCTAGCAACTGTTGTTTCTGAAAAATCAGTCTTTCATAGCTACAGACAGAAGAACAATCAATATTTATTAATAATATTACCATCTCCAGCTGCATCAATATCTTTTTCGGTCATACCATCAGGACGTCTGAAATCACGGAGAACCTGAATAAAAAAGAGCATAGTAAATTAGCTATTTAGTAGTATCTACCCACCTTCAGACGAAACCCATGACTTGGCAATGCATCTAGACTAAAGTCACCTTCCCATACGCCTTGAAATTCAGAACTTAGTTATATCCACTTCAGAAGGTAAAAACAAAATAGACGATCAAAAAATGTTCAAATACAACAATTAAGGGCCTGTTTGTTTTCATATTTATTTAGCGTCTAACAATTATCTTTAATGAATTTTATGCAACTATTAGTCCTTTCTTGTTGAAAAGAAAAGAAAAGTCCAAAATTGACAAAATTGCCACTGACCATTTCCTGAAACACTAAAAACAACTCTTTTTTTTTTCTATTTTATGTTTTCAGCTCATTTCAGGAACTGAAAGCATTTCCAGTTTATTAAATCAAACATGTTTCCAGGCCCAATTTTCATTCTTAATGAAAATGAAAACAGAAAACAGCTAAAGCAAACAGGCCCTAAGGTTCTTTGTAGAAAAGAAATCCACTTAATCAGCACTAAAAATACAAAATTCACACCAATTTAAATGGTCGTATTAAAAAGGTGGGTATAATGATCGCCTCACAAGAATGGCACCTTAATATCAGTCAGCTTCAAACAGTGATTTGCAATGGAGATTTCTCCGGAATTCTCAAAAGCCAAAATCTTTTCCTGGGACATTGCTTTGATTTCTTTAGCAACAACTCCCATAAATTTTCCCAGCCTCTTACCTAATATGCTGCAAATAGAGAACCAAAAAAATGACAGTATGTAACACTATCAAATCAAGGAAGCAAACTTCCAGGAATCAAAAGATAAACAAATAAAAAAAATTAAAAAAAAGAAGCATACCTAAAGTCAGGCTCAGCACGTAAAGATGCATATCTTAAAGTATCATTACATGGAACAAGTGATCGCACATTGAGTTCCTCCAGCACATACTGCAAGGAAAATAGAATTATAAAACAGTACAATCTGATTTAATTAAGAGAGGAAAAAAAAGGTGTAAGCAAGATTATCATCCTTGGTTTTAATATGAATGAAATTTCCTCAAAATACTAATAGGACGTGAATCATATACTAGTCATCTATAGTATTTTTAGCACACCAAAGTAACAGCATATGCTAAAACGAAGTAGCAAGGAACAGTGAGGGATTAGAGAAATGTTAAGGAATTGCAAAGTGAAATGAATCTGAAAGGAAGTTACTTATATTGAACTACAAGCAAAAGGTATAGGTCTCTTGACATTGTCAAGGCATAAATAGGGTAGTGTTTGTACAGCTGTCAGTCAATCTATTTGTCTTCAGCATTTTCCTTTCTACCCTTTCAACTCTATTTTCTTGGGATGGAAAGAAGATCCACATCAACCATCATAATCCAAGTATCAGTCAAAAGTAACAAAAAGAATAAAAAGTTTTGTATACTTCCAAGGAAGATGAACAGCTTGGTCCTATCCTCATCTAACTGTTTCCAGGTCCAACCAATTTGATTTAGTTGATTAGAAGGCAGATTTCAGCCCTTTGTCTTAGTTCATCTTCAAATGTCCTATTTAGAGACAACCATTGTGACTGGTCTGTTTTGGAAATATAATGCCAGGGAAGGCACAAGCAAGGTCGGATGACATCATCAAGACCATGATGTTATAAAGAGTTCAAGCCATTGCCCATCATTATCACTTCTCAGGTACAGACTAGGGGACCAGCACAAGGCCCAAGAATTGTGCACACTATAAATCTCATCTTTGTGCATGTTTATTGATCATCTAAAATACAATGAACTTAGTATGAATTCAAGTGTCCACAATAATTTAAAGAATAAATTTGCAATGATTGGATTAATTTCCAGGAAAGTTCCTGAATGAATGCTGAACACACAAAGTGACTACAAGATTTTGGCGCCATGCACATACCTCCCTTAGCCTTCCAGTAATGTCATCAAGAAATTCTTCATCAGGATGAACAATCACCATTTCCCTGTAGTAGAACCAATATATAAAAACCCTTATATGAAACTAAAGAAACTGACAAAAAAAGCAATATGTTCATATATATACCTATGCATGTACTTAATATTCAGGTACAGAAACCAACATACCTGAGTGGTGTTTTGAGAGGCTTGTTATGACGCTCACGAATGTTTCTTGCAAGATCAATTATTGTCATCATCCTTGAAACACTTTGTTCAATACGATCACCCCTCTGTGATGAAATCATGCAGACATATACAGGGAAGGGAGCATTATTAAGTGGTTGATATGTCACAAAAACAGATAAAGCTACAGTGTGATTTAAAAGAAATTGTAATATGCAGTAGCTGAGTCTTCCCATGTATGTAACTGCCAAATTAAAGTTGTTGAACTGTTTGTTTGAGTAAAAGTGGGCGGCCCCAACAGTTGGAACAGCCAAGGAAAGGAAAGCAAGTTTGAGAGAAGGTGTCAAGAAAATAACACTTTTAATCTAACCTCCTCTCATACTCTGAACCATAGACTACCCAGTCAAGAAATAAGATATATAATAATTAAGAACCCTGAAGATGAAGATTTTAATATTTTTCATTTCAAAAAATATGAAAAATCAAAATTTCATCTATTAGCTTCATAAATAATCAAATGCTAACAAACAAATTTAATTTTGTCTTCTACAATACATATATATCATGCATCACACCTACAGCTATAAAATAGGCTAATGAAGTATAATACTCCTTGTTCTACTATAAATTTATTCTTGAAGGTGTGTGCATTCACACAGGTTTATGTATGATGTGTTTATCATTGGAAAATGATGATTATTAGAAGGCAAGACCCAAAATTTTCACCAAATAGCAAGTAAGCGAAATTTTGTAAGTTTGTTTGCAACAGTGCCCACAAATTTTCAAATACAATAGCTAGCTCGGTTCAGATTTTTTCAACAAATGATTTCTGTGGTTACGTAGATAAAAGTGTCCAAACAACTTATGTCATCTCTTATGTTACAAATAACAGGATTTGTACAGTGGCGACATTTTATGCAGCTTTGAATATGCAACAACGACAACAACAAAATTATCATAATAACATCATTGTACAAGTAACAGCTACTAAACTCAGAATATGTTAATTGATCTATTACGTACATTGCCTTCTTCCAGGGGAAAGCTGCAAAAATGAACACTTTCCACTGATACTTTGCAGGCTTTCCGCAAATTTTGATAAAGTACTTCAGTGAAAAAGGGTGTGAAAGGAGCCATCACTTTACAGGACAACAAAAGCACCTGAAAGACAGCAGCAATCAAGTTTCTGATTGTACAAAAGACAACTGGAGGCAATGTTAGAACTTGAGATCTTAAGGCATATAGAAGTTATCATAAATCATAAACATACATTATAAAGAGTTGAGAGTGCTGTCCGGCAGTCTTCTTCTCCAGTACGACCTTTAAGTCTCTTGCGGTTGAACCGTACATATATGTTAGTTAGGTTATCAAGAAACTTCAGAAGATAAGGAACCACCTACAAGTTTCATATTGGCACTAGTTTAGCAAATAATATAAAATTAAAAATTAAAGATATAGTTCACTCCAACAAAGTGGTGTAAGAGTGTAAAAAACAATAACATGTAATTTCACATGTAAAAGCAACATTTAGGTCTTAAGCAAGTGCAACTGCTCAATTCATCCATACATTGTCAGGCAGCTACTTATATCTGTAATAAGCTTAGTGGCTTTGGCAAATACAGAGTTTGTCCTTTGACATTGAAACAGTTCTTACTAACTCAGAGGCCAAGGCAGGAGGGTAAAAGCTTATGGCGGCGTGCAACATGTGAAATTATATAGTACATTTAATTGGAGAGTATTGTATAATTCTTTGTCCTTCTTGCCAATATGGGATAAGTTGTCTTTATAGCCTCTCTTTGACGCCACCATGGCCAAATTACTTGCAGTAACAAGTATTTTCCATAGAACTTTACAAGCTATTTTTATTTAATTGCATCCAATACTTAGAAAAGCCTTTTTCATTTGGCTACATAATTTATGATGTACGTTCAAGAAGTCAAAAATAATGCTCATGAACAATTAAGACAAATTGAATTGCATATAGCCAATGTCAACATCAATGTTTTAGCAATCAAAGCTTAGAGAATTTCCCAGGAAAACAAATGCTTGCGCACATATTGCAGCAATACTTAAATAATTTTTTTCCACTTCTTCAGCATTTGGCCTTAAAATCAGAAGAAAATAAGTAGTAACAACTGCATTTGATAGGGAAGTTCTCAAAATCCAAATCCATTACTTTCATAAGCACACAGACCATATGCTAGCATGAAGCAAAAAGGTAAAGCATGAACTGCATGAATATCGGAAATGCACCCACTGTATAAAGGCGGTAAGCATCCATTTCTTGGCGGACAAAATGAACAAGGCTCTGCGTTGCTGAGTTGATCCACTGGTCAAGAACATTATGTGACTGCTGAAGTGTTGCATGATCAATTGGGACAAAAGGTCCTAACCCCTCAACTTCAAGCCTCTTTGCATTTTGAACAAGGAACCTATATGCATTGTACCAAGGAAGGAACACATCTCTAACCTGGTCATATCAGCACAATGAAAATAAAGTAAATTCAGATTAAATAAATTCCAATTAAAAGATAAAAAATAATAATTTTTAAAATGTAAATAACAGCAAGAAAATACTGACAACTCCATAAACTCCATCTTTCTTGAATCGCAAGGGCTCAGCACGTACAACAGGAGAGTTAATAAGGTATAATCGCAATGCATCCTGTCCCACAGAAAATAATATATTATAACAAACTGTCAAGAAAATAAAACATTAAATATATTAATCATCCACTCATAATTAAAACAGCAAGACACTGCACATGTTATATTACATACAACATGCTGATTGACTAAATATACTAAGGGAAAAGAAAGAAAAAGGAAATTTGAGAGCTATCATACCGCCCCATAATCATCAATGACTTCTGTTGGAGGAGGATAATTTTTCAGGCTTTTACTCATCTTTTTCCCATCTTCAGCCAGGACAAGTCCATTGCAAATTAGATTCTTAAAGGCAGGTTTCCCAAATAATGCAGTAGCCAACACCATAAGCGTATAAAACCTGCAAATTGTACAAGCATAAAACAACATTTCAAAATTCACAATCATCATTCATTAAACAGTCAGAGGAGGGATGAAGAGACAGCCAAATGAACCTTTTAGTACACTCAACCAGGGGACACAACAATAAGTCTTATCCCACTAGGAACCAAGGGATATATGATTTATTAATGTAAAATAGATAGTAGTGATGAATAATTTTATTATTGGTAACACTGATGGTGTTGACAAAAGATACTGCCATCTATTCTGAGAAGCATTCAAACATATAAATAAAGTGATGATGAACACTAATTGCAATATGATATCAATGGAACCTCTGATCAAAAAAACTTGGTTAACAAAAATGAAACAGATACAGACAATATGAAAACAAATGATTTTATAACCCAGCAATGATGAAAGGGCCTATAATCACAGTTGCATCTACAGCATGTACTAACCACCCACGGGTTTGGTCTAGCCCTTCAGCCACAAAATTGCCAGGAAAGTTCTTCTCAAACAACTCAACATTCTCAAAAGGATAATGAATGTATGCATAAGGCATGGATCCACTCTCAAACCAGCAGTCGAACACCTGAAAGATTAAAAAATCTATCAATATCAACGAACAATGCAAAATGTATATTGCCTGCAGCTTGTAGCATGTGACATTCATAGAATACTGCTAACCAGTTTCTCTATTTATCCATTAGTATTCTCATACTATTGATGGTTTCAATGATACTTGCTTGTTTGTATTTTTTACACAAGTAGATATATATTATATATTATATATAAAGATTAATTTCCTTTGAAAAACAATCTTATGATCCACAATTTGCCCTTGAAACAACCTGCCTAATGCAAGAGAGTATCTCAGTTTTGACAATGTGAGAATAGTTAAAAGCTAGATGACTTCAAGAATCAGAGTATGAAACAAGACATAATAACACAGCACAAAACCAAGAATAGGTATTCTTACATCATCAACACGTCGAAGCACGCCATACTCAGGACCACGGCTGGATGGAATTGTCATATGATCAATGTTGTGACGATGAAGATCAAACACCTGAATACAGCATTACAATGTGATTAGCGAGTATTGACCGTTACAAAGCTTAATGCATTGCAACTGTGACAACAAAGATCCAACAACTGAATAATGTCAGAAGAACTATTAACATTCCCAAAATTCAATGATCAAAGAACAAAACTGTTTACTGGAGAAAACAAGACCTAATTACTCAAAAGTGACTCATAAGACATCACTGCATCCTCACTGCACCAAACAGTTAAAACAATAATCATTTATATACAACATTTTCTTCTTTTTTTTTTTGGGGTGGGGGGGGTAAGAATAAAAACATTCTTAAGTAACAGGAAAAAAAAAATAAGAAAATGAAGAGTAAATAACCCAATAACTAGGTCTCAGTAACCTAACTATGTCAAAAAAATAAATCTGCACATCTCAAATGCAGTAAATGACAACAATAACAACAACAAGCAACCTTATCCGATTAAGTGAAGTTAGCTACATGGATTGCATGATGCCAATGGGCACTATCATAAACCAGATTTTCAAGAACATTGTTCACCAAGTGTAGTAAATGAATTCTTGAAAAATAGTTGATCAATAACCACGAGAAATTTCAAAAGCTGGGAAAAACAAAAGATACTAACCTGTGCACCAGAAAGCTGTTCAAGTTTTGCAACAGAATCCACAACAATAATTTCCTCCCCATCCTCGCTGATCCATAAAGGAAGAGGAGTGCCCCAAAATCTACTACGACTAATTGCCCAATCTCTTGCATTTTCCAGCCAATTGTGGAATCGCTTCTCCTGCAGCAAGGAGGATAATTGAGGAACTTACAACAATTATTTGATTCCCCTAACATCTAATATTTAATTAATTAATCTTAGGAGATACTAGCACATTTTCAACTATGAAAAATGTAACCAAAACAAATGGGCAAGCAAGTGCACACACACAAATGTAGTGAAATGGCAATCTTCAACGGCTAACTGACTGGCCAACTATGAAGCATCAATACATCAGAATCACACACATGGACACTGCATGCAATATTTGGTTAATCTAGCAAAAACGCACTTGTAAACTTAAAAGTAAGTTAGTGAAGGTAGGCTTAAAAGAAAGTATAAGATCACTGTCTTCTCCGTTCCATAGGGGATGGACTAGCATCAAGAAAGTCTTAATAATGGAAGCCAGAGAAAAAAGAAACTGAATTCTGTATATTGATCGAAAATCAGAAAGAAAAATATAGAGGGTTACACCATAGACAATGGAGTCCTCTACCCAGAGAACCAAGCTCCACAAAGAAATTCTCTGCCCAAGCCTAATAGATGAAACACTTGGAACAGTGCAGACAAGTTCCCTCCAAACTCTTTTCCCTCCTAAATACCTACTGGTCAACTAATTCAAACACCCAAACAGAATAACAGAAATAACAGTGTCATAAACAGAAAAGGCCATGTGTACTTAACTAATTTCTTATTCCTCCTAGAGTAGACTTTCCACACTAGGCTTTTTTCCTTGTTCTAAGAGCTAACCACTATCATTGCTACCCCCTAAAGCTGCAGCCTTGTCTTCATGGCTGAAGGAAGGAAATTGGTATCGTATGGTAAAAGCATCTTCTCATGGAGCCTCTTCAACAGGTTTAGACTACCACTTGATCAACCATTGAGTAATTCCTCTCTAGAAGCAAGTATCTTTTGCAGCTCAACAGAATCACCCAACTACTGTCGAGGCCCAGGAGCAGAGTTGCTTCAGCAGAATAGCTGCCAATAGCCTTCTTCAACTGAGATACATGGAACACCGAATGCATCCCAATAGCTTCACCATCCAGCATTGTTTATCAGTTGTTATGATGCATTGATGGGGTAGGCCAATTGAGCACACTTTATATATTTTTCCCTGAACACAATGTCATAGCCTCCCTCAAAATTAGATAGCTTGGGTACTCTAAAGATCTCTTCCCAAAACTACACTTCTTTTTATTGACGATCAAACTGTTAAGTTGCAGCATCTCCAAAACAGTAGCCAAGCGTTATAAATGTCTTGCCCAGTCTGTGCTATACAACGGACTATCATTAGAGAAGACAAGAACATATTTCCAAAGGCAAGGACAGAAGACATCATTCATAGCGGATTGAAAGGTTTCCAGGACATTCATCAACACAAATGGCATAATGAGGAATTCAGAGAGCTGTTTTAGGCACATCCTCATCTTTCACTTTTATTTGATTAAAGCCAGACTTGAGATCAAGCTTAGAAAATAACCAAGCACCATGCAACAAAAGCTCATCTACAATGGGTATGGAGTGTTTATTGGGAACGGTCACCCTTTTTGACAATCTATAATCAACACACATCCACAAAGGATTATCATTCCTTTTCACCAAAAGGACCGAACTAGAAAATGGGCTTTTAATGGGCCAAATAAAGCCAACCCACAACAATTGCTAGACCTGTTTTTCAGTTTCATCTTTGTGATGATGAGGGTACTGGTATGGTCTAATAATCACTGTTTCTGTGACAGGAAATTGGCATCTGTTGTTGGGAAATACCCTTGCTCTCCAGCTGCTTAAAAGAAAATTTCAGTGCCAAGACATCCCCTCAACAAAAAGACTGTCATCAACTACGGCAATAAAAGAAATGGAACATGGAGCTGTTTCCGTGTGCATACCCTTAAGTGTGACCACTTCACCATCATGAAGAGAAGTCAGAGACAATTTACCCCAATCTGCTTGTACAACTCCCAAGGTCTCCAACCATGACACCTCCGAAATTAGATCCATATTACCAATAAACAAAAACAAGCACAAACAGCAATGGTCAAGCATACCAACCTCCTGTGTAGCATGAATTGGTAAGCTCCAAACATGAACTACCATTTTAGAGATGAAATTGTGGTTAGTGCCACTGTCTACTAGGATAAGGATCAAACTTAATGGCTTTAGAGCTATGAGCAGCCTCCCTAGTGAAATGATATAGCTCTGAAGCTGCACAATCCAGCCCCATGGGTTTTTCACCACGCACAACTTCCATTTGCCATATTTCTCCTTGCTCATTAACAAATTCATCTTCCACTAAAAGAGTGAGTCTCAGCTGCTAGTCTGGACATTGATGTAAGGGAAAATAAGGTTGACTACATCTAAAGCACAGTCCCTCCTTTCTCTTATCAAAAATTTCCTGCGCTTAGGTGTTTAATCGCCTTGTTTTTAGCATCGCCACTTTGCCTGGTGTAGTTTGAGATAAATCTGTTGTGTGTTTTCATTGATATCAATCACATGTATATATACAGAAGTTAGTAAACAGAAATCCCACAATAGATGGGATAAGATAGAGCTAATTAGTTGACTATTTGGAATTTAAATTCTGAGTCTATCTCCTATAATATCTCCTTCTTAAAGAGGAGATCGGCTAGCTTGTTTCTCTACACTCCCCCTCAAGCTGGACGATAGATGTTTAGCATCCCAAATCTTGTGCTTAATTCGTCAAACTGATTTCTGAATAAAGCCTTTGTGAGGATGTCTGCCACTTGTAGTTTTGAGGGAACATGCTTTAGGTTGATAACTCCATCTTCTATCTTGTCATTGATGAAATGTCTATCTAGTTCAACATGCTTTGTCCTGTCATGATGAACTAGATTTTTTGCAATAGCTATAGCTGACTGGTTATCACATAGGACTTCTATAGGAGTTTGAGTGTTTGATCCCAAGGTCCATTAAAAGCCGTTTGAGCCAGATTCCTTCACAAATTCCATTTGATAGAGATCTAAATTCTGCTTCAGCACTACTCCGTGCCACTACATTCTGTTTTTTACTTCTCCACGTCACAAGGTTGCCCCACATATAGCTACAATATCCAGATGTGGATTTTCGGTCAGTGGGGGACCCAGCCCAGTCTGCATCTGTATATATTTCAATTTCCCTGTTGTCGGTTTTCTTGAAGAACAGTCCTTTTCCAAGATCCTTCTTGAGGTACCTTAGGATTCTATAGACTACATTTAAGTGCTGGACTTGTGGACAGCTTAGGAATCTACTTACCACACTTACAGCAAAACATATGTCTGGACGAGTGTGGGTGAGATATAGTAATTTTCCCACTAATCTTTGATATCTTCCTTGGTCTACTTGCTTTCCGTTTGGTTCATGGATCAGTTTAATGTTTGGATCCATTGGAGTCTCTATAGGCTTGCAACCTAGCATCCCAGTCTCGTGTAGGAGGTCCAGCACATACTTTCTCTGGGACATAGTCATCCCTTGCTTAGATCTGGCCACTTCCATCCCTAGAAAGTAACGCAGTGGTCCCAAATCTTTGATTTCAAATTCTGCTGCTAGTACCTTCTTCACTCTGGATAGTTCTTCTGCCCAATTACCTGTGAGTACTATATCATCAACATAAACAATTAGTACAGCAATTTTTCCAACTGAATTCTTGGTAAATAAGGTGTGATCAGAGTGCCCTTGTGTATATCCATCAAGTCTCAAGACTTTGGTGAATCTGTGAAACCATGCCTGAGGAGATTGCTTGAGTCCATATAGGGATTTTTGTAGTCTGCATACTTTTCCTTGGGGTAACTGGTCTTCAAATCCGGGGGGTATATTCATGTATACCTCTTCCTGTAAATCACCATTTAGGAAAGCATTTTTAACATCTAATTGGATTAGAGGCCAATTCAAATTGATAGCAATAGAGATGATGACTCGGATGGTGTTGAGTTTGGCCACTGGGGAGAATGTTTCTTGATAGTCAATCCCATAGGATTGAGTGTACCCCTTAGCTACTAGTCGAGCTTTGAATCTGTCCACACTTCCATCAGCCTTCTGTTTTACATTAAATATCCATCTGCATCCCATGGTTTTCTTTCCAGGAGGCAGATCTGTAATCCTCCATGTCTGGTTTTTTTCAAGGGCTTTAATTTCTGCCATTATAGCTTCTCGCCACTGTGGATGTTTAAGTGCCTCATAGACAGTATTTGGTATTTGAATTTTGTCTATGGCCGATGTAAAGGCTTGGTATGTGGGAGATAGGTTGGAGTATGATATGCAGCTTTGTATAGGATGCTGGGTGCAGCTTCTTTTCCCTTTTCTAAGGGCAATTGGCCAGTTTAAGTCAGCTGTTTCTTCTGCAGTTTCAACTAGGATTGGAGAAGGATTAGCAAGTGGCTCACCTTGTGTTTGATCAGGACTGGCAGGGGCCGGTTCAGATGCTTGAACAGGCTGCACTGGATTTTTCCTCCTTCTTCTAGAGTATACCATAGGGCTCTGTGGTTCAGTTGCTGTATTGGTGCCCTGTTCTGGGTGTTCATCAGTGGCTGGTTTTGAATTGTGAGACATTAGTGGTAGATTGGGGTAGCCGAGGTCATCAATGGCTGAGATAGGACTGGTTTGGGTCTGTTTCTCCCAAGGTTGTGATTCTGTCAGATTCTCCCCCTGAATCACACGCTTGGGAAAGTATGGGAGGTGTTCAACAAAGGTGACATCCATGGAATGATAGATTTTCTGGGTGAGAGGACTATAGCATTTGTAGGCCTTTTTGTTGGGAGAGTACCCGAGGAAGATGCATTTGAGAGATCGGGCTTCAAGTTTACCACGTTGGTGTGGATGGAGATGAAGGAAAGTTGTGCACCCAAAGACTTTCAGTGGAATGTCAGAGATTAGATGAGAGTTAGGGTATGCCTTGAGAAAGGTATTGAGTGGGGTTTGAAATTTTAGGACTCTAGATGGCATCCGATTAATGAGGTATGTGGCAGTAAGAAGTGCATCCCCCTAGAATTTTTTAGGAACATTCGATGAAAGGAGAAGGGAACGGGTGACCTCCAATAGGTGGCGGTTTTTCCTTTCTGCGACACCATTCTGTTGAGGGGTGTCAACACAGGAGCTTTGGTGGATGATGCTGCCATGGGTTTTGAGGTAAGTGTCAAGAGAATGGTTGAAGAAATCTTTGGCATTATCAGTTTTCAGAATTTGGATGTTGGTTTTGAACTGGTTTTTGTGGAAATCTGTAAAAATCTGGGTAGTTTCAGATTTGTCTTTCATAAGAAATGTCCAACTTAGTCTAGTGTGGTCATCAACTAGGAGTAAAAACCAACGGGTACCATTTAGATTAGAGATTTTTGTTGGTCCCCAAATATCAGCATGGATCAATGAAAAAGGAGTAGAAGGTGAATAAGTTCGGGGTGTAAATTGAGTTCGGGTGTGCTTGGATAGTTGGCATGTATCACATTGAAGTAATTTAACATTTACTTTATTGAATAAGGAAGGAAATAACAATTTGAGATACATAAAATTAGGATGTCCTAGTCTAGAATGCCATAGGAGAATGGTGTCTTCGGTTGAGGTGCTGGAATGTTGAGATGATTGGGATTTAGTTGTAAGGCAGTGTGGCTGGCGTTGGAGGAGGTAAAGGCCCATGGAGGAATCCAGTTCAGCACTGCCAATCATCTTCCCCGATCCCTGTTCCTGAAAAGTACATTGATGGGTAACAAATTTAGTTTCACAACCTAAGTCAGAGGTGATTTTCCTGACAGACAGCAGATTGCAATGCAGGGTTGGAACAAACAAGACATTATGTAATTTGAAAGAAGGTGAGAAGGTGACAGTCCCATATCCCAAGGCTTTGACACATCTGCCATCAACTATGCGGACAGGGGACATATTTTGATCTAAAGTGAAAGAAGAAAACAGACTTATATCACCTGTCATATGGTCTGATGCACCAGAGTCCACAATCCAGGTTGGAGGATGTTGAGAAACATTAAGAGCCAGTGACTGGGTGGAATTCTGGCCAGCCTTTTGGAGGAGTTGTTGGAGGACATCCATCTGTTCTTTGGTGAAAGGAGAGGATGAATTAGATGGTTCCCTAGTTGTGGCAGCATAGCTTCGTTTATCAGAGGAGGATTTAGGCTTCCAATAGGCAGGTTTGCCATGTAGTTTCCAGCAGGTCTCCTTTGTGTGACCTGGTTTTTGGCAGTGGTCACACCAAGGCCTATTGCGCCGAGTCTTTCCATCCCCTTGGGCAGAATGATGAGTTCTGGCTACAAGGGCAATGGATTCACCTTCCTTAGAAATAGGTGCTGCAGAGTTGTCCACTGACATGGAGGAATCCGTAAGGCCTAGCATGACCTTGCGTCTACTTTCTTCTCGGCGAACTTCTGAGAAGACTTCACGAAGGCTGGGAAGGGGTTTTGTGCCTAGAATGCGACCCCGGACTTCATCCAGTGACTTGTTGAGACCCAGGAGAAATTTGAATATGCGTTGAGTCTCAATGATCATCTAGTATCTTGCCCGATCTTCAGCACATCTCCATGCATGGGAATCAAAGAGATCAAGTTGCTGCCACAGTTTGGAGAGGCTAGTGTAGTATGTGGTTACCGGAGTGTCACCTTGCTAGAGAGATTAGAGCAGACTTTCAATATGAAACAGCTCAGCAGTGTTGTCCTTGCTGGAGTAAGTGTCTTGGGCTGCTTCCCAAATCTCGGAGGCTGTGTGACATAGAAGGAAGTTTTCACCAATTGCCGGAAGCATGGAATTGATAAGCCATGACATGAGGAGATTGTTTTCGGCTTTCCATGATTTGTAGGTAGGATTAGTAGGAGAGGGTTGAGGAATTGTGCCAAGAAGGTATTCTTCCCTTCCTCGGCCACTGACATATAGCATGACAGATTGTGACCATTGGAGGTAATTGTTCCCATTTAATTTGTGAGTGGTAATGGGAAGGAATGGGCTGTCATGGGGATTTCCGTGAGAGATTAGGGATGAGGGACTGACGGCAGAGTTACCAGCCGTGGATGATGTTTCAGGATTCATGATGAGGCCTGAAAGAGAGGTACGAGGACCAGAAAAGGGTCTAGGGTTAGGTTGCAAAGCAGCGGACAATGTCCGGCTCTGATTCCATGTAGTTTGAGATAAATTTGTTGTGTGTTTTCATTGATATCAATCACATGTATATATACAGAAGTTAGTAAACAGAAATCCACAATAGATGGGATAAGATAGAGCTAATTAGTTGACTATTTGGAATTTAAATTCTGAGTCTATCTCCTCTAATTTCTCCTATAATATCTCCTTCTTAAAGAGGAGATCGGCTAGCTTGTTTCTCTACACCTGGGATCAGTTGCATGACCCCAGAAATGGAGCCTTTGCATAAAACTTCTCTTGAATACCTCCCTCCGAAGGATGACAGTTGGGTTAAGGAAAAGACTAAGACAATTCTCCATCTATGTTAAGAGTTCATCCAGTCTTAGCACTGTTTCTCCCCAAACAAGGCACACACCACATCCCTGGCCAAAATAATGGCCTTCTTAACTGACTTGGGTTTCCAATGCCATATCTTAGGTTTCCAGCCATGCATAAAATAGCTGATCGGTCGCTGCTCTGGAAAACGAGGTACATCAGAGGCAAGGATCTCAGCACTACCCACAATTGTTAATCAAGTGGGTCTCACAGCCAGTTACTGAAGCAACTTAGGAGGATTATGAAGTTATCAAGCGCAGTTACCTTCATTCAGCCATGAGGTCAAGGCTGTTTCTGCCCTCGGAAATATTGATAAGCCCAAACAGTCCAAGGAGGTTGGGGCCTATTACAGAATACAGAACCAAGATGGAGGGTCTATAAGGCTAAGGGCCAGAGACTGAGATGGGGGGAAGTTAGTTATGACATGTAGAGGATTGTCTGCTAGGATGGGGGATTTATATAACAGGAGTTACAGAGAATGGCACCACAGAGTTTGTTAGTAGTTTTGGATTGGAAGTCTACCTTCTATTGCTAGGGGGGAACCCTGTGTTTTGCGTGTTTGCTTGGTGTGAACTCTGGACTAGTTTCTTGTACTCTCTGCAGTTAGCAGTAGAATTTATCAGAAGTAATACTATGGTTCCCTTTTTGGTAGGGGCCAGAGTGGGTGGTGGATGGATTGCTGCCATTTCATTCCTTGCTTCTTTGATTCCCTCTCATTTCCCTTTAATGCTTGGAACTATGGTGTAAGCTCTATAGAAAGTTTGATGAGCAATCAATCCACTCATGACTTTGGTATACTTGTTTTAGTTGTTGCGAAGTGGCAACACAAATAAAAATAGGCCACTGAGAAAGCATGTCGTGGTTGCAGCTATTCAATCTACTGTCAGGAATCAAGAAACTGGATTATAAACATATATTGTCATCAGGCAAATTTTATCCCATCCCACATGACAACTACTTATCTAGGTGCAATGCTTCTTGGTTCAGGAAAAGTATCACATTCTATTTGATTAAGTGTTTATCACATATATATATATATATATATAAATGATCATACTTAGAATTTAGATATTTGGAGTAATTGAACACAGAACACTTAAGGGAGTCTTGGAAAAGTTTAGATTAAATAATCTTGAAAATGCTTAAGAGTTAAATAAAGGGTCTTCTTGAGAATGTTTAGAATTAAATGACATCTTGAAAAAATTAGTCATTTATGTAATCCAAGAAGTGTCTAGAACTATCTGGGGTCTATAAATAAGGATCTCCTATGTAATGAAGTACCCTTTGAATGATAATCTAGTAAAGTATTTCAGGAATACTTCCTGTTTTGTTTTGGCTTAGAACTCTGATTTTTAGATTTCTACCAAGGGAGGCAGAGACCTCCCACTACCCTTCCAACCCAATCCCATCCTACATTCCCTTAAATTCCCATAAAATTGAACTCATGAAATCAATTAAGTTTCCTGAACTACATCAATAATCAGTTTTGGTTGATAAGAGTAATGATAAAAAGTCATACTTTGAAATTTAAGTTTTAGAAATATCTAGAAAGGAGTCTTGAAAATGTTTAAAATTGAAGTGTCTTGGAAATCTTTAGAAGTAAATAAGAAGTCTTGGAAAAATTAGTCATTTATGTAATCAAGGATGTGTCTAGAACTATCTGGGGTATAAATAAGGAGCTCTTATGTAATATGAAGTAGCCTTTGAATGATAATTCAGTAAAGTATTTCAGGAACACTTCCCATATTGTTTTGGCTTAGAATTCTAATTATCAGATTTCTACCCTTCCACTACTGTTCCAACCACACACCATACCCACCCATCCTATTTTCTCTTAAATTTCCATTAAATCAAACTCATAAAATCAATTGAGTTCGCTGATCTATATCACTATTGATCCCATTTAATTTCATCAGTGATTCTTCCCTTTAACCTTGAAGCACACTTTAGAGGTAAACACAGACTAGCTTCTCCTAATTAAGGACACAACAATAACTCCATCATTTGACTTAAAAGCAAAACAATTGTATTATGTATACATCTAAAACAACGTATGCAACTGCAAAATGAATAAGCAATTGACAAGTGTCTGGAACCCAGTATGTATTGGATATGCAATTTAATTAGGATATGCAACTTATTTAGACAATTTACCTTCACAAAGTCCGGGACCCAGTATGTCTGCTTGTTGTTTTCCAACAATTGCTCTTTCAAATTCTCCACTCGAACAAACCTACATTGAAACACCATTTTGCAATAGTATCGACAAAGAAAAAGACCAGACACATAGACAGTACAAAGTTTAATTCATCATAAATTACTAAAAGGAAAAGTATGCAGAAGTCTCAATAGTGAAAGTATCAACATAAAGTAAAAAGAAAAAAATCACTAGAAAAGAACCAAAAATCTATAATAATCTTCGTTAATACATTCTACATGAGGAAATCAAAGACAACTCAACGTATACAACATAGGGCAGTTAAAAGATTAGAAGCAAAGCATGGATACTTCATGGATCACATTCTAACAATTCCAATTTCAACCTATCAAAATAGGACTGAATACAAGATTCAGGACTACAGTTCCACAAAAGATGGAGCTAAAAGGAAAACCATGGGCAAACATCTTACCAGCTTGGAACAGCCCTGTATATTAGAGGAGTACCCGATCTCCAGCAGAATGGATAGGAATGTGTAAAGGTTCCAAATTTAACAAGCCTGCCATTTGCCTGAGAAAATAAGGAAACAAAACAAATGAACAGAAAAATACAACTAAAGTAAAATCAAAATAAAACCATGAAAATTCTGTAAACAAACAATCCACTCTCTATGACATTGTTTGAAACCTTCTAATAATATTTAGAAATTTTTCAACGCAAGAATGTAGGGATGCAGGATACACTAATATCAAGACAGCCTGAGCTTAAAGATTCAATCGTCTTTGTATTCTTGTTTAGGTCTAATTATGCCACTGATTGAAAGACAATGCCATATGTCATTCCACAACAAATAATAGGATTTCAATTTTGGTTACACAGTGCGTACCTTTACAGCTGCAACAATATCTTTATCAGCGTCCTTGATATAGCAGCCACTAAAATCAGTAATTTTGTCCGTAAAGTTACCATCATCATCAACCGCAACAATTAGGTTTTCCTACAGGTCAATAACAGGGGATCTTAAATACTTGTAAAGGTAAGATAACCAATTACAAAGTAACAAAGCAAAACAGAGAAATGCAAATACTAGAAGCATAAGCAAGACAGTTCAGTACAAAAGTAGAACAGGTTTTTCAAAAAGGAATATCATATAAGTAATGCAAGACATATCTGGGAATATCATCATATAGGGTACTTAAAAATCAAAGCATATATGCACACATTAGGAAAAATATATACAAAAAGATACCAAAGCATGCTCCATGGCCATGATTCTACAGCTACAATTCCAAATCCAAAAAGCACACAAGAATACTTTCACTAGTTGCACTGGCTTTGGGAAAACCCAAACTCAAGTTTCCTATGATTTAAGTCCACCACAGAACCAACCTTACTGATAATTTGATTCTCAATACAGACACGGAAATCATCTTCACCAAAAGCAGGAGCACAGTGGACGATGCCAGTGCCACTGTCACTAGTAACATAATCATCTGCAACAACTCTAAAAGCAGAGTCGGAAAACTCCATAAAGTACTTGAATAGTGGTTGATACCTGCACAACATGTCTCTTACAATATTAGTGATCAACAAAATCCTTTATGCAATGCTGTCATTGATAAGTCTCAAAAAGAAATTATGAAGTAATTTATTAATAACAAAAAAGCAGAATGTAGAAGGAAGGAATGCTCACTTCATTCCTACTAATGAAGCCCCTGAGACTTTCTCCAGCACTTCAAAAGAATCTAAATCATTTTCTGTCTTTTTACTTACAGATCCCTTGATCTTCACATTTGTTTCTTTGGGACCATTAGCTACAGTTTCTTTAGGCTTCTCCGTAGGTAGTGCAGACAGACGTGCTTCAGCAACAAAATAAACTTTACCCGAAAACTTGTTACGAACCTGATTTTATTTCCACCACAAATTAAATGTCAACTAGCCAAGCACATCAGAGGAAAAGGACGGAACAAGAAAGGGGATGGGGTGTTTTGTGAAAGCAATCAAGCCTGTATCTGATATACATGTATTAAGGATATAATTGACAAAACTAGGACAATGAATCTGGGTTAAGCTTTGTATTGTAAAGATCTTGAGTCAAGTAAACATAATCCTCACATATCACTCTTTCTGATCATTATTAATCAATTCACCAATTTCAAGATCCAAGCACACAAAGCTGATGTCTCTTCCTGTACTTTCCATCTGAGTATTGCAAGTGCTCAATCCAAATGAGTTCCGTCACTCAGAATATCATAAATCACCAGCTCATACATAATTACAGTAACCCATCCCCCAGGCAAAGAAAAACAGAAAAACAAACACAAAGCATCATACACTATAGTCCTTGTTCACTTATATTTGGCATCTTTTTGTGTGATGCATTGACATTATAGTTACTAACCATTCAATAATGTCACTAACCATTCAAGATCTATATCTTCAAACACTGCAATGTAAAACATTACCTACCACCCAAAGAGGGGATTGTGAATTTTGATGCTACAATTTTAGTAAAATTGATGCAAACTCATAATTCTTATCTCCAATTCTCATAATCCTTTCGATTACTAAGTTAACTGACCTTCACATACGTAAAACTACTATTGACACAAAGAGCAAGATTACTGGGAAGAGTCCATGGAGTTGTTGTCCAAGCTACAAAAGAGGCATTATGTGGATCATCAATGACGGGAAATGCCACCAGTACTTCAGGATCAGGTACATCCTGCACCATTAGAGAATTGTATTATCAAAATAGTACAAGTAGCCAGCGCATGCCTCAAAAATGGAACTGGCTGAAAACTAGTCAAAATCTCAAGCCTTTGGGATAGCTTTAGTCCTTGCACATCCCTCTCATGCCAAAGCACATTAGGTTTGAACCATTATAAAGCATATGGCACAACAAATTTATGTGCAAATTTAAATACATGAAGAAGGAACTCTACACCACTTGAGCATTAGGATATAATACAATGTCAAATGCCTACTGACTCAAAGGGCTCAAGCTATTAAATGAGGCCATATAATGAAATTTGTCTATAATAAATATTGAGAACAATAAACCACACCATATTGTACAAAGAAGCCATGGGTAGCACTTCAAGGCAGCCAATTCAGAGTTACAAATTTGCAATATCTTCAGTACAACAAAACATATTTTAACAACATTGAAAATAATAGCAGAAACAACTAAAAATATCCAATGACCAATGACAAAATCACACACACAATAACAGTGTGAGACCACAAACCTTATAAACCTGACCAGCCTCAAAATTAGATAGTGGTGTTTTGCAGCCAGTGCTATAGGGCATGACCTACAAGAATAACACATTCAGCTAAATTACAATGTGATAATAAGAAAAGAAAATTTTAAATCTTAGGGAAAAAAAGAAAGAAAAATAAAAATAAAAAAAAAAAGCACTTTAATAATTGTAATGCAGGCACTGCAGGTTAGAAACTAAAAATACAAAAAGATCTCCAATTCCATAACACGTACTTAATGTGTGAGATCAGACATATTATTAAGTATTCCACCATATTCCATTACATATGTATTATATTCCTTCTTGAATGGTTTTTTAGAAAAATAAACAATTAGTAAGCAACATGATCATCCTTGATTTTAATATGAATGACATTTCTTCAAAAGAATACAAATACTAATAGCACGTGAATAACTTACTAGTCACTAGTCATACATAGTTATTTATTTGTAGCACATCAAAGTAATACCATATACTAAAATGAAGTAGCAAAGTACAGTTGAGGGATTAGGGAAAATGTTAATAAAGCGAAGTGTTATCTGGAAGGAAGTTACTTGCATTTGTATTGCACATAAAAGCAAATGGTATATATTTCTACACATTGTCAATGCATAAATATCAGTAAACTGTTTGTATAGCTATCAGTCAATGTATTTGTCTTCTGCACTTTCATCTACACCATTTCAACCCATCATTATTTCTTAACATGAAAAGCAGAACCACATACCACACAACCATCATAATCCTAGTTTCAGTCAAAACAAGCAAAAAATAAAAAAAGTTCAACACAACTTCCAAGATGGCTGAACAGCCTAATCCTCTATACTTTCTGACTGTTTCAAGGTCCAGTCAACTTGCTTTAGTGGATTAGAAGTCAGATTTCAGTCCTTTGTCTTCATCTTCAAACGACCTATTTAGGGACAACAATGGGTCTGTTTTTGAAATCTAACCCTAGTGAAGGCACAAACAAGGTTGGATGACACTATCAAGAGCCCATTTGCTTTGGCCCATTTGCTTTGGCTTTTTTTCTTTTTTGTTCTGCCAGAAGCACTTTTGACAGAAAAAAACACTTGTATATAATTTGAGTGTTTCGATTGGCTTTAATAAACAGAAGCACTTTCAAAAGCAAAAATACTGACTTTTTAGAAGCATTTGGGGATGCTTCTAGAGAATGTAGAAGTAAAAACCAGTCACTATTTATGAAACAAGCACCTCTAGAAGACCAAAAAAAGTTGCCTTGGGCTTCTACTTCTACACCTCACAAGAACTTTCTTTAAAGCCAATCCAAATGAGCTCCGAGACCATGATGTTGTAATATTGTTCAAGCCGTTATCCATAATTACCACTTGTTAGGTACAGGCCAGGCCAACCAGCACAAAGCCCAAGAACCATGCACACTATAAATCTTGATTATTTAAAGAGTCAATCTGTAGGGTCCTTAT
This sequence comes from Bauhinia variegata, assembly GCA_022379115.2. Classification (NCBI taxonomy): domain Eukaryota; kingdom Viridiplantae; phylum Streptophyta; class Magnoliopsida; order Fabales; family Fabaceae; genus Bauhinia; species Bauhinia variegata. The sequence goes on along the minus strand of CM039437.1, from coordinate 1,443,921 downwards.
ATGCTGCAAGTTGTAACAAGAAATTCTCCACAACTCCTCTTCATGTGGCAGCTTCGACCAATCTTTTCTGAAAGTATGCAGGCCTTCAACCGGCACAGTATAAAACAAATTCCCCCAACATGGCATCATTACTGATTCATCATGGTATCCATGTTCCAAGTGTTTTATTAAAATATAGTCTTGTTGATCTATTAATTTACTCTTGATGCATAACGTTAAAATTTTTCTGATAACCAACAACATATCTCACATGTCAGTAACTTTTTTTAATACAAGATCATGTCAGTGCATGCACAACTGCAATAAAATCCCTTATCTATGGGAAATACCGAGATCAAATAACTACCATCATAGGTGATATTCAAATGTAAGGAAATCAAACAAAATTATAACTCGCAACAAGAAACTCCACGGTAAATGTGTACAAATAAATGGTAAGGAAGCTAGAAAATCAGGTTTGCAAGGACATATGATAACATTAGGGCATAAAAAATAAAAAAAACACCAATCACTAAGACCTCCAAGAAAATAATAAATGAACCATTTAACAGATACAACCTAAAACTTGTTAAGAGGGCAAAAATTCTAAAAATAACAATTTATCAAAACAAATATATCAACAGGAATTATAGCAGAAAAAGGGGTAAACAGATTAATATAATACTACACTCAACATGCAACCATAAAGCATTGCACTTAGAACTAACTTCAGCAACTAAATCTATACGATAAAACACTTTATTGAGACATTACATAAATTGCAATATAGAGACAAAAAATGAACAAGAAGCTGCATATACATATTCCCTATTTATCAATGATTATGTCTCCTCACAGTCTTCTGTATGTTCCCTCAAACAAAGACCAGCTCTCATTCAACCAGCATCAAAACCTTATCAAGAACCCATTAGCCATGAACCCACCTCTCCAACCCAAAAAAAATAATAATAAAATTAAACAATCACAATGCTAAAGTTAATCACCACTTAGACCCCCAAAGACTTATCTCTCACACCCAAATCCAAACATAAACCAACAAAACAGCAAGAAATAATTGTTCACAGATAGCTGATGGCATAATAAACACAAAAAATTATGTACTGCATAATCAAGAAATTATAATAAATAATAAACGGCTCATTAACCAAACAAGAAATGCAATAGTTACACATAAATCATATACTTAAACCCCTAAATAAACCACAAAGTTTCTCACCTCACTCAAAAATGCGATGTAATAAGCAATTAAGAAATTAAATAAAGAATAAATAGCTCATTAACCAAATAAGAAAACTATGAACTTTCCCTCGGAACTTGAGAATTCCATCAAATCAATTTACCTTGAAGCTTTTATAGACAAGACCCTTGTTAAACAGCTGCGCGAAGACCCACCAAACGGACTCCATAAACTTGATATCCATTGTCTTGTAATCATTCCGGAAATCAATCCAGCGACCCGTCCTCGTAATAACTTTCTCCCATTCCTCCACATATCGGGTCACAATGCTCCTGCACTCCTCGTTGTACTTATCAATACCCATCTTCAGAACATCCTCTCTTTTCTTGATACCCAGTTTCTTATCGATCTCGTTCTCCACCGGCAAACCATGGCAATCCCACCCAAACCTTCGCGTCACGTGATGACCCGTCATGGTCTGGTACCGGGTCACAATGTCCTTAATGGTGCCGGCCAATATGTGGCCATAATGAGGGAGACCAGTTGCAAAGGGTGGACCATCGTAGAAGATGTACTCAGGTTTATCCTCTGTGCGAGCTAATTGGGTCTCAAATGCCTTGATTTCGGACCAGAATTGGAGTATCTTCTCTTCTTGATTGGGAAAAGAGAAGTCTTTGCCTTCGCAGACGTCGTCCATGGCAGAATAAACCTCCGACCTGCTTTGTTGCGGAGGTTATGCGGGATTTCACAAGTGATGAAGCGCCGCCGGAAGGGAAGTACAGGAAGCAGGAAAATGCTGCGCTGAGCATACGCAGGATCAGGGTTAACCGAAATAGAAATAGAAAATGAAAATAAATTACGGCGTGGGCCACAAAATATATACGACCTATTTCAGTTTTTTTTTGTTCAGTCATTACAAAAGCCTATGGAATAGAATATTTTCTCTCCACTTAAATAGCCGAAATTAATTATCTTAAATGACATGTGCCAAAAAAAAAAATCAATTTCTCATTTAGGCAATTTTGTTTTCTTTCATTAAAACAATTTTTTATGTAATGGCAGATTTCTTAATTGTAAAAGATTATTGACAAAAACACAACAATCTCAATTTCTTTAAATTTAGTTAATTTTAATATATTAGAATTAGGACTGTTAGGAATAACCAGATACTTAAGCAAAACTGGTTATAAAACTGAAAAGATATATTATTGAAGAGTAACTTGTGGCTTATAAAACCATACAACTTAACTGAAAGGAGAAAAACCAGCCCACTAACGTACATATGGTAACAACTAGATAAAAGAAAAAATCCTAAAGAACAGGACTTTATTTAACAAACATTTGAACTACTTCAACAATCCCTCCTTTGAACTTATTGCTTTTGGCAACAATCAGTTCATCTCTGGAACAGTGCATATTCCCAGTTCTTCACAAAATCTTTGAAAATCTTCTAACTTCAGTGGCTTTGTCATTAGGTCTGCCATTTGATTTCGAGTCCCACAATAAACCAGTTCAACAGTTCCTTTCTTGGTGAGATCTCTGAGAAAATGAAATCGTACATCTATGTGTTTAGACCGACCATGTAAGACTGAATTTTTGGATAGCTTGATGGTAGAGCTATTGTCACACATCACCATAGTGCTTCCTTCTTGTAAATGACCGAGTTCTTTCAATACTCTCCTCATCCAGACAGCTTGACATGCACAAGTTGCTGCTGCCACAAACTCAGCCTCTGTTGTTGATAATGTAACAATAGGCTGCTTCCTTGATGACCAGGCCACTGCACCTCCATTCATCATAAAAACGTAACCAGAGGTGCTCTTTCGAACCTCCACATCACCTGCACAATCACTATTAGTGAAAGCCAACAAGTTGCCAACTTCTCCCTTCTTGTATAGTATCCCATAATTCATGGTTCCTTTTAAATATCTCAGTGCTCTCTTTGCTACCAGAAAGTGTAGCTCAGTTGGACTAGCCATAAATCGACTAATTAGACTTACAGTGAACATAAGATCAGGCCTTGTAGCTGTGAGATACATTAGACTTCCCACGATTTGTTTGAAGAAAGTTTCATCCATCTTGTTTCCTGTTTCATCTCTATGTATCTTACATCCTGGAGTTATAGGATTACAAACTGAGTTGCACTCTGTCATGCCAAACCGATTCAATACTTCAGTTGCATATTTCCTTTGGCATATAAAAATGCCCTCTAACCTTTGTAGAACTTCAATCCCAAGGAAGAATCTTATTTTCCCTAAGTCAGTCATATCAAATTCCTTCTTCATAGAGCTTTTAAACTCACATCATATTTTCATCGTTACAAGTAAATAAAAGGTCATCAACATAAATGCTCACAATGAGAATCTTACCTATATTGCTTCGTTTGATGAATAAGGTCTGCTCACTGTGATTTTTCTGAAACCCTTCTTTGATGAAGTAAGACTCAATTCGGCTAAACCAAGCTCTTGGAGCTTGTTTTAGACCGTATAGAGCTTTGTGTAACCTGTACACCTTCTGCTCACTTCTTTTCTTCTCATACCCTTTTGGTTGCTCCACATAAACTTCTTCACTCAATTCTCCATGTAAGAATGCAGACTTGACATCTAGTTGGTAGAGTTTCCAGCCATTATTTGCAGCCAAAGCTATGATCATCCTCACGATGTCCATTTTAGCTACAGGTGCGTAAACCTCTGTATAATCCACTCCATGTTGTTGGGAGTAGCCTTTAACCACCAACCTTGCTTTGTATTTATCAACTTTCCCAAGCTCATTTAGCTTAGTTTTGTAAACCCATTTTACTCCTATCTTCTTTGCTCTAGCTGGTAATTCAACTAGCTTCCAAGTTTGATTTTTCTCAATGGAATTAATTTCTTCATTCATGGCTAATCGCCACTTTGAGCTCTTCACTGCTTGCTCAAAATTCACTGGGTCTGAAGATTCAATAAATGCCATATTCACTTCCTCTTCTGATGAAAAGCCTTCTCTAGAAACATAGTCCCTCATCCACAAAGGAGGGTGTCTATTTCTTCCCTCCCTAGGGTTCATACTTTCTTCATTGGTACTGGTTAAAGAGGCTTCGCCCCTTTCTTCTTCTCTGTCATACTTTTCCACATCATGAATACTATTTTTGCCATTGTCCCATTCTAAGTCAATCTATAGCTCCTTTTCGTGGCTTGCATCCCAGTCCCATTGACTTTCTTCATCAAAAAACACATCTCAACTTACAATGATTTTTCCAACAATGGGTTCATACAGTCGGTATGCTTTGGACTCACTACTAACACCAAGAAGCACACATGTCATGCTCTTATCCTCGAGTTTGGTCCTTCTAGCATTTGGAATGTGGACATGTCCTACACATCCGAACACTCTGAAGTGCTCCACTGACGGCTTCTCTCCACTCTAAGCCTCTTCTAAAGTCATTTCTTTGACAGCTAATGTAGGTGACCGATTCAGAACATGTACTGTCCATCTCACTGCCTCAGGCTAGAAAGTTTTAGGTACTTTCTTTTCTGCCAGAATTGATCTTACAAGGTTTAGCATGGTTCTGTTTTTACGTTTGGCTACTCTATTTTGCTGTGGAGTGTATGTCGTGGTTAATTGTCTCCTTATTCCATTTTGCTTGCAAAATTCATCAAACTCCATAGAATTAAACTTTCCTCCCCTGTCTGTACGCAAGCGCTGAATAGGGAAACCAGCTTCCTTTTCCACTAGCATCTTAAAACACTTAAAGAAATGAAATGCTTCTGATTTTTCTGACAAGAAATATGTCCATGCCTTTCTAGAGAAATCATCTATAAAGCATAATATGTACCTCTTTTCGCTATTGGAAGCTGGAGAAATAGGGCCACAAATGTTCGCATGAACTAATTGCAATTTCTGAGTTGCTCTCCATTTGCTTTCTTTGGGAATTGACGTACGATGTTGTTTGCCTTTCATGCAGTCTTTACACAATGCTACTGAATCTGGCAACTTAGGCAGACATGCAACCATTCCTTTTGATTGTAGCGTCTTCAGTCCCTTGTGACTAAGATGAGCATATTTACGGTGCCATAGATGTGTGATATTTTGTGTAGTAGTATTGAAGCATGATTCCTGTTGTGCTTGATCAAATAACACAAACATTCTATTTGCAGTCATATTTGTCTGAATAATTAAACCTTTGAGAGGGTGATATATTTTACACATACCTGATTGAATTAAAATGGCCAGGCCTCGCTCTTGTAGTTGCCCTATACTCAAGAGATTATTCTTGAGTTCAAGTACATAGAATACTTCAGTAATCACATGAGTTATTCCATCCACCCTCAGCTTCACACTTCCCTTTCCGAGTACATTCATCTTAGTGCCCTTTCCAAGTTTCACCACGTGCCTGAAGCTGTCATCCATCTCATTGAATGCTGACTTTTCCCCACACATATGGTTTGAGCATCCCGAGTCTAAAAATCAGACTACTTGCCTTTTTACATTGTACACTTCTACATATGACATCAACAGGAGCTCTTCTTTCTCATCAAATTCTGCAAAATTTGCTTCCTTGTCCTAGGATGGGCACTCATACTGATAATGACTAAGTTTGTGACACTTGTAGCATTCGATTGTGGCTCGATTAAAGCCTTGTCTCCCTCTTCCTCTACCTCGTCCTCTACCTCTTCCTCGTGTGGTAAACTTCTCCTCTGAACTGACTTTCAGAGCATGTTCTTCTTTGTCTTTCTTCTGAAACTTCTGTTCATGCACAATCAAGGAGCTTTGCAGCTCATCAATCGTGAGAGCATCTATGTCTTTCGATTCTTCAATAGAACAAACAATATAGTTGAATTATTCTGTCAAGGAGCGTAGGATTTTCTCCACTACTTTAACATCTGACATGTCCTCTCCACAGTTTCGCATGTTGTTGGTGACCAGCATGACTCTTGAGAAGTAATCAGAAATGGATTCTCCAACATTCATTTCCAAAACTTTAAATTCTCGACGCAGAGCCTGAAGTTGTGCACGTTGAACCCTTGCATTTCCTTGATACTTTCGCTTCATTGATTCCCAAATTTGTCTGGATGTATCCTTTTGAAGAATGGTCTTCAAGATTGTCTTGTCAATGGATTGAAAGAGATAGTTCTTGACTTTCAAGTCCTTCAACTTGAGCTCTTCCAATTCCTTCTTTTGTGCAACAATCGATGCTTCTCCAATTTTGGGTTCAAAGAATCCAGGTTTGATGAGGTTCCAGTATTCTTTCGATCTTAGGAGATTTTCCATCAGCATACTCCAGTGATCGTAGTCTCCGTCAAATTTGGGAATGCTGGGTTGAACGAAACCAAGGAATGCTGGGTTGAACGAAACCAGCACTTCCAGCACTTCCTTCCGCTGCCATCTCTCAATCACTTCCTAAGTGTTTTCCTTCTCTCTGTCTTTCTTACATTAGGATACTGCAGTTCCTAAGTTCACACTCACGATCAGGCCCCAATGTGAGGCTCTAATACCACTTGTTAGGAATAATCAGATACTTAAGCAAAACTAGTTGTAAAACTGAAAAGATATATTATTGAAGAGTAACTTGTGGCTTATAAAGCCATACAACTTAACTGAAAGGAGAAAAACCAGCCCACTAACGTACATATGGTAACAACTAGATAAAAGAAAAAATCCTAAAGAACAGGACTTTATTTCACAAACATTTGAAATAGTCAACTACTTCAACAAGGACTAATATTATTGCATCAAACCACTCTTCATTTTTTTTTTTTATACAATGAACCATTATCTTTTACTTTTAGGGTGCATTTGATATATAATACAAAACAACATAAGCAGAATAACACAGCATAAGTAATTAAGTTACATGACAACTTCTAATTCTATTCACTATTTGTTAATTAATATACAAGACAAAAAAATGTGTACTATCTACTGTTTGATTAACATAAGTACTGAAAAAGAATAATGTAAAATTTACTATAATACCCTTTGTGTTGTACAATATTTGTTAATTTAAAAAAAAAATTAGACAAGATTTTGACATGTAAAAAATATAATAATTAATAAAAATATAAAATTTGTAATAAAAGCATACAAATAAAATATTATGAAAAGAATAAAATATTATTTTAGTATCTTTTAAATTGGTGTCGTCATAAACTAATTTCTCTTAAATTGTTAATCACAAAGTTGTTCCTCTTAGATTTAAAAAAAGTCACAAAATAATCCTTATGTTATAACACTTTTAATTTATTATTGACATGACAATTGTATTTTATACCATGACATTTTCAATTGACATGAATGCTAACTAGGATAATTAATCACTCTCCTTGGCTAATATCTTCCATGCTTCATTTTCCATTTCTACTTTTCTCAAGTGATCTTTGAGCTTTATAGTATTGTTTGTGAAATTGATAATGGCCTCATTGTCGGTCTTCCAAATGCGCCTCAACAATCTCAGTTTCAACCCCATCATCAAAACAACCAAAGCTTCGGGTTTGATTGCAACCAAAGGATTTCTTGTTCTTCCACTTACAATATAGCTTTCTATCTACAGCACTTTCTCATGCTTTAAAGTGCCTAACTTGAGCTACAGAGACATGAGATAGATTGCATTCTTCTTTCACATGTCACACTTTCTATTAATCAATCCTTGGAAAATATATTATGAAAAATATGAAAATTAAAATAAAAGCACACAAATAAAATATTATGAAAAATATATTAATTTCTACAATGTGCTTTGCACCCAAGTTCATAGCACAAAATCAAAAACAAAATATCTAATAAACAAAATTAAAAATCCATCAAATAACATAAAAACTTAACTTAGACCATATTCCATCTACTTCTCAAGAAACATCATGATTTCACAATCTATTAAATCATCTCTATTATCACATTCTCATAGTCTTTCTCACAAAGGACATTCTTTGGCTACCTTGAAACTCCCAAAAAAAAAAAAATTTCATATTGATGATTGTGTGAGAATTTAATAACCAAGTTAATCTCTTCTTCCTTTGTTAATCCTAATTTTAAAATCTCTTCAACCAAGCCATCTTTTGGAGGATCTGACATTTTACTAATCACCTTTGCAAAATCAAATATTACCATGTCTATTTTGGTCTCAAAACTTTCAAGAAATTTTGAAGCAACATGAGCTAAGCATTGATGCTTAGGAAGTGGTGCACCACTAGCAAATTCATGTCCAATCAACGTATTTGGAGCAGAAGTTGGTGAATTATTATGTTGCAGTCACTCTTCCTCATCATTATTTTTAGTCTCACATCTTTCCTTTCTATTGCATCTGCTGTAGACTCAGCTCCAAGTCCATTTGCTCAATTTTTTCCAAAACTTCCTTGCAACCTTTCAAATTCTTTAAACTCTTTATTAACATGGTTGCCAACTTTAGGATATTTTTGCAATTCAAAAAAAAAAAAAACTATATGTTTAAAAATAGATTATCAAATAAGAAATTATAGTTTACAACTAATATATTAAATACCTCTAGATACTCCAAGAAAACTTGATTGTTATCAACTATGACACATTTTCTTGTGTCATCTCATCCAAATCCATTAGTATCCATCATGTCAACAACTTCGTTTAACTTTGAAAACCACATTTTCATCTTGTTAACAATTTGCTTAACATTCAAAGGAATTCTAAGAAAAACATTTTTCATTCCTCTTCAAAGCTTCTTCATGAGTCCCACTCTTTTGTGGCCAGCCACCACTAGCTTTTCTAATATAGTAAGCAAAGTTTCTATCTCAAGTTCTCTCCAGTTACGTTTACATTTCTTGTTACCCAATAGTTGTTTACTAGTGTCCTTGCCATCATTTTCCATTATTAAAGGCTATAATATTAAAAAAGAAGAAGAGATGATATACAACAAAGACTAACGTTTAAAGAAGCACAATATGACAACCATTAAATAACAACAACAATCACATAAATTCTAAAGTTGACAAATTACAATCACATAAACTCCAAATTACAATCAATCAAGCACAAAAGTTCATATTAAATTAACAACTACAACATAATACCACTTCACTCAATGTATTTTAACATTTCTAGAAGTTACAACAAGTATGTTTTCTAGTTTCTTCGTCTAACATTCCACTCAACAAATATTTCTTGTGCAAGTGTATCACACATTTGAGTCCATTCATTGCTAGGCTCACAATTCCAATTACGTTGATTGGCTCCTCACCTATAGGCATCTTATCTTATGCCAATGGAGAAAATTCTTCTGGATCCATTGTCATGTGCATCCATATAAGGTTGTGTAGCAAACAACAAGCAAGGATCATTTGACATTGTGTTCTAATAAGATAAAATGAAGGGCTTCTTAATATAGCCCATCGTTTCTTTAAAAGGCCAAAACATCTCTCTATAACATTTCTTGCTCAAGCATGCCTATAATTAAATGATTATTCGTGATTTTGAGGTGCACAACAACCAACAACCCATTCTTGCAAATGGTATCTCTTGCCTCTATATGGGGTAAGAAATCCTTCTCCATTAATGTAGCCACCATCAACAAGATAGTATGAACCTAAAATTATTTTTAAATATGTAATATAAACTAGAATTATTTACCATCACAATAATGTAAATTAAAATTTTAAATTCTCATACTAATTGAAACTTTTCGTCCATTTTGCCTGATAACTACATCACATAATACTATAGAGTCTAAAGCCAAACCTTCTCATCAAGCCAAAACATTATAAATTTCATATCTCTAATACAAACTCCTAAAACATTTGTTGCAAATCCACCTTACCCTATTCGATACATAGGTCTATTTGAAGCACTTGGTGCAACTACTATGTAAGTCCCATCTAAAGCCCCTAAACAGTCCTTAAAGTTCATTTAAGAATTGGAAATGTGGGTTTAAAAGAAAATATATGTTTGACTTAATACCTCTTTTAATGCAAAAAAAGATATACCTTAAACCATTTCCATCTTTCATCAATGCAATCTTGAGTAACTAATTCTAGTTTAGCAAGTAAGTTATTTTGTAATCTCAAAATAGTTGCTAATACTCTATGACAATATCTACTAATTGTTTGGCATGATCTGGACAATCTAATTTGGATACTCCTATTCTTGGTGTAATGTGCAAGTATATTTAGGAAAACAACGACTTGCTCCTTTATAGTCATTTCTCTAAGTTGTTTTAATCCCCCTCGTACTCTTAAAAGCTCACAAAGTTGGGCAAAGGTGTTTGTGCACATTCTCAATTCCCCTATACAATGAGAGTCACTTTCTCTAATGAGAGAGTCAATAACATCTCTTCGTGACTCATACCTAATCAACGCTCTATCATTCATGGTTTTTCTCTCATAATCATTTCTCAAGACAAAAAAAAAAAAAAAAGAATCCAACAACGTACATGGCCAATATATTAACATACATTCTCCATCCAAGAAGATAACAAAACAAGCTTTGATAATCCATGCCAACTATCAAGGAAAAATAATAAAAATAAAGTAAGTTCAAAGATTGTGAAATCATAAATAAATCATTCACACACAAGTTGCTATTTATTAAAAAAATGAGTCTAAATATAAAATCACAATAAAAATTAATAAAACAAAAAAAAAATTAAACTCAAGTATAATTCAATAGTAAACAATTATAGAATAAAGATATGCATAAATGTAAAGCAAGTGTTTGTACTAAACAATTATAACAATTGCAATAATGATAAGAAGCAATTTCCAAAAATAAAACCTTATCTACATGCTCAATGGTATGTTTGAATTTTATTTTAGCATTCATAGAATATTTCACCATTTGCTAATATGGGCAACATAAATAGGTTTGATTTGAACTTGTGTTGTTAAAATTTGTGGTGAGCTTTGGTGAAAAATGGAAGTGTATGTGTGACAAATAAAAGGCCACTAGCTTTCTTTCTAATTGTCTATCAACAAAAAAAAGTAACATCACAAGCAACACACAATCACTACAAGAAAAGTGTGTCTTGCCTAGTTGCGGTCTACTGCTAAATTTATTATATTTTCAACTATGCTTTTTCAATTTCTTGCCATTTTTTGCAATGAAAATTTATTGAGTTATAATCTATTAACATAGCCATTCGAAACTCCTAGACAAAAGCACATAATATGCAAGCTTTTTGATAATAAGGAGAGAGAATATATTATATATATATATATATATATATATATATATATATATATATATTGCCATTGTATTCACAAATAGAATGTCACTATCTTTACAACATGCATCCAACCAAGAGCAGCTCATTAAAAAATGCCAACTTACCAAATTAATTTTTAGAAATCATTGACAACCAAACTTCAACAGCAAAATAGAATAGAAAAGGTGAAGAATTTTAATCACAATAAGAATGTGGGAAAGTTAAGAATCGAAATAACCATGGGAGCATCCACAATTTCAAGAGCATATAGACTCAACCCATATCATAGACAATTATACCATTTTAGGCTTTGCCTTAATCACACATAACACAGATTTCGACAATGGAAGAGAAGTCAAATGGTAGTTTGAGACTTACCAAGTTTAGTAGGCTTGCGAAGGTAGTGAAGGCCGGGGACTAGTAGCTTGTGGCTGTAGTGAAGGACCTTGGCAACAGCTTGTGAAAGAAAGAACCTAGCCACCTTCCAAAATGAGATCACACGACTTGTTGAAAGGCTGTGGATAGAGGTGACGTAAAAAAGGTTAAAAATGTCTTTTTTAGTTTTTGTACTGTAGACAAAACTTTTGTTCCTTGGTTTATTGAGTGACAAAAAATATAAAGTTTGTCTTACACCTTAAAGATATTTTTGTCCAATAGTATTGTCTTTTTTAAAATCAAATAAGGTACAATTTTTTTGTCTTGTTCAATCTATCATTTTTAAGCAAATTAAATAGACCCTTAAGGCAATTCTTTTCTCCTCAATTGCAACAAAATTCCTTGGATTGTCACTTTCTTAATCGTAAAAGATTATTGATTATTAATTTCGTTCATTTTCTAAAAACATTATAGCTTTATGTAAATTTCTTTTATTTGGATTAGTTTTATTATGTAAGTATATTAATATATTTATCTATTTACCTCTATATATAGTCTAATCTAATATATTATAAAAGTATGTTGCATTTATGTTGTGCCAATCCTTGGTGTGCTATTTAGAAAACGTATTATTGTATTAACATTTTAACTACTTTAAAAATTTGAATTATGTAAAACTAAATTTAAAAATTACCATAAACATTTAAATATATATGTTTAAATTTTGTATGGTCAATAGTTACATTTCAAATAGGAAACAAATAATATGCAATAACAAAATTATAAGGGATATCACTGGTTTGGTGTGATTTCTTCATTGTCTTTATGCCATGTGCATTGTCATATTGGTGTTTGTTGTGATTCTTGACTTTACTAGCAGCTTGGTGTATTATTGGGATGTAATTGCCACTTGGGTATCATTGAAAATGGGAGAATGAGTGGTTGAAGTAGAAGTAGAAATTGATGATGTAATTCTAAGGGTATAGGATTTTGATGAAGGGTTGCGAGAGGGTCGACGAAGTTTTGTGGGAAATGTGCTCTCGGAGAGAACATTCAATCTTGGTATTTTGCAATTGATATTGTGAGGCGTATGGGAAAATTTAGTAGGGTTCAAAGTACCTAAGATAGTGCCTTAGACATTCCAATTTTTCTTTCATGAAGAGCGAGATGTAATACGAATTATATATGGAAACCCATGGCTCTTTAAGAACTACTATTTGGTGCTATGTTGATGGATGGAGGAGTTAACTGTGGAAGATTTGGAAATGAATGTGGTCTCCATATGGGTGCAATTTTGAGGGCTTCCTACTTACTGTCAAACAGAGATGGTTGAGAGGAAACTTGGAGAAAAGTTAGGTGCAATGGAAGAAACATGTTTATATTATGTCACCAAAGAATAAAAGAATGGTAAAAACCAAAATTCGACTCAATGTGAAGTTACCTTTAAAGAAATGGTTAAATGTAGGTGGTGTTGGTGGAACATCAACAAGGGTAGATCTCATATATGAACGAATGCCCATATTTTGCTAGTATTGTGGTAGAATTGGACATGATGATCGATTCTGATCACTAATGGCAGAGAATGAAATAACAATAACAATGAAGGAGGAGAGATTTGGAGCATGGCTTAGGGCTAAGACTTCGGGAAGAAAGGTAGAGAATGATAAAGAATATCATTGTATTGAGAATAACAATGAGTGTACGATTAATGAAACAACTTAGAAGAATATTCAAGTCGTACAGGCAGAAACAATATTTTTGGGATTGGAAGCACTCTCAGTCTCAAAAGGGGTGCACTAATCTCGAGAACCGCAAAGGAAGAAACAAAGGTTGACACTAAAGTATCAAAGGAGGTTGTAAGTGGTCATTCAAATGTAGACAAGCCATGTTCACCAATGAAGAATATTGATGTGAACATTTTAGGTGATAATGATGTAAGATTGAAAAGTTTATCTAACATGTAGGAACCTAACTCAGCACATTCGGTTGAGAGTGCCCACTTGAAGATCATATTGTGATAGAGTCATGAAGGAATAATCAACAATAAAAAATGGAAGAGGAGAGCTCGTGGTAATGGACCTACTGAGGAAATTTATATTGGGGAAATGATTAACAATAAATGCAAGGGTATTGGACTACGAGAGTAGAAGATGGTGCATACATTTGTGGATAAAAGAGTGAGAAGTGCAACAGGTGGGATTCAAGTTCAAAATGGAACCTATACTAATGGTATTTCACTAGATTTTGCAGCGACTACGAAGCAGTCCCACCGGATGCCATGAATATATTAAGTTGGAATTACTTGGGATGCTTTAATTAGTTCGAGCGCTTCATTTATTAATGAGGCATCAAGTTCCCAAATTGGTTTTCCTATGTGAGACCTAATTGACATATGGAGAATGGGATGAGTGGAAAAGGAAAAATGGATTTAAAAATGGTTAAGTGTGGCATGTGAAGGAAGAAGGGATGGATTAGGATTGTTATGAGATGAAGATATAGATGTGTAATTAATTTCATACTCTAAATATCACATTGTTGTAGTAGTTAATAATGGTGAAAACCCTTTATGGAAACTAACATGCTTTTATTAGGGAACCAGTAACTCATTTGAGGAGCAGAAGTTGGCAGATGCTGCAATCTTTGAAACGTAATGTCCCAAATAAACGGGTAGTTGAAGGGGATTTTAATGAAATTTGTCAATTAATGAACAAATTGGTGGTTCACATAGACCATAGGCACAAATGAGATTATTTAGAGACATAGTAGACATTTGTGACTTGCAAGGTCTTGGGTTTTCTAGGTGCAATTATACTTGGTACAATGGGAAAGGAGAATGATAACATAAAGGGGTGACTTGATAGAGCAATGACCAACTCAAATTGGATTTCATTTTTTCCAATGTGTCATGTTTCTCATATTTCAGCCAGCACATCGAATCATGTACCTATTTTATTAGAGCTGCAAGGGAGAAGAGAGGTGGTAGGAGAAAAAGATGTTTCAGGTTTGAGAAAATCTGGTTAAATCATAATGAATGTGCAGGGTTGATTAAGAGGTGTTGAAGATCACTACATGATGTTGATTGCATGAAAAATATTCAACAAAGATTAAAGGTCACTGAAACAGCTTTGACAGCTTGGAACAAAACAACTTTTGGCCATGTTGAAAAGAACCTCGCTTGGTTACATCAGGATCTACAAATGGCTAAAGCTAGGAATCCCACTATAGAAAATTTGGAAAATATTAAACAGTTGCAAAGGAATATTAATGAAATGCTTGAAAGAGAGGAGATCATGTAGAAACAGAGGTCTAAAGTGGAATGGCTTAAGGAATGGGATAAAAACACTAAATACTTTCATCAATGTGCTTCCAACAAGCAAAAGAAAAACACCACTAAAAAGATAAAAAGATGGTGCTAGAAATTATCACACTTCACTTGAAGGAATTGGTAATGTAGTTAACAATTATTTTGTTGACATTTTTCTAGCACCCACCCCACAAAATTTACTTAAGTGATTAATACAACAAGTTGCAAAGTGATCGGGAAAATGAATGAAACATTACTGAGTACTTTCACAACAGAAGAAGTCAAGGCAGCAATCTTTCAAATGGGGGCCACCAAGGCCACCAGGTCCAGATGGGTATCTTGCTTTATTTTATCAAAAATTATGGGACAATGTTGGTTCAGATATAATGGAAGTGGTGCTCAAATTTCTCAATGAAGGGAATGGCATCAATGCCATTAATTACACTCATATTGTGTTAATCCTGAAGATCAAAAACCCAAAATTGATGACCCCATTTAGACCAATTAGCCTTTCATCGTGAAAGTTCTGGTGAATAGACTTAAAGCGGTACTTCCTTCTATTATCTCTTTAAACCAGAATGCTTTCATACCAAATTGCCAAATTTCTGATAATGTATTACTAGCTTATGAGCTTTTGCATGCTCTAAAAACTAAGAACTCTGGGAGGGAAGGCTACTTGGCACTCAAGCTAGATATGAGTAAGGCATATGGTCATGTGGAGTAGGGTTTTTGAAAGCTATGATAGAAAAATTAGGTTTTGCGAATAGGTAGGTACAGTTGATCATGGCATGTGTTACTACAATGTCATACTCGGTGGTCATTAATGGAAATCCTCATGGTATGATAATCCTGGAACGTGGACTAAGGCAAGGTGATCCATGGTCTATTTATTTATTTCTGATATGTGCGGAAGGATTAAGCTCTTTAATTCATGTAACTGTAGTAGAAAACATACTAAAGGGAGTGAAAGTTAGTTGGAATGCTCCATCAATTTCACATTTATTTTTTGATGATTCATTAATCTTCTCTCATGCTTCTAGTTCAAAAGGTGAAATACTTTAAAGAGATTCTTTTCAAGTATGAGGCTTGTTCAAGACAACAGGTAAACTTTGATAAATCCTCTATATACTTTAGTCCAAATTGTAAGGCAGGGATAAGAATCATATAATGGAGTTGTTGGGGATATGTAATGTTGCTTTTAATGGAAAATATCTTGGTTTGCCTACTATGGTGGGGAGAAACAAAAATCATGCTTTCCAAATGATTAGAGAAAGGGTTTGGAAGAGGTTGCAGGGGTCGAGGGAAAGGCTTTTATCCAAGGTTGGTAAAGAGATATTGATTAATGTTGTAGCTTTATTAGTGCCCACTTACACCATGAGTTGCTTCAAACTTTCTCAGAGCTTTTGTTAATGGTTAGGTTTTGGTGGGGACAAACCTCAGAGGAAAGGAAAATTCATTGGCTTAGTTGGGATGAGTAAGCAAGATTGAAAGCTTTGGGGGATTGGGTTTCCGGAGTTTAGAGGAATTTAATTTGGCTTTACTGTGTAAATAGGCGTGGAGGCTAGTTACTGAGCCAGAGAATTTGGTGTCAAAGGTATTGAAGGCAAAATATTATCCTCAAAATTCAATTTTGGTTGTTCTAGGTTACCGACCCAGTTATATGTCGCATAGTATTTGGATGAGTATTCCTTTCTTTAAGGAAGGTTTAAAAATGAGAATTGGCAATGGAGAGATTGCAATTATTGGTAGAGATCCTTGGCTCCTAGGGCAAGATAATAACAAAGTATTATCTTTCGTACCCGAAGAGTTGGCCTTCTCGACAGTTAGTCACTTGATAAAGCAAGACTGCAAAGAATGGGAAATAGAGCTAGCTTTCATGATGTTTGATGAAGAGGAAGCTAGGTCAATCACTTTAATACCTTTAAGTCTAAGAAATAGAGAGGATGGGTGGTATTGGAATTTGACTAGGGATGGAAATTTTACTATTAAATCTACTTATAAGAAGATCTTGAGCATGAAATTACAAGAAAGTAACCATCTAGTTGCGGAGGAATTTACTGTAGTATGGAGGCGCATATGGAGTCTTAATATACCACCAAAGTATAGGCATTTTTAGTGGAGATGGTGCAAGGATATACTCCCAACATCTAGTGTGCTTATTAGGAGAGGAATGATGATTAATAATAGGTGTTGTTGTTGTCTTACAAAGGAGGAAACACCAATGCATGCAATCTTCTAGTGTAGTAACATTGCACCAATATGGAGTATGGGTTCATTAGGGCAGGTTAGCATTCCATCACATGATGTACTCTTCATTGAATGGTTGAACAATAATCTGAATACTTGGGATGATGAACTACTAGGTATAGTTACAATTCATGCTTATAAAATTTGGCAATGACATAATGAAATAAGGGTAGGAAAGTCGGCTTGCAGTGCTCAACATGCTCATGCTTCAGCGATGCATCTTTGGATGGAGATCAAGCATTTGACCTTCGATTCTACTCTGGCTAATGCAAGGAGAAATGAAGGGTGCCACTCATCATCAGCGGGAATAGTGAATGTAATGACTAATGAATCAATTGATGAATTTGGCATGGGAGGTATTGGAGGTGTGCATTGTGATGCTAATGGTGCTTACATAACTGCTTAGGCTAACAAGATTTCCAACCCCATTTCTGCTCAAGTATTGTAGGTAGTAGCAATAAGGGAAGCCATATATTGTTACAGTCTTGGGGATATAACCATATCAATATTGAAGGAGCTTGCCTTGAGGTTATGAGTCATTTGCAAAGGAGACAACAAATCCAATTGAGCTTGGAAGCTATTACTGATATTTTGGAAATTGCATCTTCCTTTAGTATTTGTAATTTCAAGTGGATTCCTAGGCATGAAAATCACATGGCACACACATTAGCTAATTATGGCCGTAGCCTTGACACATTGCGTGCTGGATGGATACTCCACCCATGTGTTTTCCTAATACTTTTGCAGCTTTGATTCTATAAAGCTTGGAAGTTTGATAAAAAAAAAAAAAAATTATAAGGGAAATAAAAAATTAATAAAAGAGATGATTATAAAAAAAAAAAAAAGTAAACCAAATTGGGTGAACGGTAAGTGTTTAGATACATCTATGTGTGTGTGTGTGTGTTTGACATGAAACAAAATCATAATTTGTAATAAAGAAATTATAAGGGGAATAAAAAATAGTAAAAGGGATTAATATAAAAAGAATAAGAACAAGTAAATAGAATTAGGTGAACAGGATTCTTCATAGAAGATTATTACTGATTTTGCAAAATTGGGTGAATTAGATTCTTATTGGATGATTGTTATTGATTTTTTGAAATATCTTAATAAGTAACTAAGAGATCATAAATGATAATAGTGATTTTTGGAAATTTTCTATTTGATATGCAATTAGAAATATCTTAAACGAAAATATGGAGAAATTTATAGATTATTAAGGGCCATAAAAATCCTAAATGAAATATTCTTAATATTTGTATGATCATGATAATTGTAGAAAATCCTAATATATAATTAGGAATATCATAATGATAATTATTAAATATAATCTGTAATGAAGAAATATAAGGAAAATTAAAAAAAATTAATAAAAGGAATTATTATAAAAAAGAATAAAAGATAGTAAACAGAAATGGGTGAACGAGATTCTTCTTAGAAGATTATTATTAATTTTTGAAATATCTTAATAGGTAACTAATGGATAGTAAATGGTAATAGTGATTTTTGGAAATTTTGTAATTAAAATGCAATTAGAAATATCTTAAATGAAAACTGTAGAGATACTTATAGATTATTAAGAGCCATGGAAATCTTAAATGAAATATTCTTAATAGTAAGTCAAAAATATTTGTATGTTCGTGATATATAATTTTAGAAAATCCTAATATATAATAATGAATCATAATGATAATTACATAATATTTGAGTGATATAATTTGTAATTTTCTTAATTATAATGAAATATTTTTAATTGATTAACATTCACATACTATTTATGATTGAGAATTTTTGCTAATAAATAAAACACATTCCCATGAGAGAACACAACAATCACTTAGAAGAGCTTTGGTCAAGTTACACCTGAACAAAAGCAAGAAGTGGAAAAGCTTGGGTTGGCAATATATTTATGGGATGAATTTTTACAAGTGATGGATTAGTCTTTAATGTACAATAATTCCTTTTTCACTATTATTTGCAAAATTTGACATGAAATATGCTCCTTCTATGATTCCTTTGAAATTACCTTCAATTATTCTCTTACAAGATAAATTGTTATATCTCTATGTTTATGTACTAGGGGTATATTTGAAAATCAATTAGTAGATAAAATTTTGTGGGATGAAAATTACAAACAAGGAAGTATTATTTTAAATGGACGTTCCTAAATTCTTTGGTTGGTTCAAATTATATACATGCACATCTTACAATATATTTTTCTAAAGTCCAGTTTATTTGTGACCAATGGGAAATGATGTCTCTTTCTCTACATCTATGGTGTTTTAGGCGTGTGATTCCTAATGTAAGTTTTTCATGTCTGTCACAAGGTAATGATCAAAGTTTTGATATTGTTGTAAAGAAAATTGACATCTATACAATAATGTATACAAATGCAGTAGCTGGTGACCCCAAGGGAGTGATGATATCCAATGAGAGAACCATCATGCTTTTAGCTAGGGTTAAGCGACTGTTAAAGTGTAAATGAACAAGTAATTGGTTTCATTCTCCAACTCCAAGATCTCAATATAGCATATTAGATATTTTTCTTTATAGCATCCGCTCATTCTTTCTATGTGATTGGACTTCTAATCTAGACAATAAGAAATGATAGGATCCCAATTAGTCTTAGTTAGTTATTGTGGCCAGCACCCTCACTCAAAATTTACTTTGGATTAATGTGAGCATATCATAGCTATGTGTTGCTGGCGTAACTCTTTCAACAATGGAGATAACACAATTACTACATAATTTGTAGCTATGATGGTCCCAATGATCAAATTTTGATTGCATGCATCGATTTTGTTGTTCCACAAAAGGAAATGAAAATGATAGCTAAGATTGGTGGAGAGGACAAAGCATTAGCATTAGTATAGGCATAGCTCCCTAAAATTAGAATTGAAAAGGGAGGGGAAAAAGACACCACAAACCCTAGCATTAACATTAACAATATTATAACAAATAATTAATTACTCTATTATTAATAATTAAGAAATCTCAATTCACTCTATTTTTTAATATAGTATGATATTTCTTTTTCTCTATTTTTTATAAGAACAATATAATCAATTTTATATATTAGGGTAATCCTAAAAAGATCATTATAGCCACAAAAATTCTATAATTTCAAAACTTTAATTTCTATTGTGTAGAAATGCTTATCAAAAAGTATTTTCAAAATAATAAATATACCTACAGACAGAACAAATTTTTTCCTATAAAATCTCTTGATTTTCTATAAATGGTTTAAGTATTTATATTTAAATTCCAAAACCACACAAAATAAAATTAAATCGTAAAACCTAGCATTGTTGCAAAAATCTCTCTGTTGTTTCATAAATTTAATATAACATAAATAAAACCCTATAACTGCAAATCCAAAAAATAATAGATAATAATATCAAAGCCTAATTGAACCCTATAGCTACAAACTCCAAATGCCAAATGAATTAAAGCTAAACAAATAGGTAACAACAAATAATAGATAATAAATGAATTAAATCCTAATAAAACCCTGTAATGTAAATAATCGATAGTAAACAACAAATAAGATGGACTGAAATTAGTATATAACATAGCCAAATACAAAAAATGACAAATAATAATGTCAAACCCTAATCAAATGTTATAATTGCAAATCACGAACATCAAATGAAATAAATTCAAATAAAAGAATGCGGACCACGAAAATATCTCTATTGACTTATAGAATTTCGCTTAATGTAATAATAAAAGAATGAGGACCATTATTTGATTCCAAAACTTTGAAATTGCTATAAATTTTGCCACACCACACTGTCAAAATAAGAGTGTTCTTCTTGGTGAGATAATAGACCCATCTAGCAATTTCTACACCATGGCTAAGTAACGAAAATGATCTAAATCCAATGACCAACACACCTTTCTTCCAACTTTGCTCAATGAAATTATCGAATATAATTCTCTTTTGAGTGATGTCAAACAAGTTGACCAATTTAGGATGCTCAATAAATATTGGAAGCAATTGCTGATGGACCATAGATTTGCTATAGATTACCTCCAATTACATGAGAGCAAAGGAGTGCATTTTTGGTTCTAACACTTTCAGAGATGACAAAGACAAAAAGGGCACTTTCAACTTTTTTATCCAAGAATTATGAGTGGAGACATGCACTTTACCAGAGGAAATTTTTACGTATGTGTTAGTTGATTTAATTAATTGTGTTAATGGTATTACTTGTATTAGGTTCTTAAAAATATAGATAAAAAAACTTTGATTTTGAAATCCTCTCACTAAGTCAACAAAAATAGTGAATGATTTGTACACTAGATGATCTATTTTAGTAGAGGCAGCTATATTTTTTTATGATCAATTGCTTCAAGGTTATTATGTTTTTGCTCTCTTTGACATGAAACAAAGAAATCAATCAAAAACGTTTAGTTTTTTGTGTGTATCTAAGAATACATGGTCTCACCCTCAATCAATGGCGTTAGACACAAACACTCTTTACGGATTCTATTATATATTATGGAGGATACATTTACATGCTTGATTATGTTTATATTGGTGAAAAGTTTATCCTAGAAAGTTTAACTTTTTTTAACCGTCGCAACAATTGGTTTAGCAAGTCTGGTTTGCCTGTTGAAGCTAGAGCTGCAGAAGTGAAACCAATGAGCTTTTCTAGACAAGATAATGCTTATTTCTTAGAGTAATGATGATTATATATATCATGTAACAATTTGATTTGTCAATCAATCTATTGAAGGAGGTTTATACTTTGAGAAATATAAAATCTTAGATGGATTTTTATTTTGTGAGAGGGCTTTGCTTTTTTGGGAAGATTGTTTGATTTCTGTTTATGCTAACATCAAAACTAGAGAAGTAGAATCCTTCTTCATTTATCACTCAATCAATATGGATAAAGATGTTCGGAAATACATTGGAGTAGGACCGTATTTTGATGATTATGTGATCATTGTTGGATCTACACTCCGTTATGTACCTTCACCTTGGTTTTTTGAAAAAAAAATATGCTTAATTTTTCTTTCAAGTTAAGCTTATCTTGAATACTTTGTTTTGTTTTAGTTTGATGATTTGTTTTGGTTGTGTAAATTCAAATATGAATTTGTTTTATATTTTTTATGTGTTTAATCATTTGACACTTTCACGTGGTTTTTTCTTGAATGATAGCTTATGAGTCAACTTTGTTTATTATAATCTCTAATTATCTGTATAAATCATTTTTTTTTAACTTTTTTTTTCAGAATCCACATGAATTAATCTATTTTTGCCTTTAAATTTTTTGCATTTCAAGAATTTTACATCTCATTACTCACTTCTCATTCATTGTCCCATTTTCAAGTGTTTATTTTCATAAAAAAAAAAAAAAAAAAGATTTCACAAAAGTTAAGACATACTGATCATTAGCATAATTTTCTTTAAAAGAAGAAGTATATCATTTCACTGCTAAATATTATATTAGAAAACACCAAAGTACATTATAAAATCAAATAAATGATTAGTAGATGGAATATATCACTTTATTTTGTTGGAGTATATCGACAATATAACATGATTCTCTTTATAAAAATACTCCATGTATTTACAAAAAATATTGCTATCAAAATAGTAGAAAAATATGCAATATAAAATGATCAAAAATATATGCATCCATCTAATTCATGATAAGTAGTTGGCTTATAAGTAAATAATTTCTACCATATTTTCCAATATAAATTTGTGAATAATTTGTATCAATCACTCTTATAAATATCAATTCCTAAAGAAAATTTAATAAAATCAAATAGTATGATAGAGGAAACAAGGGTGTGTCATGATTATTTAAATCTAAGTGTATGTTCATTTTATTTTATTTTATTTTTTTGGAGTAGGCAATTAGGGTTACACATAATGTGGTTTTTGAGTTACACATTAGGGCTTTATTTGATGTACTAGTTAGTGTTACTCATGTTTTTGAGTGTGCATAAATAATTGAGAATATTTTGGTTGTAGCACATACTAATCGCATATTAAAAATGATATGAATAGTAAACAGTAGTAGAAATCTATGAATTAAAAACTAATTTAATTTTATATTTAGTTTCTTTTTCAAAATGTTCACAACTCTTTTGAGTGAGGATGATACTTTGAAATATATATTGTTTCATTGAGATAGCCATGACATTGTATGCTACTTTGTATGTACACGCCTTTGAAACGTAACTATAAATTCCTTTCATCTTACTCTTGATATTTTCTAAAATATTTGAGAGTGATATGAGTTTAAAAGGGGATAAAAGAAGGATAAAGAAGTTAAGCTACGTATTCTTCTCCATTTTGCTTATGTCTCACTTTTATATGTTTGTACATACAAGTAATAATGTTGATGACAATATCTTTTGTTACTTAACAACCATAAAAGGGTGAGTCTACAACAAATTAATTCGTTATGCTAAAAACTTTTATATATTTAGAACATATACAAAAAAAAAAAAAAATATTGGCGGTTATTTAATGAGGGGAGTAAATATAGGGGTCAACAAAATCCGAACCAAACTTTTCAAACCACCCAAACAAAACCAATTTGCATGGCATTTGGTTTTGTTTGGATTGAAAACTTTTCAAATTGCTTACTATGGTTCGGTTTGTGATTTGGACTATTTTCAATCTACTAAACCTGAACTGAACCACATATGTAATATATATGTGTATGTTTTAAATTTTTATACATATATTACTTATTTATTATAATTAAAAATATATTATTTATTCAAATACTCATCTAAATGACAACTAATATATAAAGACAACATATAACATAATTAAAAATATATATTATGACATCAATATAATTTTCTCTTAATTTTCTATTAGTCTATTATTGGTAACGTGAGCATGATGACTGCATTTAGAGTTTTCTAATTTTAGCGTTTAATTTCTTAGAGAGTAAAAACCAAGTTATAAACACAAGATTAGAAGGGAGCGGCAAACAATGTAAAAATAACTGCTACAAATACTTCTCATTCGAGTTCATATGTCAATTTTTTTTTTTTGGTTGAACCATTAAACTGCTCAAACCAACCAAAGCAAACTGCACTTTAGTGGTTTGGTTATTTCATGAAAATTTTCAAAATTTGAACCAAATAACATTGCAAATGTTTGAGTAGGTAATTTAGGATATTACTAAAAACCGCACTGAACCATATGGCCCTCTCCCTTACCTAAATAGGCCAAATAGGCTTACCAGACCTAAACAAGCTAGTAGGCTAGGCCTCATTTTTGGCCTAGATCAGGCTAGTAGGTTAGGGTCAGGCCAATTTAGGTTTTGGTTTGGAAAATTATTATACTTTAACATTATTTGGTCTTATTTACTATTTTGTAAAACAAGTAACTAGTCTTTTTAGATCATGGCACTCAACTATGTAGCACTAAATCATATTTGTTTTCATTTTTAGAAACATGTAATTGGTCTTTATTGTGCATTTTCTTATTTATTGTTTTTGTATCTAATTAATATTGTGTAGTGGTAATTTATAATTTAGAGTTACTCCCTCCAATCATATTTATAAGACACTTTTAGCAGAATCACATTGATTATAAAAACTAGTTGAAGTTATTTAATTGCCATGATCTTTTCAATTTTTATAAAATATTCCAAATTTGCCCTTAGTCAAAGTCATTAAATTTTATCCCCATAATGTATATATACACTAGTAGTTTATTGACTCTACTATCAAATTTTCATTTTTAAAATTAGAACTTAGATTTTGTTAACCTCATCCTTTGACTAAGGAATGGCAACAAGCAACAAATATATGCATATTAATTGTATATGGTTCACAAATATAATTTAATAACATAAATGTTTATCATTAAGGGTTGAGTAAACTCCCAATTTAGCACCTATGAAATGGGAGTGTCATTGAGTTGATCTCTTATAGATTTTTAACATCATGTGGGTACCTTTGACATTACTTAAGTGTCTATGAGATTAATTTACATCAAGAAAGTCTTTGTCAAGGTATCAACTTGATGGCATCCCCTTAAAGAAAATCATTATTTGATGTAAATTTAATTTCACAGGAACTTAAATAATCATAATAAAAAACGGCAACACGAAGTCAAAATTCTAATAAGCACCAACTTGATGACAACCTCATCTCACATGTACTAAATTGGGGTTTACTTTTAAGTGTTTTATTATTGTTTTATATTTTGGGGTCTAGGATTTATGTTTTAGTGTTTGTATTTTAGGATTTGGGTTTATTTTGGGGTTTAGGATGTGTGACTTTTGGGAGAGTAAGAGGGTATAAAAGTCATCATGAAAATATAGAATATCAATAAGGTTCATAATTATTGTTGCTCATTCAGACACTAAATATTTCGATCTTTCATAATTTGTGAAGGCTTTTTATTATTATTATTGCTTATTCTTAGCTCTAAGGGCTAAGGTTAATAGAACCCTTAAAGCTTTTAATTTGAATATTTGGTTCCCCCACTTTGAATATCCTTAGCCATAAAAAATGTCACTTGTGTAAATTGTTTAACAAAGATGAACTCTTCCAAATATGTTCAGAGTACACACATGCCATCAATCATTGAAGTAATTGGTACTTTTGCACCACACTACTCCTATGAGGTAGAGTAGAAATCCCAAAACCTCATCCTTGATTGTCTATTATGGTGATGAAACTATGTTACACATTTTTCATCCTCTAATTTATCATATGTGGTTGAGTTGGTTAAACATGGTTGATAATGTCAACGACATCATGTATATACACTATTCTAAGCATAATAAAGTGTTTAAGGTTCTAGTATGGAATTGGATTATGAACAAAGCACATCCCTAATGATGGTGTTGGTGTGAATTATTGAGTAATTTTAGACTTTCTTAATTATAACTATTGAAAGTGATTGGAGGACTCTTACAATGTTTTAAAAAGAATTGAGAATATTTCCAATGTCTTTAAAGTGTTTTCTTGTAAGAATGGGATATGTCTTATGTATTTTTTATGCAATATTATCTTATAATATCAAATAAATGAACATTATTCATATTAGATAATGATATTATGCTGTAATATAGTTATCTAACATGATTTTCCAATATTACATTAATATTAGATAATGTCATATAATAAATTATTACCTTAATAATATACATATAATTAAAGAGATAAATTAATTAGATTTTAGTCCAACTAAAGTCCATTGAAGGAGTTGCATAATAAACTCTTTCAATTTGGCTCCCTTGATGAGAAGTCTTCCAAGCCATTTTACTCAAATAGTCCCCATGTTGGTTGCTCTTACACAAGTGAGAGTTACATGCTATTAGGGTCAAGGAGACACACTTCACATGACTCCCATTCCTAGGGTCATTGACCTCTTGAAAGGTGGTCAAGGAGATGTCCTAGTCCTTGCCACATGAGCTACCACTTGAGATTAAAAACTATAGCTAGAAAAGTGACCATCAGATCAAGTCTAGGGTGCTTTTGGGCAATTGCAACTAGACATTTGCTAAGGAGGGTGTCAGGTGAGGACTCTCTCCTAGTTATGACAACTAGCTCCCAACATCTATAGAGGGTACTAAGTGAGGTTCTCCCTTAGTTGTAGCAGCCACTTTAGGTTGCTGTTCAAGAGGAAGGCTCCTTTGAGCACATCATTCATACTTTGGTTCATGAGGAAGGCTCCCTTGAGCACATCCTTTATGCTCATGTTTATGAGAAGGGCTTCTTTGAGTTTATTCGTCAAGCTCTTACAAATATCTAAATGTTGGAATTTAAGATGAATTAATTATATTAAACTTATTCTCTGGGCCTTTTTGTTGCAATGTGCCCTAGGAGCCAATCATAAGATAATTATATTAGGACACATATGTACCTCATTTTATATTTGGCAATGCAATTATTATATTACATGTTTCCTTTGTTATCAACACACTTTTATGATTTGATATAATAATTGTCTCAAGAATAGTTTTAGCTATTCTTAAAATGTCCTTAGTCAAGTATTATTATGACAAGATAGCAATAATGCATACAAGACTAGTATGCACGTGACTGATAACGATGTGTCATGGATATATGATATTAAGTTAGTGTATAGGTGCATTTTGGAGAACAAATATACTAAAATGACCCTTCATGAGAATGCTACATGGATTATATCATGTCATTAGCAATTCTCATTTGACTTACTTATGTGCAATTT
Source organism: Bauhinia variegata (assembly GCA_022379115.2). Classification (NCBI taxonomy): domain Eukaryota; kingdom Viridiplantae; phylum Streptophyta; class Magnoliopsida; order Fabales; family Fabaceae; genus Bauhinia; species Bauhinia variegata. The sequence continues at coordinate 1,416,482 of CM039437.1, read as the reverse complement.
TTCAACCTAAAGTCACTATAGTTCCTTACATGAGAAGTTACATGCTTTGACATCATCTTGTGTCACCTTTAACTAGGATGACCTGTAAGACACTTATTGAGTGTGTCACAAATCATGTAAAGGCCTGTGAGTGACGTAGATAAGATTTTGTCTGTTCCTAGCTAAAGAAGTGATATTCGTGGGCACTTTGATAAGCGAGACTATAAAATGTATGACTGTGCTCGAATAGATCAATATAAGATATTTGATCATTTATTGAGTTACTATGCATCAAGAAACACATATTAGATGTCAATGAGGATGATAATTCCATGCCTCAAGTTCAATTCGAATATCGATACAAGATGGAATGCGTCATATAATGAAAGTCACGTTTAGGAGAATGTGGGATTAAGACATTCTTGCTATTTGGGTAGAAGTGATGCATTGCTAAATGTCACTCACTATTTGTGGCTCAAATTGGGCCATTGCCAACATAGCAAGAATCTATAGGGTCACATAATATGGGTAGTATTGAGATTGTAATTAATTGGGCCTTAGTTAGACTAAGATCCAATTAATTGGGCCTATTGTTTATATACACAAATATTATTTAGACATAGTATTTAAAGATATATTGTACTAAATTATCTGATATTAGATAATCATGTATAAATTAAATGGTTGATAATTATGAATTAATTTTGTTTAGATAATTTAAAATTATAGGATAATTTTGGAATTGTTTATTTATGGATTTTCCTAGTTGCAAATAACTAGGAGATATGCCATATCCACTCTTCACTCCTCTAAAATAAAGAATGTATGTTTAGGTTAAAATGTTCTAATAGTTTAGTTTAAAATGTTCTAATAGTTATCTAGTTGGACTAGGAGAGATTGCTACCTAGGTTCAATAAATAAGAGGTTAAAGAGAGCATGATATATACAACAGAAAATGCTCAACATTTAAAGCGTCCAAGAATCTCTAGACGTTCTTCCTAAATCTGAGAGAGAGAGAGATAACAATTCTAGCAAACGAAAGGAGAAATAGAGTCTCAATCTTCCTTCTGTGGACACTATAGATGCATTGTCAATTGGGAGTGCTAGAGATCTAGATTCGTAGCTCCAAGAGGTAAAATCCTAACTAAATATTTAGATCTTGATTTATGTTACTATGCATTGATCTGGGTGGGTTTCAAAAATTTTAAATTTTGCTACTTTTACCAATCTAAGAAACCCAACACTTTTGGCATTAGACCTCCTTTGAGGCCTAGTTTGCTTAGTATATTTAGACTTGTATTAATGGAATTTAGACTATTCCAAATTTGCTAATTACAATAGACAATGCGCAACATCCTACAATATATCAATTCCACCCAAATGATTAAATATCAACAATTCAAAATTTGCCTAATGTTTGATCAACAATATGTGACAAACTCTGCTTTGTATGAATGGATTAAACATGAGCATGAAATATGTCATCCTCATCCAATGTTTTATAACCCATATTGGACATTGACTCAGAAAAATCACTTAGTGAATTGCAAAAATTTAAATTTAGTTGTTTTTATTATTATCTTTATTATCATTTTCATCAAGAAGCTCATTTGAATTTAGTTGAATATCTATAAGAATTTGATAAACTCTTATAAATAAAAATTTATAAGGCATAATATAAACCAAATTTTAGGAGAAAGACACAAACAATAAAAAAAATTAATTAATACCAAATATATTATAATTATAAAAAATCAATAAATGGATTTCAATAATAAAACAAACTTGGCATCAATTTTTTTTGATCACATATTGTCAATTTTCTCCCAAAGTCTCCATTTGCTAATTTGAAATTCTTAAATTCCTTTGCCAACTTGGCTGATAAATCATTATTATCATTTGCACATATCTCAATCACATCTATGAGGCAGGACATTACAATTCTTTGTTTCATCAACTCATTAGTATAATAAGTATAAGTTGGATTAAAATAATAATTAGCAAGATGTAGATTTTTCTGAAGTTAGGATTCCTAGCAATCATAAAAGATTTTCAAAAAATGCTCTATTGTTTTTTTCCTCCTTTGAAATCTATTGATCATATCCTCCTTAGCTTTATGGATAGCTACATATGATTAACTCGTGGTTGAAAAGGATATAACTCTGGAAAGTTAACAATTTAATAGAAAAGCCATTATTATTAAATTAATATTTGAGAAGGATATTGAGTATCACTTTCGTTATTTTATGTAACGACGTTATAGTAGATTTCTTCTTTTAATGCTCAACTTCATTGTCAAATTAAAAAACCTTAGTTCACATGTTATCATATATTTTGAATTGAACATATTACCTAAACATCTAAAACAATAGAAACTTATTTATTGATCTAGTATTTTCTACATTAAAATTAACATATGATACAAATTTGTAAGACCAAGCATTCAGTGGTTTTGTGGGGTTCTAATGTACTTTGTACTAGCATGTACACGAGGGACACTAGAGGATTAAATGTGCAAATTTTTTTTAGAAATATCCCATCAATCAATGCTAATTGTGCAACTAAAATAATTATTTTTTAAAATTTGATAGGTAGTACTATATAAACAAGGTAGTTTTGAATTACTCTCATGAGCTAAGTTGTTTAAATCAAACAAACAAATTAGCCTGGATGTCAAGAAGTTTTGCTTATGAATGATGAGTCTGGGTAAAGATTAAACAAGAGTTTTCACTCGTTGATCCAGGAGGACATGCAAATTACAACCACGTAGGGTGCAGCAAAACAAGATAAAAGTTTTGTCTACATGATGTAAATTCAATTTAATAACTTCTTATATCCAAATTCGAACATGTGCTAAGTATTTTACTTGTGTGCAATGCATGATGTGAAGTCCACAAGTGGTGTTGGAATTAAGATAAACATGATTTGAATTTTCTAGAACATTTTGGAATGGTTCTAAGCTTATCTTTCAATTTGAACTCGTCTATTGCTAGAAGTTGCTAAATTTTTTAGACATCAACTTATCAAGAAAATTACTAAAGGGTGAGTTTGTGAGTAAAGTCAAATTGAGAGAAAAAAACTGGAAGAACTCCAACAAGTTCTTAGTTTGGGTTTTGTTGTATTATTAATCATTAACAAAGGCCAAAGTTGTGTGTGTATTGTTCCTACAACAAAATTCTATAAATATTCAATTTATCTCTTGAGTGTTCAGTATTTCTAACAAGAAAATTTCATTTTAATTGCCAACATCTGGCATTAGAGCCCAATTATACCATGATGGCAGCTAGTACAAGCACAAGAGTATATCAACTTCAACAAGTACAAGCAACAAATTTCAAGTTTGATGGTAAAACCAATTTTACCATGTGGAAATGTTTGATGGAGGTGTGGTTAAAGAGTAATGGCTATGGGTGAAATTCTATAGAAAGGTTTTGTTGAACCAATAGAAGGAATAGAGTTGTCATAGGCTGAACAATGAGCAAGTAGATAAAAATTAGCGACTGAATGAAAAAGTTTTGTTTTTAATTTGTCAATTTGTAGAGTTGCATGTTCTTGAGAAAATTTTCCATGCTAAAATAGCAAAAGAAGCTTGGGAAATTTTGCTCAAGACATATGAAGGTGCAGATCCAATCAAAAGAGCAAGGTGGAAAGGTTTGAAGCGGTTGTTCCAACTAATATTGCAAGGCAATGATGAAAGTATTCATGATTTTTTTTTCATGAATGTATAGTCAATGACATGAAATGCACCGATGAAGATATAAAGAAAGAAGTCATGGAGAAAATCATGTGTATACCCACAAGCAAATGTGATTATGTAGTAGCAGCTATTAAAGAATCCATAGATCTTAGCAAAATGACCTTACATGATTTGCAAACATCTTTGAAGTGATGAGAAATAAGGATGCACAAAAGATCAAGCAAGATAGTTGAGCAAGTGTTAAAAGTTCAAACAAATGTGAGAAATGAAGGAGTTGTTCAAAGATAGAAAACAACCAAAGAGGTCAAAATTTTAAAGGTAGAATGCTGAACCCCAAAGCTCACTCTAGTCAAGGTACAAAAAGTAAAGAATCTTTTCAAAATAATCTAATATTCATTGTCACAAATGAAAAATAAAAAAAGAAAAAGTATGGGCATTTTCAATCTAAATGCAAATATCATATTTAGTGCCATAATTGTAAAAAGTATAGTCACAATAGTAAAGAATGCCAAGCTAAACCATTGAATATTAGAGAGAGCAATGCCCAAGTAGTGGAAAATGAAGATGATATGGAGATGGTGTTGATACCAATCATGCAATAGTTGATAAAAATGACAACAATTGTTTTACTTAGATGAAAGCTTCCAAACAGTCAAGCTTGGTGACAATTCAAAACATGCTATGTTGGAAAAGGGAAGATTGCCATTAGATTAATAGATCTTTTAATTATAATTTTTGATGTATTAAATGCACATGGAATATGTTAGAATTTGTTGATTGTGGGACAACTAGTTGAAAAAGACTATAACTTGTAGTTGCACAATAAATAATGTGAAAATGAGCGTGATAGCAAAGACAAGCATGTCAAAGAATTGACTACTTCCAATGAATATCAAATATGATGCTTCCATGTGTTGTAGTGCTACAATCATGGATGATAATTGGCTTTGGCACATGTGGCTTGGGCATTTCAGCTTTGAAAGCATAGGGTTTCTTGCAAATAGAAAATGGGTTATAGCTTACCTATAATTGAAGTTCCCAATCGTTTGTATGAAACTTGTGTAGTGGGCTAAAAGCATTGAGATCCTTTTCCTAAAGGACGTCCATGGAGAGCTAACTTGAGTTGGTGCACTCAGATTTATGCTATGTGGATGTTCCTTCCAATGGTGATAATGAATATTTTATTATTTTCCTTGTGACTTTAGCAAGCACATGTTTATTTCTTGAAAAATAAATTTGATGCTTGGCATAAGCACATGTTGAAAGGGGAAGTGGCTATACTCTCAAAACTTGAGAATTGGTAGGGGAACTAAATATATAGTTTGTGGTGATTTCTTGAGAAAGCAAGGAATCAAGCATCAAGTAACAACAAGATACACTCAGAGACAGAACTAGGGGACCAGCAAGGGATAAAGCCCCTCAAGTTGTCAAAATTTTTTAAATATTATGTAGTTATTACACCTTTGCCCCTCCAAAATTTTAGTTTTAACTTTATTTAAATATAAGAAAATTAATAAAAGTAAAGAGATTTTGTTTGACTTCCTATTGGTTTAAGTTGGTAAGTTTTATTTTTATTCTTATTTAAATAAACATATTAAATTAAATTGAAAAAGAGAAAGTGTGGGTATGTCTTGACCAATGATTACTAATTGAATATCATCCAAGTAATGAGCTTGAAATCGACAAGGATAATCTTCTTGACCATAAAGTGGATATACACCATTAAAAATTGGTATGGCCCAAACTTCATACATGCTTCATCTTGTTGATTAATAGGATAATCCTAAATTTGTGGACGATTTTAAGGATCACAAATCAAAGTGTCAATATTAACTTTTTGTTGTTCAATTCTCATAGATTTGGAATGAGATGGCTAGACAAGTTGCTCCATGGTTTGTATTGTAGGCTGTTGATCAATATTTTCAATACTAGTCCCTAAATTTGAAGTTACATTTTGTGCACTAGGTAGGTGTAGATTGTGCTTCTTCATCATTTCTCTCTTTCCTCTTAAAAAATGTGTCAATTGTTTTTTTTCTTAGACATCTTTCAATCCTAAAAGCAATATAGGAAATGCATATTAACATACCATGTAAATCAACCAAAAAAAAAAAAGTACTAAAAGATAAATTACATAACAAAGTAACAACTAAAAAATTCCCAAATTCCCAAACACTAGAATATCATCCAACCAATTTAAGTAATATAAATTTCATAGAATAGAAAAAATCTACACTTTCTCTCAAGCTCCCTCAAGCTTTTCACTCTTTTGTCTTTCTAGTTAAGAAGATCATCCTTGACGATTTCAAGCTTATTGGTTTTAAGTTTTTCCTTAGTTAAAGTATTCACCAGAAGATTTTGTCTTTTGCTTTCCATTTTATTTGTTCTCTAAAAGATCAAGTTCATTCACTTTGAAAGGATTTAGAAATTGGAAAAAGGTGAATAGAAAAGATTGTGCATTTTTAGCTCATATTGGAAAAGCTCCTAATTCTCCTCGAAATATTGTTTTTAAATGCTTTGAAGATTTGAAGAATCAAACATGTCATATTGACAAAGTGTTGGTCAAACAAACTTCAAAACAATTGAGTAATTGCTTGTGCCTTAAAGCCTCTACGGATGTCATTAGATGGTTGACATTTCATGCTTGTGCTTTTAGGGGACGTGATGAAACTTTAGGATAAAAAATTGAGGTAATTTTATTAAAATGATAAAGCTTTTGGCTTGGTATAATAAGAAAGTGGATAAGGTTGTCTTAGAGAATGCCCCTCAAAATGCAATGTACACTTCACCTAAAATTCAAAGGGTAATTTTACATGTCTTTGCTAGAAAGGTGCAAAATGAAATTCAAGAAGAGATTAGTGATGCAAAATTTTGTTTAATTGTTGATGAATCTAGAAAAGAACAAATGGCTCTTGTTAGATTAGTTAATTTGAATGGATTTGTCAATGAGCATTTTATTGATATAGTATATGTTAAAAGTACTACTACGTCCACTCTTAAATAAGAGATTTGTTCAGTGTTGTCTCATCATAATATCAACATTTAAAATGTTTGAGGTCAAGGATATGATGGAGCTAGTAATATGCCTGGAGAGTGGAATGGTTTACAAGCCTTAATTCTTTAAGAATGTCTTTATGCATATTATGTACATTCTTTAGCCCATCAATTACAATTGGCTCTTGTAGCTGTAGCTAAAGAAGCAGTTGATGTTAATTATTTCTTTCAAATGTGAATATGATTGTTAATGTTGTGTGTTTTTCTTGTAAACACAATGATGAGTTACAAGCTACTTATGCATATGGAATTGCCAATTTGATTGCAAATGATGAGATTGAGATTGGAAAGAGAATTAACCAAATTATACATTATAAAGACCTAGAGATACTAGATGGAGTTCTCATTTATATTTTATATGCAATCTTCTACACATGTATAGTGTAACTAGGTCAAATTAAAAATCCAAGTTCAAGTTTTCAACTAGAATTGTGTTATCAGATAACTACTAGTACAAGTCTCAATTAGATTAAGCTAAGGGATTGGGGGGTTTTCAACAAAATCAACATCAAAACAGTAAATAAAAGTAATAATAGATAAAACAGAAGTAAACATATGATGTGAATGTAATCAACCTAGGAACTATAAACTTCAGTAATTTTATCCTCGAATTAAAGATAAAATTTAATTTCAATTATGCCAATTAACTAGATTAACCCCGAAATTTCAAGATTAACCTACCTAATTAATTAATTTGGTTGAACCCTAACTAAGCCAGTATCCTTGCACCTGGTTTGGCAATTCCTACTATGCAATCGCATAGGTTATGACCATTGGAACCAAACCCAACCCCAACCATCATCGCAGCAAGGGATTACAGTATCAAAGACCTAAATTTTGAATTTCTATCCAACTAAATCAAGTTCTACTCTGTGAAAATTACTCCTACAGTGATCAGATCTAGAAATCTCACAAACCCATCCAAAAATCATCATACACAATCCTAGAGAGAAAAATAAAGAGTAGAGAAGTATAACTTTCATTAAATTCAAAATAAATGCAATAATGTCTCAAGAATCAAACCAATAGTTTTCAAGTCATCCCAGGTTGATTATAGAAGCGTCTAACCTTTCATTTTCATGGAGGCAACCATGGGAGAAGAGGAAAAGAAGAAAACTAGAGAGAATAGTTGAAAGTGGCGGCTAGGTTGTAAGAATAAATAGCCTAGGTTAAATGTAGGAAAATTACAAATGAGGCCCAAATTACAAAAATGCCCCTCACTTAAGTTGCCAAACGTCTATTTCACCCTTTTAAGTTAAGAAAATCTTCTTTATGCTCTCACTTCATGAATTTATGAAGAATTATTGTTCCAATCCTAAGCTTGGACATAAATTCCAACCCGATCTAAGGCCTCCCAAGTCTAGTCTTGAAATTAAAAGTTTCTAACAAGCAAAATTTAACCTTAAAGTGGAAAAGTTAATATGAACTACAATAAATTTTAATTAGACGTCAATGATAAAAATAGATGCTAATTAAATAATTAAATGTAAATTTGAAATGTTAGAATTAGGTATAAGAGTACACAGATAAACACTAAAAAGTGTTTATCATTTGGCATAAAACATACTTAGGGATGATCAATGCAAAGACCATTTTAGAGTGTGTATATAACAAGAAGGTTAAACCTTGACAATTCAAAGTAGGTGACTTGGTTTTGAGGGTAGCTAGCCAACTCGACAAAATCCAAGGGGGAAGGACCTTTCCTAGTAACCCAAGAACTAGGCAAAGGGACTTATCCATCATACAAGGACAAGTTGTGCCAAACACTTGGCATGTGACAAGCTTAAAGTTGTATTTCCTTTCTTTATAAAAACTTTGATGATTTTCATTAAAACAAGCAGGTGCCATCCTGGCACCTTTATTACACATCTCTAGCTTTATACTATAAATTTCCACCTTTTAAGTCCAATAGACACACACACACACACATATATCTATATATATATATATATATATATATATATATATCATAGCAATATAAGCCAAGAATAAAAACAACAAACATGGCAAGGAATTAAACATAAGAATTACGTTTAAGAACAAGTGACCATAATACAACCACAATGATAACTTAAGAAATCAACTTCACTTTTAAAGTAAGAATCCATAACACCAGCCATAAGGGAAAAATCCTTTTTATAAGATATGAGTACACCATCCTAAGTCTCTAGGTCAATGGAACCTTCACCACTACTAATCTTTGAGTCTTTATCATTGCTTGAGTCATTATCATTGCCCTCCAAAACAATTTGAACTTCACTTTCATCCTCATATTCATGATCAATAGGAATCTTGACGCGCGCCCTATAACGTCGCTACTATAGGTTGTGGTCAAATTAAAAATACCAAGTTCAAGTTTCAAACCAAGATCATATTCTCAGAGAACTACTAGTACATGTTTCAGTTAATTAGGCGAAATGGGGGGATGATTTCAGCAATTCAACAGTGAATAAATGTGAAAAATAGTAAAATAAAAGTAAACAGATGATGAAAATGTAGTCAACCTAGGAAACTATCAGACAACAGTGATTTTATCCTCGACCTAAAGATAAATTTAATTCTAGTTATGCTAATTAACTAGATTAATCCCAAAATCTCAAGATTAACCTACCTAATTAATTAATTTGGTTGAACCCTTACTAAGCCAGTATCCCTGCACTTAGCTCGGCAATTCCTACTATACAATTGCATAGATTATGGTCATTGGAACTAAATCTAACCTCAACCAACATCGTACAAAAGATTAGAACATCCAAGACTTAAATTCTGAATTTCTATCCAACTAAATCAAATTCTACTCCGTGGAAATCACTCCTAGGGTGATCAGGCTTAGAAATCCTATAAACCCATCCAGTAATCACACATAATAATCACCATACACAATCACAAAGAGGGAAATGAAGAGTAGAGAAGCATAACTATCATTAAATTCAAAATAAACACAATTCAGGTCTCAAGAATCAAACCGAAGGTCTTCCAGTTATCCTAGATTGACCACAGACGCGCCTAGCCTTCCATTTTCATGGAAGCTCATTGGAAGAGGGAGAAAAGTGAAGAAAACGTGAAGGAGAAAGTGAATGGCGGCTCGGAATGAGGCTAGCCGAATTTGCTTATGTCCAAGTTGCCAAGAATTACAAGTTTGCCATTAATGAAGCCCTAATTACAAAAATTACAAAAATGCCACTCCTTATATTGTCAAAAGCCTATTTCACCCTCTTTGAATTAAGAAATTATCCTTGTGCCATTGCTTGATGAATTAATGAAAATTATTGCTCAAATCCTAAGTTTGGACATAAATCTCGAGGCCTCCTAGGTCCATTCCTGAAATTAAAAATTCCTAACAAGTAAAATTGGACCTTAAAGTGAAAAAATTAATATGAAATATAATAAATTCCAATTAGACCTCAATGATAAAAATAGATGCTAATTGAACAATTAAATGCAAGTTGGAAATGCTAGAAGTAAGTATAAGAGTATATAGATAAACACTAAAAAGTGTTTATCAAATCTCCATGATCTTCCCATCCCAAACTTCCCAAAACATATTGATTTGCTTTTAAAAGGCCACCTTCTCTAGCTCAGGATGAAGCAAAGTAATTTGACTTCAAAACCTGCATCAAGTCCTTTTAGATTATCATTTTGAAGCTTCATGTTACCTTGTTTGATGATCTTTGCTTTTGATTCTCGAATCCTTTTTACTCGATGGTCACGCTACTCTTTTCTTTTTATGGCACAATCTGTGTGCTTGTTAGTCATCACCTCGAGCATTTGTTTCTCACTCTTTGGCCTGACACTTTAGTTTGGCTATTTTCTCCCCAGCAGAGTAGGGTGACTTTTCAGGCAAGTCTTTATTTTCCTTTTCAAGGTTAAGCTCAAACTTTATAATTCTTTTCCTTCTCAGATAGCTCGAAAGCCAAACTAAATATTTAAGCTGACATGGCCTTCTTCTCCTCATCAAGTTTGGCATATTCACCAGCAGGCACTTCTTCTCATTCTTCTAAATAATCGATCTAGGCTTCAATGCACCGAGCCATTGCCAATTGACACCCTAAATTAAAAATCAAGTGGGAAGACAAAACACTTGGCAGAGTGGAAAGAAGTCTCTTTTAATCCATAGGCAATAGAAAATAGTTATTAATCAGAGGTCCAATCCTGAACCTTAAGTTCCATAAAGAATTTGTTCTCATGACCAAGTAAAGTTGACATGGGTTATGCAGTGAAAAGCCCAACAGGACAGGTTGTTAAAGCTTTCAGCCTACCTTCAAGATCAGAGTAGAGAAGAGAAGGAGTAGCTCCTTCCAAGCTATCGTCTGCATGGTTAGAAGAAATGGGATCCTTACGCCCAAGATCTCTATTGGCTATGATTTTTATTTTCCTTCCAACCATTTTCTTGGTAGGTGAAGATTGGGGAACAACAGCTGAGGTACTACCACTACCCAACAAACTTCTCAAAAATTTGGCATGGTGGTGTCATCCTCTTCAAAAGTTTGACCCACCGAGTTTGTAGCCCCACTTTTCCTCTTTCGATTTAGAATTAAGCTCAAGATAGCCTCTTCTTCGTGAGCTGCTTCATGGGGGCAAGAGGTTTGAGCTTGTTTACCCACCAATTCCTTTTTGGTCTTTGGTTTAGAAACCATAATGCCAACCTCTTTTCCCATAACAATTTTCTGCTTGCTTTTAACCTCTTCATCAACCTCAGCCTCCACCATGGGCCTTTTTGGGTTCACGATTTTCCCTTTCTTCTTCTTCTTGTTGTCTTCCCTTAATGAAACAAAAGTAAAGTGGGAGATCAAAAGAAAGAAAAAAGATATAAAATATTCCAAAAAGAAAACAAACATTGTTGCTCCCACCAATATAATCAACAGTTTTATATTTGGTCCTTTTCATAGTATATCAACTAGAATATGGTCCATAGGGCAAACTCCTAACGGAACAATGTTGGGCTTCCTTGGATGTTGCCTCCATCTTAAAGGGAATCGAGCTTTCCCGTGTTCTTCTAAAAAGAGCGCCTGACCTTGATCAGGGATAGTAACCTAAAAAAAGTGGCATTTGACGTACTTAGATGACTCCTCAGCAGGGACTATTAGAGACCTACCTATTTGAGTAGTCAAATAAATTTAGCCCATGTTTTCTTCCTTCATATTTTTAATATTATAGTAATAGTAAAAGACATTAACTTGGACAGGTCGGTTCAATGATTTACATATCTCTTGGTAAGCATGAATTGTTGACCAAAAGTTGGGATGCAACTATGTGGGAGCAACTTCTAAAGCCCATAGTAAGTGAATTTAAAAATTTGACAAAGGGAGTTTAACTCCACACCTCTTGGTATAATATAAATTCCAAACAAAAAATGATCATCATACCAACCTTCACAAATAGGACCCCCCCTTGGAAAAAGCTCAACCTGGAATAACTATCAACCTTTGTACTTTATGGTAAAGATTTTTGTATATCTAACAGATCCTTCTCCCTTGTGAATCAAGAAGACTTATTCTTGATGTCATCACAAACCTAGCATGCATCCTTAAGGTCGTCTATAAAAAGAACACTTTTGGGGTTCAAATCGTCATACTTGGGATCCTTTAAGGAAAAATCGGTTGTTATCGTATCCAATTCATGGGCAATCTTAGGTAAGGCAAAGGTTGCATTAGCCTATTCTTCAATGGTACACTAGCCTTTGGATTACCTCAGGGTACCATAGAAACTAATGGAGTAGAAGAAGTCCCCACCATGGTTACATTGACATGACTTTCCAAACTGGCTTCAATCTCGCTTTCCAATGAGCTAGATGAATAGTCGCTATGACTATTGGAGGTCTCTCTAGAAATTGTATCAACAACACGCTCATTTGGGTCGGGAGGTAAAAGTTATAAGCCCAGAAGCAAATCTCAATGCATATCCTCTAAGGTTTTCAATCGCTTGAGAGGAGGAGAATTTCCATTCACTAAAGCAAACCTAAAGAGTGCAATAAAATCATCTACAAATCTACGATCTACAAAATGATAGCAACTTAGAAGCCATAAAACCAAACAATCACTCAAGGGCACAAGAAGCTAACTACAACTCCTAATTCATAAGAATGCCATACTGACAATAATAAGGGAATAAAGAGAAAAACCAAGAGAAAAGGAAACTGACCTAATAGGAGAAAGGTGCACCAAGCTAGGCAAAGAATTCCAACCTCAAATAAGCAAAATAGTACATCAAGAAATGAGGAAGGAGAGACTCCCTATTTATAGTCTAGCAACTTCAGATCCAATGAACCATGCTCTACTGATCAGACTACCGAGATTCAAAAGACCATCTTGGGAAGATAAAAGGGTGCATTGTAAAATAATTTAAAAAGATCCCAAATAGCGTAACAGAGCTATAAGGGCTAGGGAAATTCAAAAACAGCTATGATCACCCTAGAACAAATATAAATATTAAAAAAAAAAAAGCAAGCCTAAGAGACTGGGGGCTTATGATATGGACACAATAAGCAAGCCCAACCCAATGAATTTGAAGTAGGCCCAGTAGCAACAATTACAAAAACACCCCCGAGGCTAGCAGTATAAATAGGTGGTGGGACATTGTGTGAAGGTAACTCTCGGAAATCCCTAGCTCTCCCAATTTTGTTTAACCATTCTCATTTGAGTAGCACTAACTTGAGCATTGGAGAGTTTCCTATCTCTCGGCCTCTTTCCTTTATATATCTTGCAAGATCGTGGAACTTCAAATTAGACCACTTAGCTCGAAACTTCGGTAAGAACACTTAGAATTGTTATTAACAAAAGCTTGAAGAGTTGGGATGTGTGTTTGCCACATGTGAAATTTGCTTATAATCATTGTGTCCATAGTGCTACAAAGAAATCTCTAATGTCACCCACAAGCACAAGGTTTGGTGAAGTAGTATAAAAGATAATCGTATCCATAGGGACTATTGTTATTGATTACTATTAGAATTGCAAGTATGGATTATCTAAACAAAGTAACAAAAAAAAAAGAGAAAAAGAGTTTGAGTTGTATTTCTATAATTAAAAGAAAGTGGTAGATTATATAAAAGAATTCAATAATAAAAAGCTTCTAGGATTGAGATTCACCACAATTATAACTAATGACGTTTATGTATAAAAATGCTTTCAATTGCAAATGCTACTTTTGAAGCCAAATTTTCATAAGATAACTATAGTTCTCTTTCAAGACACTACAATAGTTGCCTAAGATGCAAAACTCCTATTTTCATGGTAGAAAAGCTGACGTTTCTGTATAAAAATGCTTTCAATTGCAAATGCTATTTTTGAAGGCGAATTTTCATAAGATAACTATAGTTCTCTTTCAAGACACTACAATAGTTGCCTAAGATGCAAAACTCCTATTTTCATGGTAGAAAAGCATAATTTAGACACTTCAAGTTTTGTGAAAATTGATATTTCCTCGAGAATTTTGATCTATTTTCATGTTCTCAATTCTCCTGTTGAATTTCCAAGTTTCCAATACTTTAATTTCACCTTTCGATACTTCACTAGAACATCTAAAATCATGCAAAGAATTGGCCAATAAACTTGCAAGCATTAAGCATTTAGAAAATGAATCAATAGAAGCCAGACATTCTCATTTGAAAGGAAATCTATATTCACATCATAGAGTTGTCATTGGGCTACTCCCAATCCTATAATAAAAAGCTTACACCAACATGATGTATGGAAAGTACATAAAGCTCAAAGTAGAAATAGAAAACATTGAAAGATAAATTTTTACAGGTGTGTAGAGCACAGAGCCAAGCTTCCTTATAGAATTTCTTCAGCAATTCTTCTTGATTCCACAATTGTAGCTTCAAATTCACTCCAAACTCCTCCTTCCCCTCACTGGATGCTTGGTTTTCCTCCTTATAGCCTTACTTCTGAGCTGCTCCATCGATGGAACCCATTAACAACCTTCAAAATGCCACTTTAATTATGCTTTAATACCACCACTTACGAGCATAAGGTGGCTTACAGGTGTTGGAGCTTTCAATTCAATTATGGCAGCACCATTTACGGGCGTAAGCTGGATTACGGGCTGCTCATAAACCTTGCTGCCATGCGTCTTTTCTTCATATTTTTGATTCTTTGTGCTCCAAAGTTGGCACTTGAAAAGATTATGCAAATGGACAGTTATCTGAACATTTTGATGGACTTTTCAACATAAATGAGACTCTAAATGCAAATTAAGAAGGTACCAGAATAAATGAAGTTTTCCGAAAAAAACTGCTAGTGGAGGAAGATCTAAATCATGCAAACTTTCTCATTTATCAATCTCCATTTGAGGTGGTATATGGATTTAATCTTAGTACACCAACAAATTTTGCACTACTTCTAGCTAATGAGAGATTGAGCATGGATAGCAAAAAGAAGGCTGAATTCATGAAGAAAATGCATGAGGCAATAAAGAAGTAAATTGAAACAGAAAATAGACCTGTGAATAGAGGAAGTCTAAACTCATGCCAAGGGCAAACAACTGTTTCCAAGTGCTCGAGAAGGTGAATGATAATGCTTACAAAATAGATTTGCTAGGAGATTACAGAGTTTCATCAACTTCCAAATGCAAGGGACTTAACTCCTTACTTAGAAGATGACAAAGAGTTGGATTTTAAGTGCAAATCCTTGTCAACCCAAAGGAGATGATGCGATCATGAAAGTTGTCCAAGAAGACCAACAAGAGGTTGAGCCTATTCTTGGGCCAATGATTCATGCAAGGACCAATAAAATATCAACAAGTCAAAACTGGGTCTCTATGTTGATGTGCAATGGTGGGCTGAATCAATTGGACCAAATTTGAAGCCTTGAGCTTAGAAGAATAAAGGAGCGGCAAAGTTTTTTTGTTTTTTTTTTTAATTTTTTATTTTCCAATTATTTTCGTGTATTATTTTTAGGCTTATGAAATCTAATGTCTTTTGGTGTTTCAAGGGTTATTATAATTTAAGTGGTTCTAATTTGAGTAGTCTTTGGGGCTTTCCAAAGTCATTATGGAGACTTGGATTTCTGGTCTTAGAGTACTATTTGAATTTCCAGTTTGTTGTAAAAGCTGTACTTATAAATAGAGCTTGAATTAAAAAAAGAAATGAATTATATAATTGAGTGAATTGTATTTCAGATTGCCTTTATGCATATATCTATCTCTTATCTAACCTTTGTGTTAGTGGCAAGAAAACTCTAGGACTCTTATCCCTGCCAATCCGTTCCTCTAATTTAGAGTGTAACAAGTCAACCCAAATTTAGCTTGATAGTGGCACTCGTTGGCTTATCAATTGAGTTAATTTAGTCTTCTTTTTATTTTTATTGTTTTCACTGTTATTGAGTGAGTGTCTCATTTTAGACACATCAACAGTTGAATAACACAGGAAGTAATTGTTTAATGGAATTTGTCACATCTGTATGCATTGTCCTATGTAAAATTTAAAACATAGTATTCATTATACAGAAACTTTTCATTATTGTTATTGTATGCTAATTTAGTTTTAGTTGTTTATTTTAATTTTAATTATTCTTCACATTATTATTAAGTCAATATAGTGATTAAAGAACAAAGTTGATACTTGATTCACAAATCCTTGAGAGCAGCAATCCTTTCTTACATTGTTTTAATTTTGGAACCTAGTTAACTTGATAAGACTGCAATATCAAGAAGTTAGGAAACTGGCTCTAGTACCAAAATGGCTTAGGAGCCAAAAGGAACAAAGAGATTACTCTCTAAAGAAACTCTTATTTATTCACAAATATCAGTTAATCCAAAGTACAACTGATAGGGGGTATCAATAGTAGTTTTACAAGTGTATTTTCATCCCAAATTTCCAGAAATATCTTCCATAATGAGTTCCTCCATGCAAGCTGTCTAGGTATTGAGTAAGGTTTTCCATTTCCAATACTCATCTAGACCTTCCAGTTCTTTTTCCTACGTATCAGGGGAGTTGATTTTTGCACCCCAGATTTTTAGTACTCTCATTCGTAGATATGTTTCCAAAAGTGTATAGATTCGGAAACATACTTCCGAACAAAGAAAGTGGTGCAAAAAGTAATTCCCCCATATCAGATGGAACATACTCTATTACCTTCTCATTACCCTTGGCTCAATATGTATTTTTTAAGAGAAAAACCCCTATTTGTCCCTCGCATTATTGTTAATTTTAAAAAACACCCTCACATTTTAAACTAGACAAAATTAACTCTGACATTTCAAGCCAAGAAAAAATATGAACCTTATTAATGTATTTTTTTATCTATATTGAAGGTTAATTTTTGTTCTTAATTTGAAATTTGATAGTTTATTTTGTCTAGTTTGAAACGTGAGGATCCTTTGTGGAATTAACGATAATATGAGGAGGCAAAAAGGGATTTTTCTCATTTTTTGCTACTTAATGGACAAATCATGATATATACAAGTGAATAACTGACTCATATCAGCCACGGGATGATAAGTTGTCCATCGCTGTTAACTATCACCCTTCTTTGTTAGCACAATATCTGGTCTCTCTGCACTTCAAGTGTTTCTGGTTCATGCGACCACCGTCAAATAAGGTTCTATGCATAAACTGGTTGGAGTGCCAATGATCCTTGACCACACCCATTCTCCATCCTTGGTAAGTTGAATTTCTGCCAGCTGCCATAAAATGGAGATTTTAGCAGTGTAAATGATTTGTATGATTTTAGTGCTAACTTCACACCCAACTGGGCGGTTTTGGTGGATCCATCATATGATTTTGGTGTTGTTATAAAATGCATTAATGGAACAATATAGAAAGCGTGCCAAATTCCTCTAGAAAAAGAGTTAGGAAATTTGTGTTTGGCATGTCTCCTCATTCTTTCATTTTATATGGAACTGCGTGTTCTATCATATATACTAGGTGACTCATTCTTTCAAATTCTTTGAAATAGCATCAAAATCACTGGATGGGGTAATGCTGTTACTGAAGATTTACAAATGTTAATAAAAAATATATCCAACTTAATGTTGATACATTTGATTTCTGCTCATATAAATTAGATGTGATGAACTTAATTGTTAGAAATTTTTCTTCAGCATGAAATTCTATCAAGATTAAAGATACTTTTTCTGCCTACATCCATCTTCAAAGGTTTTCTTCTAAATAATGGTGGCTTGCTACTTTCTTTAGAATAAACTATTTAGTTATACTGCTATACTATAATTTTCCATCAGAAAATTGAAAAATCAGTCAATTCAGGTAATTGTTTTCTTACCCTGCCATCTCTCAGCTCAAATATGACAGAACCATCAGAAAATGGAATTGGTCTTGTAGATGCCACCTGTATTTTATCAGACTGTCAATATCAGTTCTGTCATTCTTTCTGGGGGGACGGGGGAAGATTTCATGTAACTTGATGTCATTGTTATTCAACCAATAAATGAAAATTTTAATACTTACCTTTGGATCACAATTAAAGTTATGATCTCCAAGGTTGTCCTCCTCATTCTTTAAGACAGATACAGAATCTTCATTAACAGAAACTGACTTCTCTCCCTGTCTTTTTTCTTCTAACATTTTATTTTCCATGGAGGGGAAACCACAATCCCTCCATTTCCATGCTTTTTTTTCCATGTACCTGAGGTATACTTTTCCATCTGAACCAATCAAAAATAGTTCATTACCTCCTAAACATGGACCAGGTGAACCAACCAATGTTACACCTTTATAAGGTGTTCCATGTTCCACCCAGTTCCATTCGTACAACGCATCCCAGTGGTATTCAACAAGGCCACCTTCTCTTGAAAGCATGAAGAGAGAGCCGGTAAGCGATTTCAATGATGGTCTTATAGCTGTTCCAGGAAACTGTGATAGAACGAGATGTTGAGACTGGTAATGCTCATGCCACAAATCAGTCACTTTGTTATACTGGTATAAGCGACCATTGCTTCCAATGACAAAGACTATATTTTCCCTGAACAATCCCTGGTCAACTATGCATGCGACTTTAGTATTTGGAGGCTTTCCACAATCTTTCCATTTAAACTTTCTCATAGAGACCTGTGTAGAAGTTATGGAGAATGTTTACTTCTCCTACAGTCATTAATGTCTGAAAAATCTATTCCAACACAATTAAATCCATGTAGATTGTCATAAATAAAACGCTCTTTTCATTAAGATATCAATGATAAGATGAAGGAGATGATAATAGTGATGGTGACTTTATCTATGCTTTCATTTATGAAGTGATAAACTTCAGGAAAGACAAGTTATTAACCATAAAGCTGCAGAATGGTTTCATTTTCATTTTAATATTCTAAGACCAAGCTGCAGAAGTTAAAAAGAAAAGAAAAAAAAAAAAAAAAAAGGCATTGTTCTTTATGAAGTATCATTTCTTTCCTTGCCACCTTAACATATTTTAAACAATTTACAAATTGTTAACGAGATAGTTAGTCTCATTTCATTGCTATCTATCATAATAGTTAGTCTCATTTCATTGCTATCTATCATTTATGGGTGATCACTTACCATGAACTGCATTAATCTTCCATTTTTGCTCACAAAGAAGAGAGAATCTTTAGCTGTAACGGTCCTAGCTTTACTTGGTATTCCATCCCAAGGTTGTCCTCCAATAATCCTTCTTCCTTTCCTCATTGCAGAACAATTCTTCCATGCCAGCTCATTGCCACTTCTTTCTCTAAGAAGTAGACTCCCATATGCATCAACCATAAATAAAGTTCCATTATAATTCCCCAATATACCTTTCATAGCTGTAGAGCTCTCATGCTTCAGCCATATCCACATATTTTCCATACAAAGATATTCAAAAATCAAACCGCCATCTGATATGAAGAAAAATGATTTGCCTTCAAACATTAATCTTAGGCGGAAGTTACTACTAATCCACTCATCTGGGAGATTGCATTCTTCCGATGATGCAGTCAATTCACCAACTGAAGTTCCTACAGATAGGTAATAGTTTTGTGTTTGGCTCTGCTTTCTCCTTCTTGTGACTGATGTTATATCTAAATCCACTAATTCATCTTTTATACCTATCATGCAATTTCTGGGTCCACGTTCCTCTGTGCAATACTCTGCATTCCATCCTTCGCTCTCTGGCACTTCTAAAATGGACCACATATAATTTGTTGATGATTTTCTTCTGAAAGATTGAGATAGAGCTGGTCCTGAATTTTCACCACCAACCCCTTGTATATGTAGTTCAGCAAGTCTACCATCATCTAGAGGAAACAGAATCCTGCCGACTTCTAACTGTAAGCCAGGTATACCTTTTGCTGCTTTTGCATGTAAAGGGTGTAAATGATTTACCCATGCTTCTGGCAATTGATCATTCTGAACTGTACCTGTTCACATCTGAAATTAACATATCGCATGGAATATTGTGGTTGGAATCTTCATTAAAATGTTAAGAAACAGAAAGATCATACACTGCAAAGTTATTTCTAGTGGTGTCAAGAAATGGTTTTATGCAGTGCTGAAGTGAAGAATCTAAAGGGCAATATATCTTATTAATCTTTCCTACTGCTTCTGGTAAGTTATGATGATATTTTAGCTCCTGGAATGATTATAATATCTATGATATTTAGATTATATAATCTTAATCATATCAGAACTAATCTACCCATTTGCCTCTTATTTCTCTATTTATCTGATATGGGTGAACCATGCCTGAAATGCTTGATGGCCAAGGATATAGAGGTGTTTATCCCTATTAGTTCTAATTTCAGTTTAGGAACCCTTTTCTAGAGAGAGAGAACACAATGAGCTAATTCCATTAATGTGAACTGTGAACTGCTGTCAATCTTCAATTTCTTCCATCAAGACCACAATTAAGTCTCTGATGGAAGATATGTTCTTCGGTTTTCTTTTTATGGTCGTTGAGTCATCTCACAGACAACTTTGAGCTAAACAATTCAAGTATAACTAAATGCCTCACCTAATTGTTTTCGAATTCTGTATTCAAATACAGATCCAGTTGATGTACTGAAGAACAAAATTAAAGTTTCACTTGATTCATCTTGTAGAGCTGGTGTTATTGATGTCAAATTTTGATGTTGGGGACTTCCATGTACTATCCATTTCCATTTCCTTTGATGTAATCTTCTTTCTATCAAAGTGCCTGCCTGCAGTTTTATCAAATATTTTAGAGAGATGTATCCAGTATCGATAAGAAAAAATTCTAAGGCAGACAGATGTATGTAGATTTTTCTTTGCATCCATCACAAGGATTGTTAATCACCTTTTCTAAGTTATGTATGTTCATGTGATTCAAAAAATCCATAGGACTGTAACTTCAATAAAAATCAAGTTTCTCATAGACCACTTTTGCTTATTAAGAGTCCAGTCATTGTGAAAGTCATATTTTGCCACAAAATCCATACTCTTTTAACTAATTTTTGTCACCATGCGATATGTTGCTCAAATAAATTCCATGCTTTCAGATTCTGAATATACCCAGCACTATCAATGGAAAGAGTGTTCATAAAACAGTCTTGAACAAGTACCTCAGTTAAAAGAAAAAGAGACATGGAGTGATCACCACTTGATCCTTGTAACATGCACCCTTTAGATGGTACCAAAGGTGATACTTGCACTGTTCCTTCCTTCCATATGTGCTTCTTCCATGATGGTTTTGATTTACTGTCATATTCATAAAGGTTTCCTGCAGAACTGCATCATCATATTGTTAAGTTCAACAGATAGCCTCCAAGAAGATGAGAAATGCTGTTTGGTTCTACCAACTTGTTTGATATCCTCTTAATCCAAATTCAATAAAATATTAAATTTCGATATGAAGCACTTCAAGCAGACATGCAAACACACGCAGGGATCACCTTATTGTATAAACTACTCCTCTTGTAGAAGTAGCATCAGCTATTGCTGCAACATTTGCACCAGCTGGTTGGCCATGATTTATCCATCTGTTCTATATGACAAAATTTGAGGCAAATTAGTTTACATCTTGGAGTTATACTTGTTAATGTAATTTAACACTCTATCTTTTAGGTACTAATACTTTTCATATCATGGAGTGTTACCTTGTGGGACTAACCCCAGCGAGTTCTACTAGTGTTCCATTTTTTGTGCAGAAATAAGCTCTCCAGTTTCCCCATGCAACAAAATCAAAACGTTTCATAGATCAGATGATAGGTTTTAGCGGTGAAGGAATTCAAACATGTTCTTGTTGTATCTATATTGAATTGCAGAAATCAAAATTAAAATTTATGCACTTACTTTACATCATGTGAAACTACACCAGACTTTACCAAGATCAAAGGATTTTGCTCTGTATCTCCATCAGTGTTTTGACCGAGTACTGATGTGAGTTCAATCCAAACTGGCAGTGAGCTTTCACCAAATTCCACATGCATCTGCCAAGAAAGATCAGCCGACATCAAGTACAAGGATATTCTTGCAGTTCTAAAAAATTATGGAATATTCTGATCATTTTTTCATGACATGTTGCATTCTACTCATCCAAGCACTGAAGGAGATTATCATAATGGCAAAGTTTAAATGGCACTGCAGTCTATCCAAGTAGTTGCAGCCTTGGTAGTCTGTACAGTGGTACAAGATTTTGATAAGTAAATATTCTCTATAAAATGAAATTGGCACAGGCCCTGCAATATTTACTAGTTTCTTTTTTTGGTAGATAAATAGTGTTTTAAGATCTATTTTTTGGTTGCAAAGTTTCAAAAGTTACCAAGTTCAATTGTTTGTTCCAAAGTAAATGGTACTGTAGTATATCTCTGAAATAGTCTGGTTAAAACCTTGAGCATTGAATATTACCTATAAGCTTCCAGATGTGAACTTACTTAAATTTGTTGGAAGAATACCCTACAGTACATCACCAGTCAAGCTATAAAATTTTGGAAAAACCAAAAATTTCACATCTTTGACCACACAAAAATTATTTCTTTCCAATAGCAGAAAAAGAGATTGCATATTTAAATTTCAATAATCTTGTACTTCTCACCTGAAACAGATAGCCCGATTCAGATAGAGCAAGAATTGTTTGGTTTATGATAAAAACTGAAATAGCATGACCTGCAGATATTGGTAACTCATGAGGGGCAATCACCCATTCTAGTCCATTCCAAAACCTCTCAAAGATAGACCCGCTTTCACCGGTGACCCAGATAGAAGTCTCAGCCAGTTTAGTCAATGAAATTCTCTTTCTCTGAGGCAGAACCATGTCAGTAATTTCGTTAATATCCTTTTTTTCCACACCATTCTTTGGACCATCAATTTCATTTTCTACCTTCAAATTTTCTTGCCCGTTGTTCACTTTCTCAAGAGTCAAACCCACTTTACCACAATCACCATTGATACACGACACCAGATCATAGGGCAATTCTACTTCAACCCATTTGTTAGCTTCTTCACTAAACTCCCAGAACCTTTCAGTTTTCTGCACGAATTGGCGGCTGCTTTGCTGAAAATATTGATGTGGGCAACATGAAGCATAACCCAGAAGTATAAAGCAGCTCACAGACAAGAGGACCCAGATGAAATATATCAAACAGAACATATGCATGGTGGCATTGGGAGCCAGAAAGGGGAAAGAGACCCAGATAAAACAGAAACAATTAAAGCTTAAGATTTGTAGGTTGCTCTAAGGACAAGTTTGGTCACTGTGGTACCATAAGAGGTACACCATATGGTACGAAAGGCCAAAAAAATGGTGAGATTGAATGGTCAAAGCACACAAATTTGTTTGGAGATGCTGTTCTTTGTCATGGCTTTCCAAAAGTATTCAATTATTTGCGATATGAATATCTTGGGGCCATGATGGAGAGAAGAGAAAGAGGGACCATGAGGTAGTTGCAGCAGACACTGATTCTCAGGCCAAACTACCACTGCAATCTGAAAGTAGATGCTCTCTTGCTTTTGTCAACTCCCAAGTAAATTGTAATGAAAAGTAGTGGAAGGAGAAAATGCTCTCGGGTTTCACTATGCTACCCCACAAAAAGTAAGACGTAAGACTACCCATCTTTTACGAAAAGAATCTGGTTGAACTGATTCTAAATTTAGATATTTAAATAAGTCTAATTAAAGTTAAGGTAGTTCAAAGCTAACTCCTCTTTGCAAACGGTGAAGTTATGTATTAATACCAATAAATTGGGATTTAATTAAGACACTCAATTTTTATTTAAGACACCCCAATTTCAAATTTAAGGTAGTTCCAAATCTCCACAGCAATTGCTAACAAAGTTTAGAAGCAATATGCCTCTATGAGAAAAATTAATAATTTCAAGCATTACCCATGAAAGGAAAAAATTCTTCTTATAAAACTAATGAGAAAATATTCAAAACATACTTAAATATTGATAAATCAATATCCAAGACTAGAAAGAAATTTTTGGATGATTACAAGATTTTCTAATACTAACCCACTATCAGCATCAATCCCATTAAAAATCTCAAATACAAAAAAGAGTAAAATTTTTCATAATTTATCTAAAAAAAAAAAATACCTAGTAGATCAAATAATTCAATACCTAAACTTTGACTCAACTCAACAAAATAGAATTTAAAGAGAATAGAGAACATAAAATTAGACATTATTATTGACTCATTTTTTTAAAATTGACAAAATAAACTCACTTCAACTTCATCTAAATAATAAAAAATATAACACATAGAAGACTTGCTTGCAGACGAATTGGCCTATAGAGTCATTTTGTAAATTTTTTTGTTTAAACGACTTTATAAAACTATTTTTTATGAAAAAGTATTTTAAGAATAGGGAGTAGCTTAATTAAAAATGTGGTGTCTTAATTAATTGTCCGATAAAGTCTGCTATCATCTAAACTTACACCTAAACCTATATATTAAAAAAAAATTCCCAAATATTTAAAGGGTTCATAATGTAATGTACTAAATGTTATCCACTGCATTAAAAAGTTTAGTTTTTTTTATTTCTCACTCATATTAATTATATTAAATATTAATATATTATCCTTTACTTTTTTCTTTTCTCACTCATTAATTTTTTTTATCTCTCCTTACTAAACCTAAATTTTAAACCTTACTTCTAAACTTTAAAATCCTTTAAACTTAAAACCTTAAATCACTAAAACTCTAAATCTTAAACTTAAGTCTTTACCTTATATATAAACCTTAAATTCTAAATATAAACCTCAAATACTAACACAAACCCTAACCCCTAAATGTAAACCTTAAATCTTAACATGAATCCTAACCTTTAATTATAAACCTTAAACCCTAAAAATATAAACACTAAATTTAACATAAACCTTAACCTTTTAAATATAAATCTTAAACTTTAAACCCTAAATATATAAAAAAAAACCCCTAAAACCCTTCAAATTTAAACCCTAAATATCCTAACATTATCCTTAAAATTTTAAATACCTAAAATTTAAAATCTTAAATATTATTAAATAATTTAATATCCTTTAATATTTTTAGGTTTAATTATATTTTTAGTTTGTATAATTTTATACAAAATTTAAAATAATTCTTACAGTTTAAAATATTAAAAATATTTTTATATATTATAAACATTTGTAAATTAGTCCCTAACGTTAACTCTTGTAAGTTTATTTTATTGTTAAGTGTAGATGTGGCAAACAGAATGCTTTGTTGGCATGGGACAAAGCATAAACTTGACAATTTGATGTGGCTAAGGCCACATAGGATTAAAATCCCTAATTCCCCCTTCCATCTTCGGCCCCCATCCCCCAAATTTTACACACAAAAGCAGAGGGACTGAGCAAAAAGCTAAGGGCTTGGACAAATAACATGGCGGGGCAGAAGAGGGGCAAAGTTCATATCCACTACAGAGAGGATTCATTTTTTATTTTAGAAAAAAATATTGTTTAAGAATTAAAAAAGAAATTATGCCAAAATATTCAATCTTACTAATATAAGATGAGATTCTCATTCATAAGTAGATTGAGAGGTAGCACGGCAATCGAACTTGAGCCCAATTAATAGTTATAAACTCAACTTTTTGAAGGTTCTCAGAATCAGGATTAGTTTTGGCGTGTGCTTGGTTTTTCAATGAGTTTAATAACTTAGGATATACAATGAGTGAAGGATGCATAAGAAACTTTAGATGGCATGCATGAGCTTGGGCAATCATTTGCTTGTTCAATTTAGGTGGCATGTTCACTATTAAAATGGTAATTGTGTGCTAAAATATATCAATTATTATAACGATATTCATTAAAAAGAATAATAAGCTTATGAAGTGAGATTTAGCTTAATGGTAATATCGCTCTCAATAATTGTGTTGCCTTTCACATTCTGAGATCAAACTTGACTCTTTATCCAAATGCTTAAATTAATATTGAAAGCTCATGCTCTCATCCCATCTAATGATAAAAATAAATAAATACATAAATGATAGGTGTAACATCCCAGGTCTCACCCCGCGGTCTCACTGTACCTTCGTATGCGGTCTCACCTGGCCACGTCACTCATAGGACTTCTTGCTTCCCCTTGTAAGTTTTTGCCTTCCACAGCTCTCGAACCCGGTACCTGGGGGTAAGTACTTAGATTCATAGAGTACTTACCCCTCTATGAATCTAAGTACTTACCCCCAGGTATCGGGTTCGAGAGCTGCGGAAGGCAAAAACTTGCAAGGGGAAGCAAGAAGTCCTATGAGTGACGTGGCCAGGTGAGACCGCATACGAAGGTACAGTGAGACCGCGAGGTGAGACCTGGGACGTTACAATAGGCTTGCCTCTAATCCACACAATATAGTCCTCCTTGTAATAGTCGAACATTGATAAACTAAATAATGAAATTTTCCTTTGATTCGGTAATCAGCTCTTTCTTTTTCTAGACTAATACCTCATATTTTTGTAATACCTCTATACAGACATATTTGTCCCACAATCTAGAAAATTCATACATTAATGTTAATCTTTTAAGCTTTGCATGTACAATAGCAGTACCAGATTGACAGGCTACGTGTATAGCTTTACAATATGCAATTAAATAATTCTTTACTAATTGTATTTGTTGGACCCTTTCGGTTCTGCTTTTACCCATACTTCCCAAATACAGTATTACGAAGTTATAGATAGCACTAAACTTTAAGCTTGAAAAGCATATATTGACTTATATATATACCAAGGTATACAATATTAATATAGGCCAAAAGTAAAAGGTCCAACCCATGAAGCATAAGTAAAATGGCCAAAGCTCAACTCAACATCGGTGAAGTAACGATAAAATTACGATAGAACTTTCATCACCAAGACACTATATATAAGTATTGTCATTAATGAAATACGTTCCTGAAAATTCAAAAAATTACAATTAAGATTCATGTAATTTCTATTTGAAATTCGTAATGCTGATTTGAGCGTCGGAAGTTTTTGCACCTAACCTAATTTTCTCTTTGTCACGGGTAACCCAAGACCCAAGCCTGAGCTCGAGATCTATCTGGCCCTCAAATACCTCCCGCTTTCAGTTGATTCCTTCGAAGCCTAACCCCAAATCTATTCTTTGTTGACCTACCAACAAGTATAAAGTATTTCAGCTTGTTTCTAATCGTAGTGTATATAATCTTCTCAATTTTCATCTCCATTAATTTGTTTCTCTTCAATG
Source organism: Bauhinia variegata (assembly GCA_022379115.2). NCBI lineage: Eukaryota > Viridiplantae > Streptophyta > Magnoliopsida > Fabales > Fabaceae > Bauhinia > Bauhinia variegata. Next base: position 1,389,204 of record CM039437.1, on the reverse strand, counting down.
GTAGCACCATTCCCACTTTCTCCATTAAGAAGTTCTGTGACTTTACTCACCTTTTCATGGTATACAGCAGGTGGTGCAAGCCTCAACTGAGGCAAGTTTTCTATTTGGATAAATTTCTAACTACTTTGCTAGCCATTAGAGATGCCACCAAGTTTCCATATGTACAATTTCCAATAATTAGGTCAGGAATCCATCCCATGAGGCCAATAATCTTGCTAGTAGCATCTTGGGTACATCTCTCAAGGTAAGGGTACATATCAAACAAAACCTGAAACCCATTGACAGCACTCGTTTCTCTGTCCAGAATAGGACCTCTAAGAATGTGAGAATGCTTGGTGTTGATGATAGATACCTAATATAGACCAAAGTCATTGAGCTCATATCACATCGTACAAATGAGATGTTAGGCTCAAGACCCAATCCTATACTTGCAAAATCTGAGTAAATCACAAAAAAAAATTCATAACTAAAATACTATAAATAGAGAATCATATTAATGAGATATATAACTGAACAACTAGAAATTACTATAATATTCTTATTAACCTTCAGTTAAAAAGATGACTTGAGCATGAGTCTTAGTACCCGACTAACCCTTTTTCTCTTTGTAGGTATCCCACGACCTACCCAAAAGCTGAGGATCCAACCGACCCCATTAAAAGCCCAACCCATTGTTCTTTTGTTAACCTTCCAGCAGTACCAATTCTTGATTACACATTGTTCCTTTGGCATCTGGTATATGGCGTATAACTTGCTCATACGTAACCAAAAAAAAAAAATCATTTCTAGTAGAAGAAAATGGAAAGGAGAAGGAATTAATGAAAGGAAGAAATTAACATGCAATTTTTCTTTCTATCAATTTTTTAAACATAACATGTATTTCCTATTTGTTACTAACTGAAGTGGATTGCCATAGAACTCTTCAATGCAGAGAAACTAACACAGGAGATCAAGCAGAAAAACAAAAAAAAATAGCATAAAACAGTAAAGGCATAAAAATAAAGAATCGATCAAGAATATTAACCAGTAACAACGTAGCAGTAAATTAATATTAAGGATCACAAAGTAGCATTAAATTATTGATTGGGGTAAAAAAGAGTATGAGTGCTTCATACCAAGCCTTCAGTGTCTGGATTTTATTTCATAGTAACTACTTACACTGACAAATTAGGCTAACAACCGTAAAATTTATGATCTCCACATAATATAATAATCTTGATGCCTCTCAGCCTTTTATAAAATAATGAATAATACACATAATATTTTATAGGTATTCAATTAAAGCTAGTGAGGTCAGTTTGACCTTTATTTATTAATTTATTTTAGATCTGAGGCTTTAAATTAATATTTTGCCACACATTTCAATTGAAGTTTTCTTCTAAGTTAACTCCATTTTTATTCTTAATTTCAAGTGACTATTACAGGAAGCCACACTTGCAGTTGCTGCTGTAGATAATAGTCGTTATACTTACATAAACTCAACTTTGACTATTCTTTTTTTTTTTTTTTAATTGTTTATTAATGAAAAATGATATTAAATAAGAATAAAATTGAAATATTAAAGTATTTTTAAAAAAATAAAGAAAACCAACTAAAATAAAGTATTTTAGAATGCAGAGTTGAAAGATTGTCTGATGAAGAGTAGGGTTTTACTGTAACAGCTTGCTAATACAACTATGGTGACCCAAAGAAACAATCCATTGAAATTAGTGGAATATTTTCTTCAATTTTAGTTATGTTATATTTTGAAATTTATGGTGTCATTTCTTTTTTATGGTTATTATTGCCAGTTTGTAGAGCTTTTGCTATAGAAAATGTTTATTGGTTTCCACTTATAAAATTATGTTTCTTTTGTAGCAGTCTTTTTTTTTTTTTTTTTGCCTATTATGAATTTTATTTTTGTTTAACTTATTTATTTTGAGAAGAAATTGTCGTTTTGAATGAAAAAGTATGAATAAGAAAAATATTATGAAGGTATTAGTAAATTATTTATTCTAAACAGATATATATATATATGAATAAGAAGTGCAGTTGACTTAATAGTATACATCTTTACAAGGTCTTTTGCAATTTTCTCACATGTGTGAATTTATATTTGTTGGTGTTATCTAGATATAAGACATTAAGTTGTGTTTTATAGTGTTTTTATTTTTGTTAATGTGTTTTATCGATTAAACTATGAATTAAACAACATTTACATCTTAAAATTTTGAAGTAATATTATTTTTAGACACTAATTAAAATACATCATAAAAAAACGAAACTTGTGGTGTAGTACCAGACATTCAAATTTAGTTGACAAATGCATATAGGGGTTCTATTTTTGATTGTATGTATGAAAATATTTTATTGAAAGAAGTTGTACTCATTTCAAATGATCTCCTTTTTTCTCAAAAGGAATTACTCTCAAAAAGATTGTGTTTTGTTAACTATATTAAAATTTGACCCACAATTACAAAAAAAAAATAATAAAAAAAATTTGGTAAGAGGATTCAAACCCATATCTTTTTGGGATATGAATTCTTTTATTGAATCAACCTTTGTTAGCTTTTGGATTTATGCTCATGTATTTTCATTTTTTTTTTTACATATGAGGTTCTATCTTATTTGAGACAAAAATAATAATTAATAAATTTTTCTTAATAAATTTGACTCCAAAATTTAAAAAAATAAAAAAGATATTTAATACTGCCAATTAAGTGTGTGTTTGGTAAAAAGAGATTGTAGCTTATTGACTTCAATAAACTAGTAAAACTATTTGATGAAAAAAAAAAAAAATGTAACTGTTGAGAACTTGAAGCAGCGGTTAACTTCTAAAAGTCTAACTATTAATAATTTATTTTTATTTTCAACCTTAATATTTTTAATGAATGACAAATTTTACCATCATATAATTCCTGGTCACTAAACTCCCTCACTCTCTCGTCACATTCACAAGACAACCACCCCTCATTTTTCTTTCTCTGCTATTTTTTTTTTGTTTTTACCAAATCCATATGACTTTGAGACCATGATTTTATCATACTTTAAAATATGTGCACTATTGTCAAGAATTGTTGCTGTGTTTGTAAAGAAACACTTGAAGAAGATTCCTCCTTCGAGCATTTAGGCGTTGAAAATATGTGCACCATTGTGAAGAATTATTGTCGTGTTTGTAAAGAAACACTTGAAAAAAAGATTCCTATTTCGACCATTTAGTCATTTAGTCTTTTATAATATGAAAAGTTAGCTTCATATTTATTTATTTATTGTTTAATAAAATTATTAGGTGCAGCTCACGTTGTATGAGCAATCAAATTTAAGAATTAAAGGCTTAATTTTGTATTCGTATGCCTACAAAAATAATAAAAATATCTCTGCAATTAAAATATTATAAATAAATATCCATTAATAAAATGAGATAATTAAAAATTTTAATTTTACAGTATTTTTAATTTCTTAAATTTTTATATTAATTTAAACGTTAAAATATTACTTCGATCGATCTCTTTCTCTTTTTGTAAACTAAGCGCGATCCAACAAAGATCCAACCAGCCCTCTCTCGTAAAAGAATTCGTCTAATTTCCCATCAAACAGGGTCCTCTGAAAGCGAGATACGAGACGGAAAAGTGCTGATCTCAGATGCCACTGAATTTCTTTTGAAGCCATCAACAGATGAAAACGACATCCCAGGTGGGCCACTCTGGGGAAATTAAAAGAAAACAAACAAAAAACGAATTAGAGATATTTTAAACCCTTCATGGCCCATATGTGATCATCGTGGGCCCTCGTACCTGGTTGACCATCTTACTATAATTATAAATTGTGCCACCTTGACAAGGCACGTGAGAGACAATGTCAATACATATGGGTCTACCAAATTGAAACGTAAATAAATTGGAAATTGCTTATTGCAAATACGCGTCTAGAACTAATACTAGTTCAAATTACAAAATTCAAACTTAAAAACAAGACATTTGAATCTTTGTGCCTCTATTTTGTAATTCCAGGCCTGCTCAAAATTACAAATAAAAGGAGGTCATTTCTTTTAACACTCTTGTTGTTTCTTTTCACACCCATAACCTTTGGGGTGTTAAAAGAAATCCCAACGTTGCAATGTCATAATGGTCCTGGCCTAATTTAGGCAAGGCTGAAAAGTCCTCTATTTAATTGGGCTTGATTTTAGGAGCCTAAGATCATTGCCCGATTTTCTAATGCACGTCCCATTTTTCTGGGCACACACCCAAGCATATGAAAAGATTAATATGCCCTTTAAAAATTAAAGAACACATCTCCACCTAAGGGTGGGCACGGGCCAGGACGGGCCGGAAATTGGGTTGTCTCAGTCCTGAATTCTGTCCCGTCCCAGACCAGCATAATATGCACTGAATCTGTCATAAGACCCATCAAATCTTTCTCTAGCTCCTGAGCTGAAAAAATAGTCAAATAGACAAAATTAATTGAGACAATTTGAAGAAAATAAAATTAAAGAAAAACCAAAAGGGAGACTATCATTTGTTGAAAAATTTAGAAGGGCATGCTTTTCATCAAGTATTTGATTCTTGCTAAATTCTAGGAAGTATGGAGTTTGCTTCTAACCTTGGTACACTTCTGAATTACAGAGCTCACTTCTGTTGCAATTCCAACGGCACGGTTTTGCATGTCACTTTGATCCAGCCTTTCATAAAAGGAACGCATCACATTTGTTGTCTACTCCTCTGGGATCTCACACCAGTTCATTCCAGGCCTAGGGACAATGTTATAAGAACAATATGTATTCCCAAATGGAGATAGGAGAAAAAGCAATACAATAAACATATTATTCAATATGCTGCTCAATTCTTGCTTAAAATACACATCAAATCAATATACATCAGAAAATATATACTTATGCATACACCCCAAAATGAGAAAGCAACTTACACCCAATATAGCATGCTGCATGACCAATTGTTTGGAACTTGATCTGGCTTTGTATTCAAAGGTAAAAGCCGCCATTTCAAACAATGATCACATGACACCCAATAACAAAATAGAAAGTGAAGGAGATGGAAGATATACACAGAATAGATACCAATAGTTTCAAGCAGAAAAGGGAAAGAAATCCACTATTCACATACCAGTGTTGCTTGAACAAAATTTGCCTTGAAACCATTAAATTACCTATAGAATCCTACATTTATCTTTTGATCAACTATAATGAGGAGAGGTTCATATATAAATCATAATAACAAAAAAAAAAAAAAAAAAATCCACTCGAGGCATATATTTACATATTCCCATTCTCCTCCAAGGATGAATCAGAAGAAGAGTCATCTAGTGTTGAACTTGATACAGTATCACAATCTGAAGTTCTTGTTGTCCTCTCTACATCAGGATGTTTCAAGAACCAATACATTATGCTTGCTGTTAATGTAAGGATCATCTTTTGATTTACCTGGAAATGTGAAGCAGAAGCTTAGTATAGTTTCAACTTTCAATAAAGTACAACCGAGTTCGAATAATCGTAAGCTCGGCTAGTTTAAGGTAAGGAAAGCTACTTTATTCTAAGGCCAATAAGAACACGCAATGCCATAGATTGTTACCAAAACAGACTAGTAATAGTGAATTTAACCATAAATAGTTAAGAATCAAGCAACGAGAGAGATTCCTTTATCTTTTTTCTTCTCTAGTTTCAATTGCTATTTTTGTCATTTTGATTGAGCAGGATAGCACTAACTTAGACTATCATGTCATTTGAGACAAGAATTTTAGTACAAATTTTCTGGGACAACTAGCATTGTATAATAAAATGCATGAAGTAAGTATTTCTTATGAAAATGTCACAGAAATGTATCCCAAGATTCACATGCTTTCTATATATACAAGGTAAAGGTTGGAACATCCAAGCTTCCTTTATGCACTCCAGATAGTAAAATGCATCAGCTGTTTAGACTTCAATGAAGTACAAGAACTTGAAAAATGATCAATGAAGTTATTGAAATCCACTTTGACTTTTAGTAATGGTGCTATTCAAGAATTCTTTATTCTCTGAATTGCATGAATACTCTAGAGGAACTTCATTCATTGAAAAAGTAAAAAGAAAGCATACCAGTTACTCCTTTTGTTACAAGGCCCCAATTTACAGCTCTAGGCTGTACTGAGCTGAGAAGCTCAAGGAAAAAGATTTCATCTGCCAAACTTTTTTCCTGCAAATTGAGATTATAACAATCAATAAACATAAGATGTTTTAATCTTTTTATCCTGAATGAACTTAGCATTATAGCATATATATTCTTAGAAAATTTACTCGAAAAAAAAAATGCAATTGTTAGGGGAAACTACTTCGAAGATATTTTATCATTAAACTCTAATTAGAGACTTAAAAACCAAGGACTTGTATTATCAGTTTAGTTTCTTCTATTATTACAATGCCATTAGTGATCATATATTTTCCTAAAACTCCAGGTACAACTAATTTGGGTTTGTTGGATATAATATAAGACAATTAGTGGGCGTTTTGGAATGACTTATCTCTTGACATGGTATCAAAGTTTCTTTTATATACTGATCAAGAGATCAAATCCTCCACCTACCACTTTCTTGTTGGGGTAACGTTTGAATATAACATAAAACCATTTCTTGGCTTCACTTAACAAATATATCTTTCAACATATTCATCAATTCTTGCTTAAATTACACAAATTAAAACATATATATAGTAGCATATGCTCATCCTTTCCCTCGGAATGAGAAAGCATCAAGCAACTTACACCCAAAACATCATATTGCATGACCAATTCTCTGGAAGTTGATATGGCTTTGCATCCAAAGGTAAAAGCCGCCATTTTAGACAACGATCACAAGACAACCAATTTTCTTTAATAACTACGGGTGCTGGTGCGGCAGCTGGAACCATCTTTGAAGCAAGCTTATTTTCAGCAATAGAACCTGCATATGAAATTTTGAATAAATTTTGGTATATGGTTCAGCTATCAACTGGTTATTTAATGTTATCTTAACTAAAAAATGCATTTATAAAAGGAATATGACCAGGAGGCCCATCATACAGTAATAGGCATGGCTAAGAAGACAAAATTCCTGAATTATTAAGAACCCTTATTTTAAATTGCCCAAATTTCTAAGTTTACTTAGCTTAATTTCCTTAACCCTGAACTCAATTTTCAACATTCTAGGATAAAAATACAAACCTGAATTTGATTGAGACAACTTGAATTTTTCAGTCTTCCCTTCGATTCACCACAACTAGTCAGATAGAGAACAAGTCAATAAACTCTGAAACAAGAATAAACAAGAGAGAATTGAAGAGATAAACCCCAGGAAGAAGGGAGAAGAGAAGAAACACTTACCGCAAGTCTGCCTCGGGTGCCTTGGGGAAGAGAGAACAAAGTGAAGAAGAAAAGAAAATCCAAAAGGAAAGCATCTGAAGAGCTGCGAGCGGGATGGTGGTCGGGATGCCCTACGGGTCTTGGTTCCGGGACGGGACCCGGGATGAGATTGGGCTTGTCCCAGTATCGTCCCGAAATTAGCCAGGACACTAAAAAATTATCCCGATTCCGTCCCGCGTCCCGGTTTGTCCCGTCCCGATTGTAAACCAAACTCTTCGGGCCGGGTCGGGACACCGGGCCATCCCGACCCGTGCCCACCCCTATCCCCACCCCAGCAGCCACAAACCTCTTTTTTTCATCCCCTCTCTGTCTCCTTAGTCTTGGCACACCCTCCATCTCTACATCCTTTAATTTGATCAGTGAAATACGAGATAAAAAGGTTGAAAAATCATTTACATTTTGTTGTTTGCTTCTCCCTTGTACTCCTTTGTTGCATCTGAGCTTCAAAAGTTGGAGAATAAAGATCTAGATTAAGGTAAATGATTGTTTTTGTGCATAGTTCACGATTGGAGTCTATGGATTTGAAATCCGTAGAACTTTTTTTTTGTTTTTGCAACAAACGGATCTTGAAATCCATATACTAAAAAATAAGGCATACAAATCTCAAAATCCATATGCTGAAAAATAAGGCATACACATTTCGAAATCTATATGCTTTATTTTTCAGTATATGGATTTATAGATCTGTTTAGTGCAAAAATGTTGAGTTTTTTTTTTTTTTTTTCAATTGTTTAACAGATTAGTTGATAAAACTGTAAGAGGCCATATGGATAAATACTGGCAATTCATCCAGAAAAATGGACATGTTGACAAGCAACTAGTTGATTGAGGATGTATGTATATATATATTTTATATTAACAAAGTTGTCCATATATATATATATATATATATATATATATATATTTGTTATTTTGGATTGATCTTTTTGATAAATGGATATGTTAGATGAATGAGTGTAGAAGATGCTCAACTTTTGCATAAGCTAATAGATTTTACTCGTGTATTCACTACTATTAAGGTATGCTTTTGTGAGTGTTCAGTTAAAAACATAATAGACTATGAAGTTCTTTTCATATGAAATGACTAGTGCTTCTATTTTGGCAAGCATTTATGATCAAGAATGGGGTATTACCTTCTACAGCCCCCCACTTTACCATCCACCACCCCCCAACGCGCGAAATGACCATAATGCCTTTGCAGACAAAAACAATTCCTCTCGCATCCTTTCCCTACCCTCGCGCGATGGCTTAGGAATGAATGAAACCTAACAATTTCTTCCCATTGACATTGATGTTTTTTTGATTTGCAAGAGTAGAAAAATTAATTTTTCGGTCTGCATTGTTTGTGCGGAACTCAATCGCATATAAAACAAGGTTTGTATATTGTATTTTTTTGTTTCGAATCGAGTAAAGTTTTTTGGTGCGACAAACGCTCATGCACAGGCATTAATAGCTCCAAAACGCCCATGCACACGCATTAATGTCCCAAACGCTCATACACATGCGTGAGGAGTTACCAAACTCCCATGCATAAGCGTTGGGAGTAAAATATGCATATATATATTATTAAATTTAAATACATTGCTTGAGGTTGAAGAAATAAATAAATAAATTTAAAAATAAATATGTAATAATTAATAATATTTTTAAATTATACATATATTATTTAAAAATAAATATATATTTTTTAAAATTAAATATATATTTTTATAATATTTTTAAAATTAAAGAGATATATATATATATATATATATATATATATATATATATATATATATATATATATATATATATATATATATATATATATATATATATATAAAACGGTTATAGAAAAGCGTTGAGTACCCCTCAACGCTTCTCTTATATATATAAATATATAATAATTTATAATTAAAAATATTTTTTTCACCTAAATCATTTAACTATTTAAAATTGTTAGTAAAAAAATATTTATAATTTATATTAATAATTTATAATTTATGATTATTGTGATAAAGATGTATATTAATTTATTATAAATATTATGAATTTTTATTTAATTTTAAAAATATATATTTAATCTTAAAAATATTAAAAATTATTTTATATTTAATTTTAAATATATACATATTATGAAATTTTGTTACTTGGGGCACAAGTAACATATTTTTAAAATTAAATGAAAATTTAAAATATTTTTAATAAATTAATATAAATTTTATCACATAATAATTAATTTATTAAAAAATTATTTTATTAAAAATATTATAAAAAAATATTTTTAATTTTAAAAATATACATATTTAATTTTAAATATATATATATATATATATATATTTATTTATTTATTTAAATATAAGTAATATATTTAAATTTAATAATATATATATATATATATATATATATATATATATATATATATATTTCATCCAACACCTCTTTAGAGGCGTGGAGGGTACTCAACGCCTCTTCAGAGGCGTCACGAATCCTCAACGCCTTTTCAAAGGCGTTTGGAGGAAGGCGGACTGAAGAATTATTAAGGGCATTATTGGAACTTTGAAAAAAAAAATAAAAAGAGGGTGGTGGATGTTAAAGGTGGGGGTGGTAGAAGGTAATACCCTCAAGGATGAACTACACAATTGTGCTAGTCATATTGGGAAGACGCACGGATTTGTTGTTGTCATTATTAAGTCTAAGCTAGACGGTGTAGGGAAGAGGACTATGATGACATTGAGGTGTGAAAGAGGCTAGAAGTACAAGATGCCAAATAAAGTCTTGACATGTAAGGAGATAGGATCAAAGAAATGTGGGTGTCCATTTAGAATGAAAAGTAGACAAATGAGGATTTCATAACCATCCTCCAACAAAGACTTTTGTTAGCCATCTATATGTAGGTCACCTTATTGGGGAGGAGAAATCTTTTGTTGGAGACATGACTACAAGAATGGTTAAGCCAAGGAACATACTACTTACTTTAAAGAGTCACAATGAGGGCAACTTAAGCACAATAAAGTAGATACACAATGCGCGACATCAGTTGAAAATTAAAAATAAAAGGTCTACAAACACAGTTGCAGCATTTATTGAAATGTTTAGACAACAATAATTATTTTTTAGCGCACCTTGATTCCATAATATGTTGAATGCCTTTTACATTGTACTTCTCATGGATAACACATATAAAACCAACAAGCATCAGCTCCCACTACTTGAGATTGTGGTTGTAGCCTCGAATGAGATGACATTTTCAATGGCATTTGCATTCATGGTGTCTAAATGTGCAAATAACTTTGTGCGAGCTTTAGAGAAGTTAAGAGGCTTATTTTGGATGGATGATGCTTTGCCACGTTATTGCAACTGACAAAGATATTGCATAATGATACAGGGTCCTCTTCTCTGGACTCCGCCATAGAGCTAGATATTTCTCTCCGATGGTACCTCATAAGAGCCTTGTAACATCCCGAATTTTCTAAGAGAATAACATAAATCTACACTAGAATAATTAAATTAGTGGTATGTTTGCTAAATGCAAATGTGAAGTGTGAGAATATTAAGGAATTAAAGAGTTAGAAATGTGGTGTAAACTAGTGCAATTAAATGGCATGATTATCTAAGTGAACTACTAGTTAGGGAGATGGTTAGAATGTGAATAAATTGGTCACAATTGGACCAAATGAAGGCAGCAGCTGGCTTCCCCCCAAGTCCCACGCCACTTGCATGTCTTAGCCTCTAGAAATTGTGCAAGTAAAGAGGGGACACTCCCACCAATCATAGCTTGACAAAATGCCATAGTATGATAATGACAATTTGATATTTTTGTATGATATTTTGGTGAGGCTTGCGCATGAGGGAGGGGAGTTAGGAGACTTGTGCAGCTGAAGCATGGGTAAGTCGGTTAGGGAGTGGGGAGTCAATGGAGACAACCAATCACCAAGCCACACTTGTCCCTAATTACCTATGATATTAATTAATTAAAGGAAATAATTATAGAAAATTAAATGAGACAAAAAGCAAATAAATAAAAGGGGGAAGAGAGGGGAGAAGGTCAGCAACCTCAAGGCAAAGCTTTAGCTTGCTGGAAAGAAACAGAGGAGCTGCAGAGGAAAGGAGGAAGAGGAGAAAAGAAAGAAGAGAAACAAAGCTAGGAGTTGAGGTAGCTAATGACTCCCTTAACCTCTTCTTGCATGCTATATAGTTGCCTATGGGTGTGAGTGCTTGTGGTATGCTATTATATACATATTCCTTGCTGTGTTTAAATGATATTCAAGAGGATTATCATGTTGTGGTGCTTAGAGCTACCAAGGAGGTAGTTCTAAGTGAGTATGTGTTATTATGTGCATCATGGTGTTTTCTTTGCATTCATATGCCATTTAATGAGATTGATGACTAGTATCAATCATGTATATTTACTAATTGACTCATTAGCTACTGAGACTTGAAGTCTCATATCCATTTCTATGGAAATCTCAATAATTTCCAGGTGGAGAAACACCAAGGGTGGCTGCCAAGCTTAACGTAGAGTGTGGTTGTGATTCAAATTGTAAAATGACATGATTAATGTGTAATTATTTGCTTCAGTTGAATATTCAATGTATGAGGATGTAATGTTATGTTCATAAATGAGAAATGAACTGAATAGATGGAAGAGGTGAATTAATAGAATTTTACTCAAGCATGTATAATAACCCTAAAACCGGTTTTCTGGCAGTTAAGAGGATAAATCAAATAAGGTGCTTTAAGCCCTGATTTTTAACTTGAAAATTTTACAACAAGTGTTTAACATATTTAAATTCATCCATACCAATTTTCGTGGCAATTGGAGCACAATCCCATGCCCAAATAATTTTTCAAAGTAGCAAAACTGTCTTTTCGCAGTCAACAAGGCAGTGTACAAACTTTGCTTAATTGACCTATCAAACCAACGAAATTTTGTATGAAATTTTTACCACATGTTCTAGACACATTAAAATTGTAATCTGGAGCTTTTCATGATTTTCTGACATTTACATGTCACGTTTTCATATTTTACAAGAACATGGCATCAAGCTGTCTAAACCAGTAAGCTGTCCAATTGAGACCTAAACTTTTAATTGGTATTTGCCTTATTGAATTGAGTCAAATGAAAGGTGTTTTCATGAATATAAGAGTTAAAATAAGGTGTTACAAGCCTCACAAGTGTGCCCAACCTTGATGCATGATCTCTGTAATCACTATCTCAATTGAGACTGAGGGTCTGCCAACTGCTCATCCAACATGAAATGCTCATGTGCAAAACATTAAAAATAGTATGTGAGCATAAGAAAAATTTAGTGTATATTACCGAGCATTCCTCGTAGGTGGATGGGCTGTCATTGTTCCTCTGACGTCTCCTTTCCCCAAAAAACATGTGGCTCAACAAATCTATGGGAGTTGGGCAATATGTACGGGTGTGAGATCCTATAATACCATTGCATATACCTTGACATGACCAATTCAATTACCTCGCCCACAAGTCCATAGGTCTCATTGTCTAACATGTGCAAATAGAATAGCTCCCATGCAACATCCATGTCATCCCTTGAGACATAGCACTAGTGACTCGACTAGGGGGCTGAGTAATACCTTGCACATGTCCCAGTTGTCTCAACATCCTCTCAAGGAAATGAGGCTCAAATTGATGTGAAACCTTGAGATGGTCGGAGAAAAAATGATGTCATGCAATGGATGGTGAGCTTGATCAAAATCATATGGTGTCCACACCACATCCTAAGACCTTAGATGGTCCAACTAAGACTAAATAAGGACAACTGGCCCACCGCCCTGACCTGCTATCCATCTCTGCATTCATGGGAGGTCCTCAATGTAATGAGGTTTATTACAACTAATTGTACGAACCTTGGAAAATGCCCAAATATCCAAGCGTACATTTCAACAAAAATAATACGACAAAATGGTTAGGGCTCATAATAACACCATTTGCACTTTGCTTTTCACCTTGTGTTTCTTGTCTTCAAGATCACCATTAAAGACAAACCAGAAGTTTTTTTTTTTTTTTTTTTTTTTTTGCACTTCATTTTTTGGATTGTATTTCAATGACGTAAAGTTTGCTTGATGAGATTTTTTGTCATAAATAGAATAAGAACAAAAATTTATTTACTACTATAAGAACAAAAATTTATTTACTACTAACTCAAATGTTTAGAAAAGGGATCAAGTATAGAATAAGAAGGCTTCATATTTTGTAGCCACCATCTTCTCATGTTGATTTTAGTTTTTTTTTTTTAAATGTCATTTTCTAAATTGTTGTATGTTTAATATGTAATATTTCAGCTCAGTTATCACAATATAAATTTTCATAGAAAATAGAAGATGAAGGAAACATCATTATATGAGTACAATTACTGAGAACAATTTGTTCTTCCTTGATTGTTTTATTTGTTTCACATGAATTCCTGGATTATTTTAGTATATTATGTAAAAAGCTCTTATAAAAATTAAAATCTTAAGTTTTAATATTTAATTTCTATGTTTATAATTAAAAATTAGTTTTGTAAGAACCATTATACACTTTTAATAGTTATATTACTCCTACAAAAAAAATAGTCATACTAGATATCATATAACACAAGATAATAAATCTATCAATCCATTTTTATTTACTAAATTCAATATCCCCACGCAGTGCGCAATCAATTTTAACTTAATGAATTATATATTTTTACTTGAAAAGTTAATTGAATGTCAAAATAAATAAATAAAATCTTTGAAGGATAAATTATTTATTACTTTAAAATGTGTTAATTGTTATTTAAACATATATATTGGATAAATTTAAATATGTTAAGAGGAGTAAAGTATTAAGAAATTGAAAAAATAAAATAGTAATACTTTTTTACCCATCCCCGAAAGCAGCATAGGATTTGAAATATAATTTGTAATCAATTTTAATAAAAGTGAAAAAATGTTTGACAAACTGTATTGTGAATGATAAAACTAGTTTTAAAATTTAAAAGTAATAAAATAATTCAAAAAAATAATAATTAAAAAAGTAATTTAATTATTTTTATTTTAATAATATATTAATTTAAAATTATAATAAAATTTATGATGATAATATATAGAAAGGTAAAAATTTTGTGAGGATAAGTGGAAAGTGAAAAAGTGAGTGGAGAAAAGACAATGGTGAAACTTACATTGCTCGTTAAAGGTAAAATAAAAATGTTGTAATAAAAAGTATGATGTGTCAAACAATTTTTTATATTTACTTTAAATATTCTTTTTTCTATTCGATGTGGGACTAACAATGTTACCAATTACTGTGTGTATCATCTCTATCAACCAATAATCTAATCCTATGACTACTAATAATAGTAACCTATTTCCAAAAACACAAGAAACCAATTAAGATGAAATAGTGTAGGAACACTAAAGAGCCCATAAACAAGAACTTAGAACTCAAAAGATTTAACTCATCCATTAGTGAATGTACCAAAAGGCAATAAACTAATAAGCATAAGAAACAAAATAATATATTTGCTATCAGAACTCTAGTGATCAATGCCCATCACAAACAAATTCAATTTTTCATATAAAATGGGAAATAAGTAACATTATTGCTTTTTCAACAAAATTACTGCAAAATAGCATTAGATGACACATATGATTCATATTATAAGGAAAAGTAAAGAAAAAAAATATAGTGTTAGTGTTGTGAAGAGCACATGATTCTACACACCAAAGGAGGATTGATCCTATTAGGATCATAACCCTAGATTCTTCAGAGCATCTCACGTACAATCCTCTAAAGTCCTCGTGAAGAAAATAACACATTAAGGAGAAATTCAAGTGAATATAATAACTTCAACAAAGTAAATCAAATGAGCTCATGACATGAACCTGCAAGAAAAGATGAGTAGGCTTGCTATGTGATGTACCCTACCAATCAATGATCCTTTCAACATCATTCTTTTTAACTTCAAACTCATCATAATCAAACATAACAGACTCTTTACAAGGCCTAAATTCTAATCTTAATAGCTTAATACACTCAATTGCAAAATTTAATTTGTATCAATTCAAACATGTTATTAACACAATACACATTTGGAATCGAATGCGAAAGCGTAATGAATCAAAGTGTACCTCCCGCCATTGCTATGCAGTCTTCTTCGTGTCTCTGTTTCTCTTCCTAACCTTCACTCTCTCAAATGCAATGGTGTTGTTTTCTAAAGTGAGGAGTCGACTTGGTGAACAACAGAGAGCAGCAGCACACCTTTTATACTCCTCTGCCCATCATGGAGGAGTTAGTGACGTGTGTTGTAAAATCGAAAAGTGTTCAGCGTCGTGGGAATGTTATGGAGTTTTGCTTAAAGTGGGATGAACGTGGTCACAATATAGACCACTTTCTAAAGGAATTCCAACATGGGATGACAGTGTTTAACATGTAAAATTTCAACATTCTCCCACTTGGTCCATATAATTCAACATTCACCATATAGAAAAACAAAATATATGAATCATGGCGATAAGTCCTCTTATAGTGAGTATTATCTTCCATGTATTACAATATATAAAGTCTCTCAACACTAGCCCTTAAACTTTGTGAATAAACCATATGTTTATTCTAGGTCCAAAACAAATGATATTTCTCACAATAAATAAGTCAACATGTGCACAAAACCAAAATGAGAAAGCATCACAAATAGAGTTTCATTAAAACAACATCGTTCTTACAACGAAAATTACATCATAGACCCAAGTCCCATTCATACTACATGATCCTTAAAATTTCTGGGTGGCATGCCTTTAGTCAAAGGATCAACAATCATCAACTCAGTGCTTATGTGCTCAATGACCACTCTCTTTTCCTTAACACGTTCTCTTATGGCTAAATACTTGATGTCAATATGCTTACTTTGACTACCGCTTTTGTTGTTTTTAGCCATAAATACCACAGCTGAGTTGTCACAGTACAACCTCAATGGCTTACAAATAGAGTCCACAACTCTAAGCCCAAACATGAAACTCTTCAACCATACACCATGCGAGGTAGCCTCAAAACTTAGCCTCCATAGTGGAAGTGGCAGTCAAGGTTTGCTTTGCACTCCTCTAAGATATAGCTCCACCAGCTAGCATGAAAATATAACTGGATGTTGATTTCCGTGAATCAATGCAGCTAGCAAAGTCTGAATCAGAGTAGCTAATCACTTCCTGATTATCAGTTCATCTGTACATAAGCATGTAGTCTTTTGTCCCTTGAAGGTATCTCATCACTTTCTTTGCAGCTCTCCAATGGTCTATACCTGGATTACTCTGATATCTTCCCAATATTCCAATAGCAAATGCAATGTCAAGTCTTGAGTATACCTGAGCATACATCATGCTTCCAACAGCTAAAGTATAAGTTCATGTTCAAAATCATTCTTTGGGCATTGGTTCAAATTGAACTTGTCACCCTTCACAATGGGTGCTACACTCGGTGAGCAATCCTTCATCCAAAATCTCTCTAAAACTTTGTTGATATAGGCCTCTTGAGACAAACCCAAAATGCCCCGAGATCTTTCTCTATGGATCTTAATGCCAATGACATAAGATGCCTCACCCATATCTTTCATATCAAAGTTCTTTGAGAGGAATTGTTTCACCTCATATAACAAACCCTTATCATTGGTTGCAAGTAAAATATCATCCACATATAGCACAAGGAAACAAATCTTGCTCCCACTGACCTTCTAGTATAGACACTGATCCATGATGTTCTCTTCAAAACCAAATGAAGTGATGACTTCATGGAATTTTAAATACCATTGACGAGAGGCCTGTTTCAATCCATATATGGATTTATTAAGCTTGCAGACCAAGTGCTCACCATCACTAGAGGAGAATCCTTCTAGTTGTTTCATGTAAACCTCTTCCTCTGGGTCACCATTGAGGAACGTCGTTTTCACATCCATTTGATGTAACTCAAAGTCAAAATGGGCTACCAATGCCATAATTACTCGGAGAGAATCTTTCTTAGATACAGGAGAAAATGTCTCCATGTAGTCGATTCTTCCTATTGAGTGAACCATTTGGCAACGAGTCTTGCTTTATGTCTCTCAATGTTTCCTCGTGAGTCTTTCTTTGTTTTAAAGACCCACTTACATCCAACGGCTTTTACACCATTAGGCTACTCAACAAGATCCCAGACCCGGTTAGAAGCCATAGAATCCACCTCATCTTTCATGGCATTGTGCCATAAGTCCGATTCCTTAGCACTTACGGCCTGTGAAAACGTTTCAAAATCATTTTCGGCTCCAATGTTGTAATCTGATTCTTGCAAATACACTACATAATCACTAGGAATAGCTAATTTCCTAACCCTAATAAATCTCCTTAATATCAACAGCTTGTGAAACCTCAACAAATGGTTGTCTAACACCCGCTTGAACTTGAGGGGTGTGAATGACAATCAATCTATCACTTAAACCAGAGGGTTGAGCTTCATAGTAATCTCTTAACTGATCACTCCCACTGATCAAGTCATTCTCAAAAAAATTTACATTTTTTAACTCCACATTCCTAGTGCTATGAGATGGGCAATAAAATCTATACCTTTTGGACCTCTCAGCATATCCAATGAAATACCCACTTATGGTCCTTGGGTCTAGCTTCTTTTCTTGTGGGTTATAAATTCTCACTTCAGAAGGGCATCCCCAAATGCGTATATGCTGCAAACTCGGTCTCTAACCTTTGAATAACTCAAAAGGCATCTTTGGAATAGCCTTGGTTGGAACTCAGTTTAATATATACACAGCCGTCTTTAAAGCTTCAGTCCACAAGAATTCTGGGAGTTTTATGTTACTCCGCATGCTTCTCACCATGTCCATTAAGGTTTGGTTTCTTCTTTCTGCTACACCATTCTGATCTGGAGAACCGGGCATGGTGTATTGGCCAACAATGCCTTGTTCTTGAAGAAACTTAGCAAATGGACTAGGTGCTTGTCCACTCTCGGTGTATCTACCATAGTACTCTCCACCTCTATCTGATCTCACGATCTTAATTTGCTTTCCACACTGATTCTCCACTTCAACTTTAAATACTTTAAAGGCATCCAAAGCTTCGTCCTTAGAACGAAGTAAGTAGAGATACATATATCGTGAATAATCATCTATAAAGGTAATAAAGTATTTCGGACTACTTACGTCCATGTCTGGACAGCAAATATCTGTATGTATGATTTCTAACAGGTTTGTGCTCCTCTTTGCACCTCTTTTAGACCTGTAGGTTTGCTTACCCTTAATGCAATCAACACAAATCTCAAAATCAGCAAAACCCAGAGTACAAAGTACCCCTTCGTTTACTAATCTTTTAATTCTCTCAATGGAGATGTGTGCTAATCTCCAGTGCCACAACATATAGGATTTCTCATTCACAACACATCGTTTTACCCCAGCAGTAATATGCATAGAATTATAAGCAGCATTTTTTTACAATTGAATAGAATAAAGACCATAAGACAAAGTACCATAACTAATAACTTCATATTCATGTGATAAACTGAAACCATAATCCAAAAAGTTACAGGACAAACCCAAAGGTATAAATCTTGAAACATAAATCAAATTTCTAGAGAAATTTAGAACATAAAAAGTCTTTTCCAAACGCAATACAAAACCACTACTTAAAACCAAACAACACGTTCCAATGGCTTCTACACATGAACTCATCTTGCTGCCTGAATAGATGTATTGTTCACTTCCCACTGGTTTCCTTAGGTTTTGCATACCCTGCAAGGTATTAGAAACATGGATTGTAGCACCAGAATCAATCCACCATGTGTCATGATTAACACTAACCATGTTAGATTCATAACAAACTAATGAAAGTTGAGTACCTTTTTTCTCAAGCCAAATCTTAAACTTTGCACAGTCTTTCTTTATGTGCCCCTTCTTCTTGCAAAAGAAGCACTTTGACTCCTTCTTTATGTTTGGCTAAAGAGGAATCTTACCATTTCCCTTGGCTTGATTCTTCCTTTTCTTTCCTTGGGTAGTCAAGTTCACCTTTTCACCCTATTCCATTGCCAACCTCCCTTCTTCTTGGACACACATAGTCATTAGTTCATTAATTGACCACTTATCTTTATGTGTGTTGTAAGATATTTTGAAGGGATTATATTGTTGGGGCAGAGAGTTCAAGATGAAATGAACTAGGAAAGATTCTGACATCTTAACTTCCAAAGTTTCTAGCTAAGCCGCCATGTCCCTCATGCGCATGATATGATCATGCACGCCTTTAATCCCGGTGAGTTTCATGGATGAAAATTGCATAATTAAGGTGCTGGCAAGAGCCTTATTAGATGTTGTAAATTGTCCATCGATGGCTTTTAGAAGGTCTTTGACCTTATCATGCTATTCGATAGAACCACGGATGCCATCTGATATCTTAGTCTTTATGAACACAACTGAGAGGCGATTAGATCGCTCCCATTTTTCATAAAGATCAACAACATCTAGAGTGCTGGTTATAGTGATGGTAGGTGGTTCGTCTTTTCTTATAATATAATCAACATCCATCCATCCCAAGTGGAGCAAAACTCTCTCTTTCCACACCTTATAATTATCACCTCTTAATTCGGGAATGTCACAATTAATATCATAAATGTTCGCAGATTTAATAACTGCAATTTTTCAAAAATACATGCTTATTAACAAAAAAAGTGAGACCATAAAATAAAATGTCATGTTTTACCAATGTAAAACGTGCTCTAATCCATGAATCTAGTGACATAAAACTTGCTTGTGGGCTAAAGTTCTACTCACTTAGATTCATTTCCCAATTTTATGATAAAACTATCAAATTATATTCCTTTTCTTAATTCCTGTGGGTAGATTAAGAAATATAATTTAATATTTTATCATAACCAACCATACTAATATAACAAAATTCCTGTGGGTAAATTTCATTATATCACATATGATTAATTACAACTAATGTTTTAATGTGATCCTTAACCTTAATATATAATTCTAATTAATTAAAGATGTTGTGGCCACTCCTTAATTAATTAAAATTATATTAATCATCTAACATTAATTAATTCTCAATAAGGAACTAAATATTTGCATAAAAGCATAAACTTCAATGTGCAAAATTATTTAATTTAAAATTGTATGCTTAAACACCAAAATAAAACATACAATTCAATAAAATAAATAAATAATTTAAACACATAATCAAATCTGAAAAATAACCAATAATTTAATTTATGCACATAAATAAATTAAAATTAGGAAATAAATTAAGCTATTGACGCGGGAAAGAGAGGTGGAAAATTGAACCCCAAAATTAATAAACATAAGGCTGGAAATTGCATTCCAGAGACAAAAAAGGGTGATGTGGTCTAGTGGTCTGAAGTCCACGTTGTGGCTATGGAGACTTGGGTTCGAATCCCAGCAGCCGCACATTTGGAAATTAAATTTTAAAGCCCCAAAAGACATTTAGTTTAGCCTCCAGCAAAACGACACGCCGTTTAGGGCAGACGAGCGAGCAGCCACACTTAATGAAAACGACATGTAGTTTCAGCATAACCCAAAACGACATGTAGCTTAAGTCGTCTTCAACCTCTAGCTGGGTCAAATCGACCCGGTTGCGACCTGTGGATCCAAATGGTAGACCCGACGGTTTCCAGCCATTTTTAACGTTAAATCTGATTTTTAATAGCCCAGAATGCATAGAAATCTGATATTCCATTAATTTCTATCTTTATAGTAATTAAAAAAACACCAAAAACTAAGTGCTCAATTATGAACTTCAAACCGTGTTGTTCAAAGTCTGCAAACATATGGGCTTAAGCCAAACACGACATATTGAGGCTGCTTGAAATTAGTTTTAATTATCAACATGAACAAAACAACATATATCCAGAAATGAACAAAACAAGAATCGGGCATATTCAAACCAAAACAACTTAAACAAAAATGCAAGGCAGAGGCATAAACCTGGCTCTGATACCAAATGTAAAATTTAATTTGTATCGATTCAAACATGCTATTAACATAGTATACATTTGGAATCGAATGCGGAAGCGTAATGAATCAAAGCATACCTCTCGCCATTGCTATGCAGTCTTCTTCGTGTCTTTGTTTCTCTTCCTAACCTTCACTCTCTCAAATGCAATGGTGCTGTTTTCTGAAGTGAGGAGTCGACTTGGTGACCAACAGAGAGCAGCAGCACACCTTTTATACTCCTCTACCCATCATGGAGGAGCCAGCGACATGTGCTGGAAAATCGGCAAGTGTTCAGCGTCGTGGGAACGTTATGGGGTTTTGCTTGAAGTGGGATGAACATGGTCACAATATGGACCACTTTCTGAAGGAATTCCAACATGGGATGACAGTGTTTAACACATAAAATTTCAACATCAATCACTCTAGAACATAGATCAATATCAAATCAAAACAATGAATGAGTACCTGAATCCCAGTTGTCGAGAACGCACGAACACAAAAATTTCAACAAAAAGAGATTACAAAAATTTCTTGCACAAACTAAAAACTTGCAAATAAATATTGCAAAAGCCTCAGCTTCTCATTTGTCAAATCTCCTAAATACGAAATACAAAAGAATTCATTTAACAATTGTATTCTGCTATTAAAATCCTAGTTGTTGGTGCCTCCGGTGAGGAGGGGAATGAAGGAGGGGGCATGCTTAGTGCCGTCACTGAAGGGTTAAAGAAGAAATGGAGGAGCTCTTGCCATCAATGAAGAGGGGGAAGAAGAAATGGGGGAGTGTGAGATGGTCTAGGGTTTGCTATGTTTTGGTTGAGTGAAATGGATAATTTTAGTATTAAGTTATGTATAATTTAAGAGAGGGGGTGTGTTAAGTAACGCCTTGTTATTTGAATTATGCATTAAAATTTCAAAATTTGGTGCCTGAGCATCCATATTTTCTAGCCTTTTTTTTTTTCGTGATAGAGAAAATAAGCTATAGTAGCCATGACCATTCATGAGGGTTTTGAGATATATTTGGTGAGTTTTAGGTTTTGGCTAAGCTACAATTACAGAAAATTCAATTACATAGGTTTTAGTGGGACTGGATTATTGCAAAAATCTAACAGCGACATCGTATAATAAGTCAATTAAACGCAACTTTGTTAATAAGTAATTTTCCTAAAAAGCCTAATCAATCTTAATGATTTAAGACCATAAAACAAAAACTATAACTGTTCTACTATATACAAGCACTTGAGAAAAACAAAAACATTTGTAAATATAATATGTCCAACTCAATTTTTTTTTTCATAAAAGTTGATCATTTTCGCTGCTTTTTCTTGCATGACCGTTCTTGCATTTAACAAGAACATATATTATGTCACATACTAGATTTTTTTATTTTTTTGAAATATACATGACACCATTTAGTGAGTGGGTTCTATCAAAACTCACATGCACTATATTTAGACACTTAAAAAACAAAAAGAAAAAAGTAAAATCTCATTTTGACTTCTTACACTTAAAATTATAATTAATTTCATCTCTTACATTATATATTTATCAATTTGATTCATTATACTTTAAAATCTTTATCTATCATTTGTTGATAGTTTAAACCACTAGCTACGCTCATAAATAATTACTAGCATTGATAAGTTTAAGAAATAAAATTGATAAATTTAAACTATGAGGGGCAAAATTAATAGAGATTTTGAAGTGTAAAAAACTAAATTAATTAAAATTTTAAGTGTGAGTAACCAAAATTGAGTTTTTTTTTTTCTTTAAATAAAGCTGGACATGATGCGATTTAGTGTAATTTTTGAGCAAAAAAATATAAACTAAACCACTCAATAACTTATAATGTAATTTAGTTTTAACTTTCTAAAATTTCAAAAAAAGAAAAGAAATAACTAAACCAAACCACCCAAACACAATTTAGTTTGGTGAATTAAACAATTTATAAAGTTATATATTTAATGGTTTAAAAAATTTCCAACAATAACATATCTATACAAAGTATCTAAGTCACAAAGTGGTGATTGTCAAAAAAAAAAATTAAAATCAAGTTGCAAACTACCTGAAGCTACAATTCGCCAATCTACAAAGCCTACAGTAATGCCTGAAGCTACATAGTAGCTAAAAACCAAAATGGGGCTATGAGAAATGCACTTTCTTTAGGCTTAAGCAACCTATTTTCATTTGACCAAATTATGGTCCAATAGGAACTTTCCTGATAGAGATCCAACTTGCCAACTTAAAGATCCCCCGCAAGGAATTAGAGGTCCCATGACTAGAGCCAAGAAAAAGAAGATGAAGCAAGCATTACACAGCCTAATTATGGAGATCCAAGAGAAACAAGTCCAGCATGGAGTAGAGGCTGCACAAAATGGTCAATTACCTACAACTTGAAGAAGAGGGTTTGAGCCCAAACTAAGGAGCAATTTGGAAGAGACCAATCGGCATGTCCATGATGCACTCATGGGCTACAATTGTTCAAATTAGAAGCCCATTGTAGTTGGACTAAGTTAGCTAGTAAATAAAGTCCAACTTTCTTATTTTCTACCTATTTTCGTAGGTATTTTGGGCTTAATTTTCAGATGACCTTTTTAATTCCTTAAGTCATGTTTACAATGTCTTTTAGTTCCCCAAGTAGTGATAATTTCTTGTGGGTTATTTATTTCTAAGCTTCTTTCTTTTTTTTAAGGAAATAAATGCATTTATCAGCTCATTAGTAACTGCACAGTAGTATAAGTCTTATTAGGGTAGAACTCTTATTATTGTAGAAGTCTATTAGGGTTTCAAGGGGATGATTCAATCTAAGTATGATAAATAGGGCAACTGTAATTCAGAAATAACAAGACTTTTATAAATGATAATTTGAGTTTTCTCGTAATGAGAGCTTCCCTTTGTTCTTGGGTAAAG
This sequence comes from Bauhinia variegata, assembly GCA_022379115.2. Classification (NCBI taxonomy): domain Eukaryota; kingdom Viridiplantae; phylum Streptophyta; class Magnoliopsida; order Fabales; family Fabaceae; genus Bauhinia; species Bauhinia variegata. Next base: position 1,364,981 of record CM039437.1, on the reverse strand, counting down.
AACTACACCTTATAGTGTTGATTCTACTGGTAGGTCGCAGTTAGGGTCAAGCTCCTTTCTTTGTTAAGGGTCAAGACGATCTAAGTGTTGGTTTGAGTGTTGGTTTCTCCCAACTAGGGAAAACGTATCAGAAATCCATCATTTGGTATCAGAGCTTAGGCTCTTGAAACTAGGAGTTATCTATCCCTTGCTTGTTTATCTTCCGTTGTGTTTAAATCCTAAAAAAAAAAAAAAAATTCTGGTTCATCAATTGTTATTGCTATTCTAATGTGCTTGCTTATTTTTTGTTTAATCGTTGTCTTGTGTCTTTTTCTTTGTTAAAGTCTAGATTAGGTTTCCTTTTCCTTTTGATTCCTATCACATCTTGATCATTTGTGCTTGTTTCTTTCATTCCTTTGTGTGTCCTTTCAATTTCCTTCGTGATTGTTCTTCTTTCATTTGTGTTTTTCCAAGTATCTTGTTCAATTTGAGTGCTGATCATACCAAAAAAAAAATATAAAACACAAAAAAAGTGAGAAAATTAGTGCAAAAAAAAAAAAATTAGGCATCATTGAGTTTGTGCTTCAAAATACATATTGCACAATTTAGAAAAAAAAATTCTGAAAAAAAGGAGAAAAAAAAAAAAAAGGTATGTGAATTCAATTCCAGCACTTCTATCTTCTATCTTGTGTTAGCTTGATAATTCCTTTCCATTGTATTTGTTCTTGTTTCATATCCCTTGTGGAATTTTTATTTTTTTTGTTTCATTTCTAATCCATCTTCTTGTTGTCAAGTTATCATTGTTTAGCTACCTTGTTGCTTCTTGTTGAATAGAATCATCAAAAGTTCTTTTCTTAAGAGCTCATAAGGTGAAGCTTGAGTGGTAAAAGGCAAGGTGACTATCATTAGAAAAAAAGCCAAAACTGAGTGAAAACATAAGTGGTTAAATCATCAATTGAGTGCAAACACATAAGGGAGTGTGTGAGGATTTTTTTTTTTATTCTCTTCTAACATATTTCTTGCAGCTCTTAACCATGACTGGAGAAGGAGAATTTGATCTCAGAATGTTTTGTGAAAGCTGTGCAAGAGCAATTCCTAGCTCTAAATGCAAGAATGGATGATGTACAATCACCATCCAGACCTAGGTCCCCTAGGCAACCAAATAATGAAGAAAGGGAAGAAGAGTATTCAGATGGGAGTAGTACTAGGAGAGAAAGAGGAAGAAGAGGTGAATCAAAAAGAGACAATCATGTGGATAGTATTAAGATGATCATTCCTTCTTTTCAAGGAAAACATAATCCTGAATTGTATTTGAAGTAGGAGAGAAAAGTAGAGCATGTGTTTGATTGTCATGAGTATTCAAAAGAAAAGAAAATTAAGCTAGCACAGTACTTGAGTTTACTGATTATGCTAGTATTTGGTGTGATCAATTGGTGATTAGTAAGCGTAGGAATGGTGAGAGACCTATTCGTACTTGGGAGGAGATGAAGGTTGTCATGAGAAAGAGATTTGTGCCTAGTCATTACCATAGAGACTTGCACAGAAAATTGCAAAGTCTTACTCAAGGGACTAAGAGTGTGGAGGATTATTATAAGGAGATGGAAATAGCCATGATTAGAGCTAATATAGATGAAGACCGTGAGGCTACTATGGCAAGATTTATTGGAGGTCTAAGGAGGGAAATAGCTGATGTAGTGGAGTTACAACATTATGTGGAGATGGAGGATTTGCTGCTCAAAGCTATTCAAGTGGAGAGGCAATTGAGGGCAAGGAGTATTTCCAAATTTGCTGCTACTTCAAATTCCTCATGGAAGTCAAATTGGAAGAACAACAATAAAGCTCTTTCAAAACCTAAAGAAGATGCAAAGCTCAAGCAACTAGTGGCTGCTCCTAAAGGTAAATCTGAAACTAATTCATCTTCAAGATCACGTGATATCAAATGTTTCAGGTGCCAATGAATTGGGCATATTGCTTCTCAATGTCCAAACCGGAGAGCTATGATTGTCCTAGACAATGGAGATATAGAGAATGTGGGCTAAAATAATGAAGAATTGCCACCATTGGAGGATTGTAATGATGCGGATGTTGCTGAACCTGTGAATGGAGATGTGCTTGTTACAAGGCCAGCTCTAAATATCCAGCCAAAAGAAAATGGTGATGAAGAGCAATGTGAGCATATCTTTCATACAAGATGCCATATAAATGACAAGGTATGCAACATAATCATTGATAGTGGGAGTTGTACTAACGTTGCCTAGCACTTTGTTGATTGAGAAATTAAATTTGCCTACCATAAAGCACCCTAATCCATATAGGCTGCAATGGCTGAATGATTGTTGAGATATAAGGGTGACAAAACAAGTGTTGATTTCATTCTCAATTGGCAAATACAAAGATTAGGTTCTTTGTGATGTGGCTCTTATGCATGCTACACATTTACTTCTTGGGCGTCCATGGCAATTTGATAGAAGGGTTAAGCATGATGGGTATACAAATCGATATTCTCTTGTCATGAATAAGTGAACTGTCATCTTAACACCTCTTAAACCAGCTGAGGCATTTGCATATCAAATGAGAATTGTAAAAGAGTGCAAAATGAGAGAAGAGCATATGAGCATTCAAGAAAAAGAAAGAAAAGAAAAAGAAAAGTAAGTTTGAGTTGAAAAAAGAAAAGAATAAAATTGAGAAAAATAAGAGAATGCATTTGCAGGAAAAAAAGAGATTGAGAGTGTTTTGTTCTCAAGAGAGCAACTACTTGTACTCATGTACAAGGATGTTTATTTCACTAACGATCTCAATTCTTCTTTGCCTAGTGTTGTCATTTCTTTGTTGCAAGAATTTTCTGATATTTTTCCAGAAGAAATACCACATGGATTACCTCCTCTAAGAGGTATTGAACACCAAATAGACTTCATTCTCGATTCCTCAATTCCAAATAAACCAGCTTATAGAACCAACCCAGAGGAGACAAAAGAAATTCAAAGACAAGTGGATGAGTTGCTGCAAAAGAGATTTGTGGGAGAAAGCCTTAGCCCGTGTTCAGTTCCGGTGATCTTAGTTCCAAAGAAAGATGGAGCATGGCGCATGTGTCCGGAATGCTGAGCCACCAATAAAATCATTGTAAAGTATAGATATCCTATTCCTCGATTGGATGATAAGCTTGAAGAATTGCATGGCTCATGTGTGTTTTCTAAAATTGATTTAAAGAATAGCTACTATCAAATTCGCATAAAAGAGGGTGATGAATGGAAAACTGCATTCAAAACAAAATATGGTTTATATGAGTGGTTAGTTATGCCATTTGGACTAACTAATGCACCAAGCACCTTCATGAGATTAATAAACCATGTTTTGAGACCTTTCATTGGGAAATTTGTTGTGGTTTACTTTGATGATATTTTAGTTTACAGCAAAAATTTGGATGAACATGTTGATCATTTGCATGCTATTTTTGATATTCTAAGAGAAAATAATTGCATGCAAATCTAAAAAAGTGTGCATTATGCATGGAATCTGTTTTTTTTATTGGTTTTGTTATTAGTTCAAAGGGAATAAGTGTGGATGAAGAAAAGATTATGGCAATAAAAGATTGGCCTACACCTAAGAATGCAAATGAGGACTCTAAACCAATTGCATATTTTAGTGAAAAGCTTAGTGGGGCTACACTAAATTACCCTACTTATGACAAAGAGCTCTATGCTTTGGTGAGAACTTTGCAAACTTGGCAGCATTACTTGTGGCTAAGAGAGTTCATAATTCATTCAAACCATCAAAGCTTGAAGTTCTTAAAGTCTCAAGGCAAGCTGCAAAAGAGACACGCCAAGTGGTTGGAGTTCATTGAGATGTTTCCTTATGTGATCAAGTGCAGGAATTGCCAAGAAAATGTTGTGGCTAATGCACTGTCAAGAAGGTACGCATTGCTTACTACTTTGCAAACTAAATTGCTTGGTTTTGAGCATATTAAGGATTTATATGCCAATGATTCTGATTTTGGTCAAATATGGAATTCTTGTTCTGATCATGCTTTTGGGGATTACTATAGGCATGAAGGGTTCTTGTTTAAGAAAAATAAGTTGTGTGTGCCTGTATGTTCCCTACGAGAAATGCTTATTAGAGAAACCTATGGTGGTGGATTAATGGGACATTTTGGTGTGCAAAAGACTTTGGAAATTTTGCTTGAACATTTCTTTTGGCCTAAAATGAAAAATGATGTGCAAGCTATTTGTGATAAGTGTATAACTTGTAAACAAGCTAAATCTAAGGTCATGCCCCATGGTTTCTACACACCCTTGCCTGTGCCTAATCAACCTTGGATTGATTTTTCCAGGGATTTTGTGTTAGGATTCCCAAGGTCTCAAAGTGGAAAAGATAGCATATATGTTGTTTTTGATAGGTTTAGTAAAATGGCACATTTCATTGAATGTTCTAAAACCAATGATGCAACACATATTGCTGACTTGTTTTTTAAAAGAAGTAGTGCGTTTACATGGTTTACCACGAACAATAGTAAGTGATAGAGATGTGAGGTTCTTAAGTCACTTTTTGAGAACTTTGTGGAATAAATTAGGGACTAAACTCTTGTTTTCTACTATTGCATATCCTCAAACGGATGGACAAACTGAAGTAGTTAATAGAACATTTACAACTTTGTTACGTGCTATCATTCAAAGAAATTTGAAAAATTGGGAGAAATGTTTGCCTCATGTTGAGTTTGCATATAATAGGACTATTCATTCTACTACTTCATATTCTCCTTTTGAAGTTGTGTATGGCTTTAATCCCTTAACTCCTTTGGATATTTTACCTTTGCCTACTAATGAGTGTGCTAATGTGGATGGTAAGCAAAAGGCAGATTTTGTTAGGGATTTTCATGCAAAAGTTTGAGCAAACATTGAGAAAATGAATCAACAATATGCAAGGCAAGCAAATAAAGGGCGAGTCAAAGTGGTTTTTGAACCCAGAGATTGGGTTTGGGCTCATATGAGGAAAGAAAGGTTTCCTACTCAAAGGAAATCTAAGTTGCAGCCAAGAGGAGATTGACCATTTCAAGTGCTAGAAAGAATCAATGACAATGCCTACAAGCTTGATCTACTAAGAGAGTATGGTAATGTTAGTGCTACTTTTAATGTGGTTGATTTGTCTTTGTTTGATGTAGGTGATGCCTTTGATTTGAGAACAAATCCTTTTAAAGAGGGAGTTTCCTGATAGAGATCCAACTAGCTAACTTAAAGATCCCTGCAAGGAATTGGAGGTCCCATGACTAGAGCCAAGACAAAGAGGATGAAGTAAGCATTTGAAGGCCTAATTATGGAGATCCAAGAGAAACAAGTCCAGCATGGAGTAGAGGCTACACAAAATGGTCAATTACCTACAACTTGAAGAAGAGGGTTTGAGCCCAAACTAAGGAGCAATTTGGAAGAGACCAATCGGCATGTCCAAGATGCACTCATGGGGCTACACTTGTTCAAATTAGAAGCACACTTGTTCAAATTAGAAGCCCATTGTAGTTGGACTATGTTAGCTAGTAAATAAAGTCCAGCTTTCTTATTTTTTACCTATTTTCGTAGGTATTTTAGGGCTTAATTTTCAGATGACCTTTTTAATTCCCTAAGTCATGTTTACAATGTCTTTTAGTTCCCCAAGTAGTGATAATTGCTTGTGGGTTATTTATTTCTAAGCGTCTTTCTTTTTTTTTAGGGAAATAAATGCATTTATTAGCTCATTGGTAACTGCACAGTAGTAGAAGTCTTATTAGGGTAGAACTCTTATTATTGTAGAAGTCTATTAGGGTTTCAAGGGATGATTCAGTCCAAGTATTATAAATAGGGTCATTGTAATTCAGAAATAACAAGACTTTTATGAATGATAATTTGAGTTTTCTCGTAATGAGAGCTTCCCTTTGTTCTTGGGTAAAGAACTACATCCTTATAGTGTTGGTTCTACTGGTAGGTTGTGGTTAGGGTCACGCTTCTTTGATAGCTTTAGTTCCAACAGCAGGTCGCATTCGCGGTCAAGCTCCTTTCTTTGTTAACTAGTTTCAAGACAATCCAAGTGTTGGATTGAGTGTTGGTTTCTCCCAACTAGGGAAAACCTATCAAAAATCCATCATTTCCTTAGTGATTAAGTTTAATATATTATATTGTGTAATCTATGCCTATAAAAGGCAAGCATTTGTAATTGAATGTTGTTATAGAATTCAGATGATTATCAAGAGTTAGATACTCCCCATCTCCTCTCTTTCTTTGTGCATGTGTGTGTCTGAGTGTATTATGCCATATTCATATCAAATTGGTAACAGAGCTAGATATAGCTAGTGTTAGTTTTAGATAGATTTGTGAGAAACAAGAGTGTTTTCATACTTGAGAAGTTTTGTGAGAGAGTGTTACACTTAAAAGAGAGAGACGATAAATTACAATATTGTGTGGTCAAGTCCCAAATTAGATGGGAAACTTGATTATAGTTATAGGGAGATTTTGATGCCTACCCATCTCAAGGCTCACAATATTTGGAGTCTTGTTAAACCAGGCTTACAAGAAGGAGCTAATGCAACTACTCAAAGGAAGGATCAGTAGCACTATTCCAAATTCACCAAGGTGTAGATTACTCAGTTTTTGGTAAAATCACTAATGCCAAAACTACGAAAGAAGCTTGGAGTATCTTGAAGCTGGCTTACAAAGGTGTAGATAAGGCCCAAAAATCTAAATTGCAGTCCTTGCGTAGAGAATATGAAAGGTATGAAATGTCTAGCTCAGAATCTGTTGAGCAATATCTTTCTCGTGTTACTAATCTTGTTAACAAGATGAGAGTATATGGAGAAGACATACCTGATAGCCAAGTGGTGGAGAAAATTCTTCACACCATGCCTATTAAATTTGATCATATTGCAACTACAATACTAGAGTCACATGATACGGAGACTATGATTGTAGTAGAGTTGCAGGGAAGCATTGAAAGCCACGTGAGGAAAATATTAGAAAAAGCAGAAAAGACAACTGAACAAGCCTTACAAAGCCAAGTGAATTTCAATAATGTTGCAGATTCTAATCAAAATGCATATGGTAGAAGTCGTGGTTTTAATAGTGGAGAAAGAGGAAATTTCAGAGGTAGAAGTAAAGGAAGCTTCAAAGGAAGATGATCCCATGGCAATAATTTTAACTGGTACAGAGACAGTGATTCTAGAACATGCAGTCAAGGGAAAGGAGGAAATAATTTTGGGTCAACTAGTTGAGGAAGAGGATGAGGTAATCAATATCACGAGAGATATAAAGTGAAAAAGTGAGTGGAGGAAGGATAATGGTAAAAATTACATTACTCGTTAAAGGCAAAATAAAAATGTTGTGATAAAAAGTATGATATGTCAAATAATTTTTTTTATATTTGCTTTAAATATTCTTTTATCTATACGATGTGGGATTTAACAATGTTATCAATTACTAAGCACTCCTCATTGGTGGATGGGGTGTTGCAGTTCCTCCAACGTCTCCTCTCGCTAAAAACATATGGCAAAGCAAATCGATGGGAGTTGGGCAATAGGTACGGGTGTGAAATCCTATGATACCATTACATGTACCTCAACATAACTAATTTAATTACCTTGGCCATAGGAACATTAGGTCTCATCATCTAACACATGCAAATAGAATAGCTCCCATGCAACATCCAAGTCATCCCTTGAGACACGAGCACTAGTGACCCGAATAGGGGGGCTAACGAATACTCTGCACATGTCCCAACTGCCTCAACACCCTCTCAGCATTGTCTTTCTTGCCCACACAGCCATGAACACAATGGGGCTCCCGAAAGGAGACACTACGATATTGTTGATAAAGGTCTTGCCCTTGTTGCACATGCCTCTCTACCAATGAAATTTTGGGAACATGTCTTTCACCCGTTGACTTTGCGGGGGATGTAAAGGAGACAGATTCCTTTAGGCCATCTCATCCTTATCTTATCTACATGGACATGAGTCAAGTGGTTAGAGAAACTCAAGCTATTGCACCTAATTAGATATTTCTCTTGATTATTCTGTTTATTTATTGTAATCTCTTATCATAATTCCTATAGCTTTGTACTTATCTCTTTATTATTATGTTGTAACTATTATCTTTAAAAGGCAATGCAATCACACTCTTGGGAGCTCAGGTCTTGACAACCTTCAATTATTCTTTTTAACCTAGTGAGCAATTTCAACATTCTAAGGCAGTCCAAACACTTCAAATATTGAATACAATGAAATTATAAAAGACACAAGTAGAATAGCAAGTTCAAACAACAAAAATTAGTACCTCATGATATTCACTTCAACCAGAAAGTGGAGACAATAAATTCCATGAAACAGAGCACCCAAATCCCTACTAAAAAGAACAAAGCTGAATCAAGGAGGGAAGTAGTGGAAACCCACACCTAAACTGATGAACACGAAATGTTAGAAACAGGGCTTCTAGCTTTCCTTCTCCTTAAAATTGATAATGAGCTCTTGCACCCTCATTGAAAATTAACTCCAAAATCCCCAAAGGAAACCCATGGAGAGAAAATAGAAATCGAAAATCCTAGAGAATTTTGAGGCCGAATCCTACCCAAAATATCCTAGAAGTTCTCCCTCGGCCTTATCTTTTAGCTTTCTTCTCTTCTCTCTATCTTTGGCTCTCTTTCAATTCACCCTTCGCCTTACACTCTATTGGTCTCTCTTTTCCTCAAGCTCACTCTCTTCTGTTCTATATATGTGAGAAACCTTCCTCAAATTTTTCCCTTGTTCCACAAATCACGCTACCCTCTGCACCACTAGGCATTCCTCACCTGCCTTTACTATGCTCTGAAGGGAGCTCACCTCCACTATCTCTACTCTATTATTTGTAAAACGTGTGTCGCCAGTGTTTTCCCTTCTATATGAGTGTGCCTTCGTTCCTTACTTTGCAGTATTCACACTTTGTTTCTTTTCTCTTTTTTCCTTTTTCTTCACTGCTTTTGCTTTTTTTTTTTTTTTTTTTTTTGGTTCCCCCCATTTGACTGATATGTCTTTTCTTTTTTTTTTTAGTGAGTGCTGTTGGGGTTTCCTAATGTTAGGCTTTGAAGTTGATCTTATGTTGGGCCCTAATCTGCAAAAAGTTAACCAAACAATTAGAGATACATCAATTAGTCATTAGACATGGGTTGTGAGCAAATGAACTAAAGACATAGTTTGGACCAATCCAAAAATAAAAAGCTTCTCTTTCTCTCTCTTTTTTTTTAAAAAAAATTATTTTTTTCAACTAAATGGATATAAAATGCATAAATTAAAGAAAACTATATTTTTATTTTATTTATTTTTTAAAATTATGAAAATACTTGTACAAAATACAGTTTCCACACCACCTCCTAACACCTCAAATGGTTCAACTAATGCCAAATAAGGATGACTTACCCACTGCCCTGACCTGGGGTTTACTACAACTAACTGCACAAACCCTGTGAAATGCTTAAATATCCAAGCTTGCATTTCAACAAAACAATATGACATAATGGTTAGGGTTCATAGTAACACATATTGAAGCAAACACTCAACTCACTTATTATATACCAGTAAAAGGGCCAGATAACCTCCTATCTGCCTAGCTCGATGCCGACTAGCAAATCCCAAGTGCTCATACATGACGGTCTAAGCCATGACACCCTATGCATATTCACTAGCTACATCGAGGTCCATAAATAATTGCAAGTACTCAGCACAATTGTGCATCACACTCTTGTCGAGAATATAGTGTAACCATTAAGGTGAAGTAGGAAAGCCCTATTAGCAAAGTCCCATCACTATGCTGCTAAAGATACTAGTACAATTGCAGGTTCTCGAAAGAATGGTGGCATTCCTAGTGAATGCCATCTCCCACAACGCCTTTATGTGTGATATCCCAAACAACTTGTTGGCTAGTGGTGCTACTTGCTAGATTGTCATTTGCACCGCTATGAAGAAGTCACCAAGTACAAGTATGTGCTACAGCAACAACACACCATCAAGCATGATTGTCCTCTCCTCAACTAGCAGGTGGAAAATGTTGGTGTCAGGGTGTCATCTCTCCACAAATGCCGACACTAATGTTGTGTCGACAAAGCAAAAGCTCCATCCCATGAGTGGTGCCAACCCTGAGCAAGTGAGAACGGTTTGCCCCTTCTCTAGTGCCCTTTGATATCTCAACTCAATCAACTTCTTCTTCTTGTTAATTATCTTGAAAAGTGGTCAATCTTACAAAATCATTTTAGATTGTCAGTTCTTATGAAAAAACACTAACATAACCATCATACACTGAAAAAAACCAAACTACATGTACTCCTTACTGACTCCTCTCTCCAAATGGCAACAACAGTGTGACTAGATAACCTTCTAAGGAAAAATATGTCCTCAAGATCCCTGGAAATGACTTCGTCAAGAGGTCCTATAGTGGGATGTCCTTGACTGGATGCTCCTATTCCTCTGCCTCACAAGATGGAGCCATATGCTCATCATGAAGAATGCGACTAGGCTTTACCACCTGCACATATCCTTGTCCTTGCCCCTACCTAGCCATACATTTCCTCCAATGTGAGGCAATGGAACGCCTACAACCACCATCTAGATGCTCCTCTGAGGGTGGCTATGATATGATGGATGTCCAGTATTCTTTGTCCTAGCCATGCCTGCAAACAACAATTCAAATGGCACTTGTTAAAACAAATTTCATAACTTCAAAATCTATACAATTTAAACAAATTGCCCTACGGATCTCCAAATCCATTTAGCCCAATTTGTTGTGAAATTTAAATAGATGGATTTCTAGATCTGTAGTTAAAATTTATACTCAAACGAATTTCAAAATTCGTTAGCCTCTAACATACAAAAATATAACTATGATTTATTAGGTCAAAAAAAGTGCTCAACGGATTTTTGAAATCCATTTAGGTATAATAGTTAGTTTACAGATTTCAATCTCTATTTCAAGTATAAAATTTCAAGAAAAGAATCCATCAAAAAGTTTAAATCGATGAACCCATTTTTTATTATCAATTGAAATCCAAATGCACACCAAAATCAAATTAAACACACCAAACCAATTGCATTGAACACAAAACAGATAGCAACCAAGAATGGAGAAGCTTGCACAAAGGAGAAGCTTCAATAGCTTGAGTAAAGGAAGTGTGATCGGAAAAGCGAAGTGGTGATCAGAGAAGAAGAAGCTTGGCGCAAAAGGTGGCAACACTTGGCTCAATTCGAGGAAGAAGAGAAGCAAAAAAATGGAGTGTATGGAAAAGAGGGTGATGGATTTCACAGAGAGCGCAATGGATTTGTTGGGGTATGCAGCTTTGGGGTAATTTTGGAATAAATCAAATGAAAATAATGAATGGGGTGTCTGGCTTGAAATATGTAGCGTGGGATAAGAAATGGCCTTAGTTGTTTTATTTTAAACAAGTTGGCTAAGTTTTTAATTCAATATTTTTATTCTATCTTAATTAGTTTAGCTTTTTTCACTTATTTTTTTAATCTAATTTGGAGATCCACTAAGGACAAGTTTCAAATGGAGCTTTTGATATCATCTAAATCAAAAGGAGCATTTCCAGCTTTTGATATTTTTCTTTTTGGTTTTACCCCCACTCCATATAGGGAGTAAAACTAATTTTATTTGGAGAAATGAACAATTACAATTACCTCTACTCCCAACATATATTTTTCTACGGACACAAACTCTTGACTTTGCAAAGACTCTTTAATTGCTGTGCTCAACTTACAACTAAGTTGATATCTTTATTTGTGCAATTTTCAGTTCATGATGATTCTCTTTCGTAGTGAAAATTTTGAACTTGTTGAAATAGCTTTAGAGCCTATTTGGATTTTTTTTTTCTAACTAAAAGTCCTTTTGGTAGGGAAAAAAAAACCTTCTAAAAATAAAAAACACACATTTAGAAGTTGAAAGGTATTTCTGGCATAAACATGTAGGTAAGATGCTTCTAAAAAACACAAGCATATCATAGTTTTCATAAAAAAAAAAAAAAAAAAAAAAAAGGTACAAGTTTAAAAAAAAATTACTTTTAACTTTAGCTTCTACTTCTTTACCACAAAAAAACCTTTTTTAAAAAAAATCCAAAGAGACTCTTATTAATATTGATTTAATCTGCTTTGGTTTATGCATTAATAGAGGCTATTCAACAAGTATTTTTGTTCAAGTGCATGATGCGATTTGAGGCGTTAATTAACACACACACTCCACTTTAATGATCACACTCTCTGGACCATAAAAATTACACAACTAACTCTCATTAAAATGACACCACCAATTACTTCCCTTCCCATCAGCTACATGTGGATCACCCCCTCTCTCTTACTCCTCTTCACTCTCCTCATTTTCTACCCATTTTCTTTATTGAATCCATCAAAGTTGGTAAAAGGAGTTGCATTTTGGTTCTTTTTGCATCTTGGAAGTTTATCTTTGCATCTGAGGTTAAAAAATTGAAAGAAAGAAGTCGGAAAGAGGTCCAAATCAAGATAAATAGTCAAATTTCGGTTAAAAACATCATCTTTGCATCGCATGGCTTTAGAGTCGTTCCATCTGCATTTTTTGTTAAAAATGGCTCTATAGAGCCGTTTATTGCATGAAAAATTGTAGAAATAGGTGAAACAATTCTATAGAGTCATTTATTAAAAAAAAAAAAAATTGCGGTCCTGAGTGAAAACGGCTTTTTATAGCTATTTTAGTTATGAAAAAGTCTTTCAATACAGAAAACAGTTCTATAAAACTAAGTTACAAAAAAATGTTTAAATGTGTAACCAAATGACGCTTATGTTTGAAAATGTATAGATCCATTTGGAGACTAGATGATGGTTATAATTGAAAACTATTGCATTTTGTTGATGTTATATTGTTAGTCCAAATCCTAGTTGTTGGTGCTGCTCGTGAGGAGGGGAAATGAAGGAGGGAGGCATGCCTAGTGCCATTGGTGAAGGGTTGAAGAAGAAATGGAGGAGCTCTTGCCATCGTGAAGAGGGGGAAGAAGAAATGGGAGAGTGTGAGATGGTCTAGGGTTTGGTGTGTTTTGGTTGAGTGAGATGGGTAATTTTGGTATTAAATTATGTATAATTTAAGAGCGGGAGTGTGTTTAAGTAACGTCTTGCTATTTGAATTATGCATTAAATTTTCAAAATTTGGTGCCTGAGCATTCATATTTTCTAGCCATTTTTTTTTTTTTTTTTTTGTGATAGAGAAAATAAGCCATAGTAGCCATGACCATTCATTAGGTTTTTGAGATGTATTCGGTGAGTTTTGGGTTTTGGGTAAGCTACAATTACAGAAAATTCAATTACATGGGTTTTAGTGGGACTGGATTATTGCAAAAATCTAAAAGCGACATCATATAGTAAGTCAATTAAATGTAACTTTGTTGATAAGTAAGTTCCCCAAAAAGTCTAATCAATCTTAAAGATTTAAGACCATTAAAATAAAAAAAAAATAAAAAAACTATAATTGTCCTACTGTATACAAGCACTTGAAGAAAATATTTGTAAGTATGACATGTCTAACTCGATTTTTTTTTTTCCATGAAAGTCGATCATTTTTGCTGCTTTTTCTTGCAATGACCGTTCTTGCATTTTACAAGAACATATATTCTGTGGCATACTAGATTTTTTTTTTAAATATTCACGACAGCATTTAGTGAGTGGGTTCTATCAAAACTCACATGCACTATATTTAGACATTTAAAAAAAAATAAGAGAGTAAAACTTTATTTTGATTTCTTACACTTAAAATCATAATTAATTTCATCTATTACATTATATATTTATTAGTTTGATTCATTATATTTAAAAAAATTTATAAATTCTATTAATCTATCATTTGTTGACAGTTTAAACCACTTGCTAAATTCATAAATAACCATAAATTTAAAATATGATAAAAGATTTTGAAGTGTAAGAAATTAAATTAATTAAAATTTTAAATTTGAATGACCAAAATTAAGTTTTTTTTCTTTAAATAAAGGTGGACATAATAAGGTTTAGTGCAATTTTTGAAAAAAAAAATATATAAACTAAACCACTCAATAATTTGTAATGTAATTTATTTTAAATTTCTAAAATTTGGAAAAATAAAAAATAAACCAAACCACCCAAACACAATTTAGGCCAATTAAACAATTTATAAAGTTATATATTTAATGGTTTAAAAAATTTCCAACAATAACATATCTATATGAAGTATCTAAGTCACAAAGTGGTGATGAAAAAAAAAGATTTTAAAAATCAACTGTTATACAAAGGTCACGAGCACTAAGTTACATTTATAAAAAAAAAAAAAATCAAAAGTTAACGTACGTAAATCACATTTTAAAATTAACAATTCATTATACAAAACACGCTTTCCTTTTCCTCTTCCTCTTATAAACTTCAATTTCCCACTTCAAGTTTCTATCATTGACTATATATCCTATGTATGCGACTATGCGTGTTCACTTTCATTAATGATTATTTCTTTGATGTTTATCCATTTTATACATGATTATACACGTATAAAAATTAATACAGAACAGACACGCATATGTTGTTAACATATATAATTTTATACATATAAATTTTGACATTTTAAAGAGTCCAAATCACAAATCGATATGTTGACCACTGCTTTAAAATTTTGAAACTTAACCCAAACCAAAATTAATCAAATTAGTTCAGATTCAAAGTGTATCAATTTCGTTCAGATTGTTGCATAATGGTTCCAATTATATCCACCTCTAAAGGACCAAAAAGCACAAGATGAAATGGCTTATTCATCTTAGAACATTTTTATTTGTGCAACCTACCAAATTGCTTAACTTGCTTTTTTCTATTTTTAAAAAAAAAAAAAAAAATTAACTTTACATAATTTAAACTTTTCTCTTTACCTTATCTAACATTACATTATAAACAAACTAATTTAGTTTGAATTAGACAAAATCACAAGAGTAATAAAATTTTTTCTACTAAATTTTAACACAATTACATTTTCAAAACTCAAATTTAAAATTTTTGTAAAAAATAAACAAAAAATTTGGCATAAAATTCGTATCAAACCAAAAATTCTATTCGTGGTTTGAAGAAAATTATATATATATATATATATAAATCGTAATTTGAAATACATATAAATAATGTCTCTTGCTAGAGAAGTCAATGTTCACCAGTTTTAAAGTGACCAATGTGAGAAATATCAAGAAATCCATACCAAAAAATAGATTAACTCTGAATTTTTCCCTAATAGAAAACCAAAAAGCATGAGGAATCCCATCACATGAAAGTCCATCCTCCTCATCATTTCAAAGTTGATAACATAATCCTACCAAAGAAAGACTCGACAAGCAAACAAACCCATCAAATATAAAACCAAGAAAAAGGATAACCTCAAATGTGCACACATATAGAGATATCCTCCACAACTTGACCATATATAAAATATCTCCATGTTAATGCCTCCTCCGAGGGGGGCTCCTTGAGCGTCGTTCCCAGGGTCCTCTGCACAAATATCAGAATTATAAAAATTCATAAGAGCTGTTCTTTGTAAATGCTTAGCATATATGTAATGAGGATTATAACTAAATTTCAGCCAAAAAAGATACATGTTGGATTCTAAAATAGGTGTTTCTAATATGTCAACATATAGGTGATGTTTGTAGACTGCCACTAGCACACCAATATTCATTATATCCACATAACTCGTAAGCGTACATTTGGACTACCAGTGTCACAGGAACATAAGCTTATAACTGAAAAACGACCAATGCAAGAAATCACCTTAATTCTCCATCCAAAGGGCAGTACAAGGGTGCAGTGAGTAGCCAATAATTAAATACAAGACAATGCTCCAAAATGTCACCAAATCTAACTGACAGTAAGTGGATCCAATCAACTTTAGCACTTTAGTAGTCACTAATGATTAATTGCTAACTTCCTAAATCTAAAATCTAGACTAAACATCCTAGGTTACTATCCAGAAGCTACATAGGTAAAAGTTCATCATGGAGTTAAATTAAAATCACATCCTTCTGAGATTCAACAACAACAACCCTTATGCCATTGGACTTTATCAGAAATCAGATTTTCATGAATAGTATTCCCCATAAGATCCCTTTTCCCCATCTCCTTTTTAGCCTCCCTTTTCATGTTTTCACAAGGCTGAAAACCATGTAATAAACTCTCCTCAATGGGACCTCTAATGGTCCTCTTTTCACGTATCTAAACCACCTTAACCAATTTTCTGTCATCTTCTCTTTAATAGGTGCCACAAAAATTTTTCCTCATGCAATCATTTCTTATCCTATCCCTTCTTGCATGCACACATACATCTAACTATTTTCATTTCTGCCACCCCCATTTTTTGCTCATGTCCCTTCAAAGCCAAGCATTCACCAACAAAGCATAGTTGATCATATAACTGATCAATAAAACTTTCCTTTAAGCTTAGTAGGTACTTTGCAGTCACAAATAACCCCAATACCTTTCTCCATTTTAACCACCAAACATATATCCTATGTGTGACATCATCATCAATTCCCCCATCACTTTGTAATATCGATCCCCTATACTTAAACTTAGACACTTGTGGTATGACATGCTCTTCAATTTTTACCTCCAAACCATTTCTATCTTGCCTCTTCCTAAATTTGCAATGCATCTACTTTGTTTTGCTTCTACTCAAGCAAAAATGTCTCCAATGAAATACACTACAAATGCATGCTTTGAAAACTAAATTTGAAGTTTGTATAAGAAAATATGACAAGGCCCATGATCCAAAGGAGGGTAATGATAGGGCCCATGATCCAAAGGAGGGTAATGATAGGGCCCATGATCCAAAAATAGAACAGATGCTGGATAATAGTGATAAGGGGCCTAAGGTTTGGAAGTTGTGCTATAGGAGAAAGAAAGCAATCCAGGGAGAGATTTAGTGGGTGTGAGCTGGCAGAGGGTTAGTTATGATGAGTTGGCAGTTTGCTATACAAATGTCAGGGTTCACATGGTCAGTGGGATTTTCAAAGGTGTGTTCCTGGGAATGATCAAAAAAGTGAACTTAGTAACTCAAGCATAGAAGAGGGGCAGAGATCTTATCTTGAAGGAGCCATTGCCTCTGCTTCATGTAAATATTTCCTGAAATTGAATAATTCTGGAGTATTTTCATTCAGTTTTAGGGAATATTATCTTTCTTCTATCTTTTTTCTTCTTAGTATCCTAAGAAAATCAGAACCCACCATTGCACCTTTCCAAGTACTTGGACCAACAAAGGTGTCTACAAAAAGCTTTTAAAGGAGTAAAATTGGCCCTCCAAAATTTCAAAGATCAAACAGATAACCCAAAAACCGGTTTGACATCAAAAATCTAGAAACATACCTGATATTCTTTCGTCTGATTGGCCCGTTAATGGGCCCACTGCTGAAAGCCCAGTCAACATTGATAATTTGTGTAAGAAGTTCAGATCCATTCATTGCCTCTATTGCATTCCGGGCATCCTCAAAATTCTCATATTCAATCAGTGCATAACCCTAGCATCAAAGACTTTATATTTATTACCAGGACAACAATTAAAATATGATCAAGTTACCAATCAAGAATGAATTGTATAAACTATAGGACTAAATTGCAAGTTCTAAATCATCAATCTATACAATATAGAGAAACACAGAAATAAGAAACTCCTTATAGATAGAAAAGCAAATGAACAAATTGAGCAAGCAAACCATACAACAGCAATCATAGACGACCAAATAACAGAAGATTAAACATCTATTTCAGCATTTATGGAATCAAATTAATATAATTGTAGTATTAGAACACCTATTACTTTAACTGAATGCGTTACAGCCAGAAAATATATACAAGATCATAATGAATGGAAATCCAATACAAATCTGAAATGAGTTTAGCAAAGGGAAGAGTCAAGAATCTTCCACAAAAACGGAAAGTTGCAACAAGTGTATGATGAAATCACTGAATGAGGAGTTCTATATAAGTCAAATCTTATCAGCAACAACTGATGAAAACCATAAATTTCTGGGTTAAGATATAAAAATTCCTCTGGAAAATAATGCATCAGCTTCAGGCTCACTAATAAGTGACTTGCAAAGGGATCTAGCGTTAAATACACAACATAATGTTATCAAACCAACGATACAAAAAAAAAAAAAAAATTCTTTTTCACCTACCTTTACAAAACCAGTTCGACGATCAAGATTTAAATGCAGATTCTTGATCTCCCCATATTCACCAAATGCGTTTTGCAGATCATCCTCTTGTGCTTCCTCATGCACCCCCGTGACCAAAATGATCCATCCTTCAATGGCTGCATACAAGAAATTGAAACTATGACTGAATGTTCCAAGCAAAAATAGGGAAGGAAATAGGGTAACATTACTCAGAATAGGAAGGAGGCCTAAGAATAAATGCGTTAGTTGTGTGTGAAATAGATTTTAATATGGAACGTGATTGAAAAGGTTCTGAGCATGTGAACGAGAGTGTCTCCATACACACTAAGCATAAAATAGAGTTGCTGTTTACAGGAGTTAGATTTGGACTATGCTGGGTTTCATTAACTTTTATGCAATTTATTTAGTTTTCTTGCTAGATTTTTGAATGATAGAAACTTAAACATACAATATAAAATTTCATAGCTAGAACCTAAAAGTATAAAAATGCAGAGATAGAGATGCAGAACAGAGAACTCAATTGATTTTATGAGTTTGGTTTAGTGGAAATTTAAGGGAAATGGGATGGATAAATAGGAGTGGTTAGGGAATGAGAGGAGTAGTGGGAGGAGTCCACCTCCTTGGATAGAAATCTTATTCTCAGAATTCTATGCCAAAGGAAAACAGGAAATACTAGTGAACACATTACTGTAATTTTCACTCAAGCTGCTTGAAAATACACACGAAAGCCCTATTTATAGGCCTCAAATGATTCCTGAACTGACTGGACACTTCTAGACTGAACAAATGACCAACTGACCACTTATCAACCACTTTAAATCGCTCATATTCCTAATGACGAACCTACATTCCCAAAATCATTAATTAAATACTCTACTTCCACTAAACATTTCCAAGACTCTGTATTTAATCCTAAATATTTCCAAAACTTCTTATTTAATCTTAAACAGTTTCAAGAGTCTTATTTAATTGCAAACATTTCCAATAGTAATACTACACTAAATTCAAAATCTGAGATTTTAGTATCATTCTTCGTCAAATTGGAAAATAAAACCCCAACCCAAAACAAAAGTGGTAGAAAGGATTTGGATGAAGAAAAAAATAGAAGAGTATGGATGAAACAAATATCACCAGTGCCAATCAATATAAATAAGTGGCTCAAATAAAACTTCTAATCAGTATTTGATTCTACAAATCACCAATCCTTCCACAAGTATTAACAGTGGAAAAAAATAATAACTTAAATCCACCAAATACCTACTTTTCTTCTGAATCTCCAATAGTATGGACAGCTCTTCCCTTTCTCTCTAATCAACCATTTTTAGTTATTTGGGAATGGGATGAGAAATGGATTTCATCATCTTGGAAATGTTGGGGCAGCAAGAAAGTGATTCTCTCCAACTCCCTTTCCCCAACATTGAGGTTCCACAGGTTCACTAAGCCTTTCATCTATACCACACACAAGACTTCTTGCAAGGCTAGTTCAGGTTTCACAAATTTAACACAATTCTATGTCCTTTGAACTTTAGAAGGTCCTTTACACCCTACCATCTTTCCACCAGTAAAGTTTTCTTCCCTAAAGAATGGAGACAAGGATATCCATCTATGTATCATAATTATGCAATTGATAGCACAGCTTGTATATCACGCTAAACCAAGATCATATACTTGATAGAAGGTTCATGTCCTGTACTATACCAAACAAAGCAAACACCAACATAACAGAATAGCTCCCGCATCTCTGTTGTATTAGAATGAACTTCTAGGAGAGTATTAATACTAAAACAATAAAGGCAAGCAAGAAATGAACAAGTGAAGAAAAGTTAAGATTTATGCGATTCTCAATTAACATTTAACTGCTGTACGTCTCTCAAGAAACAAACGGTCATACATCTTCAGCAAGAAAATAATCTTCCTCAGCTACGAACAAGTATAAAGTATAACGAGTCAATTAACTATGACTATTTAAAAAATCAATAGATAGATATAAATAAATCTGAAGTAAAACATATGGAAGACATACAATGAAGGGTCAATGTTCCTCTTCTCAGAGGTGTGAGATAAAAGAACTTTAAAAAGACCAAAGACTTCAAAGTCTATCCATGTGTAGCACAAAAACTATAATCGTAAGCAAAATTCCCTATTGTTCACCTCTAAATAGAAAATCATTACAGAACTAATCTAACAAGCAAGTAGCCAACGAACTGAAACTCGAGCCCTAAAATGTATTTGCAAAAACTGTAACAAAAAAAAAAAAAAAAAAAAAAAAAAAATTATCAAACCCCACAAAGAATTATTTATGAATAGCACAGAAAATATACAAGAGAAATTAAAATTAAAATCTATTTTTGTTGTTCAGCTCTACAGAAAAATTCCCCGAACTAACCTAGGAAAAAAAAATGAAACCCTAACTCTAAAATGTATTTACTAAAAATGATGTTAAACAAAATGCTCAAATCCCAAATAGAAAAACCTGTAAAGCATAAGGAAAGTGAAGGGGACTAACATCGTTGAGGACCAACCCCGGAGGCGGACGAAAGAGAGTCGAAATCGGAGCCAGAAAGGATGGTGTTACGGTCGGCACCACTTTCCTGTCGAAAGCCGCGGCCTTTGGTCTTCTTAGGGCCATAGAGTGCTGAAGATGCGCCACCAGTGATGGCGGATTTGAGCTTAGGAATTGGAAGGGCTCGGGGAGAAGCGGAGGCATCGGCGTCAGCTCCAGCATCTTCGTCCATCAAGTCATCGTCCTCTGGCTCGAAGTCCACCGCCTCTCCATCGGCTGCGGTTCCCTGCATCTCTTTGCTTTTGTCTTCCAAACTGCGAAGCAAACTCTCGACTTCACTCTGAGGGAGGAAAAAAGCAAAAATGGGCAAGTGACCCTGGCGAGCCAGAGAACTTGGACCTTTATAAGACGGGCAGGCAACCCAATTTCAAATTTTCGATTACTTCTTTAATAGATATTTTGAGATTTTTAAAATGAGAGAGAATAACTTGTCAGAGAAAAAATATAATATTATTTTAAGAAAATCATTGTGACTAAACTTGATATTTTGTGATTTTTTTTTTTTTTTTGCCTTCTTACTGTTTCTTTTTTTTTTTTTCACTTGAAGCATCACGTTGTCATCACAATCATCTTTCCATGAAGGCTAGCAAAGTTTATATTTTTGTGTCATTCGAAAAAGCACAAACGCTTTTCTCCCTTTACCAGTGTGGATGTTTGACATTCCCACGCAGATACTTCTCAAAAGATATTTGATTTAAAAAGTATTTTTTTGGTTTGAACATTGCTTAAACACTACTCAAGCATGGTTTTGACAATTAGTTGACACTTTAAAATAATTTTAAAACTTTTGTCTATTTTTCAAAAAATTTAACCAAAAAAGTGAAAATATTTTAAAAAATGCAACACTAATTAAACAAAAAGATATTCCCAAAAAGACTTGATTAGTTGTATTGAAAAGTTGAAAGCATAAACTTTGAATTCTAATATATAATGTTTAGATATTTTGTTATGCTGTCATATAAAAAAAATTTAATATATATATAGCGATATCTCAATGTCTAATAATTTTGACAAAACCGTGTCCGTGTTCATGTTAGAGTTCATGCTTCATAACATTCTATAAACTCTAACACCCCATCTTATGAATTAGGTTTCACTCCTTAAACTTTGTTATGTGCACTTTGTCAAGAAAAACTTTTAAAATGTGTATTTAATCCTCTCAAAGTTTTAAAATGTGCACATTAGCTCTAATATATAATTATAAAAACCTCAAAAAAATTATAACTATAGTCAAAATAGATACGTACACCTATCAAGACTATAGTATAGCAAACAAATACCAAGTATCATTTTCCACAAGGATTGAAATTATATTAACTTAGAAGCAAATAAAAATAGTCACTAAAGAAATAATTGAGTATCACAATGAACTTAATTGCAAGAATGTAAAAATGGCAAATTAAGAAAAAGCAAGTTATGGGATCAACCAAAAAGACTAAGGATGGCAACCACAAAACCAAGTGAATGAAATGTACCTAAATCTGCAATCCCTTATGAACTTCATTGTGCATTACTTTCTCATTTAGTTTAGTTTATTAATTATTTGTGCCGCGAGAATTTCTAAATCAAGCTAAATCCCTCTCGAGACTATCAACTCCTAACTTTCCATTGATTAATTGGAATCTCTTCCTAATTAAAACCCCTAAGGTTGCATTAATTTGTGATTTGTGAATTCTACTATTGGATTTGACCCCAATACAAAGGATTTATGTCGTCCTATCTCTCAGATTGTATGCAACTTCTTCCAATTATGCCTAGGTCTAGTTCATTAAGTGGTTCTCTCTACCTCAACCAACAAACACCAGTCAAGAACAAGCATTCTGGACATACCCATTTATGAAAACATTAAAATTGCATAAGTGTTAATGAAATATCAATTACACAAATTCATCCATGAGTTCATCCCATTTGGGTACTAGGGATTAGTGTGCAAAGATCAAAATAACAAAGGGAAAATGAAATGGAAACAAAGAAACCAAACAAAACATGAACTCTTCAATCTCTTGTAGAAATCTGGTGGAGTCGGTGTTGCTAAAGAATCGCCCTTTCTGGTCTTTAGTCATCACTCTAAGGTCCGGAAGTGGAAATTAGGTCATAAATGCGGCCAATTGGTATTCATACTCTCCAAATTCGCAACAAGGGAAAAGTATACGCCCCAGTACAGTAGGTGTGTACATGGGGGCATGCATCTCTTTGAATTGGGTGAAATCCTTCACTTTCTCAATAAAAACCAAAGCGCATGGGTCCTTGATGAAAGTACATGGGCTGTGTATTTCTTCGAATTTCTTTGTCTTTTCTTTTCCAATTTGATGAGTCTAGCAAAAAGTTACACGCCCCAGCCCCAGCATAGAGGGTGTGTATATGGGGCATGTATATGGGATCTGTACTTGCTTCCTTCATAAAATAACTCTTGATAAGCTCAAAATTAAACACCAAAACATTGCAAATGCTTCCAAACTATTAAAGCCTAAAATCAATAAAGAAAGCATCTAAGTACCAAATTCAAGAAAAATGATCATGAAACAAATTAAAATCAAGCACAAAGATAAGTGCATTTTTTACTTATCAAGCTCCAAACTCCAACTTCTGTTAAAAATTTAACAGAAAAGAGGCATATGCATCACAATGTTTCTCTATTAATCTCTTTCTTGTGAGAGGAAAATGAAAATAATAGGTAAAAATGGAGAAAACAGTGGGATACATATAACTTTTTTTTTGTTAAAATTTTAACAGAAATTAGAGCTTAAGGGTGATGTATACATTTTAAAAGTTTGAGTAGGTTATATGCATGTTTTGAAAGTTTTTAAGGCAAAATACACATGATAAATTTTATAGGAGTGTTTTTGAAGTTTTCCAAATAAATTAATTGTGCCTTCTCTACCCCTTCCTTCACCATTACACGTCTCATAAATAGCCCTTCTAAACTCTTTTTGCACAACTTTTCATATCTAAGTTGAAATTCCTTAGCAATTTGGCATTGTTATTTCTCTTAATTTGTTCTTCATTGGTGCCCTCCAATATGTTGCTTCTTTCTTTGAAACATCTTCTTTGGCTTTGAGAGGTATAATGAACTATTGATTTATTATGCCCAAGCAATTTTCTTTTGGAGGTAGTTTACTTCCTAAAGTAGGCAAGGCATTTGTTGTCTATTTCTTTTAGTTTTCAACTAAAGCTATCTCCTTGACTCCGCATTCCCATTTACTTGCTTTATCATTACACTATACAGTACCTCACACAATGCATAAGCCTTGACTTCAACATACAGTGTCAATTCAAGATACACTAATGATCAAACATTAAGTTAAAATTTCAGCAACATATACAAAAATTATTTAAACATAATTAATAAATTGTCTTTAAACGCCAATGACCCATTGGTCTAGTGGAACCTTTATTACCAAAGGATTTGATGTTGTGGGTTTTATTCCTATTATGGACAGTCCCTTTAGGGGTGGGCACAAGATGGGATTTTACCTGTCCCAATCTGACAACCCTTTTCTATAATGTTTTGGATCATGATATTTTTTTCAAGTATTTGATAAATTTTTCTCTATAATTTAGGAGACCCTCACCTTGTCTCCAAAGTTGTTTAACCTGTCAATATGAGAGGCAATATGTGAAGGAAATTGAAAGGCAACAACTGTATAAGAATTTGTCTTCAACAATACTAGGGGAGGAATTACATGACTTAACCAAGATAAGACCTTTTTTTTTTAATATTTATATAATATAATTTGCTTTTAAGATGTAATGAACAACCCTTTCTTTATGTCTTCGCTAGCCTTTCTTGATTCAAATGGCTAATAATTAGATTGCACAGTGTATGAAGATGACCCGCATGGCAGTGGTTTTGAAATGGTAAGCCTCCTATCTAAGGCTCTACAAAGAGTTGTTCACAGATTCAATATAGATTTGTTCTTCCACCATTTAGGTCCTTGTATATTCCAAAAGGAGTTTTTCTTCCCCCAAAGCCTCTTCAAGCATGTTTTCTATTCCTCAGGCTTCATCTTTTACATAGTGTACTAATGCTAATACGTGTTGAAACAATATAAGTATTAACATAGAGACATATATTTGGGACATATATTAGAACATTATTGAAATGAGACATAAAACTATATATCAGTATGAGATTAGGACAGGAGGGCACACCCTTGTCCTAGTCATGTCCTAAAATAGGATCGAGACAAAAAGCTCAATACGATACAAGACACCGAGATACTATTTGTCCCATCTCGAAGCTATCCCAAACCCATTAAAACAGTACGAGACATCAGTGTCCTATCTCATGCCCACCCTTAATCCCCTCCCCTTTCCCTAGCACTTTGTGCTTCTGTATAACCAAATAAATAAATAAATTGTCCTTAAAAAAGCCTTTAAAAAATTTCTTTATAAACTACATTTTGTTTAACATTTGATCTATTTCCATCATTATTACAAATCAACATCATCAATCTTTTTTTTTTTTTTTTTTGCTTTGCTTTGGATATTGATGCCAAGTAAAGATAGACTACAGCAAATACAAATCAACATATGCAAGAGATTGCCCCTAACGTTTATTTATAAATATAACAAAACTAAATGTAATAAAAAATTGCCCTTTTTACATCTTGAAGGGAATCCTCTTATCTAAAAGGGTTATAAGCATTATAGGCATCAACTATAATGGAAATACTAGGATTAGGATTTTGGATGATAACAATAATGCTAGTAAATGAAAGCCGTGTTAATTTCTTATATTACTTATGTAAGAATATATAAAACTTAAATATTTGCTTAGTTACAACAAATGTGTTTGAATATTTGAATTTACAAGAGCTTGAGTAGAACTAAGACCACAACTAACTCACGACTAGAAGATAAGTTGACAAGGCTATTGGGTTGTTGTTGCCATGAGTTTCGGGGAGGTATTCCTATCACACCTATGCAAGATTGGTCCACAATTAAGTACACCGATCTTGGACACAAGCTATTTGTGTTTGGCTAGTAAGAGAAGCTTTATGAGTAGGTCAGCAAGCTATTCAAAAAAAAGAGTTATTTAGACTATTCAGAAAAGGGGAGTTATTCAGAAAAGGTAAGGTGGCCAACAGAAAGTTGTTTAGATTGGACTTGCTCCTTAGTAAAATGGTAATCAAATGCAAGATGCTTCATTTTAAAACGATACAAAAATTAACACATCCACACAAGGCTTGCTGTTAGTGAAAATAATTAGAGCCCGTGGAAGAGACAATCCGTGATCTTGCAAGAGATGTTTGAGTCAAAGGAGCTTAGTAGATATAGTTGCAATAGATCGATATTCAATTTTTGTAAAAAAAGGGGGCAATAATGTGTTACTTTGTGATGCCTAAAAAATGGGATTAGAGCTTAAACATACAACATAAACAAAGATAAAGGTGCAATCAGAAATGTTATCTCCCCAATCAGCATCACAATAAGCAAACAAACGGAGAACACTAACACATCAAAGGATAAGACCATAATGAATAGTATGTTTGAAGTACTACAAGGGCCTCTTCAAGGTAATGAAATGAGTAAAAGAAAAAGCTTACATAAAATGAGATAATTTATTCAAGAAAAAGCAACATAAATTCCGGTGAGATTCAAATATATATAATTCGCAATTTGTAATACATATAAATAATGTCTCTGCTAGAGAAGTCAATGCTCATCAGTATGTTACAACTGGACTCATCTCACCCATAAGATCTCTGGTAGTAGCAAAAGGAACAAAACAGGTTGTAATACCATGATCCCTTCCCTATGACATATTCTGCATAGAATTCCATTTGTACACACAAAATCACATAATACAATTTTAAGTTCTAAATCAAGACATGTTTTAAAGTGAAGAATGTGAGAATTATCAAGAAATCCATACAAAAAAAAAAAAAGATTAACTCTGAATTTTTCCCTAATAGAAAACAAAAAAGCATGAGGAATCCCATCACATGAAAGTCCATCCTCCTCATCGTTTCAAAGTTGATAACATAATCCTACCGAAGAAGATTCCAAAGCAAAGAAAGACTCAACAATAAAACACAAGGAAACAAACCCATCACATGTAAAACCAAGAAAAAGGATAACCTCCTACATCGCAATACAGGCATTCTCATAAGTGCCATTATACATCATGAGAGAATAAACCTTGTCAACCAGGGAAGATATATATATGGGCCTGAAATGTGCACACGTGTTAGAGATATCCTCCACAACTTGACCATATATAAAATACACCATCTTCCGCACAACCTATGCAATCATTCATACTCCATGTTAATGCCTCCTCAGAGGGGGGCTCCTTGAGCGTCGTTCCCAGTGTCCTCTGCACAAATATCAGAATTATAAAAATTCATAAGATCTGTTTTGTAAATGTTTAGCATATATGTAATGAGGATTATGACTAAATAATAACCAAATTTCAGCAAAAACAGATACAAGTTATATTCCAAAATAGACGTTTGTATATAGAGAGCTAACATATAGGTGATGTTTTTAGACTGCCAATAGCACACCAATATTCATGATATCCAAATAGCTCATAAGCTTACATTTGGACTGCCAGCATCACAGGAACATAAACTACTGGAGAATCCAAGATATCAAATTCAAATGTTAGGTTCTTTATAAAAATTAAACAAATAAGAAAATAAGCTTATAACTGAAAAATGACCAAATTTAAGCAAAAAAGGGTGTCAAAAGTTGGGTATAAAAATAGGTTTATCCATAGTTGATGTTTTTATACTGAGACTTCTACACTAAAATCATACCCCAATAACTTGGAAGAATACCAGCATCACGGGAATGTAGGATACTGAGAATTCTGAATTTCTACATTCTTGGTTTTTCAACGTATAATTGTAAATATTGAGCAAGCTTAAATTTTGGGCCAAACATTGGGACCTAGAGTTTCGGGTAAATGATATCAGGGTATATGAGACACCCAAAACGCCAGCAAACAAAATTTGAAGCTCATTGATTTCAGACATAGTAGACATTTTCACTGGGAGACAAAATCTACATTTCATATAACCATGCATTTCTTCCTATTAAAAAGTGATGTTAATGCAACAGAAGCTGGACAAGTGGACTTAAAATTCAAACAGATGGGAGTCGCCTGGCTACACATTCTAAATATTCTTTACTAATCTAGATGTTACCCAACCAAGAAGTTTGCAGTACGTATATGTGAGTTAGATATGTTTGTTCCAGGAAAAAAATGAAATGAAAAGGATGTTTCTTTATCTCACTCTCCCCTTTGATAAAATACAAAACGAGTCATAAATGATAATATACAGACAACAGAAATTGTTCCTAGACTATTATCTTTACATTATGCGAAAAGTTGCAATTTCAAGGATAAAAGATATATTAGCATGAATAGTTTGAATAGATTCTTGTTTGTTAATGGAATAACTAGTTTGGACCAGCTTCTTATACACTAAAGAGAATCCATAATATATGATATGAGTAAAATACAGCTAAACCTTTTAGATGCAAATACAAACTTCTCTTACCTTCAGCTTGATGAAATTACCTGAAACTTTTCTATGTCATAGTTAGACACAAAATGATTTACTATGCCGAAACAAAACTAATTTCACTTGCTTCAGATAACATTTCAACGTGTGAAATTCATTTTAGTAAAATAATTCCAAAATCAATTTTTGCAAAAGCGATTGGTTTTAGAGTAGAGAAGACCATCGAAAGTCCCAAGCACACACTTAATACCTAACACGCCCCAAACTTTTTCTGAAAAAGTATGGATCTAATTATTCAGACCCAGCACACAGAAGTCATGAACTCTGTTATGTGATATGTATATCCAACAGTAATAGGCAATAATCATAACCAATGCAAGAAATCACCTTAATTCTCCATTCAAAGGGCAGTACACGGGTGCAGTGAGTAGCCAAAAATAATTAAATACAAGACAATGCTCCAAAATGTCACCAAATCTAACTGACAGTAAGTGGATCCAATCAACTTTAGTAGTCACTAATGATAAATTGCTAGCTTCCTAAATCTAAATCTAGACTAAACATCCCAGGTTACTATCCAGAAGCTACAAAGGCCATAGATAAAAGTTCACCATGGAGTTAAATTAAAATCACATCCTTTTGAGATACAAGAACAACAAACCTTAAGCCATTGGACTTTATCAGAAACTAGATTTTCGTGAATATTATTCCCCATAAGATCCCTTTGTATAATTCCCCACCCCCAATGCCCTTTTTAGCCTCCCTTTTCATGTTTTCACAAGGCTGAAAAACATGTAATAAACTCTCCTCAATGGGGCCTCTAAAGGTCCTCTTTTCACGTATCTAAACCACCTTAACCAATTTTCTATCATCTTCTCTTTAATAGGTGCCACACAAATACTTCCTCATTCAATCATTCCTTATCCTATCCTTTCTTGCATACACACATACATGTTAGTATTTTCATTTCTGCCACCCCCATTATTTGCTCATCTCCCTTCAAAGCCAAGCATTCACCAATAAGAGTATAGTTGATCATATAACAGATCAATAAAACTTTCCTTTAAGCTTAATAGGTACTTTATGGTCACAAATAACCCTGATACCTTTCTCCATTTTAACCAAGCTAATATCCTACATGTGACATCTTCATCAATTTCCCCATCACTTTGTAATATCGATCCCCTATACTTAGACATTTGTGGTATGACATGCTCTTCAATTTTTACCTCCAAACCATTTCTATATTGCCTCTTCTTAAATTTGCAAGCATCTACATTGTTTTGCTTCTACTCACGCAAAAATGTTGCCAATGAAATAAAACTACAAATGCATTTTTTGAAAACTAAACTTGAAGTTTGTATAAGAAAATATGACAAGGCCCATGATCCAAAGGAGGGTAATGATAGGGCCCATGATCCATAAATAGAACAGATGCTGGATAATAGTGATAAGGGGGCCTAAGGTTTGGAATTGGTACTATAGGCGAAAGAAAGCAATCCAGGAAGAGATTTAGTGGGTGTGAGCTGGCAGTTTGCTATACAAATGTCAGGGTTCACATGGTCAGTGGGATTTTGGAAGAGGTGTGCATGGGAAGGATGTAAAAAGTGAACTTAGTAACTCCAGCATAGAGGAGGGGCAAAGATCTTATCTTGAAGGAGCCATTGCCTCTGCTTCATGTAAATATTACATGGAATTGAATAATTCTGGAGTATTTTCATTCAGTTTTAGGGAATATTATCTTTCTTCTATCTTTTTTATTCTTAGTATCCAAAGAAAATCAGAACCCACAGAAGTTTATTGCACCTTTCCAAGTACTTGGACCAACAAAGGTGTGTACAAAAGGCTTTTAAGGGAGTAAAATTGGCCCTCCAGAATTTCAAAGTTCAAACAGATAACCCAAAAAAAGGTTCGACAGTAAAAATCTAGAAACATACCTGATATTCTTTCGTCTGATTGGCCCATTAATGGGCCCACTGCTGAAAGCCCAGTCAACATTGATAATTTGTGTAAGAAGTTCAGATCCATTCATTGCCTCTATTGCATTCCGGGCATCCTCAAAATTCTCGTATTCAATCAGTGCATAACCCTAGTATCAAAGACTTTATATTTATTACCAGGACAACAATTAAAATATGATCAAGTTACCAATCAAGAATGAATTGTATAAATGACCGGACTAAATTGCAAGTTCTAAATCATCAATCTATACAATATAGAGAAACGAAGAAATAAGAAACTCCTGATAGACAGAAAAGCAAATGAACAAATTGAGCAAGCATACCATACAACAGCAATCATAGACGACCAAATAACAGAAGATTAAACATCTATTTTAAGCATTTATGGAATCAAATTAATATAATTGTTTTATTAGAACATCTATTACTTTAACTGAATGTGTTACAGCCAGCAAATATATACAAGATCATAATGAATGGAAATCCAATACAAATCTGTAATGAGTTCAGCAAAGGGAAGATTCAACAATCTTCCACAAAAATGGAAAGCTGCAACAAATGTGTAATGAAATCAGTGAATGAGGAGATCTATATAAGTCAAATCTTATCAGCAACACTGATGAAAACCATACATTTCTGGGTTAAGATATAAAAATTCCTCTGGAAAATAATGCATAAGCTTCAGGCTCACTAATAAGTGACTTGCAAAAGGAATCTAGAATCAAATACATAACATAATGTTATCAAACCAAGGATAAAAAAAAAAAAAGTTTTTTCCTTTTTCACCTACCTTTACAAAACCAGTTCGACGATCAAGATTTAAATGCAGATTCTTAATCTCCCCATATTCTCCAAATGCGTTTTGCAGATCATCCTCTTGTGCTTCCTCATGCACCCCCGTGACCAAAATGATCCATCCTTCAATGGCTGCATATAAGAAATTGAAACTATGACTGAATGTTCCAAGCAAAAATAGGGAAGGAAATAGGGTAACATTACTCAGAATAGGAAGGAGGCCTAAGAATAAATGCATTAGTTGTGTGTGAAATAGATTTTAATATGGAACGTGATTGAAAAGGTTCTGAGCATGTGAACGAGAGTGTCTCCATACACACTAAGCATAAAATAGAGTTGCTGTTTACAGGAGTTAGATTTGGACTATGCTGGGTTTCATTAATGCTTTTATGCAATTTATTTAGTTTTCTTGCTAGATTTTTGAATGATAGAAACTTAAACATACAATATAAAATTTCATAGCTAGAACCTAAAAGTATAAAAATGCAGAGATAGCGATGCAGAACAGAGAACTCAATTGATTTTATGAGTTTGGTTTAGTGGAAATTTAAGGGAAATGGGATGGATAAATAGGAGTGGTTAGGGAATGAGAGGAGTAGTGGGAGAAGTCCACCTCCTTGGATAGAAATCTTATTCTCAGAATTCTATGCCAAAAGAAAACAGGAAATACTAGTGAACACCTTACTGTAATTTTCACTCAAGCTGCTTGAAAATACACACGAAAGCCCTATTTATAGGCCTCAAATGGTTCCTGAACTGACTGGACACTTCTAGACTGAACAAATGACCAACTGACCACTTATCAACCACTTTAAATCGCTCATATTCCTAATGACGAACCTACATTCCCAAAATCATTAATTAAATACTCTACTTCCACTAAACATTTCCAAGACTCTGTATTTAATCCTAAATATTTCCAAAACTTCTTATTTAATCTTAAACAGTTTCAAGAGTCTTATTTAATTGCAAACATTTCCAATAGTAATACTACACTAAATTCAAAATCTGAGATTTTAGTATCATTCTTCGTCAAATTGGAAAATAAAACCCCAACCCAAAACAAAAGTGGTAGAAAGGATTTGGATGAAGAAAAAAATAGAAGTGTATGGATGAAACAAATATCACCAGTACCAATCAATATAAATAAGTGGCTCAAATAAAACTTCTAATCAGTATTTGTTTCTACAAATCACCAATCCTTCCACAAGTATTAACAGTGGAAAAAAATAATAACTTAAATCCACCAAATACCTACTTTTCTTCTGAATCTCCAATAGTATGGACAGCCCCTCCCTTTCTCTCTAATAAACCATTTTTAGTTATTTGGGCATGGGATGAGAAATGGATTTCATCATCTTGGAAATGTTGGGGCAGCAAGAAAGTGATTCTCTCCAACTCCCTTTCCCCAACATTGAGGTTCCACAGGTTCACTAAGCCTTTCATCTATACCTACACAAGACTTCTTGCAAGGCTAGTTCAGGTTTCACAAATTTAACACAATTCTATGTCCTTTGAACTTTAGAAGGTCCTTTACACCCTACCATCTTTCCACCAGTAAAGTTTTCTTCCCTAAAGAATGGAGACAAGGATATCCATCTATGTATCATAATTATGCAATTGATAGCACATCTTGTATATCATGCTAAACCAAGATCATATCCTTGATAGAAGGTTCATGTCCTGTACTATACCAAACAAAGCAAACACCAACACAACAGAATAGCTCCCACATCTCTGTTGTATTAGAATGAACTTTTAGGAGAGTATTAATACTCAAACCATAAAGGCAAGCAAGAAATGAACAAGTGAAGAAAAGTTAAGATTTATGCGATTCTCAATGAACAAGCTAGTAGCCAACGGACTGAAACGCGAGCCCTAAAATGCAGTTGCAAAAACTGTAACCAAAAAAAAAAAAAAATTATCAAACCCCACAAAGAATTCTTTATGAATAGCACAGAAAATATACATGAGAAATTAAAATTAAAATCTAGATTTGTTGTTCAGCTCTGCAGAAAAATTCCTCGAACTAATCTAGGAAAAAAATGAAACCCTAAGTCTAAAATGTATTTACTAAAAATGATGTTAAACAAAACGCTCAAATCCCAATAGAAAAACCTGTAAAGCATAAGAAAGTGAAGGGGACTAACATCGTTGAGGACCAACCCCGGAGGCGGAAGAAAGAGAGTCGAAATCGGAGCCAGAAAGGATGGTGTTACGGTCGGCACCACTTTCCTGTCGAAAGCCGCGGCCTTTGGTCTTCTTAGGGCCATAGGGTGATGACGATGCGCCACCAGTGATGGCGGATTTGAGCTTAGGCATTGGAAGGGCTCGGGGAGAAGCGGAGGCGTCGGCGTCAGCTCCAGCATCCTCGTCCATCAAGTCATCGTCCTCTGGCTCGAAGTCCACCGCCTCTCCATCGGCTGCCGTTCCCTGCATCTCTTTGCTTTTGTCTCCGAAACTGCTAAGCAAACTCTCGACTTCACCCTGTGGGAGGAAAAAAGCAAAACTCGGCGAGTCACACTGGCGAGCCAGAGAACTTGGACATTTATAAACCAGGCAGGCAGCCAATTTCAAATTTTTCGATTACTTCTTTAATAGATATTTTGGGATTTTTAAAATGAGAGAGAATAACTTTTGAAACAGAAAAAGAATGATGTAATATCATTTTAAGAAAAATATCGTGACTAAACTTACATTTTGTTATGAAAAAATAAACAGGGAGAACGAGATAAAGTATAATATCTCTAAGAAAAATTTTCTATTCATTTATTGAGAGAGTATTTATATATAGAGTAAGTGAAACCTTGGGAGAATATTTCATGAGTATTTATTACACTTTCCCGTATATGCTTATTACTAAATATTGTGCTTCGTTAAAAATTTAAATAGAAAAAATCTTGTAGGACTAAAACTTAGTAAAAAAAACAAGTACACAATTTTTGTATATACAATCAAATCTGCTTTATTAAAAATCTTACCAAAAAAATCTAATGGAAAAACATTGTTAAGGGAAAAAAGAGTATAGCGCATATATCAGTTGAGATCCTTAAGTCAACAAAGGCCGATACCATGTACAAGCTTTTTAAATGATGCAGTAGAAAGTGCTTTGGTGAACAAATCTGCTAGGTTATAACATGAACAGATTTATTGAATGTCTATGTTACCATTCTTTTGAAGCTCATGGGTGAAGAAATTTTTTTGTGATATATGCTTTATCATATCGCCTTTAATGTGCCCTTCCTTTACTTGGACAATGCATGCAATATTATCTTCATATAAGACCGTCGAGATTAATTTTCTTACAAGTAAATCACAAGTCTCTTGTATGTGTTGAATCACAGCTTTCAACCATACACATTCTCGATTTGTCTCATGTAATGCTATAATTTCAGCATGGTTAGGTGATGTGATTGTTACAGTTTATTTCATAGATTGCCATGAAATGACTGTGCCTCCAAATTTAAACACATAACCAGTTTGTAATCGATCATTATGGGGGTTAGACAAATATCCTACATCATCATAACCAATCAAATTTGACTTGGATACATTAGAGAAAAATAAACCCATATCCATAGTACCTTTAAGGTAGCAAAATATATGCTTAACCCCAGTCCAGTGTCTTCATGTAGGTGAAGAACTAAATCTTGCGAGTAGATTAATAATAAATGATATATCCGGTCGTGTATGACTAGTAAGACACAATAGTGCTCCAATTACACTAAGATATGATATTTCGGGACCAAGTAGTTCTTCATCATTTTCTTTAGGCTTGAAAGGATCTTTATCCACTTCAAGTGATCTAACGACTATTGAGGTGCACAATGGATGTGATTTGTCCATATAGAACCTCTTTAGCACTTTGGCTATATAAGCTTCTTGATACACCAAAATTCCATTTTCTAGGTGCTCAATTTGTAGACCAAGACAAAATTTGGTCTTCCCCAAATCTTTAATTTCAAATTCTTTCTTTAAGCAATCCATAACCTTTGGGAACTCTTCGGGAGTCCCAATAATATTTATATCATTAACATAAACTACAATTATAGCAAACTTATTTCCAAATCTTTTTATAAAGATACATGGACAAATGGGGTCATTTTTATACCCTTCTTTCAATAAATATTTACTAAGACGATTATATCACATACATATGGAGTGCTTTAATCCATATAAAGATTTATTCAGTTTGATTAAGTAGTATGCGCATAACTTGTATTGTATTTTTCAGGCAAGTTAAATCCTTCAGGGAGTTTTATATAGATGTCACTATCAAGTGAGCCATAAAAATAGGTTGTAACAACATCCATTAGACACAAATCGAGACCTTCCCTTATTGCTAGACAAATGAGATAACGAAAGGTAGTTGCATCCACTATTGGTGAGTATGTTTCTTCAAAATCAATGCTAGGTCTTTTGCGAAAACCTTTGAGCAACAAGTCTTGCTTTGTATCTTGCAATATTATCACTTTCATCTCGTTTTCGCACATAAACCCATTTATATCCAACTAGCTTTATACCTTTAGGTGTACAGACTACAGGTCTGAAAACTTTTTGCTTTGCAAGAGCATTTAGTTCTACCTCCATTACGTCTTTCCACTTTGGCCAATCATTTCTTTGTCAACATTCATTGACAAATTTTGGTTCATGATCCTCAATTTCATGTATATCATACGCTACATTGTATGCAAAATTATCGTCAACGTTGACTTCACTTCAGTTCCATCATTTTCCATTTATGACATAATTATTGAGATCTCATCATTTTCACAAAGTTTAAGTACTTGAGTTTCTTCTGGAATAGAAGCTTTAATTATGTCTGAATGCCTTTCTAGGTCTCTATCTGGGCACTCTTCTAGAGTTACCTTATTCTCAGTTAAGCCATATTCACTTTTAGCTCCTTTTCTTTTTCGAAGATTTTTGTCTTTGGAACTGATAGATCTTCCACTCTTCATGCATGTTTCAGACCTTGATTGTCCAATAGGGACATCAATTTTGATTGGAGCATTAGCGGCTGGAATGTAAGATTTTGTTATACTTTTTGGTCAATAAATGCATCTGGCAATTGACTTGCTAAATCTTGCAACTGAATTATCTTTTGAATTTTCTATTCACATTGTTTTGTGCGAGGATCAAGATAATATAATGATAATTCGTTCTAGCTAATTTTCTTTTTCAACTGCTTATTGTTTTCTCCCAATGTTGGGAAAATTGATTAATCAAAATAACAATCAGCGAATCGAGATGTGAATAGATCTCCTGTTGATGGTTCAAGATACCTTATTATTGATAGAGATTCATATCAAACATATATTCCTAATCTTCTTTGGGGTCCCACCTTAGTGTATTGTGATGGAGCTATTGGAATATAAATCGCATGCCCAAAAATTCTTAGATGAGAGATATTAGGTTCTCGACCCTTTTGTAAAAAGGAGAATTTATGATAACTTGTCGGCTTAATACAAATTAATGTTGTTGCATGCAGAATTGCATGCCCCTAAGAGGAAATTGAGAGTTTTGCTTTCATAAACAATGATCTTGCAATTAATTTTAGACGTTTGATAAATGATTCTGCAAGTCCATTTTGTGTATGGACGTGTGCTACAGGATGTTCAGCCTCAATGCCAATAGACATACAATAATTATTGAAAGCTTGTGATGTAAATTCACCAGCATTGTCAAGGCGTATTTTCTTAATTGAATAGTCAGGAAAATATGCTCTTAATCGAATTAATTTGAGCAAGTAACCTTGCAAATGCCTAGTTGCAAATTAATAATAAACAAACATGTGACCACCTAGTTGATGCATTTATTAATACTATAAAATATCTAAATGATCCACATGGTGGGTGTATTGGCCCACAAATATCACCTTGTATATGTTCTAAAAAGGTGATATTATTCCCAACTTTTACTAGTGATGGCTGAATAATTAATTTCCCTTAGGAGGAAGCAGCACATGAAAATCTACCTGTTTGAAGAATTTGCTGGCTGTGAATTTTCAATTATTCTTTGCATCATAATTAATCCAGGATGGCCCAACCAATTATGCCAAATAAGAAATGTATTATGATTCATAAACTTCTGATTTACCATGGTATATGATTCAATTGTGCTAATATATGTATAATACAAACCAAAATAAAATGAAGGTAATCTCTCCAAGATACACCTTTTGTTCGAGATAATTTTCGTAAAGTAGAGCTACTCATCGGTTCTTTAATTTGTTGTCTTGATATGATGTTCATTTTTACGAATATCTTTGAAACTTAATAAGTTTCTATGAGACTTAGAGGAATATAATGCATTCTTAATTTGCAATTTTGTTCCTCTTGGTAATATTATGTTAGCTCTTTTGGAGTCTTCAATTAATTTTGTACTACCAAATATAGTACTCACACTACTTTCTTGCATCACCAAATGTGAGAAAAATTTCTTATCCTTAAGGATTGTGTGAGTCGTAGCACTATTCACAAGGCACATATCCTCATAATTTATGTTGGCGAAAACCAACGGAATATCCATTCTTCAAAAAAACAAAAAAATAAATAAATATGAGAGTGTATAAAAAAATTCATAATATAATAAATCCAATAAAAGTCCAAAAAACATTTAATGTTCTAAAAAGGAAAGTACATAAAGCACAAAATATAATAACATCAAAAGTTTATTTTTTTAATTGTTCCATCACCAATTAAATGGTCAATCCTTCCATCTGGGTCAGTAAAGAAATTAGCAACATCCAAACTGGAGACATCAATATATCCATAATTAGAATCATTATCATAAGATGCAAAGTTTGTCTCCACTTTCTTTTCTTTATTTTTTAGGGATTATTGATAAAGGTCAACAAGGTGCTTTGGGGTACAACAAGTACGAGACCAATGACCTTTCCCTCCACAGCGATAGCATGTATTCCCAAGAATCTTGTTATCATGCCCCCACCTTTTGCTATGACATTTCTTACATCATTTTTCAGCTTTGGGTGAGCATATGTATTAAGAGAATTACCATCACGAAACTATCCACGTCCATGGCCACAGCTACGACCACGACCACGGCTATAGCCACAACCATGACCACAACCACGAGATTGTACATAAGTATGGTGGTCATATTTTGCTACATTCACTTTAGGGAATGAAGCACTACCAGTTGGGTGTGACTCATGATTCTTCATCAATAGCTCATTATTTTGCTTAGCAACCAAGAGACAAAAAATTAATTCAGAATATTTCTTAAACCCTTTTTCTCGATATTGTTGTTATAAAAGCACATTGGATGCATGAAAGGTGGAGAATGTTTTTTCAAGCATATCTTCATTAGTAATCTTTTCTCCACACAATTTTAATTTATAGCTGATTCTAAATATTACAGAATTGTATTCATTTATAGTCTTAAAATCTTGTAAGCGCAAGCGCATCTATTCATAACAAGCTACTGAGAGAATCATAGTTTTTTGATGGTCATACCTTTTTTTAAGACGGGTCCAGAGGACAAGTAAGTCTTTTACTATAAAATACTCAGCCTTTAGCCTTCGTGGAGGTGGTGACATAGAAAGATCATTGCTTTCGCTTTATCTTGTTCAGATGTTTGGTTATCCTTTCTAATTGTGTCACCAAGACTATTTGCATTTAAATGGATTTTAGCATCTAATACCCAAGATAAGTAATTTATTCCAGTGATGTCCAATGCTACGAAGTCAAATTTTGCTAAATTTGGCATATTTACACTATAAAATGTAAAATAACTTAGGTAATGATCACAATATCAATAAGCATGCTCACAAAAGAAGAAAAAAAAAGTTTACTACGTATAAGCATAATTCAATTTGGCTTATAGTACAAGAGAAAAATGCACTAAACTAATAATCCATTAGTTTTAGAATAAGTAATGAACCAACGGCTCATAAAACATTAATGTGTTCATGGCGTAGTGGCTATCCGTCTGACATTGGATCAGAAGCTTGTGGGTTTGATTCTCGCTAAGGTCACACATTTTTCATTTTTTGGGTTTATGTGGTAAAAATCATCGAACCTGTCACTTGATGCTCTTGTCAATGAAAGAGCAAACTCAACCACCAAGATAACAGGTAAAACCAATTACCATAAAAAGAATAGGAGAAGAAGAGGAAAAAGAAAAACCAACCACCAAGATAACAGGCAAAACCAGTTACCATAAAAAGAATAAGAGAAGAAGAGGAAAAAGAAAAACCAACTACCAAGATTACAGGCAAAACCAGTTACCATAAAAGGAATAGGAGAAGAGGAAAAAGAAAAACCAAAGAAAAGAAGAAAAAAATGCATAATAGAGGAAAAAAATAAAAATATGCATAATTATATTTTGCATATTATTTGGATATAGATAACCTCAGGATCTATGTTTGAGGGTAGATAACTTCAGGATCTACTGTTTTAAATTAATTTAGTAGATAACTCTTTATCAATTGGATGGATAACTTCGAGATCCACTTTAGTAACTTTATTAATTGGGTGGATAATTTTAAGATCCACTTTATACTATTAGAATGGATAACTTCAGGATCTATTTTGTAGAAAATGAATTGTTCATAATAAATCATATTTAAATGGATAACTTTAGGATCCACTTTATATCAAATTAATTATTGATAATAAAATTCCTCATCCTTCTGAATGAGGATGTATCAAATGAATAAAATTGTCTCATACTTCTGGAAGAGACAAATTAAAAAAAATTACCTCATACTTCGGGATGAGATAAATTAAAAGAATTATCTTATACTTCTGGATGATACAAATTAAAAGATTCAAATTTTTCTCATGCTTCTTGATGAGAAGTATAAAAGAAATTAAATTGTTCTCATAAAACAGAAATTAATTGCCTTCATACTTCAGGATGAGACATATTAAATAACAAATAGATTAAATAGTCTACATACCACATGTGCAGCATCTCTTTCAATTAAAAAAAAACATGTAATTTTTCCTAAACCAATTAAACAATTAAAGCAAAGTGGTTCAATGAATAATAAATAATAAAGGTTGAAGTTGAAGACTAAATTTGTTTGTCTTTTAGTGATGGCCTTGTTTGAAGTTGAAGACTAAATTTTGTGATTGTGTTGTTGTGAGGGCTAAGTGGAAAGTGGTGGTAGGAGTAGAGCATGGTGTTGTTAACGTGTTGTAGAAAAATAGATACAGAGAATGAGGAAAAGTATAATGCCTCCAAGAAAAGTTCTCTATTCATTCAATGAGGGGTATTTATACATAGAGTAAGTGATACCCTTGGAGAATATTCCATGGGCATCCAAAAATTAAAATATTTATAACACACTTGATATTTTGTGATTTTTTTTCCTTTTTACTTCTTTTTTTTTTCACATTTGAGGCACCATCATCACAATCATCTTTCATGGAAGGCTAGTAAAGTTTATATTTCTTATATATATATGTATAGCAATGTCTCAGTGTTCAATAATTTTGACATAACTAGTGTCACTATGTCCATGTCCGTGTTAGAGTTTGTATTTCATAACATTCTATAAACTCTAGCACCCCATCTTATGAATTAGGGGAAAATTTCAAAAACACTCCCTAAACTTTGTTATGTGCACTTTGCCCACAAAAATTTTAAATTGTGTACTTAATTCTCTCAAAGTCTTAAAATGTGCACATTAACACTAATATATAACCGTAAAAACCTCAAAGAACTATAGCTACAGTCAAAATACAAAAGTAAACTTATCAAGATTATAGTATAGCAAACAAGTATCACGTATCATTTTCCACAAGGATTGGAATTAGATTAACTTAGAAGCAAATCAAACTAGTCACTAAAAAAATAATTGAGTATCATTATGAAAGTAATTGCAAGAATGTAAAAATGGCAAAAAGACTAAAGATGGCAACCACAACAACCAAGTAAATGAAATGTACTCAAATGTGCAATCCCTTATGGACTTCATTGTACATTACTTTCTCATCTAGTTCAGTTTACTAGGTATTTGTGTCACGAGAATTTCTAAATTAAGCTAATATCCCTATCGAGACTATCAACTCCTAATTTTTAGTTGATTAATCCCTTAACCCTAATTAAAACCCCTAAGGTTGCATTAATTTGTGATTTTTGAATTTCACTATTGGGATTTACGTCATCCTATCTCTAAGATTGCATGCAAGTCCTTCCAATTATCCCTAGGTCTAGTTCATTAAGTGGGTTTCTCAACCTCAATCAACAAACACCAGTCAAGAACAAGCATTCCAGACATACTCATTTATGAAAACAATAAAATTGCATAAGTGTTAATGAAATATCAATTATACAAATTCATCCATAAGTTCATCCCATTTGGGTACTAGGGATTAGTGTGTAAACATCAAAATAACAAAAGTAAAATGAAATGGAAACAAAAAAAACCAAATAGAACATGAACTCTTTAATCTCTTGTAGAAATTTGCCAAACTCGTATGGAATCCTTGGAGAAATGGATGGGTGGAGTTAGTGTTGCTAAGCCTTTTCTAGTCTCTAGTCATCACTCTAAGGTCTGGAAGTCAAAATTAGGTTATAAATACAGCCAGTTGGTATTTATACTCTCCAAATTGACAATAATGGCAAAGTACATGCCCAGTACACAGGACGTGTACATGGGGGTGTGCATCTCTTTGAATTGGGTGAAATCCTTCACTTTTATAATAAAAACCAAAGTGCACGGGTCCTTGATGAAAGTGCACAGGTTGTGTACTTCTTTGAATTTCCTTGTCTTCTCTTTTCCAATTTGATGAGTATGGCAAAAAGTTATACACCCCAATACACAAGGTGTGTACATGAATTCTTCTTAGAAAAAAATGTACATGGGCTTTGTACTTGCTTTCTTCATAAAATAACTCATGAAAAGTTCAGAATTAAACACCAAAATACTCCAAATGCTTCCAAATGTATTAAAGCAAAAAATCAATAAAGAAAGTATCTAAGTACCAAATCCAAGAAAAATGATCATTTAAAATATCAAAATCAAGCACAAAGATAAGTGATTTTTTCACTTATCAAGCCCAAAACTCCAACTTTTGTTAAAAATTTAACAAAAAAAGGCATATGCATCACAATGTTTCTCTATTAATCTTTCTTGTGAGAGAAAAATGAAAATAATAGGTAAGAATGGAGAAAATAGTGAGATACATATAACTTTTTTCTAGTGAAATTTTAACAGAAATTAGAGCTTAAGGGTAATATACATATTTTAAAAGTTTGAGTAGGTTAAGTGCATGTTTTGAAAATTTTGAAGGCAAAATACACATGACAAAGTTTATAAGTGTTTTTGAAGTTTTCCATATGAATTAATTGTGCCTTCTCTACCCCTTCCTTCACTATTACACGTCTCATGAATAGTCTTTCTAAACTCTTTTTGTAGAACTTTTCATTTCTAAGTTGA
The DNA here is from genome assembly GCA_022379115.2 of Bauhinia variegata. Lineage (NCBI taxonomy): Eukaryota > Viridiplantae > Streptophyta > Magnoliopsida > Fabales > Fabaceae > Bauhinia > Bauhinia variegata. The sequence goes on along the minus strand of CM039437.1, from coordinate 1,322,630 downwards.
AATTCCTTAGCAATTTGGCATTGTTATTTCTCTTAATTTGTTCTTCCATTGGTGCCCTCCAATATGTTGTTTCTTTCTTTGAACCATCTTCCCTAGCTTTGAGAGGTATAATGAACTATTGAATTATTATGCCTGAGGATTTTTCTTTTGGAGGTAGCTTACTTCCCATGGTAGGTGTAACATCCCCTAATTGGATCACTTAATTGAACCATATGTATGATTTTATGTGCATCATCCATATTTATATGCATGTTCAAAGCATTCCCTAATTAAATCTTTTGAATTGAATGGGTTATATGTATGTGGTTATACTAGTTATATTTTCAACTTTATGTGAGCAAGCATATGTGCATGTTGGTGACAAGTAACATGGACATGTGTAATTAGAATTATATTATTTCATTCATAAGGACCAAATTGAACAAGACTTTGATAACTAGTTGCACATTCATAAATAACCAAAAGTAGGAAACAACTAGTTGAAATGGAATGAGGGAACTAGACTAAATTAGTGGCACTAGAAGGACCTAGTCCTAAGGGAACCAAGAAGGCAGCAACTGCCTCCCCGAGGACCCACGCCACCCATCAGCAAATTGGCTTCCAAAAGTTTGCATTAGTTGGTCAAACAATCCACCAATAGGAGCATGCCACTAGTAGTCATACAACTCCATAAAATCATGATATTTATAAGAGAAATAAATACAATAAAAGGGTTGGAATAAAATAAAAATTAGAGGACTATAGAGAAGGGGAAAGTCGGCAAGTGGGAGCTGAAGAGGGGAGAAAAGAAAAATAAAAAGGGAAGGAAGAAGAGGAAGGCGTGGAGAAGAGAGGAAGAAAGACAAGAGAGAGAAAGCAAGCTTGTGTAACCAGATTGCTCCTAAATGAGTGTCACAAATGGATAGATTTAGTGTGTGAGTGTGGCATGAATGGATGTATATATATGGAACAATATGTGATGTGTGGAACACAGTGCAAGTATACACTATCAGTGTAGTGAGCAAGTATTCCTAGGGTTATCGTACACAAGGGATTATTTTTTATTACTAGAGTAGTATAACTCCAATATTGCTTAAGCGGTCGAATTATGATGACGACAACAAAATAAAATAAATTAAAACAGCATGAAAATAAGAGAAATAGATGAAGAATGCTTGGAGAGAAAATAAGGAATAAGAGCCTTGGGATTCAAATTTCACCACAATTCCTTTGTATAGACTTTCATGATTCAGTTATGACTTTCCACAATTATCAATAGCTAGCAAGGATTCCCTAATTTAATTAATCAGCCTTAGTATTAGGTCAGATCAATTCTAATTACAATTACTAACCCTGCTACTGATCTGTGCGAGTTGTAGCAACTATAATTGTATTAAGATCTATGGACATCCTTTTAGGGAGGTTAGGGGAACGCCCTAATTCCCATGTGACTACACAAGGTCCTCGGTACTGGTCTGTGCTCAGCTTCATTATGAATTTAACTTTTGTAGTCTAGATTAACTAATCTTTGGTCGATCTCATAGAAAACCCACAAATTTCCCCCAACTAATTGGCCAGAAAAGTCAAGAGTGAAGTGCAGAAAATTAAATCTTAATTGAATAAAAGATGAAATTGTCATAACATCATCAATCGTGTCTACACAAGAAATTGGGCTACATCTTAGCCCCTAGAAAAGAAATTAGTTACACATAGTATAACCTAAATACATAACATAAAATAAAGAAAACATGGACAGAATTAAATGGGGTAGAAGAAACGCCTTGCTCCTTGCTTGTGCGTGGTTGGATGGATGGTTGTTTGCTTCTCAGCCCTCCTTCCTATTTATAATCCCTCCATTCTTAGTTATACTCATTCTAAGACTCTAAGTTGCATTACAATTCTTAGTTATAATGTAATCCTGATTATACTTTAATTAGAATTTTATTTAGAACAATATTTTTTGTAGTCTTACTTGAATTATGACTCTTAGATAAATTATAACTTTAATTACAAAGTCACTCCTAATCATACTCTAACTAGGACATTAAATTCTAGTAGGGCTTAACAACTTCAATCCCACTCTCATTAGGATTCTTGAGAGTTTAATTCTTACGGCTGCATATCTCTTTTAGTTCCACTCCAACTAGGATTCCAAGTAGAGTTTTACTTGAATTAGGACTCTTAGCTGAATTACAACTCCAACCACAACATCATTCCCAATCATGCTTGAAATAGGATTCCAAATGGCTGCACACTTCCAAGACTTCAATCCCACTTGAACAATGATTTCGGAGAGTCTTCTAGGCTTGAGAGTTCTAATCCTTGTAGGACACTGCTTCCCAGAAGTCCACTTGGCTTAGAACTCTTCAAATTGCTCTGAAACAAGTCCTGGGCGCCACGGCGCCCATTGGCAGAATGGACAGGCTAAGTCTCTAGTAAATGGCGCCACGGCGCCCAAGCTTGGATGAAATTCTGGATTTTCTTACTTTGGCTCCTTTTGGTGCTTGGACCTGCAAAATAGCCAAATGACATTAAAAGCATCTTAATCTATATTAATTTGAGACTTAAATAAAAGGAAATTCATGCCAAAATGTCTATATAATTTACACTCATCATAACCCTAAGAGGTCTTGCTACTTCAATCACTTGAATTAGCCATCTAATTAGCCTCAAAAGGGAATGAAAGCTACCATAGAGACTTTGGAAGAAAAACCCTAGAGCTATTTAAGAAAGAATTGAGGACAAGAGGTAGTTAGTTTAATTCAAGCATGGGTAGTTGGTTTGATTCAAGCATAGGTTGTGGTTTTCTTTGTATGCTGAAAATTTTGTATTTCTTGCTATTGTTATGTTTTGTCACTTGTGTATTAAATTTAATGTTATCTTATGTATTTGAATGAATGCTGGATTGCTGTTTTTATGGTGAATTTATGCCACATATAATTACCTTGGATGAAAGCATGCAAAACCACAAGAGGTTATGAGAAGAGTATGAAGAAAGTTGTGTAACCTTGTATTAGGGATTTGCCAAAATGAAACCAAGGTGGCACCTATGGGCATGATGAATGATGACTGCCTCATGTGGGTGATTAGTGCCAAAAGGGTGCACTAAACATGTCTCGTCCCATGAACAAGCAGTGGTGCCAAAAGGGCGCACCAACCCATGTATGTAGTCAATAAGAATCCCTAAGCTTGATTATGCCTCTTTCTTTATTATTTCTTCAAATTACCTTCAGTTTATGTCATCTTTGAACCTTGTTTGAATGGACTAACTACTGAGAAATCATTGGTTTCTCATATTATTGGTGTTAATGATTTCATACAGGTGACAAAGCAAAAGAGGTAATTCAAGACTAATTGTGGCTGCTAGCTGTATTTTTGTAGTTGATTTATGATGACCTTTATGTGATGAACTTTTGAGAGTTATGTGATGTAATTTAAAGTTATGTCTTGAACATTATGAAGTGGATATTTGTTATATGTATATTATGTATTAAGGTAACTCCTAAAGTTAATGAACATAGACTAATGTACCTTGTGCTGAAATTCTGCTTTCTGGCCAGTTTGGAATAATGAATTATTAGTACTTCCAAACCATGAGATAATTACATGAAATTATTTTTCCTAAGCTCACGAGACACTATATTTCACCCCTACCAATTTTCAAGAGATTTGGTTTAGCCAATTAATACAGAAAAATCTTCAAAATTACACCTCAGGATTTTTACCGGGAGACAAGACAGTTTAAAAAATTTGCTTAATTGACCCACCAAAACAATGAGATTTTGTATAAAATTTTTACCACCTATTCTAGACACATTGAAATTGTATTCTGGAGCTTTTCACGATTTTTAGACATTTATACACTATGTTTCCATATTTTACAAAAACAGGGCAGCAAGCTGCCAGAAGCTGGGAGCTGTCCACTTGAACTATAAACTTCAAATGTACAATTTCCCTATGGAATTGAGATAAACAAAAGGTGTTTTTCAAAATTTTGGAAATTAAAATAAGATGTTACAGTAGGCAAGGCATTTGTTGTCCGTTTCTTTTGGTATTAAACTAAAGCTATCTGCTTGACTCCACATTTACCATTTACTTGCTTCATCACTACACTAAACAATACCTCACACAATGCATAAGGCTTTACTTCAACACATAATGTCAATTCAAGATACGCTAATGATCAAACATTGAATCTAAATTAGAGCAACTTATACAAAAATTATTTAAACACAATTAATAAATTGTCTTTAAAAGCCTATGATCCGTTGGTCTGGTGGCACATCCTTTGGTACTTTTGACCAAAGGGTTTGATGTTGTGGGTTCTATTCCTATTATGGACAGTGCCTCTAGGGGTGGGCACGGAATGTGATTTTGCTTGCTCTGGTCCCACAACCCTTTTAATAGTGTTTTGGATCATGATATTTTTTTTTTTCAAGTCTTTGATAAAATTTTCCCTATAATGTAGGAGACCCTCACCTTGTCTCCAAAGTTGTTTAAATTGTCAATATGAGAGGCAATATGTGAAGGAAATTGAAAGGAACAATCGCACCAAAAATTTGTCTTCAACAATACGAGGGGAGTAATTACATGACTTAACCAAGATAAGACCTTTCTTTTTTAACATTTATATAATATAATTTGCTTTTAAGATGTAATGATCAACCCATTCTTTTTGTCTTTGCTAGCCTTTCTTGATTCAAATGGCTAATAATTAAATTGCACAATGTATGAAGAGGACTTGTATGGCAGTGGTTTTGAAATGGTAAGCCTCTTATCTAAGGCTCTACAAATAGTTGTTCACAGATTCAATATAGATTTGTTCTTCCACCATTTAGCTCCTTGTATGTTCCAAGAGGGGTTTTTCTTCCACCAAAGTCTCTTCAAGCATGTTTGCTATTCTGTAGGCTTCATCTTTTACATAGTGTTCTACTACTAATACATGTTGAAACAATATAAGTATTAACATAGAGATGTGTATTTGGGACATATATTGAAACACTATTGGGATGAGACATAAAACTATATATCAATATGAGATTAGGAAGGAACAAGCACACCCTTGTCTTAGTCCTGTCCTAAAATATGATAGGGAGAAAAAGCTTGGAACAATATGGGACATTGAGACATTATTTGTCTCGTCCTGAAGCTATCCCAAACCCATCAAAACGGTATGAGACACCGGGATGTCCCATCCCATGCCCACCCTTATTCCCCTTCCCTTTCCCTAGCACTTCCTGCTTCTATGTAACCAAATAAATAAATAGTCTTTTAAAGAGCCTTTGAAAAATTTCTTTATAAATTACATTTTGTTTAACATTTGATCTATTTCCATCATTATCACAATTCAACATCATCAATCTTACAAATAAAGAGCCTTTTTTTTTTTTGCTTTGCTTTGGATATAGCAATATATAATTGATCATAAGTAAAGACAACCCACAACAAATACAAATCAACATATGCAAGAGATTGTCCTTAACTTTTATTTATAAATATAGCAAAACTCAGTGTAATTGGAAGTTGTCTTTTTTACATCTTGAAGGGAATCCTCTTATCTAAAAGAGTTATAAGCATTATAGGTATAAACTATATTGGAAATAGTAGGATTAGGGTTTTGAGTGATAACAATAATGCTAGTAAATGAAAGCCATGATAATTTCATTTATTGCTTATGTAAGAATATATACAACTTAAATAAATGCTTAGTTACAACAAAGGTGTTTGAATATTTGAATTTACAGTAGAACTAGGAGAACAACTAACTCATGACTAGAAGATAAGATGACAAGGCTTATTGGGTTGTTGTTGCCGTAAGTTTTGGGGAGAGGTATTCCCAACACACCCCTACAAGATTGGTCTACAATCAGCTTCATTGATCTTGGAAACAAGCTGTTTGTGTTTGGTTGCTAAGAGAAGCTTTGTGAGTAGGTCAGCAAGCTATTCAAAAGAGGGAAGGTGGTTGACAAAAAATTGTTTGGATTGGACTTGCTCCCTAACAAAATGGTAATCTAGTGCAAGATGCTTCATTTTAGAATAATACAAAGGATTGACACATCCATACAAGGTATCAATGTTGTCAGTGAAAATAATTGGAGCTCGTGTAAGAGACAAACTGAGATCTTGCAGATGGTTGAGCTAAAGGAGCTCAACAGATGTAGTTGCAATAGATCGATATTAAGTTTTTGTAAACGAAGGGGAAATAATGTGTTGCTTTTGTGATGTCTAAGAAATGGGATTAGAGCTTAAATATACAACATAAATAGAGGATGAGGTGCGATAAAAAAGGTTACTTCCCCAATCAGCGTCACAATAAGCAAACAAACAGAGAACACTACCACATCAAAGGATAAGACCATAATGAATAGTCTGCTTAAGGTACTGCAAGAGCCTTTTCAAGGTAGTGAGATAATTTATTCAAGAAAAAGCAACATCAGTTCTAGTGAAATTCAAATATTGCAGATAATCGATGATACACCTATAGAGAGTGACATTGGCTATAGAAGCATTATTATTAAGGAGAGCCTAAGAGGTACACGTAGGCATTTGGATTAGGCCACCATCCATGTCAAACTTTTGAAGTAGATGTTTGAGATATTTGTGTTAGTTCAAAATGAGACCTATAGGTGTAGGAATAATTTCCATGCTAAGAAAAAATTCAAGATACCCAAGATCCTTAAGAGAGAAACACCTAGCAAGAGCTTGCTAAAAAACATCTAAGAAAGAACATGAGTTGCCAATTAGTAATAAATCATCAACATAAAAAAAAAAAAAGGCATGAATTGCCCCATTGTTGATGAATAAAAAAAAGTGAAGAATCAAAATGAGATTTCTAAAATCCTTATTGAATCAAGAATGTCATAGATAGCCTTGCGTAACTTCCATATATGATTAGGAAAATTGGGATGAAAAAAACCTATAGGTTGATGCATGTAGATCTCTTCCTTCAATGTTCCATGCAAGAATGCATTATTTACATTCATTTGATGTAGAGTCCAGCTAAAAGAGAGCATAATTGATAACACCGACTTCATAGTTTGTGACTAGATAATAAGACTAAAAGTATCAAAGTAATCCACACCATATCGTCGGTGCAAGCCTTTTATAACAAGTCTAGCTTTATATTGGGTGATGGAGCATTTTTATTTCTCTTAATTAAGAAAACTCATTTGCATCTAATAAGAGAAAAATGAGGATTGGGGGAAACAAGTTCTCAAGTGTCATTGTTGATTAAACCATGAATTTTGCAGACATAAGTTGTTTCCATTTTGGGGATTTGAGAGCTTGCCTGACACATGAAGGTTCCAAAGGAGGTGGCAAAGGGTGTTTGGTGCTTAGCACATTTGGGCTTAAAGATGCTATTTGTAAAGCGAGTTTGCATTGAATTACTCTTAGTGCTTGAAGAAGTGGAGGTTGGAGGATGGGAATGTGATGAAGGAATAAGAGCAACTATTAGACATGGGTTAGAGGTAGTGTTGGAGTTATTTGGTGGTAAAGGACATGTATTTGGGCTTGGAGTTGTAGAGGTTGTGGCTGATGCTATAGAGGGAGTATTTGAGTTGTGCTAGGAGATGTGATCTATTGGGAGATGGATAGACTAGATTATAGAAGAGTTTAAGGCTACATTGTTGTTATCTGTGGGTTGTTGAGACAATAAGGATGAATTATTGGGAGAAATGATTTGAAATGGAAATTGATTTTTTAAAACATGTAACATGTCTAGAGGTATGAATTTTACATGAATTGGGATCAAGGCAAAAATAACCATTATGGGTTTAGAATAGCCTAGAAAAACACAAGGCTTGGATCCAAGTTCCAATTTGTTATTGGTGTATGGTTTGAGCCATGAAAATCATAAGCATCCAAAAGCTCGATTTTAATGTCATTTGTGTGACATTTGTATAGTTTAGAGAATGAAGAGTCCATGTAGGTGATGTACATGGCATATAGTTTATTAAAAAAGCAGTATTGCATAGTGCAAAAGTCCAAAATTCAAGTGAGAGGGATGCATGATATAATAATGTACATATGGTTTAAAGGAGATGACAATGACGACACTTAGCCATGCCATTGTGCTTAAGTGTGAGGGGGAGTAGTTAAATGATGTATTCTATGAAAAGATAAGATTTGAGAGCAAGAAATTCCCCACCATTATCATGTAGTTTAATACATTGTATGTCATCTGGATGCATAATTGCAACTAAAATGGTAGTCCATAGTTTGACAATTTTAGATGTACAGTAAAACAAAAAATCTATGCACAAATTCTTGGCTAAGTATATATATATATATACACACACACACACACACACACAAACATATATATGTGCCATGAATAAAATGTTACAATTTCTTTGTTATTGATTGTATGCATTTTGTTTATATATGCAAGAGTTAATTAACACATACTTTCTAATAGGTTGGACCTAAATGTGTAAGATGTGTTCTCCTAGACAAAAAATGGCTACTAGATGTGGAAGATATATAATCTCCTTTTCCTTATTAAGTTATGCCCTTATCATTTACCATTTCAATTGACAAGTTGGTTAAGTATTTAATTTCTCAAAAATTTGCTACTATAAAGAGTTGTTTTGAATTGAAATTGAAATTTTAGTCTTGGATTATTTGCAATTATTTGAGTAGAATGTTTCTTTAGGACAAATGCTTAATATGATCATGATATTCGTGTAAAATAAGTTTTCTATCATTTGGATCTTAAAATTAGATAATTCTGTCAATATATTATCATATCCTTCCTTGGCATCTATATTAATCTTTTCTTTTATAGGTTTTTTTTTTTTTTTTTTGCTATTGTAAGGCATTGCAAATTTATCTTGACATTTTTTGGTATTGTCCTTTTATGGGTATATATCTTTTAGTTGTCACTTCATTACAATACCTGTTTTGGTTGTACAATAGTTAAATTTTTGGCAATACCCTATCTCATGCCCACTGAGGCTATTGTATCTCATCATACTTCTGCTACTAACGAGATTTGTTCTCTATGGTTTTTCTACATCCTTTTAGTTTCATTTCTAAGTGTTAAAGAGATCAAAATGATCTTCATTTGACACTCAGAGAATTGATCAAGTACAAGTTTGAAGAAGGGGTTTGGGTTTTGTTACTAGTTTGGTATTACAAGACTTCACACAATAAGCTCTTTATCAAGTCAGTGAGCCTCCTACCAATTCTCTGTTTGTAATTAATATTTTAATCACACTTTTAGGTTGTTGCTTCCTTTCATTACTAATTAATATTTTAACATGAGTACTTTTGAGTTGGTAAATTGACTGAGCATTTTGTATAGGGTGGAGTAATGCAGACGCACGATAAAGAAACCTAAAAGTTTTTTTAAAAATTCTTCTGTGAGGAACATTCTAGCCACATGGCATGTCAGCAACAAGTTGAGCTATATTAAGCAAAAGGCTCATGTTTAATTCAAAGTTTAGTAATTTAACTTTGTTATAGTGTTTTGTCCTATAAGTTAATGATGTATAAATGCATATTTTCTCCTCCTGTTAACTATTCCTCTTTTCTCTTGACAAATAAGTTTCCATTTATTCTTATTTTCCTATTCATCTCTATGCTTTATAACAACATTTACTTGCTCTCTTTAATACCTTGTCCTTTATAACAAACAATTGTAGCTCCTAATGATCCACAAAGCCCTATGAGCATCTAAATTATGGAAGTTAAAGAGATTGGGCACGATATGACTTATTTCCAAGCTCATTCAATATATCTTTCTACTTCTTATTGGAATTTCTCTTCACACTCCTTACTCTTTTTACATTTAATGAGTTATTTCAAGAGTCTTTTGGTTCAACAAGTGTCTTACTTCTTTGTTCCTTGTACATCATGTCTGAAAACACATCAAGACATTGTAGATTTGATCTTCCTTGTAAAGATTGCTTTTTAACTTATGTTTCTTGATCTCCTTTCTCTCTATACATTTGATTGTGTGATTCAAGTTTCTTTAATTACATATATGTTTTAGGTGATATAAACACTAACAAAAAGGTTAATTTAGTGTATTAATAGTGGTTACAACCACTACTAATGCACTAATATATATATATATATATATATATATATATACTTGGCGAGGAATAATTATCCTTGCTTATTCCATCATTAATTAGCAAGGGAATTAATGAGGAATAATTTTCCTCACTAAATTACAGACCTCGCTAATTTTTTGCAACAGCTATATTAACGAATTTTAGCGAGAAATACTATTCCTTGCTAAATACCATTTAGTGAGGAATAATGTCCTTCGCTAAACTTTGCTTTTCTAGTAGTGAGGGATGTTATGCCTTTATTAAGCTTGTATATAATTTTAATGATTAACTCAGTCTTTTGCTAACTCTACACTACTTTCTTGTAGAATGGAAAGACAAGAAGAAAAAGATGGTGAATGCTAGAAAATTCATGGTGAGTGCCATAATTACTTTTAGGTCGAAGAGCAAAAAGAACAAAAGAGGTTGCATATAAGGAGGTCGACCCAATGGCTACAAAATTAAAGGTTAAGAAGGAGCTCAAGGAGAAGCAAGCACATGCATCTAGCCAAGCCCCCCTTTCATGCTATCCAAGAAGAAGAAACAACTGTATATTTAACTTTAAATCAACAAAGAAAGGGAGGTGTGATAAATTTGGAAGATCAAGATCTTGAGAGGATTGATGTCACCATGATGACCTTGGAGGAGACTATAATGGGCAGGGATGTCACCTCTACAGTTGTTCCTCATGCTTCCCCAACTAAGAAACCAACAAGGAAGAAAATAAAGACAACTGTCGAGAGAGAGGTCGAAAGTAAAGCCCCTAGTTTGAGCCTATTTCTTCCAGCCAAGCTGTGGACACTCCAAAAGGGCCATAATGCTTAAATCTAGTATGATATGGGAAGTCGGCTAAAGGTCTCTCTTGACTATCCAATTAAATTGTTCTTTATTGAACTGATTTCTACATTGCCAGGTCATGCAAATAACTCTTTATGGAATCTCAAATTTGGGATTGGACCTTTGGTTGATAATTATTACTTACTACCTTCGGATAGCAAGAGGTTACTTTCCACTCCCCCTAAAGATTTCATGCAAGATCTCTAACCTCGATTGGCAACTTGCCATGGTTCGTTGTGTCAAGGCTCGGGTAACATTCTTGAAGAATGAGACCATAACCATTCAGTCGAGCTAGCCATGCTTCAAAATGAGAAGAAAGAGGAGGCTAAGGTTTCTCACTTAATTTCCAAGTTGGCTACATTGAAGAAGAACTTCAAAGCTTAAGAGGAACAAATTATCAAGTTCTAAGCCGAATTGGCCCAAAGAAAGAGAAAATAAGCTTGGCAAAGATGTCTTGCAAGGTGACTGAGGAGAAGGTGGTCGAGGTCGAACATCATGCTAAGGATTGGGAGGTTAAAGTTTAGGGTCTCGAGGTAACAACTAAGAAGCATGTCAACTGAGTTGCCAAAAGAAAAGAACAGTGTGACTGATGTGTTACTAGAGCATAAGAATCTAAGGCTATGATTATAAAACAGGCTTAAAAGAAACTTGCTGCTACTTATATCAAGGGACTTGAATTGGGCTTTGACATTTGCTTGGAGCAAGCTTTAGTACTTCATCTTGAGCTTGACAAAGATGCGATAAATAAATAAATTAACCCATTTTGGGAAGTTAAGGATGAAAAAATTGTCAAAGTCCCTGAGGACTAGGAAGACAAAGATGAGGAAGAAAAATCATCCTATTTGATGACGATAAGGATTTTGAGATTAATAGTGGTGAGGGTTCTACTGACCTTGAGTCTTAAGATGAATAACTCTTGCACTTGTTTATGTTGAATTCTGAAATGTATAAATTTATGCTTAATTAATGATTAATGTTATTTCCTCTTTTTTCAAAGTACCAAGCTTGTTGTTCATAAAGTTTACAATTTTTGACATTTTATTCTACTCTTTAGTTTTTATTACCATGCTCAATTTTAACCTCGATATGTTGGATTTAACTTCAAATTTATGTATGAAAGATAACTATAAAATGAAATCAACCGTGCTCTTTAAGTAAAGTAATAGTGAGTTTAAAAAGATATCAAGTTGACTTTGTTTTTCATTCACATAATCTTCAATATTTATAGAGTAAGATAGTATAGCTTTAAGCTCATAATGTGCCAAGTATTTGGCAAGATTTACAGTTGTATAGTAGATAATCGGTAAGTTCCTCTGCCTAGTTATTTTGTTACTAAGAAAGGACTTTCCCAATTGAGGGCCAATTTTCCTTCACCTGGAGTTTGCTGAGCTAGTTGCGCTATTCGCAAAACTAAATCCTCGACTTAGAGCTGCCAAGGTCAAACATTTTTTTTGTCATAAACACATTCCAAAATGCTTTTGATGTTGAGCATCCTTAAATAAGCTTCTCCTCGTACTTCCTCCAAAAAGTCTATGTTGCTTAGCAAGTTGGTCTCATTTGTAGAGGGATTATATGATTGCTTTCGAAGAGATGGTTCACAAACTTCAACTAGTATCATGGCCTTAGTTCAATACATTAAGTTGTATGGGATCTGTCCTGTGGTTGAGTGCAGTGTAGTTAAGTGAGACCATAAGACCTAGGAAAGTTCATTTACCCATAGCCCTTTCTTAGCTTCCAACCTCTTCTTCAAGCCATTCAAAATGGCTTTATTATCTCTTTCCACCTGCCCATTTGGCTAAGGATGCTCAAAGGATACTGGGATCATGACGATGCCAAGGTTGACATAGTATTGCTTGAAGTGTTGATAAGTGAATTGCTTGTCGTTTTCAGTGACAAGCGTGCCTGGAATGCCAAATTTGCATAAGATAAAGTGAATAACAAATTTACAAACTTGTTTTGTAGTTATGCTTGATAAAGGTGTCACAATAGCTAGGGAGTCCAAATCTCACTCACGATCTAAACATATACTTCAATGTTTCCATCTTATTCAAGAGATAGTTGATAGAGATGTGTAGATATGCAAAGTACCAACAAACGACAATGTCACCAACCCACTAACTAAGCCTCTTGAGCAAAAGAAGCATGATAGTCATACTAGGTCACTTGGTATTAGATATACGAGTGATTGGCTCTAGTTGAAGTGAGAGATTGTTTGAATGTGTCCTAGGATCCTATCATTAGATGATTGTATTACGGCACACTTGTATCTCATTTTATATTTGGTAATACATTTATTATTTGTGCACTTTTATAATTTGATATAATAATTGTCCCAAAAATAGTTATAGTTATTCTTAAAATGCCCCCAGTCAAGTATTATTGGGAAAGTATAATAATATGTATGAGCCTAGTATGCACGTGACTAGCTAGTCTCAGCCAATGATTTCTTCTTTAATGGACTCAAGGAAGGAAACACATCAAACCAATTTGGCTCAAAAGCAACTCTTCTCACTGTCAATGATATACTAGGACTTAACACTCTTGGTATGACCATGTCTCGAATAGACTATGCACCTAAAGGTCCTAACCCTCTTCACTTCCACCCTCAAGGTACTAAGATCCTTCTAGTAGTAGAAGGCACTCTCTATTTTGGATTTGTTACCTCCAACCCATAAAACCATCTCTTCACCAAAATTCTCAACAAAGGAGATGTGTTCATGTTCCTAGTGGGCCTCATTCATTTTCAACTGAATGTGGGCAAGAATAAGGCCATTGTTGTTGTTGGTTTCAGCAGCCAAAACCCTAGATGTATTGATGTTGCTAATGTTGTGTTTGGAACCAATCTTTCTGTCTCTCAAGAGGTCCTCACCAAAGCTTTTCAGGTGGACAAGAATATAGTTAAGTATCTTCAAAAGCAGTTTCAGAAGTAGAAAAGTAAGAGAGGGATGAAACATTTTTCTTATTGGTGTTGAAATAGTACTTGATTTGTTTTAGGGTTAGCCTTATGGAATCATTAGAAGAACATAGGGTGTGCCTTATGTAATGATTAGAATAAAGTGGAAGGTCTATACATGTACCTTCCATATATACATGTTTGAAAAAACTCAGCAAAAAAATTATGTGCTTAATTATAAGAACTCTGTCGAGTTATAAAACATTTCCAATGTTAGTAATACTTTTACAAACATTAGTAATACATAAGTTCAGTTTAGTGTTAGAAATACTTTTATAAAATATACAACTCTAGAATACTTTCAGAAATATGTAATTCTAAAACATCTCTAATTAATTTAAGAATCACTAAGTCAAAGAATTTGCATATGATTTCAAGCCTAAACTTAGTAAACCAACTAATTGCAACCACGAATCCCCAATAAACCAAATGCCTTTCTCACATAGAAAAATTTACTTTCACACCTCATTTTGCACAGTCAATTATGTACTATATTTTTTAATTATGTTGTAAGGATAAAATTATAAAAAAATTAGAGAGATAAAATATATAAAAAATAAATATCCACAAATAAATATACAAGTCTTTCTACGGTGAAAATTCTAATAAATGTCGACAAACAATCGTTGTGACGGAGAGAGTGACATAATGAGATGAGACGGGGATGCGAGTTGGGCGATGGCATGGGGAAGCAAGGGTAATTTGAGAATAAAATTTAGAAAAAAGAAAAAAGATGGTGCTAGGTGCGTGCAAGTAGCAATGGCCTTCTAAACTCCTCTCGCTCTCTTTTTACCCTTAATGACAAAAATCAAGGAACCTATTACTACAACATTTTTGTTTAGCACCTGCCCTTTGAATAAACCTTTCAACTTTATTGAACGCACAGCAACGCCCCTCTTGTTGTTTTCGAGCTTTAATGTTCATAGTACCTTCACTCTCTCAGTATCTAATAGAAAGTGTTCAATTTTCTATCTAATAACTTGAGGTACCCTTATTTCACCTTATTCCCATTTTAACTTTAAAAATATTTTAGAACAATAAAAAGGCTTGCTTCATGATTCCTGGAGATATGGGTATGATTATAGTTGTTTGAATTGAAGTTTATGAATTTTTTTCTCCCATTTGGGAGGTGTGGTTATGCCTCTGGTATATTTCGTTTGGTAGCTGATATGGGTATCCATTGATATACTTAGTGTAGACATGACATTTTGTACAAGTATTTTTAAGATTTTTAAAAAGTATAGAAAATAAAAAAAATTAAATTTCTTTAATTTCTACATTTTATATATCTTTAGTTAAAAATTAAAAAAAAGAAAGAAATTTTCAATTTTCAGTTTGGCTCAATTTTTGTTTCCAATACATGTTAAATTTTTATTCCAGACTAAGTCCAATATTTATTTTGCATATCAAAGCCCAAAATGCAAGCAACACCAAACCCATGTCTAAATGGAACAAATACTCACAACGGGCATACCCATATTCTAAAGGAAAAAAACACCGAGCAGTAGAAAGAAAAGACATGTCGCGTACCCAAACAAGAGAGCAGAGGCGGTGGAGGTGAGCTCTCGCCGGAGCAACGCACAAAGGCGCAGTGGAGTAGAGAAGCAGAAAAAAAAGTGAAGAAATTTGTGGTTCAATTTTTCACTTTAAGGGCTAGGGTTTTCATCTCTGAGTTCTCTGGTTTTAAGGGTATGAGAGGTTCTCTAATTATCAAAGAGAAAGGGAAGTGGAAAAATTGAAAGAGCGTGAGAAGAAGAGGAGCAGAAGATAGGAAGAGGACTTAGGGATTTCAGAGAGAGGTAAAGATCGATTGAAAGAAATCGTGTGCTTCATCTTTTGATTCGGTGAGCTTGAAGATATTTGAACAAGACGAGAGCAAATTATTGACCATTAATTCCAACTGCTCCAGGTATGAATGCTCACTTTTATCCCCTTTGAATGTTTCCAAATATTGAATTCTCTGTTGTTTTCATTGGTTTTGCTTATTTGCTTTTGGTTTGTTTTGTGCGTAATAAGAATATGGATGTGATTCCTTAAGCTGAATGTAAGTGATGCTATATTTCTGTGGTGCTTTTAAAGCTGAATGTGAGTGATGCTATATTTCTGTGGTGCTTTTAAAGCTGATTTTGAACTTTTGTTTCTGATTCCATAGTGCTGATGAATGTGATTACGGTTGGTGCTTGAATAGTGGTTTTTTTTTTTTTTTCTTTTTGTGATTCTGTTTTAGGCCTCTTGGTCCCATGATTTGTGGCATCTTTTGATTTAAATTATTTAAGTTGGTTGCTTGGTATGGCTCTCAAGATCCATGAGAATGAATGAATGGCTAGAAAGTTGATGTGTTCTCTTTCTTTCTGAGGTTTCTTGGAGAATGGATGGGACTGAGTTGAATTTTTCTAGACCACTTTTACTTGTTTATGCTCTCTGTTATAACTTGAATGTCCCGATCCTTGAGGTGTGTGTGGAACTTTCAACATTCTGGCTTATGTTGTACATTTTACTCTTTGTGACATCCTTGTCTTCTTTTTGTTCCGTGTGATAAATACATTTTATGATGATGTCTTTTGGAAATATGTTAATTCTAGTTATAACTCTTAGATGCTTGCTGCCATTTTCATTAGTGATTTAGCCTAGACTTGTTACTGTGTCTGCGTATTAGGGGATTGACAGAGTATTTGGAAATTGGGCATATATGGGTTTCATGATTCATGCTCTACGTTTGGGTATATGAATAAATTCAATGATTTTGATTGTAGATCTGACTTACTGAATTGGTTACTGGTATCACTACTAGAAAATTGCGATTTAGCGAGGAAAACTATATTCCTCACTAAAATATAGAATTAGTGAGGAAATTCATTTCCTTGCATAGTTAAATTTTAGTGAGAAACACACCATTCCTCACTAAACTTTTAATTTAGCGAGGAATTATTTCTATTTTTTCACTAATTTTATTTAGTGAGGAATAAGGTGTCCCTCGCAAATGCCCTCACTAATTTTTTCATTTCAAAATAGAATACTTCAAATCCTAGGTAGAACGGCGTTGTTTTATATTGAAGCAAAAACAAAAATTGTGTTTCCTCCCTTCAGCCAATCTAGATATAGAAGAATGCTTAGGTTTCTTTGTTTCCCCAATTCCCAGTTTGGCATCTGACCGTCTCTTCCAAGACCTTTCTCTCTCTTCATTGCCCTTCGATTTTCCTAGTGACCATTTTTCTCTCAGTCCCTTCATTGCTCAACCACTAGCAGCAAAGATCGTTTTCTCTGTTCTTTTACAACGACTCCGTCACATCCTCCCCTTGTGAAGCTTGCTGCCTGGAGTGTGTCTCTCTCTATCTCCCTCTCGCCCTTCTCTTTATGAACTGAATGGAGAAGGTTCATCCTCTCTTTTCTGTTCATCTTCCCAAAATAGAGGTTAGGGTTTCATAATTTTCATCTTACCAAAATCTATATGCTTGAAATGAATATAGAGGTTAGGGTTTTCTTCTTTAGTATTTATTTTCTTGTTTCTACTTGATTTCTACCATCTTCAATGTTTTGAGAAAGACACTAACTGTGCTATGGAGTTAAAGAGTGGTTCATATGTTTGAGGTCAGAAAATTGCAGTGAAGAATGCTGTGCCCTGACCTCCCTTTGAAGAGAAGCACGTTTCATTTTTGAAAGGAAAAGTTTGAGAGTGTTTCTGCACATACATTTATTTTCTTAGTTATTTATTCTTTTACTCAATTTTTTTTTCTTATATTCATTTTCTTCTTCAATAGAATTTCTAGTTTCCAATAATGAGAAAACTTCAGGGACGTCCATGGAAAAGAAAAAAGGCTTTCTTTGTTCTGAAAAGAAGAGTTGCTTACTCTTCCCTTCTCTTTATATAATTATAACCCATATCCAGTTTTAAATCCTATAAAAATAGCTTTTAACTAGCCAAACTTTATTGTGTTGAAGTGAACAAATGATATACATAAACTTATGTTGTATAGAGATAAACAGTTGATGAATACTCAGTCAATTACATGAACGTTTTATCATTTTTACACATTGAATTTCTTCCAGCCAGAGAAGGAGGTGAGAGCTTTGGTTCTGATTTGCATTTGAAGAGCATGTGTTTTCTAATTGTTTTAGTTTATCCTCTTCAATTGCAGGGGATTGAACATATGAAATTATCTAACTATAGGACAGCCCATTACCCATGTATGGCATATGTTGAAGTTGGGAACTCTGACCCTCTGCTATTTAACTGGCCTTTAATGGTAAGGAACTAGTGGATAAGCAAAGATCAAAGTAGCCTAGCATCTATTTGATACATGCATTTATTTAAAAATAGAAAGAATTCCCCTAAGAGTTAGCTAAGACTAAAGTGAAAATGGAAAATTTTATGCTATTGCCAGCAAGGGGGATTACACAGGGTAGGACTGTCAAAATCTCATAATTCTAAGATTTATGTAACATAAATGGATCTTGTATTATAAAAGTAAAAATGCAGTTTATCATGGTAATTTGTCACCTTAAGATTTCTTCTGCCTTTAAATATGCTTATCATCCATGGATATCCTGCAAGATATCAATCTCATTTCTTAGACTCTCTAGCTGTCATATTTTCCTCCAAAATTTCGTTGCCCCCACTGCAAGTTCCATCCATAGTTATAGTTAAAACAAGCACATACCAAGTTAATTCAGCGGTTGTCTCAATTTTTATCTATGTTAAGTTACCTGTAGTGAGAAGCTGAAATCCCAGTAAAGAAAACCCTTGTACGCTTAGTACTTACATTGGAAACTACTGACCATGTAGCCGAAGTCTTCAATGCTTTTCTTAGTGCTTCTAGTCTTTCATAAACCTGGATTCGTAGTTGAATTATTTTCTTCTGCAAGAATGAGACAACAGACACTGAGTGTGCAGGGCAGCTTAGTACCAAGTTAATCTTTGATAGACATGGCCCTTCACAAAAACTCATTAGGTTTCTCTGCGGGCTTGTTTAGATTTCTACTCACATTCAATCTGTATGCTTCTTAGCAACTGCTATAAATCTTTGACTTAATAAACCAGACATAAAACTTGTGCAGCATGCACTACTTAAAAATTTGAAGGACAAAACAAGTTTCATTATTTAATCAGAGATTACTTTTTCTGTTATAAATTATTTGTCTTTCATTTCCTTTATCAATGTAAATTTTAGAATTTGTTCTCCTACTTTATACTGTGAGTAAAATTATGACAGTGAATAATCCTTTGATTTGCTTATCTTGAATCTGGTTATTTGATTCAGAAAACACATTACAGAATTTTAATTGGTACTAAATAATTGGAATTGCATTGAAGAAGAATATTGCTGAATTTTTTTAACTGTGTTTTAATATTATATGTACAAATGCATTTTGTAATGCTTCTTTGCATTATGGGGATTAAGATTAAATTCTTAGTGCAAAATTGAAGGACTAGATAAATACAAAGTCATAAGGAGAATATACTATACAGCATTTACTTAGTATTCAATTGCAATCTGATTCCCTCTTTTGTTATTGTCTATGGCTGCTATGTGAAGTAAGTTTCTCTTGGTGCAGGATACATTTGGGTTCTTATAAATTGCATTGCCTTCTACCTATGCTTCACAAACAAATTGCTTTTCTCTGTTCTCTATCTTTTCAAGTGCAAATTAATATAAGCTTTCATGCTTCCTCTCTGATATACTTGGTATTTCATGCATATTATGACTAAAAATTTGTGTTTCCAGCTTTGAATGTGGTGCTTTGGAGGTGAAATGGCAAAGGGTCTAATATGGGCTACAGCAGAGGATTTGGCTCGTAATAGAGGTCGAGTGCTTTCTCTATATCGCCAAATACTAAGAAGTATCAACTCTCCACAGTTGCCACTTAGCTTAGCTGCCAGACTAGCTAAGAAAGCAGAGGTGCGTGCCATTTTCTTGCTGGGTTCTGAGGAACGCTCGCTACATAATATTGATGACCTCATTGATGCTGGTGAATACTCTCTCTCCCTTTTAAGAAAAGGGGAAATCCCCAAGTATATCCAATGAGTAAGTTAACTCCCTCTTCAATTTCTTATTGCTTTTATGCATAAAAACCTATACACAACCTTTGCTCTTTTAGGTATTGGTTAAGTGGTGCCAGTATATTTTGCCCTTTATTTTTTGCATGTGAGATGCGGTTTTTTGAATTCCTGCTGCATTGGTTTTATTTATTGTTAGAATGTAAAATGAGGTTTCTATTGAACTCTACCTGGATTGTAATTCCCATCTAAAATTCTGGCATAAACTTTTGATACATCATAGCCACACTAAGCAGTTCTTTTGCCCGTTTTCAACAGTGCAAAAGTACCATTGCCTCTGGAGATTCTTCTAGATTGCAGGCATACATTTTTCTTCAAGGATTGCTTTTCTGTTTAGACCATCGCTTTAATTCAGTAATTGCAATCAAGAATATTAATTGAAGAGTGATTAATGTCAATAGAGTGCTTGTTTAAATGATGACATCTTTCAAAATGATTGAGCTGCTTATATTAGCATTTTTCCTGTAGTCTATGGTTCTATACTAAAATTGAAGGCATCCATCCTTCTTTGGGGTGTCTAAAGCATCTATGTTGGTTTCAAAACACTAGGTAGAGATTAGTTGTAACATAGATAATATTTCCCATTGGTTTTCTTGGCGTGGTAAGTAGGAGCGAACGTGAGCCTGAGCCTGATAATGCCAGATTTCAGAACATGACTTTCAGAAATAAAGATGGTACTCGAGTTTGAGATGATTGTTCTGCCTATTTTAGGTATTACTAAGTCTAACATAATCAACTTAAACTTTTTCTGTGGTATTAGAAAAACTGAAAAAACTGCAAGGCCATGTCCTATTAGATGTGTTAAGTTCGGAGAATATTTTGAAAGCACCTTTCAAATAATAATAATAATAAAAAAAAAGAAATATTGATAGGCGACCTGGAACTTAAAAGGGCTAAGCAACATAATATTTTTCATAGCTTGGACATTTGGCAATAGTAGAGAACCTCGAACCTACCAAAGTAACTAATGTAATTCACATGCAAAAGTAGTTGGAGTTGATTAGACAGTTTGAAAGCCTCAAGGAGTTTGGTCTCTGGAATCTTTTCCATAGCATATTTTCTTAAAATTTGTTCCTGTTTAGAGCAAGTTCATGCCATACTGTGATGGGTTTAAAATTGTGATATAACAAATTGACTTATCAATCTGTTTAAAATAATTTTAACCCATCCCAAGATGGCCAAGTTAGGCTGTCTTCTCACTGAATAAGGGTTTTCTCTCGATCTTGAATTTCTAGGATCAGCTTATGCTTTGAATATTGATTGCAAGTTTATCATAAGAGCTGTTTCTGTAATCATACACTAATGAAACCATTTAGATCTTCTCTCTTGTTAATTGAAAAGAGAGGGGTCAACTTGCAGTATGAATGGACCAGTAACCATTGGCTACTAAGTTGAGACCTTGTTTTCGTTTTTTATTCATTAGTCGTTCTTTCATCTATGCTTAGTGATACAGCTGAAAAGGGGGAAGCCAGTGTGACAGGGCCAAGATCCCTACAGCTGTATGTGAGAAGGGGGGTGAGAAAAGAGCAAGAAAGGGGCAGGTGACGTGGTAATGATTGGAGGTTGATATATGGGTAGTGGTCACCTAGGATATTTGGTCAGTTAACTTTTGTCTTTTTTTCTAGTGTGGTGATTGGGATATTTTTCTGTGGAGGGCTACGGTCTGTGTATTAGCTAGGTGCTTTTATCTTTTTTTAAGCTGTAAACCAGCTGCCATAGCTGGTGGAGACTATATTACTCTTAAATACAATAGCGCAGACTCTTGATTCCTATCAATTGGTTCGACCTATTGGATCCCTTAGAGCATTATGGAGTCAAGAGTGGAGCCTTTGGAGTGACAACTTGAAGTGATGAGGAAAGACCAGGATGCCAAGTTTAGGGCTGCTGGAATGGGAATGGAGGACGTTAGAAGGCGTTTGATGAATCTGAAAGAGTTGAAAGAGGGGGTGGATGAAATGAAGACAATGTTCAAGGAATGGATGGCGGAGCAAGGGAGGAGCTCAAGGTAGAGGGACACTAGGAAGAGGGTGGTTGGCGCCAACCTTGTTAGTTGGTGGGTCTAATTCGTCCCAAGGAGAACATGGGGACCCAAGTGGTGACAGTAGAGATAGAGTCATAGATGTTGAAGAGGAGGAAGAGGGCGATGACTTGGACAAGTTGAAATCTGCCTTAAAAAAATTGGAGCTTCCTGTTTTTGATGACTTAGACCCCTTGAGTTGAATATTAAGGGCAGAAAAATTCTTTGAACTGCAACACACACTCAAGGAGCTATGGGTGCTATTAACCTTCGTTAGCATGGAAGATAGTGCCATCTATTGGTTCTGTTGTTTGAAGAAGCGGATAGATTGCTTGACTTGGGAGACTTTGACAATTGAACCAATGAAGAGGTATGGGGATACCATTGATTGATGGCAGTCCCTACGAGAAACTTTCGGGGCTCAAACAAGTGGATGGAATTGAGGAGTATGTGTAGGAGTTGAGATGCTTTTGCGTCGGTGGCTCACCTACGACAGGATCAGATTTTAGGATATTTCATGAGTGGCCTCGATGACTCCATCTGAAGGAGGGTGAGGACTCATGATCCGATGGATGTTAACAAGGCGATGAACCTTGCTCGCTTGGTAGAAAGGGACCTGTTTTGTGAGGCAGTGGCATCGTAGGTGAATAGGATGGCGAACCCAGACTTTTCGAGTGGATCCAGGAGTTTTGGAGGAGACCAGAAGAGATTTGGGCCTTCGGGTTCTTGAGTCACCAACCAGGCCAACAACTTGACCCGGGTTCAGCTTTCCATGGAGCACCCCAATTACCTGCAAAAAGGGACAGTGAACCCAACCCCATCAGCATTGAGCTAAGCCTTGTCTCCTAGTGCTTCGCAAGCCACAGGCGGCAGGTTCTATAAGGTACGCCACCTTCCCTACCATGAGTATATCAAACGAAGAGAAGAGAACATGTTTTCAATGTGGGCAACCATTCACTCCAACCCATCGTTGCCTTGAGAATAGCCTGAGGGTAGTGATTTTAGCTGATGGCGAAGATGATAGGTGCGAGGAGGAACTAGCAATGGCAGAGCTGACGGGGCTGATAGAGACCAAAGGCAAAGGGATTATGGAGGAAGGAAACATATTACAACTCTCAAAGAATTCCTTGGGCAGTGTAACTGGACCCAAAACCATCAAGCTTTTGGGAATGGTAGAGAACATGAAGTGATGGTGATGATTGACAACAGTGCTAGTCACAATTTTATTTAAGCTGAACTAGTAGAAAAGCTCAGGTTGAGGACCAAGCAAACCCGAAGATTCTAAGTATGGTTGGGCGATGGACATCAAAAGGGGGGGGGTCCTTGGGGTCTATGAGTCGTTGATTTTGTCAATGGCAGGAGTAACGGTGAAAATTGATTTCTTCATTTTTTCTTTTTTTTTTTGGGTGGGGTTTTTGGGGGGGGGGGGGGGGTGTGGTTTGTGTGGATGTGATTCTAGGAATGGCTTGGCTGAAAACCTTGGGAGATGTTAAGGCAAACTTCAAGGCGTTGAAATTAGAGTTTGATCACCAAGGGCAAGGAGTTATGATTTAGGGTGACCCAACCCTTTGTATATCTCCCATCTCAAACAAATCTCTGTTGAAGGAAAAGGAGGTAGAATTTAGAAGGATTGTGTTTGTTCTGGATAACAAGGAAGTAGGGGGAGAATTCAATCCCTGTTTGATCAGTATGGAAGTTAGCAAGCTGTCCAGGGAACAGGAGAGGGATTTAAATGAATTGATGGCCATTTATGAAGATATTTTTGCTGAACCTCAGGGGTTACCACTGAAGAGAATCCTTGAACACACCATCCCTTTGTAGTCAGGTACCAATCCCATTAATGTGAGGCCATATGGATATACTCACTACCAAAAAAATGAAATAGAAAAATTGGTGGGAGGAATAACACAGGCTGGGATCATTAGGCCAAGTAACAATCCTTATAGTAGTCCTGTTCTTTTGGTGAAAAAGAAAGATGGTAGCTAGTGGTTTTGTGTAAATTACAGGGCACTTAATAAGGTTACTGTAGAAAATCAAGCCCAACGGGCTGTGTAGATAAGGCTGTGAAAATAGGATTTATTAGAGATAATCATGTAGGAGATTGAGGATAATTAAATCACTCAATCAAGGAAATCAAATCCCTTAATTTTAGGGATTTCTCTGTTGTACTTTGTAGTATATATTTACTACCCATCTCAATAATAAATCATCACTTTTCAGAAAACTACATGGTATCAGAGCCAACCCTAGACTCTGACCTATCCGCCCTATCCTCTCCTCCTTGCCGCCGCTGAAATACAGCAACCTTAGTCTCAATTCCGAGACCCCTCTCATCCTCTCCTAATGGCCGATTCCGACCAAAACTCCACTACCGGAGGCTCAACCTCCAATCCCATCTTTTCCTCAACTCCAGCCACAACTCTTGAAAATACTGTGGCATCTATCACTCCTCACAAACTCAATGGCCAGAACTACCTCCAATGGTCCCAATCAGTCCTCTTGTTCATTAATGGCAGAGGACGTGAGGACCATCTCCTTGGCACAATCCATCCACCAGCATCAACCGACCCCGCTTACAGAACATGGAAGGCAGAAAACAATATGGTCATGTCATGGCTCATCAACTCCATGACCACTGAAATTGGAGAAAATTTTCTCCTATATCACACTGCTCATGAGATATGGGAAGCAGCCCTGGAAACCTATTCTAGTAGGGACAATACCGCAGAACTATTCCACATTGAAAGCCTCCTCCATGACCTCCAGCAAGGTACCAATTCTGTTACCCATTACTACACAACCCTCTCCAAATACTGGCAGCAGCTAGACCTGTTCGAAACACACTCCTGGAGATGCCAAGAAGATAATTCTCGATACAAGCAAATTGTTGAAACCAAGAGAATTTTTAAGTTCCTCATGGGACTTAATAAATCTCTAGATGAAGTACGGGGCAGAATTCTGGGCTCAAAACCATTACCAAGCCTTCGGGAAGTGTTCTCTGCGGTTCGTAGGGAAGAGAGCAGGCGGAAGGTCATGCTTGGAACACCAGAACCAGCTCCTTTGCTGGAAAGTCCAGCTTTATCTGTTGCATCCAATGAAGCTGAAAACACTATGCCTATTGCTCTTGCTACCCGAGGCACTCCTCACCACCAGGGAGATGGCAAACCTCGGAGAAATCGCCCTTGGTGTGATCATTGCCAGAAACCAGGGCATCTAAAAGACACTTGCTGGAAACTGCATGGTAAACCAGCAGACTGGAAGCCCAAAAACAACCCCGAACGTCGCAGCTATGCTGCCACAGCTAGTGGGAATCCATTCACTCCGGACCAGCTTCAACTACTTCAACAACTCATCAGTAAAGCTGGGCAACCGAATTCCTCCTTGGCCCTTCATGCTTCTCAAAATCCACAATCTTGGATCATTGATTCCGGAGCCTCTGACCATATGACAGGTGATAGAACTCTATTTTCTTCTTTTGTGCACTGTCCCAATTTTGCCATTGTTCGCATAGCGGATGGTTCCCACAAGACAGCCATGGGACATGGCACTATCACAATTTCTCCACATTTTAACTTAACATCTGTGCTATTTGTTCCTACTTTGGATTGTAATCTGGTATCTGTCCGAAAACTTAACCAAAATCTACACTGTGAAACTAAGTTTAGGGATGATTTATGTGTTTTCCAGGACAAGGACTCGGGGAAGATGATTGGCAGTGCTGAATATGATTCTGCCAGCCGCCTTTACATCCTCAAATCCAGCTCCACGCCATCCAGCCATCTCTCTCAAGGCCACTCTATCTAGACTAGTTTTCCTTCTCAGCCAAGCAATGAAGAAAATATTTTGCTATGGCATAACCGGTTAGGACATCCAAATTTTTTGTACCTCAAACGGCTGTTTCCAGCCTTATTTAATAAAGTCAGTTTTCGCTCCATACAGTGTACCACTTGTCAATTATCTAAACATGCTAAATCTCATTATCCTCCTTTATGTTATAAACAATCTAAACCTTTTTCCCTCATCCACGGTGACATATGGGGACCCAATAAAATTAAAACTTTGACTGGTGCCCGATGGTTTCTTCTATTAGTTGATGACCATACTAGAATTAGTTGGACTTTTCTAATGAAGAACAAATCGAAAACCACTCAAATTTTCCAAAATTTCCACAAAATGGTCCAAACACAATTTCAAGCTACAATCCAAGTTTTTAAAATTGACAATGCCCGTGATTTTTTCAATGATTCCCTTGGGTCCTATCTTCAAAATAATGGTATTGTTCACCAAAGTTCATGCGTTGACACACCACAACAAAATAGTGTTGCCGAACGCAAGAACAGACACCTCCTTGAAGTTACCCGATCTCTTCTTATTTCCTCTAACACTCCAAAACATTTTTGGGGCGATGCCCTCCTCACAGCCACCTATCTTATCAACCGTATGCCTTCTCGGGTCCTCAAATTTCACACTCCTATACAAATTCTCCTCAATACATACCCTAGCACTCACCTTATCTCCCAGATTCCCCTTAAAGTTTTCGGGTGCACTGTCTTTGTACACATTCAACCCCACCAACGTGACAAACTTGATGCCCGAGCCCACAAATGTATCTTCCTTGGCTACTCTCCCAACCAAAAGGCCTATAAGTGTTACTGTCCTTCCACTAGAAAATTGTGTCATTCTATGGATGTTACATTTTTTGAAAACAAACCATTTTTTCCTAGTTCTGTGATTCAGGGGGAGAATAATCCTGTTATGGAATTGGAATCACAGAACTGGATAGAACCAACACTAAATAACCTTCCCACGTACCCAATACTTGGCCTAGAACCAGCAAACACTCCACTCCCGCATTATCCCCACTCTCCAGCTGATTATACCAGCCCAGAACTAGCATCCCAGCCACCTAAATCTCCAAATAAATCCCCTGACCTTCTGGTGTATTCTCGGCGGAAAAGGCAGAATCAAATTCAGCCAATCCAAACATCAACACCAGGTTCAGCAAGTCCTGAACAGACACAAGAGCATTCCCAAACTAATCCTGGTAGTTCAGCAGTGGAAAATACAGGTAAAGAAAGTGATTTAGAATGGCCTATTGCACTAAGGAAAGGGGTAAGGCAGTGTACTCAACACCCTATACAGAACTGCCTGTCATATTCCAGGCTATCACCTGAATACCGAGCATGTACAGCTGCCATAGACCAGATTCACATTCCAAAAGATGTGGAGGAAGCCTTACAGGACCCTAAATGGAGAGAAGCAACTCTGGCAGAAATTGAGGCACTTGAAAAAAATTAGACTTGGGAGATTACCAACTTGCCTCCGAAGAAGAAGACAGTGGGCTGTAAGTGGGTATTTACTGTAAAACAGAGAGCAGATGGCAGCATTGAAAGATTCAAAGCCCGATTGGTAGCAAAGGGGTACACTCAATCTTATGGTATTGACTACCAAGAAACCTTCTCCCCGGTTGCAAAATTGAATACAATTAGGGTGATCATATCCATTGCTGCCAATCTGGACTGGCCTCTACTACAGATGGATGTCAAGAATGCATTTTTGAATGGAAACCTACAAGAAGAGGTCTACATGGATGCACCACCCGGGTTCGAACATAAATTGCCTCTTGGGAAAGTGTGCAAACTGAAAAAGTCACTCTATGGGCTGAAGCAATCTCCCCGAGCTTGGTTTGACAGATTTACCAAAGTATTGAAAAATGATGGCTATACACAAGGACAGGCGGATCATACTCTCTTCATTAAACAAGCAGAAGAAAAAATTGCCCTATTAGTGGTCTACGTGGATGATATTGTCTTAACCGGGAATTGGGAGGAAGAAATCAACAAAGTTAAGAAATTGCTGGCTACAGAATTTGAAGTCAAGGACTTGGGCCATCTACGGTATTTCCTAGGCATGGAGGTTGCTAGATCAAACCTAGGGATAACAATGTCACAAAGGAAATATGTGCTGGATCTTCTCCGTGAGACTGGTATGCTAGGGTGTAAGCCAATAAACACCCCTATGGACCCAAATACTAAGCTCACATACAGTGCAGAAGGGAAGTCAGTAGAACAAGTAAGATATTAGAGACTAGTGGGAAAACTGCTATACCTAACTCACACTCGACCTGATATTAGCTTTGCTGTGAGTGTGGTAAGTAGATTTCTTAGTAAGCCTCAAGAACAGCACCTCAATGCTGTACACAGAATTCTGAGATATCTAAAAGGTGATCCAGGAAAGGGGCTATTCTTCAAAAAGAATACAAGCAGGCAGGTTGAAATCTACACGGATGCAGATTGGGCAGGCTCTCCTGAAGACAGAAAATCTACTTCTGGGTATTGCAGCTATGTGTGGGGTAACTTGGTGACATGGAGAAGTAAAAAACAACTTGTGGTAGCTTGCAGCAGTGCAGAGGCAGAGTTTAGATCCTTAGCGAATGGGATCTGTGAAGGAGTGTGGCTCAACCGATTGCTGTCTGACCTAAGGATTAAAAATACGGATTCTATAGACATCCTATGTGACAACCAATCTGCCATAGCAATTGCCAAGAACCCCATCCACCATGACAGAACCAAACATGTGGAGATTGACAGACATTTCATCAATGAAAAGGTGGAAAATGGCAGCATAAATTTGGAATACGTTCCTTCAAAGAATCAAGTGGCAGACATACTTACTACAGCACTACATAAGCCTACCTTTGAGGAATTGAGTTCTAAATTTGGAATGATAAATATTTACCGTTAGGCTTGAGGGGGAGTGTAGAAAATCAAGCCCAACGGGCTGTGTAGATAAGGCTGTGAAAATAGGATTTATTAGAGATAATCATGTAGGAGATTGAGGATAATTAAATCACTCAATCAAGGAAATCAAATCCCTTAATTTTAGGGATTTCTCTGTTGTACTTTGTAGTATATATTTACTACCCATCTCAATAATAAATCATCACTTTTCAGAAAACTACAGTTACAGTTCCCGACAAATACCCCATTCCTATGATAGAAGAGCTTCTAGATGAGTTGCACAGGGCTACGTATTTTTCAAAGATCAAGATAGCATCAGATTCGGGTAAAAGAGAAAGATGTATAGAAGACAACTTTCAGAACTCACCATGGGCATTACAAGTTCTTAGTCATGCCTTTCAGCCTCTCAAATGCACCAGCCACTTTCCAAGTAGTCATGAACAAGACTTTCATGCCTTTCCTTCGCCAATTCATTATAGTTTTCTTTGATGACAGTTGGGAATATCACCTTAGCCACTTACGAACAACATTAGATACACTCAAGTAGAATAGCTTCTTTGCTAACCAAAAAAAAAAAAATGCCAGTTCGAACAGACAACCATACAGTATTTGGGGCACATCATCTGAGCAAAAGGCATCCAAGTAGACCAAGAAAAGGTCCAAGGGGTTTAAGGCTGGCCAACACCTAAGTCAGTTGGAGGAGTAAGGGAATTCTTGGGTCTAATCGGGTATTATTGAATGTTCATCAAGGACTATGGTAAATAACTAAGCTGTTGATTACACTGTTGAAGAAGGGAAAATTTGAATGGGGTGAAGAGGTGAAAGTTGCTTTCTAGCAGAAAGACAAATTACCCTAGTGTTATCCATGCCAGATTTCAGCAAGCCCTTCGTGATTGAGTTTAACGCTTCGGAGAGGGGCATAGGGGCAGTATTGATGCAAGAAGGAAGGCCATTGGCTTATTTCAGCAAGGGGCTATCCGATCAAGTCTTGAACTAGTCTGTTTACGAAAAGGAATTGATGGCCTTAGTGTTAGCCATACAGCACTGGAGGGCATATTTGCTTGGGAGGAAGTTTGTAGTCAAGACTAACCAGAAAAGCCTTAAGTTTCAATTGGAGCAAAGGGTTACTACCTCCAATCAACAGGATTGGTTGGCAAAATTACTAGATATTTTTTTGATATTGTCTACAAGGTAGGGAATAGAAACCTAGTTGTTGATTCTCTGTCCATAATGGGTGATGAGGGAGAGCTTTTGGCCTTGTATAGGCCTTATTGGGTGGAGGCGGAGGAATTACAACAGGAGGTTACGATTGATCTTGTGTTATCTGAGGTGGTAAAGGAATTGGAACTTGATTGATCTTGTGTTATCTGAGGTGGTAAAGAAGTTGGAACTTGACCCTAACGCCCTAGATTCACTCTAGAACAAGGTTGGTTGTTCTACAAAGGGCAGCTAGTAATCTCTAAGAATTGTAAGTGGATATCTATGCTTCTGAAGGAATTTCACTCTACTCAAACAAGGGGCCATTCAGGTGTATTGAGAACTTACAAAAGACTGTTAGCTACTTTGTACTGGCAGGGTATGATGAAATCTGTTATGCAATTTGTGAGAGTTTGCTGTGTGCCAACAACATAAATATGAAGCCAGATCACCAACAGGGCTATTGCAACCTCTCCCCATTCCTAAAGCTATATGGGAGGATATCAATTTGGACTTCATTACAGGCTTGCCCAGGTCGAAGGGATTTGATGTCATAATGGCGGTGGTAGACAAGTTAACCAAAGACGGCTTTTCATTGCCCTCAAGCACCCTTTTACAGCTCAAATAGTGGCTGCACTTTTTGTTAGGAAGTAGTTTGGTTACATGGTGTACCTAGTTCAATTGTTAGTGACAGAGACCCTGCCTTCATTAGCAAATTTTGGTCAGAATTCTTCAAAATTCAAGGGACATCAGTTAAGATGAGCACGGCCTATTACCTCGAGACATATGAACAAATTGAGGTATTGAATAGGGGCTTAGAAACTTGTTTTTCTTTTGAGCAGCCTAAGAGTTGGGCAAACTGGTTACACTGGGCAGAGTATTGGTACAATACAACTTTCCACAGTGCAGCCGGCAATACTCCTTTTGAATTGGTATATGGCCGAAGACCACCCACCCTTCTAGGGTTTCTACCAGGGGAGTGTTTGGTAGAAGCAATGGCTAATGATTTCTAGAATAGAGATGAAATCATCAAACAGTTACAATACAACTTGCAGAAAGCACAGCAACTATTGTGCACATATGTAAACAAGAAACGAAGGGATGTCGAATTTCAGGTGGGTGATTGGGTGGGTATATTTAAAACTGAGACCTCAGAGACAGAGTTCAGTAGCCGAAAGGATCAACCCCAAACTCTCTCCAAGGTATTTTGGCCCCTTCTAGATTGTAGGCAAGGTGGGCAATGTGGCCTACAAGCTGAAACTACCAGAGAGTTCAAAAATTCACCCAATCTTCCATGTATCCCAATTGAAGTTAGCAAATGGGACCATCACTGCTGACCTTGACCTTCCTATAGATTTGGAAGAAGAAATTTCAACAATTGTACCTAAAGAGGTTCTGAAACAAAGGGTTATCACCCGAAACAGTGTTGCAATTCCTCAAGTGCTTGTGAAATGGAGAAACCAGCCTCTATCTGAGGCAACTTGGGAAGATGAGGTTATTCAAGGACAATTTCCAGAAGTCAGCCTTGAGGACAAGGCTGTTTTACCCCCGGGAGATATTGATAGAGCTGAAAAAGGGGAAGCCAGTGTGACAGGGCCAAGACCCCAACAGGTGTATGTAAGAAGGGGGTGAGGAAAGAGCAAGAAAGGGGCAGGTGACGTGGTAATGATTGGTGGAGGTTGATATATGGGTAGTGGTCACCTAGGATATTTTGTCTGCCAACACTTTTTTTTTTTTTTTTTTTTTTTTTTCTGTTGTGGTGATTGGGATATTTCCCTTTGGAGGGCTATGGCTTGTGTATTAGCTAGGTGCTTTTATCTTTTTCTAAGCTGTAAACCAGCCGTCGTAGCTGGTGAAGACTTTATAACTCTTAAAATACAACAATGCAGACACTTGATTCCTATCACTTAGCCTCTTATGTTTATATTTCATTGGCTCCTTTTACAAGAAAATTGTGCCTTAAAAATTCCTTAGATGCTTCCCTTCTTCTGTGACCCTCAAAACAAATGTGATTAGATGTCCCAGTTTTCTTCAGTACTGTATGTAGGCTTTAAGACTTTTCAAGGATAAAATTATCAAAAAAAAAAAAAAAAGCATAATTCTGTTTCTGACATTTTATGGGATAATTGATTATGTTATGCTTCATTATGTCTTGAATTAGTCCATGTTTACCTGCTGAACAAGTCATTGTCTTTTCTTTATGCAGGCAAGTGGCATAAAGATGCTTTCTCAGGCTGTTGTTGCACTATGGGAGATAATGATACATGAAGGGATAGAAAGAAGCTAGAATGAATAATGCTCTTTTCATCCTATCCCTCTCATTTGTTTTTCCTATTGGGTAGCTATTAGGTACATGAAAGTAAGTTTTAAATAATGCCTACACGATGCTTAGTTTTGTGGTTTACCTAAGGAGCTTCTAATTTTTTTGGGTAGAATGGATTCAGTTCAGCATATAATCTTGTAAGAACTCGTTAACTTCAATATATTAGTGATAAGATGCAACAACACCGCATCTTTATTCTAAACTGTCGAATGAAAGATCAAATGGGAATTTTTGCTTCCCAATGAAATTCTGGGGCCAAATATGATAAATAAGTATTAATACTTTGATTTAAGAAGCTGCAGAAAAAGGAAAGAAAATGTACGAGGAAGAGAAACAGAAATGAAATCAGGAAAAAAAATTTACTGCTCAAATAAAGACGGAATAGCTTTAGTTAGCTCTCCTCTTTTTTCTACGTCCTCCCACGCCTATTTTCTCTTATCCCAGATAGAAAAAACACACAAAAAAGTAAGTACAGGAATTGATTACCAGAGAACAACAAACTCTCTTCATCGAAATTTTATCACCACTACCTGTAGAAACCTTGCTATTCTATTTTCTCCTGTTACGTTCCTCAACAAATAGAGTAATTATGTACACATAAATATTTACAAAATATATATTTTTTTATGGTTTTTTAAAATATCTCTCCAAATATAATTAATATTTTATTTCTCTTTAGTTTTTGAGTTTTTAATTACAATAACCAAATCAGAATGTACTTTTGGTTAAGTTTTGAAAGGTATTTTTGGTTAAAATTTTTAACTTTTAAAAGAAAGATTTCTTGTACGAGTAAATAATTCTTCTTAACACTTTATCCTATTTTTTAAAGTCAACTCATCATTTTAAAAACTAAAATAAATAAATAATTCTTTGTGATAAACTTGCTGCCCAAGTTTCTTTTATTCACGTTTTGGGAAGATAATCTGTACTGTTAAGCATGGGTCGTCTCTCCGTGCTCCTCTGAACTGCATTTGGACACAAGCTGTATTGTTAAGCATGGGCTCGCCTGATTGTGTTAGTACAGGTCAGCTCAACATAAAGCAAGAGGGAACATCAGCAGAAATTGCCTTTGAAACTATTACCCTTCAGACCAACGGGTATAAGAAAAGTTGCAAGCTCACGCCTCATGCAATCTAAAATCAGACATCCTTGGGCCACTTAAACATCTGCCTAGGCCTTGCTTTCTTGGACTTCAACTCACGGGCTTCCAAAATTTGCAGATCAACTAAAATGCAATCCAACTTTTAGTGATTGCTAGGCCAAAAATAAATTGTTAAGATGAATAACTATTAGGTAAAGGGAAAAGCATAAGAGACAAAAACCAAGACACCATAAACTCAAAGATATTGCAGACAAGGATAAAAAGAGCTATTCAAGTGGAAGAGCTGATAAAAAAATTCAAAATTTTTTCCTCCAACAGTTGTACTCCAAAAGCCTATAAAAAGGGGAGAAGACTTCAAGCTTTGCAACAAGAAAGAAGTCATATTGCATATAGGGCTTTTCAAAGTTTTCTTTTCTCTTCATCTTCATGCACCAATACTTCTATTTGGGATAATTTTTCTGGTGTATTGGGTTTATTGGGAAATTTGTTAATTTAGCAACACTTATATGTACTTCATTGCCACATCTTGTAAATCATTTCTTTGTAAAGGCTTCTAGCCTACATACACATGGTTTGTAACCTTTGCTAAGGGTAGATTTAGTCTGAGAGACTTAACAATTGTTGTAAAGGTTTTGGTGTATCCTAAAAAACCAAGCTTAGTAAGAGTTATTAAGGTAAGAGGTTGTTGGAGCTCTACAAACTAGTGGAGATAGTGAAGAAACTCTCTCAAAGGTGTTTGAGAGGAGTAGACGTAAGTTATCTTTATTTGTGATCGAACCACTATAAATTATTGTGCTATATCTCTCTTCCTTACTCTTTTACTTTCAATATTTACTTATTTTCAACTCACCATTTGATGGATTTCTGATAGGTTTCCCTAATTGGGAGAAACCAACAGTTAATCCAACACACGAATCGTCTTGAAATAGGTTAACAAACAAAGGAGCTTGACCTCGAACGCAACCTGCCGTTGGAACCAAAGCTATCAAAGAAGCGTGACCCTAACCGCGATCTGCCGGTAGAACCAACACTATAAGATGTAGTTCTTTACCCAAGAACAAAAGGAAGCTCTCACTATGAGATATATCAAATTATCATTCATAAAAAGTCTTTGTTGTTTTTGAATTACAATGGTCCTATTTATAATACTAAGAGCTAAAACCCTAATAGACTTCTACCCCAATAAGACTTCTACTCTAATAAGACTTCTACCCTAATAATAAGATAAACTCTTAAAAAGAAATAACCCACAAGAAATTATCACTACTTGGGGAACTAAAAGACATTGTAAACATGACTTAGGGAATTAAAAAGGTCATCTGAAAATTAAGCACAAAAATTCCTACGAAAATAGATAGAAAAATAAGAAAGTTAGATTTTATTTAATAGCCAACTTGGTCCAACTATAATGGGCTTTTAATCTTCATAAGTGTAGCCTATGAATGCATCTTGGACATGCTAATTGGGCTCTTTCAATTTGCTCCTTAGTTTGGGCTCAAATCCTCTTCTTCAAATTGTAGGAAATTGATCTATTTTGGTGCAGCCTCTACTTCATGTTGGACTTCTTTCTCTTGGATCTCCATAATTAGGCCTTGTAATGCTTGCTTCATTCTCTTTGTCTTGGCTCTAGTTATGGGACCTCTAATTCCTTGTAGGGGATGTTTAAGTTGGCTAGCTAGATCTCTATCATTCCATTTGTGTTTAAGTATCATTATGTTATATCAGGTTTGATAACTTCAAGGTTTTTGCTCAAACGTAAAATCAAGCTTAATCTATTTTAAACTAAGTTTAATACGTTGTGCTTGATTCTGATCATATATACAAATTTTATTTTTCAAAAATTTTCTTAGTGTCCTATTCACCCTTTTAGGATGAAAGTGCAGATAAATGTGTCTTACAGGGGGTGAACAGGACTTAGAAAATTTTTACAAATAAAATTTGTATGATGCAGAATCAAGCACAACATGTTACGCTTAGTTTAAAACAGCTTAAGCTTGGTTCGAAAACCTTCAAGTTGTAAAATGTGATATAACCGAATGAAGCTTAAACACAAATGATAAGTTGAAAGTAAGTAAATGCTAAAAATAAGAGTTAGGGAAGAGAAATGGCAAAGTGATTTATAGGGTTAGGTTACAACAATGATGACCTACATTCATTCCTCTCAAAGACCTTTGAGAGAGTTTCTTCATTATCTCCACTGGTTTGTAGACTTGCAACAACCTTTTACAACTTCTCAGCAACTCTGTTTGAGCTTGGTTTTTTCAGATATACCAAGAACCTTTATAGCAACAACTAAGTCTTTCATAGACTAAGTTTAACCCCTCTAGGGTTACAACCAAGTGTATGAAGGCTAACAACCTTTACAAAGAAATTATTTAGAGATGTAACAATCAAGCATAAAAACGTGTTGCTATTATAACAGATTTTTCAGAATGTCCAATACACCAAAAATAATATTTTAGATAAAAGTGTTAGTGTATGAAGATGAAGAAGAGAAAAATGGAAACTTTGGGAGCTCTAGAGAGTATGTGCAAATGTATTTTCTTTTTTCCTCTGTTTAGATATGTGAGTCCTCCTCCTTTATATAGATTTTGAGAAAAATTGATTATTGGAGAAAAAATCCTAACTACATTTTCCACTTGAGTGGTCCTATTCTCAATTTTTATGTGTTTGCAACAGTTTTGTTATTATTAGTTGGATTTTTGCTTTAACCTTGTAATACTTCTCCTTGGGCTGATGCATGTTGGGCTTCTCAATATTTACCCATAAGTTTTATTGACCTGTGTGGGCTAGCTGTTTTTCACTCTTTGCTTTTTGCTACATTAGGTAGTCGTTGGTCTCTACTACAAAGATCTTGAAGGCAACTTTTGCAAAATTGATAAGCCCATACTTGACAGCATTTTGTGGCTCAATAAAGTGGGGTTCAACTTTTATATTTTGGCCAAAAGATTAACAACTTTTAACCAACCTTAACAGCCATTTAGTACTATTAACTGCAGTCCCTCAAAGCTGAATTCTGCACTTCTATAGTTTTTTTTTTCCCACAAAATAATTTATAATAGGTTGATGTTGCAATGTAAAACGAGAAGAAGAAAATTTGAGTTGTTGTAAATTGTGTATCGACAAACTTGAGCAGCAAGTTTTGTAAAAAGAATTTACTTTGTAAAAGTAAAAAATTCTTTCTTTCTGGAAGATATTGGACCAAAAATAATTTTAGGAAGTGAATTAAAAAATACTCATTGGTTTGGTTAGAGTAACAAACAAATTTAGAAACCAAAGAAAATATAAAATACTAATTTTATTTAGGGGGGCCATTTCTATTAGTTATTAAAATCACAAAATATATATTTTGCAAAATAGAAATTTTTCCAATAAATTTAAAAATATTTTTCTCATCAAAATCAATTAAGGGGATTGATAAAATTTCCTTGAGCTAACATTCTCCCGCTTTTTGATGATGCCAAATATTTTGAGATTTGCTTGAAATAATCTCTCCCTAAAATCATGCTCATCCAAAATAATTTTCAAGAAAAACTTAGTATATATATGTGTAAAAACATGATAAAAAATTTTCAAGAGCTCCCCCTTAAACTGACGTAGTCTGATTTTCAAAAACAACTTGGAAACAAGCATCAACTGTAATCAATCAAGTATAATATCCAAATAATGTCCAAATGCCATATATCCATAAGTATCGTAATCT
The DNA here is from genome assembly GCA_022379115.2 of Bauhinia variegata. Classification (NCBI taxonomy): domain Eukaryota; kingdom Viridiplantae; phylum Streptophyta; class Magnoliopsida; order Fabales; family Fabaceae; genus Bauhinia; species Bauhinia variegata. Next base: position 1,285,666 of record CM039437.1, on the reverse strand, counting down.
AGTATGGTAAATGTCTTCCCTTTGCCACAGCAAAAAGAGGGGAAATAACTAACAAATCCATAATTGCATAAACAATAATCAAGCATAAAAACATTTCAGTATTCGAAGGTGAAGAAATCATACCCAATTCACTTCTCAAAAAGCAAAATCTTTCTTCAACCAATGGTTTAGTGAAGATATTCGCAATTTGTTCTTTAGTGTATATGAAGTGAAGTTCCATATCCTTTTTTAGAGTATGACTCGTAGGAAGTGATGCTTGATATCAATATGTTTGGTTCTTGCATGTTGTATTGGATTTTTAGCAATATTTATGGCACTTGTGTTGTCACATAGATTGAAGTGCATTCTTGGATGATTCCATAGTCTCTAAGTTGTTGCTTCATCCATAGAACTTGAGCACAACATTGACTAGCTGCAATATACTTTCCTTCAACAGTTGAAATTGAGACACTTGTTTGCTTTTCGCATTGCCAGCTTACTAAGGTATTTCCTAGAAACTGGCATCCTCCACTCGTGCTTTTTCCGTCAATCAAGCATCTAGCATTGTTTGAATCTATATACGCAACCAAATTGAAGTATTAGTTCTTGGGATACCATAATCTAACAATTTGAGTCTTAGCCAGGTATCTAATTATTCTTTTAATAGCTTGCAAATGAGTTTCCTTAGGCTTGACTTAGTATCTGGCACAACAACATACACTATATAGAATATTAGGCTTGCTTGTAGTGAGATAAATTAGTGACCCTATCATGCCTCTATACAGCTTTTGATCATAAGCTTTAGCTACATCTTTTGATGTAAGCTTGGCTGTAGTAGCCATAGGGGTTGACATCCCCTTGTATTTTCCATTCCATACTTCTTAATAAGCTCCTCGGTGAACTTTGATTGATGGATAAAGATGCCATCTGAGAGTTGGTTAATTTGAAGTCCAAGGAAGAATGTTAATGCTCCCATCATATGCTCATTTCAAATTCACCTCTCATTAGCTTCTTAAAACCCTTGGACAAAAGCTCATTAGTAGCACCAAATATAATATCATCAACATAAATTTGCACAACAAGAATATCATCATCAAAAGTTCTAGTGAAAAGAGTAGTATCAACTTTTGCTTTTGAAAAATCATTTTTCAACAAGAATGTGCTTAGCCTTTCATACCAAACTCTTGGAGCTTGTTTAATACCATAAAGTGCTTTAGACAATTTGTAAATGTGGTTTGGAAAATCCTCATTTTCAAAGCCCAGAGGTTGTCTAACATAGACTTCCTCATTTATAAAACCATTTAAGAAAGCACTTTTCACATCTATTTGAAAAACTTCAAAATTTTTGTAACAAGCATAAGCAAGCAACATGCAAATAGTTTCAAGTCTAGCAACTGGAGCAAACATTTCATCAAAATCAATTCCTTCTTGTTGACTATACCCTTGAGCTACCAGTCTAGCCTTGTTTCTTACCACTTTTCCTTGTTCCTCTAGCTTGTTTCTGAACATATATTTTGTTCCAATCATGTCTTGATGTTTGGGTGGTGGAACAAGTTTCCAGACTTCATTTCTTTCAAATTGATTAGGCTCTTCTTGCATAGCCATGATCCAAGACTCATCTTCAAGGGCTTCATCAATCTTCATAGGTTCAACTAAAGAAATGAAGTAAGAATCTGACTATATTTCTTGTTGAAGTCTTCACTCCTTCATGTATATCTCTAATCACATCATCAAGCTTATGATCTCATTGTACTTATTGCTTGTATGGAACATTTTCTCTATTTGATAGTTCTTCAAGTTGTATAGAGACTTAATTAGCTTCATTGTTCTGATATGAATCATGTATGTCATTTGAAGCTTGATTCTTATCAGGTAAGCTTGGTTCCTGAAAATCTTGATTTTTCTCAAAAGCAACTTTGCTTAAAGGAAGATGGTTAGATTCATCAAATACTACATGCATGCTTTCTTCCACTCATCTGGTTCGCTTATTGTAAACTCTATAAGCTTTACTAGTCAATGAGTAGCCTAAGAATATGTCTTCATCGGATTTAGCATCAAATTTGCCCAGGACATTTTTACCATTATTGTGAATGTAGCAAATACAACCAAAGGTACAAAAATAACTTACACTAGGCTTTCTTTCCTTCCATAACTAATATGGTGTTTTCTTTAAAATTGGTCCAATCAAACAGTAGCTTTAAAATATAGCAAGCTGTATTTACAACTTTAGCCCAAAAATGTTTTATAACATTATTTTCACAAAGCATGGTTCTTGCCATTTCAACCAATGTTCTATTTTCCTTCTAACAACCTCATTTTGTTGAGGTGTTTTAGGAGAGGAGAAATTGTAGATTCCATGGTTTTCACAGATATCTCTAAAAGCTTGATTTTCAAATTCACCATCATGATCACTCCTAATAGAACAATTTTCAAATCAGTTTCATTTTCAACTCTTTTTGAAAACATCAAAAGTTTCTTCCTTATGAGCCAAGAAGTATACCCATGTAAATCTAGAATAATCATCAACTATTACAAAGTCATATCTCTTTCCTCCTATGCTCAAAGTTGACATAGGTCCAAACAAGTCCATATGAAGGAGTTCAAGTGATATCTTAGTCAAGAGCTCCTTCTTACTTTTGAAAGAAGATTTTGTTTATTTTCCTTTTTGACATGCAACACAATTAGTATTATTTTTGAAATGAAGATTAAGAAGTCCAGAAACAAGCTTCCTTTTTGACAGTTTTGAAATTAGCTGCATATGGGCATGACCAAATCGTCTATGCCATAAAGAAACATTTTCAAATTGAGAAACTAGACAAGTTCTATTTTTGAAAGAAAAATATTTGTTGGACACTTTATAAACATTTAAATGTCTATGTCCTTCAAAAAGGGTATCCCTTCGATTTAGGTCTTAAACAATGCATTTACAGGATTGAAAACATACCTTTTGACCTAGGTCACAAAGTTAGCTTATGCTCATCAAGTTGTTTTAAACCTTTCACATAGTAGACATCCTTGACAACAAGATTGGGAATGAGTTGGATTTTTCCTACACCAGGAATTCTTCCTTTGCTATTATCTCCAAACCGCACATTTCCCATGTCTTGCTCATGAAGCTCTACAAACTTTGTTTGTCCCAAGTCATATGGTAAGAACAACCACTGTCAAGGTACCAGTTTCCTTTCTATGACTTAGGTTGCTTCTGTCAAGTAAAAAATCAAGCTTAGGTACCTATGCTTGTTTGGGTCCTTGGTAGTTAGTGACATAAATATTTTTTGGAACCCAAATCAATCTATATCTTTTTACATTCTTCTTGTAATTGCATTGATAGGCATGATGACTAGCCTTATGGCAATAGTTATAAAAAGTTTGTGAAACCTTAGTTTTCACATTAGGATTTCTATATCCTAAGCCAACTTTTTAAAAAGATCTATGCAGGTCATGCTTTTGCATCCCTACAAGCTTATCAAGATTTTGTTTGCCTTTGACAAAATAGGCTAAATCGTTTAAAAGTTCAGCAAGCTTGTTTTTCAAAGCTTCATTTTCTAAATGCTGGTTTTTAGAAATATTTCTTTTTGTTGTAAATCCTCAATAAGCATTTTATCTTTCTTAGAAATAATACAAATTTCATTAAGTTCTTTTTCAAGAACCTTGATTTTTTGTTTTCCAGAAGAAAGTTTGGAAAGAAGTTTTTCCACACTATCAACAAGCTCATCATATGCATTAAGTAAATCCTCATAAGATAAGGGTAGATCATCTACCTCATTTTCTAAGTCACTATGATCAGACATGGCGATGAGGTAGATTTCAGCTTCATCATCACTAGATGAGGTGTCTTCATCACTCCAAGCTACAAATTCCTTTTTGTTGTGTTTCTTTAAGAAGTTCCTCTTCTTTGAACATTCAGGTGCCTTATGTCTAGGTTTCTCGCATTTGTAGTAGATTATGTCAACTTTGTCTGCTTCTTTCTTGAACTTGTGCTTGTTGCTATCATCTTTGATATATTTCGGTTTTTAGCCAGCTTTGCTGTATGAAGCTTGCTTCTTGAATTTCTTCCTTTGCAACAACTTGGTGACCTTCTTGGAGAGAAGTGCTATATCATCATCACTATTATCATGTGAGGATGAAGATGTGGCAGCAAGAGCAAAGTCTTTTTCCTTCTTTTTGGCAGCTCTTTTCTCTTTCTTTCTCATAATTATTTTTTCAGCTTCTAGTTCACCACGAAGCTCAGTATCTTAAGTTGGTGATTTAGCATAATGCTTGAGTATGTAACCTTTTGTATCCCGTTCATTGGAGAGACACTTAAGGAGCTTCTTTACTTGCTTCTTTTGTGTCAGATTTCTACCCAGTATCTTAAGTTGGTTTACTATGTGAAGAAATTTGGTAAAGTATTTTTCTATGGGTTCTCCTTCTTCCATGTGGGACAGTTCATATTCTTCAGCATAGATGTCTATCCTTGATTATTTGACCTCATTCGTTCCTTCGCGTATGCTTTGTAGTCGACCCCACATTTCTTTTTGTGGTGCTACATGCTAAAATAATTTCATATTCTTTTGAGCATACATGCTTAATGAAGCTCATTCAGTATATTCAGCTTCATCTTTGGGAACTCTCCTTCCATTAACTTCTTTGGTTCGATCTTCATATCCATTTTGTACAATGCTTAAGAGTTCAAAGTGATTTGAACCTAAAAACATCTCATACAGTTTCTCCAATGGTTGTAGAAGGTTCCATCAAAGAATGGAGTCTTGTTGCATGAGTTGCTCACCTTGAAGTCTAATGAGTGTGATTTGTATAGATGTTTTTGTATGAATTCCCTTGCATTTAAGTCCCAAATTAAGGTAAATTAAGATACTTTTAATGCCAATTATTATTTTGCAGGACACAAGCTTCGAAAGGAGCCAAAAGAAGAGCAAACAGCCTGATGTTAAGAGCCTGGCGTCGTGGCACCACATTCCAGAATGCACGTTGCCTTTCAGTGTCGTGGCACCCTGGAACCTTTCCTTTGCGAAATTGAAGACTTCCAAGCTAAGTGAACTTCTGGGAAGCCGTGTCATGCAAGGATTAGGACTCCCAAGTTAAGAAAACTCTCTGGAGTTCCAGTTTGAGTCAAATTGGAGTCCTTGAAGCACAGAACTACTTGGAATCCTAGTTGAAGCAAGATTAAGAATGATTTTTGTGACTAGGATTATAACTAGATTTAGAGACCTAGTTCGAGGAGGACTAGGAATAGGTGCATTATAAATAACCAGGGAGGAGAACATAACAAGGAGGACACGGCTTGGTAGCTTTGAAGAGGCAAGGAGCAAGGCTTCACAAGACTTTCTTCTACTCCTTTTTATTTTCATTCATGTTTACATTCACATCCATTATGTGTTTGAGTTGTGTCATGAGTAACTAAATTCTTTCTAGGGGCTAGGATGTAGCCCTATCCTATGTATAAACTTGATTGATAATTTTATGAAATTTCCATGTTTTATGTAATTGAGGTTTAATTCTTTGCACTTCATTCCTTGATTGATCTAGTCAATTAGTTAGGGAAATTGTGGGTTTTCTATGAGACCGAGAGGAGATTAGTTAATCTAGACCACGAAAATTAGATCTATAGTGGAGCTAAGGACAGAGATGTATCGAGGATCTTGTGTAGCCGCATGGGAACTATGAGAGTGACCCATAGACCTCCCTAAAGGGAATCCACAGAACTTAAGGCAATTGCAATTATTACAATTTGCATAGGGTTGGTAATTCTAATTAAATTTAATCTGACCTTGAGAGAGGCTTATTAATGTGATTAGGAGTCCTGGCTAGCAATTGGTAAAATTGGAATTCATAACTGAATTAGGAGAGTCTATACATAGGATTGTGGTGAAATCTCAAACCCTAGGTTTCCATCATCTATTTTCTTCACATCTTACTTTTATTGCTATTTGTCTACTATTTTAATTATTGCTTTTCTTTTTATTGCTTTTGCTTTCTTCCATCACTAAATTTTGACTTCTTGAGAAATACCAGAGTTTTAGTATTCTAGTAATCAATTCACAATCCCTTAGGTACGACAACCTTGGAATACCTTGCCAGCTACATTGATAGTGTATACTTGCACTATGTTTCCAACATCATATTTCACACTCTAAATCATGCACATCAAAGTCTTCCATAATTTTCTATACAACCTAGGATCTTAACTCAAAGGATGTTAGTCCAACTTTATAGAGCCCAAGGCTTTGATACCCAATGAAAGTGCAGATAAATGTGTCCTAGAGGGGGGGGGGGTGAATAGGACTCTTAAAAAAATTTTGCAAATAAAATTTATATGATGTAGAGTAAACACATGTTAAGCTTGGTCTTAAACAATTTAAGCTTGATTTCGAAAATCTAGAAGTTGTAAAATGTGATATAATAAAATGAAGCTTAAACACAAATGATAAGCTGGAAGTAAGTAAATGCTTAAAATAAAAGAGTTAGGTAAGAGAAATGACACAATGATTTATAGTGGTTCGATCACAATAATGATGACTTACATCCACTCCTCTCAAACACTTTTGAGAGAGTTTCTTCATTATCTCCATTGGTTTGCAGGCTTCAAACAACCTTTTACAACTTCTCAACAACTCTATCTGAGCTTGGTTTTCTAGGATATGCCAAGAACCTTTACAGCAACAACTAAGTCTTTCACAAACTAAGCTTACCCCTTCTAGGGTTACAACCAAGTGTATGAAGGCTAATAGCCTTTACAGAGAAAGATTTAGAGATGTAACAATCAAGCACAAAAACATGTTGCTATTACAATAGATTTTCCAAAATGTTCAATACACCAAAAATAATATTTTAGATAAAAGTGTTGGTGTATGAAGATGAAGAAGAGAAAAAAGGAAATTTTGAGAGCTCTAGAGAGTATGTGTAAATGTATCTTCTTTCTTCCTCTGTCTAGATATGTGAGTCCTCCTCCTTTATACAGACTTTGAGAAAAATGGCTGTTGGAGAAAAAATCCTTACTAGATTTTCCACTTTAGTGGTCCTCTTCTCAATGTCCATGTGTTTGCAGGATTTTTGTTATTATTTGTTGGATTTTTGCTTTAGCCTTGTAATACTTCTCCTTGGGTTGATGCACATTGGGCTTCTCTATATTTACCCATCAATTTTACTGACCTGTGTGGACCAACTGCTTTTCACTCCTTGCTTTTTGTTGCATTAGGTAGTCGTTGGTCTCTACTACAAAGATATTGAAGGCAACTTCTGCAAACTGATAAGCCCATACTTGATAACATTTTGTGCCCCAATTAAGTAGGCTTCAACTTTTATCTTTTGCCCAAAGGATTAACAACTTTTAACCAACCTTAACAGCCATTTTGTGTTGTTAACTGCATTCCCTCAAAGTTGAATTCTACACTTTTGCAGTTTTCTTTTCCCACTAAAAATAATTTATAATAGGTTGACTTTGCAATGTAAAACGAGAATGAAGAAAATATGAGCTGCTGCAGATTGTGTATTGACAAACTTGAGCGGCAAGTTTTGTAAAGAATTTGCTTTGTAAAAGTAAAATCTAAAAGATATTGGACCAAAAAATAATTTTAGGAAGTGAACTAAAAAATACTCATTGGTTTCGTTAGAGTAACAAAAAAAAAAAAATTAGAAACCAAAGAGAAAAATAAAATACTAATTTTATTTAGGGAGGTATTTCTATTAGTTATTAAAATCATAAAACATATATTTTGCAAGATAGAAATTTTTTCAACAAATTTAAAATATTTTTCTCATCAAAATCAATTAAGGGAATTGATAAAAATTCTTTTGAGCTAACATAGGACTCATATATCTGTATTTTCAATAAACATCATTTCAGGGGAATTAATTATGGCCCTCCTTTAATACCACCCCTCCCTCTGCCCACTTAAAAAAAAAACCCAAAATACCTAACATACCCTTTACCCTAAAACCCATCAGCCCCCTCCCATTAATACCCGTCGTTGCCCCATCCCCCTTCATCTTCTTCTTCCTTTCATCTCCATCCCCATCCCCACTACCTCATTTTCTTCTTTCATTGTCATCTCCTTCTTCTATTTTCATTTGGTGGAACACAGATCTTGAGGTAAGTTGTTCAATGTTATTTTGTTCTTAAATTTTTTTCTGTCTAAAATGTTGGTAAGCTAGTCCATGGAGGAAAAAATGGCAACAAAGGTGTGGGATTGGAAAACGGCTCTATAGAGCTACCTAGACTAACAATTAGCTCTATAGATCCGTTTGGAGTGCCAAATGACGCTATTTGACACTCCAAATTGTCCTATAAAGCCATTTGGGACTCCAAACAAGCATGAAGAGTCGTTTGGCCCTCCACCACACCTAACTTCATTTGTTTGAATTTTATGTTTATTATGTAAATTGACCATGTAGCATTGTTGCAGATAAACATGGCCAGGACCAAAAACCCAATTTATAGAAATGTTGAACTAGTTGAGGAGCCTGAGAATGTGGAACGTCAATTGTAAAGAGCGGGTCAGTCATAGGCATGCATCGATTGCTGGCAAAGAGGATCCAATACACAATATTCGTCCACTGGCTCCCTCTGATGACTCAGATACTGCAGAGGAAGACGAGGGAGCAGGACATGATCACATAGTGGACATGATCTAGAAACTTGACCTCCTAATGGCTCTAGCCCCTAGTGGTCCGTATGATATTTCAGTGCTCAAGAGGTATAGGCACATTACACGACATGTATAGACGGGTAACCCGGTAAGTTATCACAATTATAAAATACACATGTATAATCATTTATTGTTGTTTTGTTAAAATATGGATCTAACAAGCTATTGTGACAACACAAGATCGTCTTCTTTTGAAAACTGTCATACATGGTAATAAATTAAGAGCCGTGTAGTATGACACAATGTTGGAGGAGGTCCGCCATATTGTCAGGCATTCATGGCTAAAGCCATTGATTTTCTTCGATTACTCCATGGTAGATAAGGCATTGTTGGGTATATATATTGAACGATGGCATGCAGACACCAACATATTTCACCTACTTGTTGGCGAGATAACCATCACCCTGGATAAGGCATTGTTGGCTGCATTGTATTTGTGTCAACCTTGACACTAAAGGTTGCACTTGGGATAATGTGCGATACCCTAGGGCTCCCACCTACACCTATACTTGAGGAGTTGGATGCCAACAAGAAATTGACATTCTGATTCGATAGTCTACTAAGGGTTATCAGTGGTCACCTTAAATAGAGCATGTGGGCCTATGCAGTGAGGGCCACCATGCTATTTGTGCTGGGATGCACGGTGTTTGCTGACAAATCCTCCACCTCTATGCGAGTAGAGTATTTAGAGCTGTTGTGAGACTTAGATGCCATTGCTGATATTCCGTGGGGGGCTATTTGTCTCACCCATGTGTATAGGCAGCTAGGCTTTGCTTCTAGGCATAGGGCAAGGCAGGTGGCTGGGTGCTTACCGCTTGTATTAGTATGACTTATCCATTTTAATTTTAGGCTACATAATTGCTTATCTTGTCGTGTTGACTAACTTGTTTGTGCATATTTACAGGCATGGATATATGAATACTTTCCAGGTTTTTGCATTTAGAGAAATTAAATATCAAAATCAACGAATACAATCTTCATAAATAGAATAAAAATAGAAAAATGAAGCAATATGAGCAGTAACGGGAAAATCAAAGTTCAAATGGCTCTATAGAGCCTTTCATCACTAAAAACTGGTCTATAGAGTTGTTCAACCATCAAAACGGCTCTACAGAGTCGTTTAACTACTAAAATGGCTCTACAAATCCGTTCAACCGCAGTAAAGACTCTACAAAGCCGTTTTTCATGAAAATGGCCCTACAGAGCCATTCATCACCAAAAACAACTTTATAGAGCCGTTCAAGTGCTTGGACGGCTCTAATTGCTCTATAGAGCCCTTTTTTGTACCAATTACCATACAATTGTCTTTAACAAAATACTAACTTCATACATGATTTCTACTATGGATTAACTTCGAATGAAGAATAAACACCACAAATTGAACACTTTTATTAGCCCTTTCAAACAATAAATTAGAATTTGAAGTAGAAGGAGATGGTTTAGGGTTTAAGTATGAAATAAAAAGGGGTGGTTGAAAGGATTTGGGGAGGGGGAGGGTTTGCCACGGGTGGGAGAGGGAATGGGAAGGGGGTGGGGTGGTTTTTTTTAATATGGGGTTATTTTGGTAATTTCTCATTTCAGTGCTCAATATCATAACATCCGCAGTCTACATGGTCGCTATTCTTGCCTAAAGGGGAGCTCAGCTCCATGAAAAGCTTTATCAAGAGAAGCCTGTAATGTCTTAAATTGGTAATATGAGAATTACAAATGCACGAGTACTCTTGTACCCTTCTACCAATTTTCAAAGGTGATTTCTACACCTTTCAAGAATTACAATAATGTGACTGAAAAATGGAATGAGCGTTGTTAGATCAGAGCTTTACCTATTTATGCTACTATTCTGTTATGATATTGTTTATGTGTACTCCTAGTATATTCCAGGTATAACAAAGCCATTGAGCAGTTAACTCGTTTGAAGGAGAAACATTAGCCTGTTTGAGCAACCAGCTTAGGTATATATTCTATTTTAACTTCTTTCTCTTTCCAACTCACGAAAATTTTCTAAGGAAGCAAACAGTAGAAAAATTTTCCCATAAAGACTATTTGTTTGTTGTAAAGGAAAAAGCCGACGAGATTTTCTGGGTGTCTCATGGCTTTGCATTTAATATTTTATTTCCCTAGAAAATGGAAGTTGAAATCAAGCAAAGACAAAGTTGAAAAAAGCTGAAAAAGAACAAGAGCAAAAGAGCATCACCACAGAAGGGCTTGGCTATATTTAATAGAAAATCCAAGGCACCTAAAAAGTTTCATTTTTTTTTTTTTTATTCCAGTAAGAATTTTTTTTTTTAAGAAAAGAATTCTATTGACAGTGTTGAAGTGCAGATAGTTTTCACTTATTTTTTTCTTGATTTCGGAGGTGAAATGGGAAAGGGGAAATCCCCAAGTACATCCAATGAGTAAGGTAACTTCCTCTTAAATTTCTAATTACTTTTACGCCCAAAAACTATAACTTCGACACAACCTTTGTTCTTTTAGGTATTGGTTGAATGGTTGTAGTATATTTTGCTTTTTATTTTTTTTTTGCATATGAGGTGCATTATTTTGAATTCCTGCTGCATTGGTTTAAATTGTTGTTGGAATGTAAAATGAGGTTTCTACTGAACTCCATACCTGGATTGTAATTCCCATCTAAAATTCTGGCATCAATTTTTGATACATCATAGCCACACTAAGCACTTCTTTTGCTTGTTTTCAAAGGTGCAAAACATACCATTGCCTCTGGAGATTGTTCTAGATTGCAGGCCTATCTTTTTCTTCAAGGATTGCTTTTCTGTTCAGATCATTGCTCTAATTTAGTAATTGCAATCAAGAATATTAATCAAAGAGTGATTAATGTCAATAGAGTGCTTGTTTAAAGGAAGACATCTTTTCAAAATGACTGAGCTCCTTAAATTTTGTGAATATTTTGATTGCAAGGCTATGTCCTATCATCATGTGTTAAGTTTTGTGAATATTTTGAAAGCACCTTTCACAAAAAAAAAAAAAAAAAAAAAATGCTAATAAAAAATAAATAAATAAAAAGAGAGGAATCAACTTGCAGTGTGAGTGGACCTGTAACCATTAGCTATTAAGTTGAGATCTTGTTTTGTGCTTTCCCTTGGTTGATAGAATTTTCAAAATGTCGTGCTCTTTCTTCATTCTTAGGGTGTTTTTCGATGTTTATTTATCCGTTCTTCTTTCATCTATGCTTATTCTTTTTTGTATATATTACGTTGGCTTCTTTTACAAAATTATGCCTTAAAATTCCTTAGATCCTTACTTTCTTTCTTTTTTGTGACCCACAAAACTAGCTGTCCTGCTATTGCAGGCTTTAAAATTTTACAAGATAAAATTATAAAGGAATTATCCAAAAAAAAAAAATTTGTTTCTAACATCCTATGTATTGATAATGTTAGAGTATTTTTAATTGAGATATTTACTAGAGTTGTATATCTTAATTATTTATATTATTTTTATGGGTCTTATAATGACACATCACTTTATATAATTTATATAATCTTTTTTACTCATATAACTTTAAAAAACTTTTTAAATAACTCACACAAACTATCTCATATTTTTATTTTTCATTAATATATTCAACAATTTTTCTTTTTCCTTCTATAAATTTGGGCCTCATTTCTTTTCTATTTACTGTTTCAAATTTCAACAACCCTTTATCTCTTCTCTACTCCAACTCATTCACCTCTAATGTGGTACAACAAGGAATGCAATGTTGCACAAACCATTTGGAATGTTTAATTTCTGACCACTAGAGATGGTCTTATGCGTCATTATGTCCATGTTTACTTGCTAAGCAAGCAATTGTCTTTCTTTTTGCAGGCAATCAGCATAAAGTTACTTTCTCAGGCTGTTGTTGCACTATGGGAGATATGGATAGAAAGAAGCTAGAATGAATAGTTCTCTTTTCATCCTCTAGCTCTCTCATTTGTTTTTCCTATTGGGTAGCTAATAGGTATATGAAGGTCTTTGTTTTAAATAATGCTTTCAAGATGCTTAGTTTTGTGGTTTACCTAAGGAGCTTATTTGTGAGGTAGAATTGATTCAGGTCTGCATATAATCTTGTAAGAATTCATTAACTTCAATAGGATAAATAAATTTAAAGTTAAGATATTTGAAGTAATAAAAGTAAATAATGTATTGAAGTAATTTAATTTAAAATAAATACATATTTTAATTCCTTACATTTTATTAATTTAGTCTCTCACACTTCATTTTTATCAAATAAGTCCCTCACACTTCTATTCGTCTACTATTTCGGTCTTTTTGTCATCTTCGGTCTAGTTGGGTTAACGGCACCTCCTTAAGTGGCACGTTAAGTGCCATGTGTGTCGTTAATTGTTGACTTGGCTTTTTTTGCGATGAAATGAGCAGCTCGCAACAGCTATGCCTTTTCCTGTTGAGTAAGTGCAGGAGCCTGAAATCGGCAAAGCAAATACATGCCCATGTCTACAAGAATGACCTTGATACTGTTCACTTAGTTGCTGGCAAGCTCCTTCTCCTCTGTGCCGTTTCCATCTTCGATGCTCTCCACTATGCTCGCTGTCTACTCTAGCAATTTCCCAACCCGGATGCTTTTATGTATAACACGCTTATTCGAGGACTTGCTGAGTCTGAAACTCCTAGCGATTCCCTTCATACTTTAGTCAAAATGCGCCGACAATCCATTGTTCTCCCGCATAATATCTCTTTCGCATTTACACTTAAAGCTGTTGCTAATTTTAGGTCTTTGAGAGCTGGTTTACAGTTGCATGGTCAGGCTTTATGTCATGGGCTGGACAACCACATTTTTGTTGGGACAACTCTGATAAGTATGTATGCGGAATGTGGAAACGTGCACTCTGCAAGACAGGTTTTTGAGGAAATGTCTGATCCAAACGTTGTCACATGGAATGCAGTTGTCACTGCGTCTTTTAGGTGTGGGGATATGGAGGGTGCAGAACATATGTTTAAACGAATGACCATTCGAAATTTGACCTCATGGAATGTGATGCTTGCTGGGTATACCAAAGCAGGTAAGCTCGAGTCGGCAAGACAAGCATTTTCTGAAATGCCTCTCAAAGACGATGTTTCTTGGAGTACTATGATTGTTGGGTTTGCTCACAACGGTTTATTCGATGAGGCTTTTGGATTTTTCAGGCAGCTGTAGCGGGAGGGAATTGGACCAAACGGGGTTAGCTTGACAAGGGTCCTGTCTGCTTGTGCACAAGCTGGGGCATTTGAATTTGGGAAGATTTTACATGGATTTATCCAGAAATCTGGATTTCTTCAGATTGTTTCAGTGAGTAATGCTCTAACAGATACATATTCAAGGTGTGGAAATGTTGCTATGCCTAGATTGGTCTTTCAATGCATGTTAGTGGGAAGGAATGTTGTTTCTTGGACATCGATGATAGCAGGGCTTGCAATGCATGGTCATGGAGAAGAGGCAATAGAACTTTTTCATGAGATGGAAGAGTGTGGAGTTACGCCAGATGGTATCACCTTCATTTCACTTCTATATGCTTGCAGTCATGCTGGCTTGGTTGAGCAAGGGTGTGCTTACTTCTCTAAGATGAAGAATGTGTATGGCATTGAACCTGCAATTGAGCATTATGGTTGTATGGTTGATCTGTATGGTCAAGCTGGTAAGTTAGGGAAGGCCTATGAATTTGCATGTCAAATGCCAATTTCACCTAATGCAATTATTTGGAGGACTCTCCTTGGGGCTTGTAGCATACATGGCAATGTTGAGTTGGCGGAGCCAGTGAAGGCAAGGCTTTCTGAAATGGATCCAAACAACTCCAGTGACCATGTACTTCTTTCAAATGTGTATGCCATTGCAGGGAAATGGAAGGAAGTTACCACCATAAGAAGATCAACAAAAATAATAGTACAAAAAACACAATTAACACCCTTTAATCACAGTACCATAGTGCATTACATTAATCCAAACACAGTTGACATCCTCTATTTGTCCTTGTGAATATCTGAAGGTCTAGATGCATTGACAGAGCTTTTAATACACTCTTGAGAAGAATTAATTAAAGACGTCATTCTAGCCCTTGTTATAGCACTTGCAGCAATCAAAGTTTCCCAAGTGACATCATGTTGTTGTGCTCTACTTTTTTTTGGACATGGAACATTAACCCCACCCTCAGTACATCTTTTTGTCATCTCCTACACAAGATTAAACTACATTATTTTTATGTTTAAAAATTATAGACTATTTAGAATAATTGAATATAGTAATTTAGTATTGTTTTCACAACATTATAGACATTAATGTTCACTTGAATTGGATTCTGCACATTTTTCCTAACAGTGAACTTAGATCTCTCTTGTTGCATCGTGATGCAATGCAACTGTAAAATCATTCATCTTCCCTATTTAAGAAAAAATAAATCAAAAACTTAACCATTATTAAAAAAAATTACCAATAGCTCTATCTATGCTTCATTTGCTCAAGACAAGTATACAAGCATATAGACATTGCTTATCTCTAATTTAACATAATTTCCTACAACTTTTACTTCTTCTAACTTCTACTTGAACCTCCACATTCCTCTAACTACCTCATAATCTTAGCATTGCTAATGCTTACAATTCACTATGTCTCACCTATTTAATTTTTTATTTACATATATCTTTACAATTTTTTTTGTCATTTCTCTTGGAAAAAAGAAATAAAAGAAACCTTTCCAAAACAAAACCAAGTGAAAACAAAAAAATCTTTACCTCATCAAATGCATGCAAGGGTATACTAACTATGCTCACAAATATTCTTCTTTGAAAACTGCTAGTCTTTGAAAACAAACTAGTATTTCTCTCTTTCATTCTGTATTATATTTTGGAGAAAGAATTAAAAGGAAACAAAAAATATAAATATTTTTCATTAATTGGATTTTCCATGTTTAATAACAAATATATTCATGCTTATAGTTCCACTTTCACAAGAGCCTAATATAATATCAATTTATCTAAACCTTAATATAATCTCAATTTGCCTATTTGAACATGCAGAAAAGTCACTGTTAATAACCCCAACTTGTTGACACATTTTCTCAACAACAACCATGTGTATACGTATATTCACTATCACGGGACCACAACAACCAACTTTTTAGCATTATTATACTCTTACAAACAGTAAATGCGCATGGAATGGGACCAGCATAGATCATACATGCACCTAAGACTACTTTTCCCAATACAAAGCCACACAGACAATAGCACACAATCATTGGCTACAGAATTAGAAAGCTGACAGTTGGGACCATTGACTTCTAAAGATTTTGCCATATAACAAAGGAATGTCACAAAGAGTGTCACCTTTTTACCTTTAGGGCATTTAGATAGCAGTAAAAAGCCAATAGAAAGTACAAGCTTGAGTAGTTGCTCACCTTAGTAGGACAAATCCAAGAGTAACAACACCAACCAATCTAGGGTAGGAACTAAGGAAACACGTCTTTTCTTCCCTCAATTTCACTGCCAATGCGATACTAGTTTGCGTTGAAAGTGAAGTAGGTGTTTTGTGCGAAATAGATGCCCTACCCAAAACTACTAGGGTGACATCGTTTTGGTAAGCATAAGTGCAAAGCCCAACTGGGTTTTAAATATATTTTTTTTCTGTTTTATTGACTCATTAATTGGGGTAAAGCCACATCAACAATTAACGGCACACATGACACTTAACGTGCCACTTAAACAGGTGCCGTTAACCCAACTAGATAGAGGATGATAGACAGATTAAATTGTGAGGGACTTATTTGATGAAGATAAAGTGTGAGAGACTAAATTAATAAAGGTTTGAAGTATAAAAAACTAAAATAAGTATTTACTCTTTAATTTATCATTTAACCACGAAGTTTATAGCAATAAATATGCGTTATTTAATTTTCATCCAATAATTTAAATTATCTAAGAATTTGTATATCATGAAATTTTTTGAAATATATTTAGTTAATCTTAAATATTCATGAATTTTTTTAAAATAATATTAAAAAGTCAAAAAACTAAAATCCCACATCTATTATAGGATTCTTTTTATATATCCTCCCAGACCTATTGTCTCTCATCTCAGACAGAAAAGACATGAAGAAATGTAAGCAAAGAAGGAACTGGTCACCAGAGAACAAACAAACTCTCTTCATTGTAATTTCATCACCGCTGCCCAGCAGAAAGCTTGCTTATCTTTTTCTCTCCAGAACAAATGGAGTAATGATGTATACACAAACTTACAGCAGAATCTCAATTCAATTGGTCCAATTTGACCTTTTATCTATCAGACTCATTCTGCTACATCACTAATAAATGTGTGATACTGCACTGAATTTCCAGGTAGTATGGATTTGCCATCAATTTTGTGGATATTGATGTAGTACCTGTTTCTCTTTTGTTGTTCTTATTCAACAGGCGAAACAATGAATCTGCATCACTTCTCATAGAAGTTCCTTTGACCAACACATTCATAATCAATGCAAGATGATTTTCTTTTGCAAACAAGGATTTGAAGTAATTTCTCCAAAGGTCGTGGAACTCTACTAATTCAAATCATGGCATTTGCAGCTTCCCATGTATTTCCCTCACCAACAGCTTGGAATTATCAACTATGCGTTTGCTTTCACAAACTATATAACTACACAATTCATGCCTTGGAGCTGGTTTCAGTGATGATAATTGAGTAAGTGGATTTGTTATAATATTCTTATCATACAACTCTCTGGCCGGTTGAACATGCTTCCACCAAAAATCAAATAGTGCCATTTTCATTACATCCCAATATTCTTCATCTCGATATAACCTGAACAGACTACTGCCATTTGGAGTCCAAACATATAAATCCATCCAATCACTTGCTGTAATTTCCATCAAACCCTGAGCTTGAGGTATATAGAAAAGTGGAATTCGAGACCAAGGTAAAGCTTTTCTCATGTCTCCCCCAAAATATGGACATTTTACTTCCAGCACTCCATGTGAAGGCAACTCATACACTACTACACCGTCTGGTGAAGCAGCTAACCAGTCATCTTCTGAGTTCCTAGAATATACCTGGAATTCAGGGAACAAGACAGGATTTCCAGTTATCAACTTGTACCTTTCAAGGGCCTCCTCCTCTTTGATATTGCCCCAGCAGGTAGCAAGATTTCCAGTGAATGGTTCAATTGCTCCTATCTTCTCTAGCCACAGCTGGACCCTTCGTCTAGGCCAAAATCCAATAGCCCCGGCAAAAGTGCTAGCAGTAAGTTTGTTCTTTCTAAGGTTTTGCCAATTTTTGAACCAGTGCTGAAGACCACTTGCTTGGAGGATTGGATGAGTTTCACATGCATATTTTGACAAATCACCATCCTGGCTCATATTATTGGAAGGGTTATCGGGAGTGTGGATACTGGTGTAAAGCCCATCAATATCTACTTCTGAAGTTTGGCTACAATAGTTTACTGTATTTTGATCACCACCTTGGCTCAAATTTTCGTTTGGGTTATCGGGATTACTGGTGTAAATACTTTCAATATCTATTTCTAATGCTTGGCTACTATAGTTTTTCATATTGCCAAGAGATGCAACAACTATGCCTATAAAACTGCTAATTTTCTGCTTGTAACATGGTGGCCGAAAAACAATAGACAAGGAAGTAGCAATTTTCACTCTGCCAAAGAAAAGAAAATGTCAGTTGAGCTTCAGAAGTAAACTGAACAGAACTTATAAATTGCAAATTTTATTAATAACATTAAGCAAACAATATTTCCAGTAGTTGGGATAAAGTTGAGGTTTTTAGAACATGCAGCAAATGGTTATGTTAATACTAATTTGATAATTCAATAAAAGATTTCTTAAAATTCAACTAACACATTCCTTGAATGAGACCAAGTCTAAAACAGAATATATAAGGTAAGGTCAAAAGTTCTGCAAAGTTTTGCACTAACTGGGGTAGACGTTTAACAATGCCAGAAAACAGTAGGAAATTTTGATTAAAACAATTTGAGCATGTTACTCCAATCATCCTTCGGTTTATCTGAAAATATACTCGTCCTCCTTGATGTTAAAAACCCATAAAAGCCTTCCTTCTTACTTCAAGAATAGTTGCAACTGAGCCTTACATAGATCAGCACTTAGGTCCTTTGCAGATCATCAGTGCAAGGGGCCAAGACCTCGTAAGTCTCAAATCACACCAAACAAGTAACAGGGAAAGATACAATTAGTTACACAGAATGACTCAATTTGAAAATTCATGCATCAACTGAGTTACAAGTTGACAGCAATATGGAAAAAGTTTCTGTTTTGTAAGCAATTAACACTAGTTACAAGTTTATAAGTAAAACAACCTTGCAACCAAAAGACCCAGATGACCAAATGCATGAAATAAGTAAAACCCAGATAATATATTTGAAAGACTTACAAGAACAAGATATTCTCATGCTTCCCTCGGTATATGCAAGTGTTCATTCTTTTACACCAAGATCCATAGCCCTCTGTATCTGCAAGTTTTCATTGATTTCAATTAGCTAACTTACTTTATCTTTTGCTAAACCAAAACTGAACGCATGGTCTATTCTTGCCACAAGACAATGACTAAGTCATACTGTGATAAATACAATTTTATCACCATGCCCAAACTGCTGATCACCACAATAAAGTCAGCCCTCTTTCTTCATTTTCCTTCAAAACCAGAGGGCTTTGGCCTTTTCCTTTTTTAATTTCCTCACAACAGAGCTACAAGAACCCCAAAATGAACCTTGATCTTTCTTGCTTCTGCTCTTTCAATTTTTCCGCTTCCCTTTCTCTTTGATAATTAGAGAACCTCTCGTACCCTCAAAACCAGAGAACTCAGAAATGAAAACCCTAGCCCTTAGAGTGAAAAATTGAAGCCCAAATTTCTTCACTTTTTTCTCTGCTTCTCTGCTCCACTGCGCCTTTGTGCGCCCCTCACCTGCCTCTGCGTTGCTCCGACGGGAGCTCACCTCCACCACCTCTGCTCTCTTGTTTGGGCATGCGATGTGTCATTTCTTTGTACTATGAACATTAAAGCTCGAAAACAACAAGAGGGCGTTGCTGCGCGTTCAATGACATTGAAAGGTTTATTCAAAGGGCGGGTGCTACACAAAAATGTTGCAGTATCTTGGGGGAAAAGAGAGCGAGATTAGTTTAGAACGCCATTGCTACTTGCACACCCCATCTTTCTTTTACCTCTTTTTTTTAATTTTATTCCCAAATTACCCTTGCCTCCCATGCCATCACCCTACTCCCACCCCCCTTCTCATCTCATTATGTAGCTCTCTCCGAGTCTCACTCGTCACAATGGCTGTTTGTCAATGTTTATTAGAATTTTCCCTGTAGAAAGGCTTGCATATCTACTTGCATATTTGTTTATACACATTTATTTTTTATATATTTTATTTTTAATTTTACACATTTATTTTTTATATATTTTATTATTTTTATTTTATTCTTACAACATAACTAAAAAATAAAATACACAATTGAGTGTACAAAATGAGGTGTGAAAGTAGTTTTTCCCATGTGAGAAAGGCATTTGGTTTATTGGGGACTCATGGTTGCAATTGGTTAGTTTTCTAAGTTTAGGCTTGAGATCATATGCATATTCTTTGGATTAGTGATTCTTAAATTAATTAGAGATGTTTTAGAATTATATATTTCTAAAAGTATTCTAAAGTAGTATATTTTATAAAAGTTATTACTAACACTTGAAAAAAAAAAATTAAGTTACGTTTTACTAATGCTTTTAAAAGTATTATTAACGTTGGAAATGTTTTATAACTCAATACAGTTCTTATAATTAAGCAAATAATATTTTTGCCGAGTTTTTTCAAACATATCTATATGGAAGGTACATGTATAGGCCTTCCACTTTATTCCATAAGGCACACCTTATGTTCGTCTAATGATTCCATAAGGCAAACACTAAAACAAATCAAGTACTATTTCAACACCAATAAGAATCATGTTTCATCCCTGTATTGCTTTTCTACTTTTGAAACGTTGAAGATACTCGATTATATTCTTGTCCACTTGAAAAGCTTTGGTGAAGAACTCTTGAGAGATAAAAGGATTGGATCCAAACCCTAAAGTACTTGATATTTTGTCATATAAACTTAAAAACGACAAGCTATAGCTATGGTCAAAATAGGCAAGTGCACCTATTGAAACTATAGTATAATGGATAAATATCGTGTCATTTTCACAAGGATTAGAATTAGAATTAGATTAGCTTAGAAACAAATTAAACTAGTCTAAGGGAAATAATTGAGAATCATAGTAAATTTAATTGCTTAAAAATAAATTGACAAATTAAAATAAAAGTGAGTGCAAAAGTAACCAAAGAAGCTAATTGAGGCATATATATATAAAAAAAAAAAAAGTGAATGAAGTATACCAAGTGTAGAATCCCCTATTGATGTGATTCAACTCGAATAAGCAAAATTCTGGTAGGACTTTAGGTTGAATCCTTATGTGAATTCCAGCCCCAAAATGGCGTGAGCAGAGTTGGCACAACAGTGGGCTTGGTGTGGATAATTGAGAACAAAGAAATCTAGAAAGAGTAGAGGATGGAGGTGCCACAATCACTAGGAATAGATAAGCCTATGTTGAAGATCGCCACGATCAAAAGTTGGCTCAATGAAGAACCCTAGACAAACAAGTCTCACCAATTTCTGAAATGAACATCCAAATATGAATTCTCATTGATCAAACCATGGAGTACATATTGTGAGTGGTTGCTGCCAGTAATTAATGCTAAGTGGCCTAATATTGTAACTCCTATTACTAATGATGACAACTATTTCAATGGTGGCCTATTAACTAAAGTGCTTCTTAATCAGCATGAGCGGCTCATTAATTATCATGCAAGCCACTCAAGAGTCCCATGCCTTGCAGCCATTTCCTTCATATCTATTCAGATTTTATCCTATGGCAGCCCACAATTCTAAAACAAGAAATTAAGCAATTGTTTTGGGCCTATGCGCCTATGCTGCCCAATCCACTTATTTCAAATTTGTAAAATTGACA
The DNA here is from genome assembly GCA_022379115.2 of Bauhinia variegata. Taxonomy (NCBI): domain Eukaryota; kingdom Viridiplantae; phylum Streptophyta; class Magnoliopsida; order Fabales; family Fabaceae; genus Bauhinia; species Bauhinia variegata. The sequence goes on along the minus strand of CM039437.1, from coordinate 1,264,037 downwards.
ACTAGATAATAAACCCTATTCTGCCTTGCACCAAAGCCTGCCTTGCATCTCAACCCAATCTTCTTGATTGCTTGCCTTGCATTTGAGCCCATTTCCTTTGGTCTTGTCTTGAGTTACAACCCATCTTCTTGGATGAATAGGTTTATCAGCTCGGGTTCCCATTCTGCCAGTGTTGGACTATCTTCATTCAGATTTGCCACCATGAGGTTCAAGGCTTCCCTTGCTCCCTTAGCCTTAGCCCTTGTCATTGGTCCACCAAGTCCTTGCAATGCTCCTTCATTCGGTTTCTAGCTTAGTTGATTCCCATCACTTATGAATTTCATTGTGCAATGAATTACTCAACTAGTTTGGTTCACTAGTCATTTGGGCTGTGGGAATTCCTCAATTGAGCTAATATCCCTCTCGAGATTAATAACTCCTAACTCTAGGTTGATTAAGTGAAATTTCTTCCTAATTAAAACCCTAAAGTCCCATTAATTAGTGATTAGTGAATTCCTCTATTGGGTTTGACCCTAATACAGAGGATTTATGTCATCCTATCTATAGAATTGCATGCAACTCCTTCTATTTATGCCTTGGTCTACTCTATTAAATGGGTTCCTCAACCTTAAACAATAAAACCACTCAAGAACAAGCATACCAGCAATACCTATTTATGAAAATAGTAAAAATGCATAAATAGACCACAAATAATGGTTAATCAAACATAAATTAAGACAAATCTACTACACAAATCCATTCATAGGTTCATCACCACTTGGGTACAAGAGATTTAGTGTGTAAACATCAAAATAAGAGAGAAAGTAAAGGGGAAAGAGCAAAATCAAATAAAGCATGAAGAACTCTTCAATTTCTTGTTGAATCTTCAAATCTTCGATGAAATTTGTGTAGAAGTGGATGGAATTGCATTGTGTGAGCTCCAAAATTGCCTATTAAGGTCCCTAGCCGCACCTCCCAACTCCTTAGATCGAGTTAGGGTTGAAATGGAGGTTGCTGGCTTTTATACTACTGCAAAATCACACCAAAAAAAGTGCACATCCCCTAGTTAAAAGTACATAGCCCGTGCACTTCAGGTGGTGCACCTTTTTCTATCCTATATCATTAGCTCGTCATTCTTGCTTCAACATAAAGTGCGCACCCTTTTTGGAAAAGTACATGGGGCATGTACTTTGGGCGGTGCACTTTTTTTTACTTTATTTTGACACCTCATCACTTCTAGAACTAATAAAGTGCACACCCCTTCCAAAAAAGTGCATGCCTCACATACTTTGTGTGGTATACTTTTTCTAAAATTGCATTGACCCCTCCTTCTTGTGCAATTAAATGACAGCAGAGTGCACACCCTTTCTAGAAAAGTGCATGGAGTGTGCACCTTAGGTGGTGTACTATTTCTTTCGTGAAATACCCCCTAAAAAGCTTTGGAATGCACACCATAAGACTCAAAATGCTTCCAAAGTGGAATGTATGTGTTTTAGGCCTCCATCTCTCTACCAATGCAGATAAAAGAGGCATGCATGACTTTACTTTGCCAAAACGAGATACCCCATAGAATCCTACTTGAAGGAGGAACAGAACAATCCGAGTATATGGGGTATCATTTAATACATTTATTGCAAGTTTTGAACAAAGTACTCAATCAGTCTACAATTATAAAGACAAGTGACTCAATGCTTTTTTTAAAAAAATATATTGAAACTTCAACTAATAATATTAACATAATTCACATTGCTCCCATTTGCAACAAATTAAAAAATGTGTCTCTCTTGCAACTTGAGTAATCACTGGTTAGATTGTCTTAGATTCATACTAAAATTAAAGTAAATAAATGAATATTAATAAATTAAAATTAAAATCAAAATCAAAATAATTAAATAATTATCAATGTCGCTATAAGAAATAATGTAATAGAAATTACAGCACACATTCATATTACAAAATAAAAATTACATCACATATGTTTCAAGTTACATTTAGGTTTATATAATAAAGAGTAAATACCTATTTTGGTCCCTCACACTTTTAAGTTTATCAATTTGGTCCCTCACACTTAAAACCCTAATAAATTTAGTCCCTTAAACTTACAAAATTTATCAATTTAATCCCTCACACTTCAAAAATATTGATAAATTTGAAGGACAAAATTGATAAAAAAATTTGAAGTATGAAGGACTAAATTGATAAATTTGAAATATGAGGGACGAAATTGATTAGGGTTTCAAATGTAAGGAACCAAATTGATAAAAGTTTCAAGTATAAGGAACCAAAATAGGTATTTACTCTATAATAAGTATTACGAAATAACATATAATATTCTTCAATCATCATAACTGTTGTCATGTCCTCCTTAAGGATGATGCTCAGTTTGGACATTGGGAGTGATTATGTTCTCGGACTCTGCATAGTGAACATCTCAAGCTCTCATTTGCATCCCTCCAATCCATTTCGGAATCTTGTTCATTTTGGATGACCATTGTTTGGTTGGCGTGTGTCTAGATTTAGGAGTAACATTGGACTTGCAACAGACGGCCAAAATTCCTTACTAGCAATACGGTAAAACTCAGACCTATACACATTGATCATGTGATCCAATTTGTATAAAGGGTCTATAAAATAGGTGTAATCAATTGAGATGGATGCACAAGCAGCTAACACGAGAGCAAGTGTAGTCCAAAGCTTGAAACTCCCCACATGTACAAGCCCTTCTAACAAGATCAACCACATATGTGTTAGGAATTTTATACTTAGGATCACCTCTAATATCTACCACTTGAAATGTACTTTGTTCCTTGTTAAAGGATTGTACCCTATGTACGGTCGTAATGCGAACATTATTTTTTAATTGTTTCTCATTCCACTCACTAAACTTGAAACCAGCTAATTGTTGGGATATGTACTAGCTACTATACTCAGTGAAGTAAGTTGCAAGCTTCCCTAATGTCACCTCAGCAATTGTGGTAATTAGGAGACGTCTAATACTTTTCAAGGCGGCATTCATGCATTCAACAAGATTTGTGGTTATACGACCATAATGTCTCCCACTATCATATGCCTTGCTCCATTGCCTTATGTCCAATTTATCAACCCATTCGCAAACTTTCTCATTGGAAGCACACAACTAATTCACTTTTTGCTGAAATATGTGTGGCATGTATTGGTATCCTATTAATATATAAAACTTTTTAAACATAAATTGCATAATCCAGCTATTAATAAAATAAATAAAATTTTAAAGCTATAAATAAAAATTACCTGTACTTATTAACAACTTCTTCAATTTCTTGTTTTTGAAAGTAGAGTTTAGGTTGGAGACAAGATGACAAATGCAAAATACATGGTATCCCCATGGTTTGTTCCACCGTAATCTCTCATAATGCACAACTTTCAATATGCCTTGGTGACAATTTGATATGAGTCAAATACCTTGCCTACCCTTTGCCACATGTCGGTGTACTAACTTTAAGAATCATGACCAAGAGCTGGTGTTTTCACTTTCTACAATTGCAAAAGCCAGTGAGATTATTTTTTTGTTACCATCTTGGCTACACGCGATCAACAACATCCCACGATATTTCCCATAAAGGTGGTTCTATCAACTCTTATTAACGGCTTTAAATGCGGGAATGCATCTATGCATGGCTTAAATGCTAGAACACACCAAAGAATAATGCTTTTCTAAGAGCTTGTCCTTCTGCCCATTGCTCTAGCTTTGTCATGAACTCAACAACATTACTTGACATATACTGCTGAACAGTGTATAGGAACCTTGGCTACAAATTGTATGAACCTACCAGTCACCATACACCTTTTGAAGGGCCTTTTGTTTAGCAATCCATGCCTTCCTATACGAGATGGTATAAATATGCATGTTATTCATTTGTTGAATAATCTCGAAGGGCTTCAAGTTTGGGTTTATCCTCACAAGTCCAACGATTTCATCACAAATTAAATCAGAGTTCAAGTAGTAATGGTCTTGATTAAGCATGGCTAACATGCAAATGTGAGGCACCACATATTTTGTAATCATCTAGCCATCACACTTTTTCAATTTCCTACCCTTAGCCTTCATGGACATCCAACATTAGATTGTTTACAACATATACTGTACCACTGCCTTGTACATTTTTTAACTTTGAATTGAATGTTATGCTTGACATTGCGCAATTTAATGGCATTGCTAACATCCTCCATAGTGGGCCACTATAACCCTATATCAAGCTCATGCTCGGGGTTCCACTGAGGAGGCAATATTTGTTTTAACTCATCAGTCGACATATTGTTCATAGCTTCCCAATCAATTTGCCTTAAAAACAGAGCTAATGGCTCCTATAAGCTCGAGATTAGGTTAGGAGACACAAAATCTTCATTCTCAAGATGATAAGGGTTATTTTGAAATTCATATTCTGAGTCAACATGTTCATTGTCAGTACAATTTGACACATTAGCATCTATTGGTACATCTTCATTGACTAGAACGACATGATGTGGTTTATTTTTATTGTATGGTTCATTAAGATTAAACTAAGCCTCTAAAGATGACTCACCACCCATATTTTGTTCTTAGTTGAATTGACTGAAATGCATTAATCATCCTATGATCCATTAATGCCATATGCAAAAACAAATTTTGTTGCTCCTTTCTATCAAATCTTTCATTATAATAAATGTTGCAGATTAGCCTTGATACAGTGCAGCTCAGCTCACTGATGTGACATCCCCTAATTGATTAATTATATAAGTGTATATATGTATTATTATCATTTATAACTATGTACAAGGCATTCTCTAATTGAATTTCTTAAACTGAATTTCTTATATGTACATGGTTATACTAATTCTATTTACACTCTTATGTGAGTAAGCATATGCGCATGTTTGTAGCAAATAGAAATTTGATATCTTGCATGAGCATGTGTAAATGGAATCATGTTATTTTTATTCATGAGGACCTAATTGAATAAGATTTAGATAACTAGTTGTACATTTGTGAATAATAAAAGTATGCAACAACTAGCTGAAATGGAATGAGGGAAACTAAACTAGGCTAGTTACATTAGAAGGATCTAGTCCTACTTGAGCCAAGAAGGCAGCAGCCCATCCCCTTAAGGTCCACGCCACTCACCTTGCCCTAGGCCTCTAAGGTTTGCTTTGAGTTAGTCAAAGTACCAACCAATGGAATGATGACTGTAACATCTTATTTTAATCCTTATACTTATGAAAAACACTTTTCATTTAGCTCTATTTCATAAGAAAATTACCAATTAAAGGTTTAGACCTCAATTGGACAGTTTACTGTTGTAGATAGCTTGCTGTCTTGTTTTTGTAAAATATGGAAAAGTGGCGGATAAATGTCTAAAAATTGTGAAAAACTCCAGAATACAATTTTAATGTGTCTAGAATAGGTGATAAAAATTTCATACAAAATTTCGATGGCTTGGTGGGTCAATTAAACAAAGATTGTGAACTGTCCTGTTTACCGGTAAAAATCCTGAAGTGTAACTTTGAAGAATTTTCTGTACTAATTGGCTAGACCAAAAATCTTGAAATTTTGCATGCATAAAATATAGTGTTTCGTGAGCTTGGGAAAATAATTTCATGTAATTATCTCGTGGGTTGAAGGAACTAATAATTCATTATTTCAAGCTAGCTAGAAAACAACTTTTTTTGCACAAGGTACACTAGTCTATGTTCATTAACTTTAGGAGTTACCTTAATACATAATATGCATATAACAAATATCCACTTCATAATGTTCAAGACAACTTTAAATTACATCACATAACTCTCAAAAGTTCATCACATAAAGGTCATCATAAATCAACTACAAAATACAACCAGCAGCCACAATCAGTCTTGAATTACCTCTTTTGCTTTGTGACCTGTATGAAATCATTAACACCAATAATATGAGAAACCAATGATTTCTCAGTAGTTAGTCAATTCAAACAAGGTTAAAGGATGACATAATTTGAAGTAGTTTGAAGAGAACACAAAGAAAAGGCATAACCATGTATAGAGGTCTTTATGGACAGTATACATAGGTTTGGTGCACCCTTTTGGCACCACTACTTGTCATAGGGTAAGACATATTTAGTGCTCCCTTTTGGCACTCCTTACCCCTATGAGGCAGTCATCATTCCCTGTCCATAGATGCCACTTTAGGTACCATTTTGGCATACCCCATACCCCATGGTTATACAACTTTCTTCATACTCTTCTCATCACCTCTTGTGGATTTGCATACTTCCATCAAAGGCAGAAATATGTGGCATCAAACCACCATAAACAGCCAATAAACATCCATTCAAGGACACAAAATAACATTGAAATTCATCATACAAAACAATAGAAATAAATATAGCAAGGGGCTCATATTTTTCAGCATACAAGACACCACAACCATGCTTGAATTAGACCAATTACCCATGCTTGAATTAAACTAACTACCCATGCTTGAATTAAACTAACGACCTTTTGTCTTTAATTCCTTTTTGAGCAGCTCTAGGGTTTTTCTCCCAAAGTCTCTATGGCAGCTCTCCCTCTCTTTTGAGGCTAATTAGATGGTTGGTTCAAGTGATTGAAGTAGCAAGACCTCCTAGTGTTCACACAAGCTTACTTTCTCTCTTGTCTCCCTTCCTCTCTTCTCCACGCCTTCCCCTTCTTCTTTCCCTTTTTATTTCTTTTCTCTCCCCCTTGCAGCCCTTGAGTTTGCCGACCTTCCCTTGTCTAGAAGCCTCTCAATTTTTCTTCATTTGTTGTGTGCATAAATATCCTAAGGTCATGCACACAAGCCTTGCCTAGTGTCACCACTTCATTGGTTGACACTTTGACCAACTTAGTTAACACTTTGACCAAGCTTAAGCCAACTTTAGTGACTTGGGCAAGGGAGTGACGTGGAACTTAAGGGGAGTGGGCTGATGCCTTCAGCTGAACTCCTTCATGTGCAAGCCTCACATGCCTCTCTTTTATTGTCTCTATTATTTGCCCTCTCAAATCATACAAAATATCAAGTATACCATTATCATACTATGGCATGTTGTCAAGCTTTGATTGGTGGGAGTGTCCTCTATTTACTTGCACACTTTCTAGAGGTTAAAACATGCAAAGTGGCGTGGATCCTTGGGGAGGCTAGCTGCTGCCTTCCTTTGGTCCAATTGTGACCAACTTAGTTACATTCTAACCACCTCCCTAACTAGTGGTTCACTTAGTTAGCTATCTAATCCAATTGCACTAACTATGCCACATTTCTAACTCTTTAATTCCTTAATTAATCATTTAAAGTTCATTCCTCTTAGTTTACTTCATTTTCAAGATAATGAGAATCACAATTACCTAAGCACATACAATAGAAAGCAACCAAGAGTTCACACCATTAACTTCAATCATGTTTCATCAATTAAGATAGAATTTAAATCCCATGGTCTTTGGTCATGTTATGAAATCACATTACACTTTATATGTGGCTATCATGAATGAAATAGAAGGATGTTACACTAATATACAATCATATAAATACATAGCATCCATTTTCTAGCTATATGTGCATGTACACATAAATGTCATCCTCATACATATTCTCAATATTCCCACACTTCCCATTTGCATTTAGTAAACATAACACTACTTAAATTACTCTAATGTAGATTTATTTATATTATTCCTTAGAAATTTTGGGATGTTACAGTGACACTAGTCATGACTTGTATGCATACTTTTATGATATTTATGCAAGTAATAAATGAAGAAAAATTTAGAAAATTTCAGACCAAGGGGAGGCGGCAAGGCAAGGGCTGCAAGGGGGGAAAGAAAAGAAAATAAAAAGGAGAGAAGAGGAGCAAGGCGTGTAAGAGAGGAAGAAGAAGAAAGAGAGGAAAAAGCTTGTGTGAAGTCTAAGTGTTCTTGCTTCTTCAATCACTTAAATCAACCATTAAATAGTATCAAAAGAGAAGGAGAAGCTGCCATAGAGACCCTAGAAGAGAAACCCTAGAGCTGTCTAAGAAGGAATTGAAGATAAAAGGTAATTGGTTTAATTCAAGCATAGGTTGTGATTTTCTTTATATGCTGAAAATTCTGCACTTCTTGCTATTGCTATTTCTTATCACTTGTGTATTAGAATTTAATGTTATCTTGCCTATTTGAATGAATGCTTGTTGGCTGTTTTATGGTGGTTTGGTGCCACATATATCTGCCTTGGAGGGAAGTATGCAAATCCACAAGATGTTATGGGAAGAGTGTGGAGAAAGTTGTGTAACCTTGAGTTAGGGGTATGCCAAAATGGAACCAAAAGTGGTATCTATGGACAGAATGATGTATGACTGCCTCATATGGGTGATTAGTGCCAAAAAGGGAGTACTAAATATGCCTCACCCTATGAACAAGCAATGGTGCCAGAAAGGGAGCACCAACCCATGTATGCTGTTCATAAGAATCTCTAAGCTTGGTTATGCCTCTTTCTTTGTAACCTCTTCAATTTACTTTCAGTTTATGTCATCCTTTAACCTTGTTTGAATGGACTAACTACTGGGAAATCCTTGATTTCTCATATTATTAGTGTTGATGACTTTATACAAGAGAACAACCCAAGGAGGTAACTCAAGATTAAATGTGGATGCTGGCTGTTTTCTGTGTTGATTAGTGATGACCTTTATGTAATGAATTTTTGGAGGATTATGTGGTGTAATTTGAATCATATCTAGAGCATTTTGCATTGGATATTTAGTCCATGTATATTATGTACTCATGTAACTCCTAAAGATGATAAATATAGATTAGTGTACCTTGTGCTGAAATTCTGTTTTCTGGCCAGCTTGAAATAATGAATTACTAGTACCTTCAAACCATGAGATAATTACATGAAATTATTCTTCCAAGCTCATGAAACACTATATTTCATCCCTGCAAATTTTCAAGAGATTTGGTTTAGCCATTTAATACAGAAAATTTTTCAAAGTTATCCCTCAGGATTTTTACCGGTAAACAAGACAGTGCACAAACTTTGCTTAATTGACCCATCAAACCAACGAGATTTTATATGAAAATTTTACTACATATTCTGGACACATTAAACTTTCAAACTGGAGTTTTTCATGATTTTTGGACATTTATAAGCCATGTTTCTATATTTTACAAGACAGGACAGTAAGCTGTCCACTTGAAACCCTTACTTCAAATTTTCAATTTCCCTATTGAATTGAGATCAACGGAAGGTTTTTTCATATTTATGAAAGTTAAAATAAGGTGTTACAACTGACATCTACACACTCAACATATAACTCGATGTAATTATTATTGGGATTGTTTTCATGATGATGTAACATCACTTTCACATTTTGAGGTGTATTTATTTCTATAATACTATATCTTGAACAAGGAAATTGCTCAAACAAAAATTTATGCATCACGCTTGACACAATTTGGTCAGATTTTAACCCAAGACAATTGTGAAATTTTCTCCAAAAGGATTCCAAGGTTACATCTTGTTTGATTTGAATCATCTTTGGTAAGGGACCATTGTACATATATCCATATGGGCCATAATATGCCTTCCCACCATGATATATGAGACAAGATATCTTACTCATAGTTATTATTAATAATATAAACCTGCAACTATTATTATAATTAAAGAAAATTGTACAACTATAAGATATTCAAAATAATATTGTTAATAATACCCATAATCATATCAAATTTCAAAATAAAAGTAATGTAAATTACAAAATTATATTAGTGTTATTATTACTAAATCATAACACTAATGTTAATTGGTTAACTACTTATTACCTAAATACTAATATTGTTGCCCCAGTATTACATTCTTAAATTACATTTTTAATTCCATCACATAAATAATTTTAATGTAAATATTCTTAAATATAGAATACTAATTTGTTCTAAAAAAATATTTAATATGCAAAATCATATTAATACTAATTTAACTTTATGGTTATTAACTTTACGGTTATGGTACCATGATTTAATGTAAAATATATTAATAGTAAACATAATAGTTCTATTAATTTATAAAATAATGTTATGAAACAATATTTCTATAAAAATAATACTGATTCTAAATAATTACAGAACAATATTAAATATATTTATAAATAATTAATTTAATTTATAATAAAACAAATTAAAAATAAAATAATACTAGTAATTATCTTTAATAATATAATATTAATGTAACAATATACTATTATTAAATTACAAAAAATTTAAAATAAAACTTAAAATAAAAAATAATTTTATAATAATATGAAATCAAAATAATCATAATTAAATAATAAAAGCAATATCTTTGATTATAAAAATTAATATAACTTTAATTTTGAAAGTAATAACGTTAGTATGAAATATAAAATATTAATACAACAAATAAATGATATATATATATATATATATATATATATATATATATATATATATATATATATATATATATATATATATATATAGCATAAAATAATCTAACTAAATTGCTATGATATTATTAAAATAGTATTTGTGTTATTTTTAAATTACAAAAATATTACAAGTAGAATAATAAAATATATAAATAATTTTTTTTCTCTTAATAATATAGTATTAATTAAAAAAACTTAAATATTATTTTTTCATAATTTTTTTTTTTGGACAATTCGAACCTTCCAAAAGGTAATAAAAAGGTGAGTAGCCATTGGAATAATAATTACTTGTTTATGATTTAGTATTATTAATTTTAATATTATAAATATAACAAATATCTTATCACTAATATTAATATAGTCAAATTAATAAAATCTCATTTAAAAATACAAACTAACAGAACAAAAAATTATATACCTAATTGTTTTAATGTAAATATACATGTTCTTTATCATTTAAGAAACATTATGTAAAATATTTAATAAGAAATACATTAATTAAAATTATTATACCAAATACACAATGATAATCAAATATAAATTTATGTTAACATAAAAAATACCAATCTGAAGCCTATAATATTATTAAATTTTTTAGCATAAAAAATTAACAATGATAAGAAAAATAGTAATAAAATTGATGATTAATAATAAAAAGAATTACATATAACATACTGTGAAAATGTAAACGTACTTCTTAAAGACCCTAAGAGCGAAAGTTGAGAAAATGACATTGCTAAAGAGGAACCAAGGAAAAAAGCATATAAGCAATCCAAAATAGAAGAAAAACGAGAAAAGTAAGAAGATGTGTAGATGAAAAATGAAAGTATAGTGTTTGCTTTTATAGAACCATGATGGCCTTTGTTAAACTTACATCTAATTTTTAAAGCGTATCAGTTGAAGACTCAAACTTAGAGTGAAAGTTGAGAAAATAACATTACTAAAGAGGAGCCATGAGAGAAAGCATATAAGCAAACTAGAAAGGAAAAAAGAATGAGGAAACGAAGATGTGTAGATGAAAAATGAATAAGATTGTGTTTGAGAAAAATGAATAAGGTTTTTTGTTGACTTCTCTCGTCCATCACACCTTCAACTTTTTGAAGGATTTTTTCTTTTTTTCAAAAACATCCCACATTTTTATTTTTGATTGGTTGGCCTAAATTTTAATTAAAAATAAAATTTATTTGTAACTTGCGTATGATCGTGTCACAAATCCTTTCATATTATTTTGTTTATTTGTAAAAAATAAAAAAAAAAATTGTGGTGAGTGATATTTGCATTAATACATGGATTCTTATTTATGTTTTATTTTTTTTTTATTTGCCAAAAAAATAAAAATCTAAAAAGTATGATGTGGTAAGATGAGGTGATATCTTACTCTACCCTCTCCACGAAAAACTGAATCTTTATGTTTTATTTTATTTTTAATTTGCAAAGAAAATAAAAATCTAAAAAGTGGATGATGAGGTAACATTTCAATCATATTTATGTTTTATTTTATTTTTTGTTTGTAAAGAATACAAAAATTTGAAACTTGAGCAGTGAGATAACGATTTACTCTTCCCTCTCTATAGAAAGTTATATAGACAAGTGATATTACATTTTGATACTATGAAATATCGCATTACTAGACTACAATATTTGTGTGTTGGTAGCATTTTGGTATGAAAATATAACTAGATGATGTGATATTATTCATATATTATTTCAAACTGTAATATCTAGTTTATATGGTATATATTGATAAATATTTATAAAAGTAGCATATATTAATAATAATTTTTGATATATGGTATATGTGTGTAAAAAACTCTCAAATGAATACCTCTAAAATTTTGAATTTTAGAATAGTGTATTTTGATTTTTATTTTACAACATAAAAAACTTCTAAATCAAACTATTTAGCAAGATTGAGAGTTTGAGGAGTTATTTTGTGGATAATTGCATAATTTTTAGCATTTTTTATTTCTTTATGAATAATGTTAAATCTTTAAATTTATAAATTTAATTTTTTTATAGTAATTATATGGGTTGAATTTATTCCATGATTGGATCTGTATATTTTTTTATTGTCATTCCACCGTTTAACTTACATTTTAGATGGGACCTAATTTAATTTATTTTTAGAGCATGCCTGATTTTATAAATTTCAGACTAACCACGTCTCCAGTTTTCCATTGAAGTAGCCGATCCAATATTTTATATTTATATATCTTTTAGTCTCTTTTCCCCCCTCTCATTTTCCGGTATTTTTGCTTCGCGCCCCTGCTAATTGTTATCTGGTACACATTGGAATCACTTTTTTTTTTTTGTTAAAGTTATTTATTGTGTCTTTACTAAGAAGAATAAGTTTAAATTTATTTAAGAAATATATATTAGAAGATATATTAGATAATAAATAAAAATAAATGACTGAAATATATCCAATAAAAATTTAGCGAACATCTTTACTCATGTAATTGAGAAGGATTATATATCTTAATTTTTTATAAATTTATTGATATGTAATTTTTTTTAATTTATATAATTTACATAAATTTTTTTTATTCATATATCTTTAAAAAAAATTTAAGTAAGTCTCACAAATTATTATATATTTTTTTATCCCGTATCTGTAAATTTCATAATTTTTCTCTTTCTTCTTATAAATTTTTTTTTCTTATTAAGACTATCTCTAGTGGTAATTATTTAAGTGTTGTATAAGCTTGTGTAATAATACACTCCTTTGATTCACCACTAAAAGGAAATAAGGTAGAAGAGAGAGAGAAATGAGTTTCGTAATTGAAGAATGTTGTATAAGAAAAAAAAAATCAAATTATACTATTTGACACAATTTGGCTTTTTTTTTCATATGCAACATAATTCAACTATGAAATTCTCTCCCTTCTCTCTTGTCCACCTCACTTCCCTTGATAATAAACTAAATGAATATATTATTATACAAATACAATACTTGAATAACCACCACTAAACACCACTTTTCCCGGTTTTAATAGGGTTTGGCGGGCTTGAGTGCTTCTGATATTTTAATATTTACGTTCTGTCTTAGTTGGCGTAGAGAGTCGTAAAGTCACAACAATCATTTATAAAATATAATATAATATGAATCTTATCTAATATTCTGTGTTTGATTTTTTATTTGAAATTGGTGTTGAGCCTGTTGACTCGCTGCAATGGCTGCTAGTGCTAGGAAACAAGAGGAGTACCTGGACGTTCTTACTGAGACTGGTGAGAAAACTGGGATTTCTAAACCCAGGTAAGTCCTCTGCCCTGTTTGGTTGCCGAGAAAATTGGATTAAAAGAAAGAAACTATTAGTGGCTTTTTTGTACGGATGCAGAGGAGATGTTCATCGTGATGGAGATTACCACAGAGTTGTTAATACTTGGATTTTTTCTGAAAGCACTCAAGAATTGCTTCTCCAACAACGTGCTTTCTCCAAGGATTCATGGCCAGGCTTGTGGGATGTTTCCAGTGCTGGTCACATAGTTGCAGGTCATTCCTCTCTTACAACGGCAAGGTATTCGTTTCCCTGACCTCAAATTTTGGGTTGATTTGATTTTTTTTTTTTTTAAATTTTTGGATAAGAAAATGGGCAAAATTGGTTAAGGCTATATGTGGATGGATGGAACTTAATGGAATAAAATGAGTTTACATTGTTTGAGAGTTTTTTTAAGTAAAGGGAACTAATGGAAATGGATGGACCACTCCTTTTCATCCAAAATTTTAAAATTCATTCTCCTCCAAATTAGGATGGATGTAATGGACGGAACAAAAATGTATTTAAATTAAAAAATTAAAATTACAAGTTAATTCTTCTTATTTTGGCTTTAATTTTTTCTTTTCCATCACCCACGTCATCTTCCCTATTTAATTTTTTATTTGATTCTTGATAGTTAGAAACTTTGTCTAAGTTAACTCTTAAACAATAAAAAGTAGTTTCTATCATTTTCTTACTTAAACATCCAAAGAATGGAAAAGTAGCTCTTTCTGTTCCTTCTCTTCCCTTTTTATTCCATCATGTTTCGTTTCATTTCATCGCCTCTAAAACTCACAAACATAACTTAAAAGATAAAAAATATAAACTATTTACCAAAATACTAAAGTTTAAAAATTATTCTAATATTTCCAACTAAGCATGGCTCTAGTCTAGTGGAATGCTTGGGAGGCCACAAGTTTTTTTTTTTTTTGAAAAAAATTGATAGCCTAATAGCCTTGGCTTGGTAAAACTTTTGGAAAGAGCTAGATTTACTAAAATTGAGGCAAGTTTTTACCATCGTATTTTATAGTGTACGGATATTTTCAGAAGGGAGCTCCAAGAAGAGTTGGGTGTAACACTTCCGGAGGATGCATTCGAATTGATATTTGTTGTCCTTCACGATGGGTTAGTAGATCTTAGAACGTATGATTCCTACATTTTATAATTATAATTATTTTTCTCAAAATATAAAAAAGCAAAAAAAAAAAAAAAAGTAATAGCGGCTAATATTTCTTCCATTAGATTTGTTTTTTAAATAGGAAAAATTATTAGCATTTATTTATATGTAAAATTTTCCTTTGACTAGAATATGCAGTTTTAAATTTTACTTAAAATATAAAATGCAGTGAGCATCATGAATTTGGTGATGTATATCTGGTGACAACAGTTAATCCAGTACCTCTGGATGCATTCATTCTTCAGGTGAGCATGCTATGCTGAAACCTGAAATATAAACTATATGATGGTGTTTTACATATTCAATCTCTTTTGCCTCACAATGTTGCTATTGTCATTCTATCCTTTACCTCTTGACTTGTTTGTAAATGATCTTTTCTCTTACCCATTTGATTCTTTTATGAGAAAGGAGGGAGAAGTCTCTGCAGTTAGATATGTCTCTTATGAAGAGTATAAAAAGGCAGTGGCCATCAAGATCCAGAATTTGTCCCTTATGATGTTAGTGGACCATATGGTCAGCTTTCTGATGTGATTGAAAGAAGGTATATTGCTATACTCCTTTTATTCCATGATAAACCTTATGAGAAGAGATTATTATTCTGGTTTAGCTCCTTCTACTGATGTGTAAGTTTACTCTTACTGTGTTATTGTTAATGCATGAAAATGTAAGTTTCTTTCAAAATTTTATATACCTTCTACGTTATATGTATGTGAACCGGTTAACTTTGAAGCTCTTTCAAGACATTTGTCATGTTCTTATTTTGGTATTTCTTATAAACTTTGTCAAGGTACAAAGAAAATGCAGTTGAACGCAGTTTGACTTTGCAAAAGCAACTAAGTCACTTTGCTCCTGTGGAACTCAATGCAGTGGTTGTTAGTTATATTTTTGTCATTTTTTTCTTGATTATTGGCATATATCCATAATTATTATCAGAATATATATATGTGTATATATATATATATGTGTGTGTGTGTATATATATATGTGTCTATATATATATATATATGTATATGTACATAGAGGTGGGCAAGGGATGAAACGTCTCGGTATTTCGTCCCGACTCGAAAGATTCGGAACAATTCGGGATTTAGGACAGGACCAAGACACAATTTTTTGTCCTGGTTAATTTTCAGACGGGACTAGGATAAGCAAAATTCTATCCTAAATTTTATATAAATATGTTCTGTTTCATCCCATCCCGAAATTGTCCTGAATCTTATATATATATATATGCACACACAAGCAAACAGTTAACTTTCTTGATATTGCAGTTGAGTGCTCTTGCAGATTCAGATAGGGAAGCTCTTGTTTATATTGTCAAAGCTGTAGCAGTTATGGATGAAATTTTTCATCTGCAGGTTATGCCTACAATATCATTTACTCACAATAGTTTTTCATACTATGTAAAATTTATATCAATAAGCTGCTAATACTGGTAGATCATGGATCATTGTTTTGTACATTGATAAAGCTTGTCGATTCGTTTATTTTAAGGTTAGGCTTCGAACAGCAATCTAGTTCTAAGAGATTGGTTGAAGGAGCATGCTGATACATCGGAGTTAGATAAGTTGAAGTGGTCTTGCTATCAGATTAACAAGGGCCCTTGGTAAGTCCTTCTCAGCTTATTCTATCAGCTTAATGGAACATATAATGTTCTTTTATTTCCTTTTAGTTTGGAGTTTATGTTGTATAATAAGGCAATTATCCGGTCCACCTCAGCAGACAGATCCACCAGTCCTATAATAGATCAGCAACGTTAAAACCTAGTTTACCTCGTTAGTTTTTAATTCAAATATTAGACTTGTAATGCTCAAAGTTAGGCATTAGTTCCGACAACATAACTATTTTGCAACATTTCCAACCTCTTTAAGGTATCAGAGCATCTTGACTCTCTCTCAAACGGCTACTGAATGGATTCCAATGCAGATATTCCAGCCAAAACCGTTACCATAACACTGCAACTCTATTACCTCTGAAACTTAACTCCAAAAATTTTGCAGCATGGAGCTGTCAGTGTCAAGTCACAACCTTACGTGAAGGTCTCAACCTATTTGGTTATGTCAATGGATCCTTACCGTGTCCACAATCAACAATGGCACTAACCCTACTCGCTTGTTCTTGAAACAACAGGACAAGCTCATTTACAGTGCTATCATGTTGGATTCTGAAAGTCTCACTATGATGCTTCTTTTTTCACACACAACCGTGGATCCACACTAGCTTACTTTCTTGTTTATGTTGATGACTTACCGCTTACTGTAAACTCGCTCTCCTTTTTGCATAAGCCCACCTCAGCTCTTGCATCAAAATTTTCTCTTAAATACCTTGGATACCCGAGTTATTTCCTAGGCATGGAACTGTTACCATCTCCTCTGCTGACTTAGTTCTCAATCAACATGAATATCTCATAGACTTGCTGCACGAATTTGACATGGATGGCACTACCTGAGCCTTGGTTCCCCATTATGGTTCTGCTGCAGACCTAAAACTATACAGACAGTCACTGATCATTGGTTCCTTGCAATATCTCAACCTCACGTCCAAATGTTGCATGCACAATCAACAAGCTCTCCCAGTTTATACAAGCTCCTACAAAAGTGCACTTTGCAGCTTTAAAATGCCTGCTTTGTCATCTTAAAAGCACCCTAAATTATGGCCTTATTCTCTCCAAAGGTTAGATTACACTTTCAGGCTTTGTATGATGCAGATTGAAGAGGTGACCTTGCTTATAGGCGCTCCATATCTGCATACATTGCTTACTTAGGAAACAATCCTATCTCTTGGGCCTCATGCAAGAAATGATTTGTGGCAAGCTCCTCAACTGAAACAGAATGCCAATCTATAGCTTCTACCTCAGCTGAATTGCCTTCGCTCAAATACCTTATTAAGGATCTGGGCATACTGCTTCCTGGTCCACCAATCATTCTAACTGATAATATTGCTGCTTCCTATGCTTGTGTTAATCCTATATTTCACTCATGCATGAAACATTCAGGCTTGGACTATCATTTTTTCATGAGCAGGTGGCTGCCAATCAACTGATTATCAAGCTTGTTCAACCTTCTATCTAACTTACTTACTTACTCACCAAACGTCTTTTTTCCACCAAGCACCCCAAGATTGGAGTTGCATACTTCTCCTCCATCTGGGAGGAGTGTGTATGGTAATCATCCAATCGATCTCAGCAGACGTATCCTCCTCAGCAAGCAAAGCCAACACACTCTTGACAACAGTCATGTAACTAACCGTAGCAGTATTAGTTGCTTCTTAACACTGATGCTGATAGAGTCCTATGGATCAGCAATGTTGTCACCAAGTTTATCTGATTAGTTTTTAAATTCGAATGTTAAACTTATAACCCTCAAAGTTAGGCATTAGTTCCAACAACATAACTGTATAGCTTGTATAAATTTACATTGATGTATCCTTGTAATGATATACAAATTCTGCAACATTTCCATCCTTTTTATTACTAAGCCACATTTGGCGTTAGCCAGAATAGTGCTATCCCCCACTTGGTTGGGGTTCCCACAGTAATTTTGATGTCAATCACTCAAAAATTAAACTGATTCAACCAATGTGCAGCAGAGCACATAACGTACAGTTCTTTATAAAATTCATAAACAGAAAATATTATATTTTCCTCTGTTGGCAGGTCTAGCCTTGATGAAAGCAAGACATTCCTGACGACTGCAGATTCAGCGATAAGGTTGCTCCCGGAAGCAACAAGGCCAGTTCAGGGGTGGAAAGGTTTAGAATATAGAGCAGCATTTCCCATGGTGAAACCACTCGGTGCAAATTTCTATCCTAGAGACATGGACAAAAAGGTAACTTTGTACTAATTACATGCTGTGAAAAAAGAATGGTTTACAAGCATAAGCTTCTCTATTGCAGGAGTTTGAAATGTGGAAGGACAGTCTAGGAGAGGAACAGCAGAACGAGGCAACAGGCTTTTTCAGTGTTATTAGAAGACACACTGACCTTTCTTTAGATTCTTGCTCATCTAGTAACCCAGAGCTTGCTGCCCATGATTTATATACAGTTCCTTACTCTGAAGAGTACAAGAGACTACTTGAGAAAGCTTCTGAGTTATTGCATAAAGCTGGGGACACTACCGCCTCACCAAGGTATCACTATTTGATATTGAGCATCTTTTATTGGAATATTGTAATTAACTCATGCTTTCTTTCCAAGTGTAGTTTGAAGAAGCTACTACATAGCAAAGCCGACGCTTTTCTTTCAAATGATTATTATGAATCAGATATAGCATGGTTGGAGTTGGTTAGTCATATTCTATATCTAACTTTTGTATTATAATTGTTAAGAGTTTTTTTCTTCCCCCTACATCCTGGCAAGACTCATGAGAAGAATAATCTAGATACTGTTTTGTTTGGAAGTAAATTTGTTATGCTAGGAGTTCTATATCAAAAAATTAGCATAACTATTTCATTTTTTACTGTTAAATTACTGTTCAATGCTGCTGGATTAGATGAAGTTCCAATTTCATATTCCATTCCAATTCATATTCCACCATTCTGCGATGTGTGAACATGAGACATCACAGTACTCGGATGACTTTATTGTTCCTTTACCCCTCTTTAATTTGGTTCATCCTTCTTTATTTCTATTTATTAGTGGATAAACACAGATATACACGTTTGATTAAAGGAAAATAAAAGAAAATTTATGGATATTAGACTCTAAACAGATAGGATATTACAATTATTTCTTGTAAATGGTCATACAAACCAATGAACCTTCCTTCATGATATAGGACTCTAAGTTGGATGTCACTATTGGGCCTTATATGACATATGAGGATCAGCTTTTTGGATACAAGGTAACTATTATTCTTTGTTCATACTTTGCATACAAGATTTATTAGCAGTTTCCTGCTTGAAATATCATATTATCATCTTCAAACTTACAGTTCAGTAATTGCAAACCAATTGTATTAGGCCACCTTTGAAGCATATGTTGGAGTCCGAGATGATGAAGCAACAGCTCAACTTAAACTCTTTGGAGACAATCTGCAGGTGTTTCGCTACAATGATTTTCCAATAAAATGCACAGTATATTTACATATTTTGATAAAGTTTTGTGGTTGAAGGTTTTGGAGCAAAATCTCCCTTTGGACGATGTGTACAAATCCAAAGAAGCAAATGTGGCACCTATCCGTGTTATCCAGCTTATATATAATGCTGCGGTACCAGCTTCAGAAAATTCATGAATCCATTCCTTACTGTGGATTTGAATGATCTTTCGTATCTTACGTCCACAATTTCTAGACTGAAATTTTTCATTGATGAATGATATGTCAGAATCCTGGAGCACAGGC
Organism: Bauhinia variegata; assembly: GCA_022379115.2. Lineage (NCBI taxonomy): Eukaryota > Viridiplantae > Streptophyta > Magnoliopsida > Fabales > Fabaceae > Bauhinia > Bauhinia variegata. The sequence goes on along the minus strand of CM039437.1, from coordinate 1,243,862 downwards.
TGCTGCTTTCAATCTTCCAAATGATGAGCGCATAGTGAAACGTAGGGGAACATCAATGGTCATGATTAAAAATGCTTCAGAGGCCAAGTAAAATTTCTGCCCTCAACAAGTTTATTTACTGAAATGTCATTTATTGATTACATGGAAAATATGGATAATTTATGGTAAATCCTATAACCAGATTCAAGTTTATTCTTCAGCTCATAGCTGAGGTCTGTCTTAAAAAGGGACAACAAGAGCTTGTAGATTTTGAAACATTCTTTACTCATATTATATGCCATGAATGCTGCCATGGGATTGGGCCTCATACCATAACACTTCCAAATGGTCAGAAGTCTTCAGTCAGACTGGTTAGTCCCATGATCTATGTTTAAGCAATCTTTCTGCTGAACTTGTGGAATTAAATTTCACTGCTTAATGATGGTGCTAATGGGTATTGACATTGTCATTTTTTACAAGTACATAATGAAAAGAATGTGGAAAAAATACATATCTTGGGATGATATTGAATGAAAGCGTTTAGCTTTTAAAGTCACCAATAATTCCTTAATATCTGGTTTACACATATGTACATCCCCAACTAATTAGATTATCAATTTTTTGTCATCTTCTGTGCCCTGATAAATTTTATGAATTAAGTTTAGAAATTATGCATCACATCATTCAATTTAACACTTCAACTAGTGTGCAATCTCTTACTTTCTTTTGACACAGCAATTGCAAGAGTTCCACTCAGCTTTGGAAGAAGCAAAAGCTGATATAGTTGGCCTCTGGGCATTGAGGTTCTTAATCAGTCAGGTTAGTTACTGTCTGCACCAACAAATGGTCTGCGGTCAATTTAGTACAGATGTCACCCTTAGGGCTTTTGCATAGTTGAGTCAGGAGTGATTGCCAAAATTACCTACCAAAAAAAAAATTGCTGATGTGCCTTAAGTAACATCTAGAATTCACATTGCTTTACTTAGTTTTAATGCCAGTTTTCATGCTTTGTTTCTTTTGAGATTACCAGGGTTTGCTCTCCAAGAGATTATTTAAGTATATGTATGTTTCTTTTCTTGCGGGATGCTTTGCCTCTGTACGCTTTGGTTTGAAATCAGCTCATGGGTGAGATAGCTGTGGACTCTCATTGTCCCTATTGCTAATTGTTGTCGATCGCCATCTGATTTACCTTATGTTTACAGCAAAGCACAAGCATTGCAGTTCAACTGGCTATATGAGAAAGGGGCCTATGTCTTGCATTCTGATGATACATTTTCAGTTGACTTCACCAAGGTATCGTTGCTAACTTCAAATTCTCTGTTCCTCTCTCTCTGTGAAATCTTTGCTTCAACTTAAGGTTGCCATGACAATAATTTTGCTTCTTAAAATGTTGAAGGTGCAGTTGAAAGCTTAAGCAGGGAGATACTCACCATACAAGCCAAAGGTGACAAAGAGGCTGCTGGCTTGCTTCTTGGGAGATATGCTGTGATCTCAGAACCACTTAAAATTGCTTTGAAAAAGCTGGAGAAAATTCAGGTGTAACCATAGCTTCTCTTAGAGAGCAAACATATTATTTCATATGGTGTCTCATTTCCTATCTCATTTATTTTGATTGGTCCAAATAAGTGGAACTGTTTCTTATGTAGCATTATTTTATTATTTCTAATCGATTATAGTGCATGAGATAGGAATTAAGACATCAAAGTAGGACAACATATTTTTTTTCCCTTCTGTTAAAGGCTCATGTAACAAGTGCATTTTAGTGAGACTGTCTTCACATCAAAGGAGGATTCCCATTGTTTACTATAGCTGACTTATGGTCTATATGTATTGTGTATTCTAGGTGCCTGTTGACATAGCTCCAACCTTTCCCAGTGCCAACAAAATATTAGAGTGAAGGCAGAGGAACCCTTGAAGCCAACAATTGGAATTAAAAAGTGGAGAACTCTGCCCAAAACATATTGCTCAAAATTTCTGTAAGAATAACCAATTCTTAGAGCCGGGTTGGATGATTGTAATGAAATTTAATGAAATCGAACAGGGGATGAAATCAATTGGAATGGCAATGGGAATTGGTCTATTATAGAATGATTTCATTTTATTTTTATGCTTAAAGGGAATGAACGTGCTTATTCAAATTATATTTATTTAAGGCTTGATTGCAACTTTTGTCCAATTTTAACAATTTGAACTTTATGGTCCTTGTTTAAAAATCATTAATTTTGTCCATCTATATTCATAGAAATGATGCAATTATTTTTCCTTCCGCGCCGTCAAAGAATTATTGTCTGGTTCTATTGCGTGAACATAATTTATTCTATTGTATATCTATTGTCAATGCATAGAGATCTCTATCTAACTCTACCATTAAAACAATCACAACAATTCGGCACTATTTAAACAGGTGTGTTTTCTGTGCTTGTATTGTGTGTCACTGTTGATAGAAATTTAATCAATAACTTAATAAATTTTGGCAGCATCTCTCTATGGTTCTCCAAGCACATGAAAAGTCAAGTGCTAGAGCACTGCCAATATAATCTGGGGGATAGTCCAGCGAACATATGGTGTTGTTTGCTGTCTTTCCAAATTTGGCAAGATGATCTGCTACATGATTACCATGTCTAGGAATCCATTCAAAGTTCACAGCCTAAAAGGAATTACAAAGCATCAAAATATCACCTAAGATTGTTCCAGCTTCAGACCCTCCATAATTGCCACTGCTTCGAGATGATCGGGCAAAGAGATTCCTTCGGAGTGAGTTGCCCAAGCAGCCAAAAGTGTACCTTCTTCACCACGTAAAACTCCTCCAATTCCGCCACCGCCATTTCAGTCGGCTGCAGCATTAACATTAAGCTTAACCCAAGGAGCTGCAGGTGGTTCCCACTTCAGCAGGGGTGTGTTTTGACTACCCCTCCTATTCTCTTACCTTCTGTAAATTCCTTCCAGAGAGCTAGAGCATCAGAATGCACCTTATGCATAGGTGTTGAGGGTTTTCCCATCCCGCAAGAGTTCCGACAGTTCCATATTTTATACATTTTGATGGCCATGATAGCTAGGGCATCATCATGCCAGTCCATTTATGCTTTGCTCAAACCAAGACGAGCACGGAATTGTGTGCTCATTGGGAGCGTCCATGCGGCTCTACTATGTGTACACAAGAAAATTGCATGTATCAACGTCTCGTCTTCTGTTCCACACATGCAACAAGCTGGCTCAATATCCATTCATCTCCTTATCAAGGCTGAAGTTGTGGGAAGAATATCCCTGAGACACCTCCATAGAAAATGTTTAAATTTGTTCGCCATTGATGCCTTCCAAATTCTTCCCCATGCAATATTGGTCTGACTGCTACTGTTCAAAATTTTCTCCTTCATTATGTTTCGGTATGCTGACTTAACCGTATAGGTTCCGTCCCCTGTAAACCTCCAACCCCAGCTGTCTGCACCTTTATACAGGCTCAATGGGATGCCGGATGTGTCTAGCCTCATCTTAGAAAATATTGTAGACTTTGCCCTGTCCCATTCTCTTCTTTCAGTGAAAGAATGATGCTAATGGAGAAGATGCCACTTCTTGTGCTACGACGGAACACACATAAGAGTGATGTGTTGAAGATAAAGCCAAGACTTAGTCACCTGGGACCCAAGGATGTTTGCCAATAATGGCGATTGATTCTCATCAGCAGACCATCGTTAAGCAGCGGCAAGCTTGACCAAATTGATCTCCATGTATATGATGGCTTATTTCCTAGCTGTGCATCCAGAAGTGAGTTAGTGGGGTAATATTTCGCCTTCAGTGTTGTTGCTACCAGGGATGTGGGATCCAGTAAGAGCCTCTAAGCTTGTTTAGCTAGAAGTGCTGTTTGCAGATTTTACTACTACTAGCAAGTGAACTAGATCGCACCTCTAGTATAAAGAAAGCATGGGTTGTCGTCTTCGAAGAATTAGAATCAAGAACTAAATTTGTTTGCAATACTATTTGGGCGACTCAAGTAATAAAGGTGGCAATCAAAGTGAAATAAAAGCATAATTAAACAAGAATAAAATTCATTAGGATTAAATCTAGGTTCAGAATTTCACCTAAGGTCTATATCATGAATATGAATAATTCACTAAACTAATCCTATCAATTTGGTGTACTGAATTCATTAACAAAGTGATAGTACTTCTGTGGTGCAATGCCAGTGGAGAATCTTGCTATTCAGGTAGTTGGTCAAAATGGGATATGGAGTTTAGTGGTTGAACCATTGCAAAGTTGCTTTGCAAAGTGAAATGGGAAATGTTCAGCATTTTATCTTGTCTTGAGCACCCAAAATCAACATCACATTCTTGAAACTGAACACATGCTTTACTGGGTTGGACAGTCTATCATATAGTTCCAGAATTGGCTGTTTGAAGTAGCGTGGCAAAGGGTAGGTCATTACATCCAAGGTGAAGGAATTTTTGCCTCGCCTAGGTGGCAGGGAAGGTCGGGTGGCTTCTCTAGGATGAGTATTTTGTGAACGGGGTCAATAAGATGGGTGTTGTCCACCTAACTAAGAGTAGTGTAATCTGGGGAACTTGAGGTGGTATACTCAAAACTATCCCTTGCCTCCGTACAGTCTCCTTGTCTATGCTGTCTTTGGATCTCTACTTGGTTCCGCTGCCTTTGATTTTTGAGGTCGACCAGCTTTTCATGCAAGCCTTTGAGTTAGGCTAGGAGAGTGGCTAAGTTGACTTGGGGGTTATTGGTTAATCTGAACGCCTTGGGATGCTGACTGGTTGAGTTGGCTTGCAGGGGCTAGGTAGGCGTTTTGGGGATAAAGTGTAGGTTACTAGGGCCTCCTTGGTGTTGATCGGTCATGATGATGGCTGGAAGGAATTTGAAGGTCAAGTGTCAATTGGTCGGAGGAAGATCTGAAGGTCGTATGTTCAGTCTACTCTCACCACACTAATTGTTGTGATTAGAGTCTTGGGGAGTACAGTGTCAAATGATGACTGATTCAGATCGGACTATGAAGAAGATCTAAGCTATGCTAAGTCGGTTGAAATCTTGCAAGGTGAAAAGAGGTGAGGTCGGGTGTAACGACTCCAATGCTAAAGTTAGTATCAAGTTAGAGATGGATAAGGTCAAGTAAGGTGAGATAGATATTAATGCGTACTTGTATGATTAAATAAAGGGATATTTATACTAGTTGTAATGAGGGAATGGAGCCAGCTTTATGTCACGGGGTTATTCTTCAACCCGTGCGGCACTTAGACAATCTCACAATGGGAGATGCTAAGTAAGCCTATTTGTGTTTGGGGACAAAGATGACTAGCACTTGGAAATGAAGATGAGGCAAGGAATTTGGAGAGCAATGAACACAAGAGAGAGTTTGGGAATAGCACTTGAGAATTCTACTCACTCAAGATTGATTTACAAATAAGGGGGATGGCTTATTTATACTTGTTTGGTTTCCCAAATGTGTGGCTACAATTGCTTATTCTAGAGATTTATAACCTAAATATCTAGATATTTCCATACATCTCACTAGCTTCTTCTAAAATGGTCTACAATACTCTAGGTAAGTCTACAAATATCTATAAGTCTCCATAATATTCTATAGGCTTCTAGAACCTTATATAAAACTCATGTGTCTTCCACAAGGTTCTAGAGAATTCTAGAGAGTTCTAGAATATTCTAGAGACTTTTAGAGAATTTCGGTGTCTTCTAAAATCTTCTAGAGACATCTAGACTAATCTAGAAAGTTTTGAAAAAATCTAAAAAATTCTAGGAAGCTCTAGAATACACCTTGGCAATATGCATTTGTTGTAAGGATTTTGAGCAGAATGTAACATTCTCCCCCAGTCAATCTCGCGACGTCCTCGTCTCGCCTTCCTCCTTGTAACACTGGATGTGGTCTTGGAATTTCCATAGGAGGTCCTCTCGTTCCCAACTTGCCTCATGGTCAGGCAAGCCCTTCCACTTGACAAAGTACTCGGTGCATGGTGGAACTCCTCTTTTCCTGATCACTCGATCATATAGGATCTTCTTCACTTCCTTGTCATATTCGGTGATCACGGCAGCAGGTGCACGTGTTGATATGTTTCTTGAAGGAACCTCTTCATCAGTATTGTACTTCTTCGAGAGACTCACATACATGACTGGATGAATCTTCAGTCTTGGTAGGAGTTGTAGTTGATAGGCGACCTTTCCTACTAGCTTGACGATGGGAAAGGGCCCTTCATATTGCCTCACCAATCCCTTATGCACTTTGTGTAGGGACTTGAATTGGCTTGGCAGCAACTTCAACATTACCATGTCACCTTATTGGAATTCTAAGGGACGACGTTTAATATCGTCTCATTTCTTCATCTTACGCGTAACTTTGTCCAAGCATACTCGTGTAATGTCTGCTTCTTCTTGCCATTCCTTTGTGAACCTAAAGGCGACAGGGTTGTCTTCAACATAAGGAGTGACCAATGCATGAGGTGTTAAGGGTTGTTGTCCCATGACTATTTATAAAGGACTCTTGCCAATTGATTCACTCTGTTGTAGATTATAAGAGAATTGAGCCATATCAAGTAACTTGGCCCAATCTAGTTGATGGGCGCTCACATAATGTCGCAAGTAAAGCTCCAATAATGCATTGATGTGCTCTGTCTGCCCATCAATTTGGGGATGGAAGCTTGTTGAGAAGTTCAAATCTGTCTCCATGAGTTTGAAGAGTTCACGCCAAAACTTCCCAGTGAAGCGAGGATCTCGATCACTAACTATGCTTCTAGGAATCCCCCAGAACTTCACCACATGTTTGAAGAATAAGTGAGCAGCTTCATCCACTTTGCAATTTTTCGGGGCAGGGATGAAGATAGCATACTTGCTAAAGTGGTCAACAACCATTATAATGCTCCCATACCTTTCGGAATTAGGTAAGGCCATTATGAAGTCTATAGAGACACTCTCCCATGGTCTTTCAGCAATGGGAAGAGGCTCAAGTAAGCCAACAGGATGTTGTTGCTCTACTTTATCTTGTTGGCATACTAGGCACGTCCTTACATAAGCCTCAATATCATCATGCATATGTGGCTAATAATATGACTTATGTATAAGAGCAAGTCTGCGTGCCATACCTGGATGACCAACCCATCTCGAATCATGGCACTCTTTGAGATCATGGCCTTTCTTCTGCCCATTCTTGTCACCCCTACTCTTTCCTAGATTAGGCTTTTTGTTCTTGGAAGAGTAGTCAACAAGAGACTTGGCAACCCCAATGGCAGCATCTAGTGTTTGCACATTACGTCTATAAAGTTCTGTCTTTGCCCAATCTTTCAACCCATCCTTGAAGTAGAAAAAAGCATCCTTGTCAGATAGGTCTTCAATCTCCAACATGATGGTAGTAAACTCCTTGATGTAGTCAAAGATACTACCACTTTGCCTTAACATCCTTAGTTTACCCCTTGCTTCAATGTCAGCATTGTGAGGCACAAAGTGTTTGCGCAATTCGGCCTTGAACTGCTCCCATGTGTTGATGACACATATGCCTCTCTCCCTTTCCACATCCTTACTTCACCACCATAGTTGGACAGCATCTGGAAAGAAAGTTGAGGTATTGCTAATCCTTGCTAAGTCATCAACCACTCCCATCAACTCAAAGTATTTCTCTAGGCAAAATATAAAATTCTCCAAAATAGTGGTATTGCGAGTGCCATTATACATGGCTGGTCTGGGCACCTTTAACCCTTGCATAGCAATAGTGGTAGTGCTTGTGCTAGCAAGGCTACTAGTGCGGCGATAAGATTGTCATTCATGGCGAATCTCATCCACTTCCAATCTCATCCACTTCCACATACAGATTATGCAACTCCCATTTTACGAACTTTCGTAGATCGGAGAGGTCTTGAGTCAGGGAGCGTAGTTCTCCCCTAAATGTGCGGCCAAGTTCCTTAATCATCGCCTTGGCAGCACGTGAGATTTCCCCATTCTCTAGATTGAGGTTTTCAATTTGGTCGGAAAGCTCACCTACATTAGCTCTCACACCTTCCATGTGAGATTCTAGGCTAGCAACTCGAGGTTCAAGGGACTCACCTACTGGAGCCTTTGACTTGCCATGCCTAGATTGTGTGCGAGCTTGTTCCGTCCTTCCACAAGGTTACTCTTGTTGCAACTCCATGAAAGCAGCAATATCTCCTTCCTCCGATGCCATAGTTCTTCTCCTTCCCACAACAAGCCACACCAAAGGATCAAGTGAGTGACTCTGATACCACCTGTCACAGGGTTATTCTTCAACCCATGCGAAACTTAGACAATCTCACAATGGGAGATGCTAGGTAAGCCTATTTGTGTTTGGGGACAAGGATGACTAGCACTTGGAAGCGAAGATGAGGCAAGGAATTTGGAGACCAATGAACACAAGAGAGAGTTTGGGAATAACACTTGAGAATCTCACTCACTCAAGGTTGATTTACAAATGAGGGGATGACCTATTTATACTTGTTTGGCCTCTCAAATATGTGGCTACAATTGTTTGTTCTAGAGGTTTCTAACCTAAATATCTAGATATTTTCATACATCTCATTAGATCTTTCTAGATTAGTCTAGAATACTCTAGGTTAATCTACAAATATCTACAAGTCTCCGTAATATTCTATAGGCTTCTAGAACCTTCTAGAGAACTCATGTGTTTTTTACAAGGTTCTAGAGAATTCTAGGATATTCTAGAGACTTCTAGAGAATTTCGGTGTCTTCTAGAATCTTCTAGAGACATCTAGACTAAACTAAAAAGTTTTGAAAAAATCTAGAAAATTCTAAGAAGCTCTAGAATACACCTTGGCAATATGCATTTATTGTAAGGATTTTGAGCGGAATGTAACATTTAGTTGTATTGCAGATGGGCTAATTGACCTTAGGCCCAATTCTCGCAAAATTTTACCATGATAACTTTTTATGCCATATTCTCGCCATTGTGCTTGAGATTTCTCACAAATTTTGTTTTCTTATGGATGTTGACATGTATTAGTTAGTTAAAGTTCATTTTAAGATGTGATTAAAGCCCTGTTTGGATGGACTTTTTCTAAAAGAAAAGCCATTTTTGGAAAACAAAAAACTTCAATATGATATTAAGGTGTTTGCATGGGCTTTTTTTTAAAAAAAAAAAGAAAAAGAAAAAGAAACTAAAGTATGTAAAATGGTGCTTTTTTTAGAAGCAACCAAGAGCTACTTCAAATTGAAGCATGTGCGGTAGAACGGAGAGATGATGCACAAGAGAGATAATTTAATGAAAAATTTTAGACAATTTTATCTTCATTAGTTTTCATTATTCCAACCAATGCCCTTGTCCTTTTTTTCTTTATCATATTCATGCAAAAGGAAAGTCCTCATCTACATTCTCTAACCCATATGTGTTCTTTACATTCTTCTATGCTTTCTCATGTTAGTTTTTACTTCTTTTGCCAATTCTCTACTGTCACTACAAGAAAAACTAGGATTAGCATTAGTCAAAAGCCCATGCTAAGCCCAAAAAACCAACATTAATGGCCCAATTAGTAGTAAAATTAGCATAGGCCCCACACTAATTAGTGTTAGCCAAATCGATGCAAATTGGAAGCTATTGTTGATGATCGCAATTTGTGAGGCTAACAATATTTAGTGTCAACCTGGCCTGTGCTAATACTAGACAGAGTCAAAAAAAAAAATTATTTCATTTGTATATTGTGTTTAATTTTAAATGGGATTAAAAAATTATCTATTATGTTGTATTTAATTTGGTAATTATAATTATAATTGTGGTCGATAAATAATTTTACAGAGATAACCCATTCATCGTATCATTTTGTATTTCAAACAACTTAATGAGTGCAAGCCCTCAAAATAAATTGATGGCTGTGGGGTGATTACTTAGGGCTATTTGTTAAACTAGACAAAGTTAGCAAACTATGAAACTATGGTTTGTAGTACTCTTAAACTAAGAGTGTTATCAAATAGAGAACCAAACAACATAAGACTTGTATTATTATAATGATCATTGGTTACAATAAGAACTTATCGGAAATCTCATCTAAAAATTTCCATACACAAAAGCAAAAGGGGGGACATAGTACTTGAACCACATATATGATGATAACATAATAACAAGGGTATTATATTAAAGAGGAAATCACATTGATGTTGCTAATTTTGTTTTAGCAACACCTCCTTAATCATTTTGTCCAAGTTTAAGTAGGAAGAACCACCTAGTCTAGTGTCTTCCTCTGCCAATTTCTTCCAATTCCATGATCTTTTGCTTCATCTTCTTTACCTTCTCTCCCACCATCAACTCATTCACCAACTTCTCCACATCTTATTTCTTCACATTATTGTCAATTTATATCAATACCCCATTTAATGCAAGTGTATTTACAATTTGTTTCCTAATCAACAAAAAATTGGCTGCCAAACACTTTTAGTTATTGAGTTCCATCCACAATGAGTAAAGAACCCTCCAATAAAGGGTGGTTCAACACTTTCTCTAGTGGCCCAACTTGCAATTTTTGTTGTATTTAAACATCTAAATATATTAGATGTATACACACTTGAAAAAAATTCAGCAATATAACCCCTATATCATGTACATTTCCAAATAATTAATTTTATTGGTAATGTGACGTTTCAGACTAAACAAGATTCACACATAATATCCAAACAACTTATTGAGCTTTACTCTCCACTAACATAATATATAATTCATAAATTTTTAACATGTCAATAAATGTGACATATCTAAATTCAATCAAAACTAATATAAACATATCAATCAATCAAACAATAACAAAATAAAAATAAAAATATACTAAAACTCTTTATCATGCAATTAATATTCACTAAACATATTCACTAAAATTACAATTCAAATTATACGATTTAAATTAAACATAGTCACAATGCATATTGATTAAACAATTTATATTAGACATACTAAAATTAAAATCAATATAGCAAACCAAACATATAACCAACCAAAATTATTGTAGCCAAGGAGATCAGACATACCTAGACAATCAGAGGATGCTAGTAGCACTAGAGGTACCGAAAATACACAGAGAATGACTTAGATAACTAAAAACAATATTAACTGTGTTAAAGAGAGAATATTGAAAATATAAGAAAATAACTGAACAAAAAAATAATTCACCAATTAAATTGAAGCTAATGCAATGGGGAGTTGATTACAACTCCAGGAATGTAGTAAGAGGCTCAAATGCACAAGAAAATCAAGTTTGGAGCAAGAGATAGAGAGAGAACTGAGAGAAAGAAAGAATGAAAGGGAGGAAAATGGAAAGAAAGAGGTATGGGAATGAAAATATCAAGGCATTAGCATCAGCTGGCCGACGTTAATCACCACAACTTTTTTAAAAGAAAATTTGCGTTGGCAATTACTAAAGTTAATGCCGCAAAATTGACCAAAGAGAGAGCAACATTCTACAGCATTAGCGTTGGCCAAGTTGACGCAAAATACCTCATTCAACTTAGTTTGACCAATAATATCTACTTTTGCGTTCAACTTGGTTGACGCTAATGCATGTGTGCACTGGCCATGGCCAACATTATTGCTCTTCTGAATATTTTTTTCCTTGTTGTGAGTTAGCATGGGCTTAGCCAACACTAACTTTCTCAGCTTTATACAATCTTTCTTGTAGTGTGTGAACCTTCAGGTTTGTGATTTCTCTTTCTTTTCTTGATTTTTGGTTTTGAATCTTGTTCTCCAGTTCATATTTTGTTCTACATTGATATTCTTATCTTTTCGTTTATGGAATACTGAAAGAGGTTAGCAAAGAATGCGAAAATTGGTAAATAGAAAATTACATGGGATTTGGTTTTTATGGTTGTATGTGCGGTCATGTTGATGATGTTTTGTTTATGATCTTCCATATTGTTAGTATGAAATTTTGCTATTGACTTATGTATGAGCCTTACCTACATGATATGCATAAACCGTTGTTGCTTAAGATTTACTCAGTGAATTTTTTTCATGTTGAATTTGGCAGACTCTAAAATTTCCGTGGATATCTTATCGATTTAGGGGTGATCAATCTCATATTTTTTTCCTCCTAATTTGCTGGAAGGCATCAATTGCTTAAGGGTGATTTGTCACAGTGTTGGATACTCAGTATAAATATGTTTTTCCTATTGTAGCCAAAAGTACTGAATCATGGAAAACTCATTATTCATTCTTCATGGTAGTTTTAATCTGTATGGAGCATTAGACATTGCCTAATCAATAGATGGCTGTGGCTTGCTGGCAGAGTTGACAATAGTTACATGATTGCTTTAGTTTGCTCGTTTCTTTCTTGGCAAGTTTCAGAAACAGTGATAGCTTATACCGGTTTCTTTCTACTTCTATCAGATATTTCCTCCACAGTGACAGCTTCTTTTGTCAGAGGTAGCAGTGTTATTTGAAATCTTTCAATATTAAAATTTCTTTTTTATTTCATACACATTTTTCTTTTTTAGCTATGACATTATTTTCTAACATACGATTTCAATGTTTAAAAATTTAGAAATCTTGAAATTGTAATTTTAAAAAATTATAATAAAAAATCAATGATAATATTGATTTATAATTTTAAATTTAATCTATATTTAAAATATTTTTTTATAGTAAATACTTTTATATCCAAACATTAATATAAGTAAATTGCTTTTTGTATGTTATTTTCATTAATTTCATCAGTTAAAAATACTTTTATATGTTTTTGCATCCAAATATCTTTTATAATTTTAAAATGTTTTTTAATACTGTATCCAAATACAAAATAACTCAAACTTTTAGAAAAAAGTTTTTTTTAATAAAAATACATTGAAAAAAACTTTTTTTTTAAAGCATATCCAAATGGACCCTAATTGTACTCCTTATTCTTAATCAATACACAAGTTTTCTTGGTTCACCAGTTCTTGGATCTCTTCGCTCACATTCTTTGAAAAATTTCTCATGAAAGTAGATATTTTTCTGAGAATTTTGTGTTTCTGACCATATTTCACTCTTAGAGAATTTTCTACAAAAATAATAATAATAATAATAATAAAACCATGATTTCCTATAGTGTTGCCATTTAATGAAATGATGTGCTTTACTTGCAGAATTTCCAAAAAAAAATTCTCTCAAAAAAAATATCAGCGGAAGTTTTTGTAAGAAAGTGAAATTTCATGATTTGCCCAAAGGGTTCCTATAGTGTGTGTCTATATATATATATATATATATATATATATATATATATATATATTAAAGATTGTAATATTCAAAATATAACATACTACCGTTAAATTATGAATGTATATATAATTTCAAGTGGATTTATGAGCTCCTTAAGTTGTTAAAGCCCAAAAGCCTAGGGATAATAGCCCAATCATCAAGCATTGTAAATCAACACTTATTTGAAGAAAGCGAACTAATGGAGTGTGATTAAGAAAGCTATGAAGGCAAATGTGTGTGTGTGTGTGTGTGTATATATTACATTAAAAAAAAAAAAAATAGTAGGGGCAGCTACCCCGCAATGATCAATATGGATCTGCCCCTATGTCTTATATAAAATGTTATATATTAAGAGTTGCACCTTTGCTAATAGCTTAAGCTTTTAGCCTAGTAAGCATTATTGAATATATAATTAATTTAGTGTCAAGACTAACATGAGTTCAAATCTCAAGTTTGACATTACCTAATTATTTCAAAGTTGGAGGGAGAACATTCTCAAAAAAGAGAAAGAGAATGTTATGCCCAAAGTAAAGTGGTAAATGCTTTTGGACATTTTTAGTTTTATAAAAGTGGTTTTGATGCAACACTCTTAGTCCTACTGTACGCTACATCCAATATCCAATATACATGAAGAAGATCTGGTAGGGTTTTTGAGACCCTTGTCTGCTTGACAGGTGGCAGCCTATGAGAAGAGTATTCCATTTGAAATTATGAGCGGGAATTAGAAAGTGCAGCATGCAGTCTGGTTTGGTTGCTGGTACTTTAAATATTTGCTTAGTTTGATTAATAGTTTGGTTACATGGAAGAAAGATGAAGTATTATCTTGTCATCTGGTTACTTTTTGTGTTTGATTTGATTAGGTTAACTAAAATGAAAAATCAAAATACTAAAATAAGCTGACTAAGACTAATGAGAGTAATAATGAGACAAATGATAGCTACTTGTCTGCATTTTCCAATGTCCGATGGGTGATTTGTGGGAGGAAAGTTGGGTTTTGAGGTGAGAAAAAGAGTGCTGGTAATAGAGGTAGAAGGGATATGTCGTTCTAAAAATGTTCTTGTGGGTTTGAGGTGAGTTTCTTCTTATGTTCTGTGCTTCTCTTTTCTATTATCATTTTTCGGTGAAATCTGCATGCAAACTATTGTTTAAAATCTATCTTTGATTGGTTGTTTTGTCTGAAATTGTGAATAGACATGACTCGTCCAATATCGAAGTTAAGTGAAATCAATCCTAAAAAAGAAACATGGAAGATTGTGGTGTGCATCATTCACCTATGGATTGTTCATCGTAAAGACAAGAAGGTGAGTTCTCAGGACATGACGCTTGTAGATTCAGAGGTATTGTAAATATGGTTTTGTAATTTTTTTTATAATTCATATGGTAAATATTAGCTTAGTTTTAGTTTTGGCAGCTTTGGTGAATATTTGTGGAGATATGCATTTTTGTTAATATATCTTATATGGGTGTTCGATGTTGGGATGTTTGGTGGTAGGGTACGAAGGTGGAGGGTTCCGTTGAGGCACTATTGATACCCAAGTTTGATCCCATGTTGGAAGGAGGCAGGACATATTTGATGATGAATTTCATGCTACAGAGTAATACAAATCCATACCGTGTATCAAGTCATCGCTATAAGCTCAAATTTCTTAAGACAACTGCAGTCAGGTGCGTTGAGCAGCAAGACATGCCTTTGTACTCTTTCTACTTCAAAAAGTTTGAGGATATGTTGTCTGGGGATGTGTCAGAAGATATGTTGATTTGTAAGTAACAAGCGGGGCATGTGACGTTTTAATATAAGTTGCGAACAATTCTGTTCAAGTGGTTGATTGGTGCATGTTAATGTAATATGTTGTTATATGATGATATAATATTCGGTTGTTTTTTCTTTTCTTTTTTTCTTTTTTGTTTTACTTTTTTGCATTCAATATGTGATAGATGTGGTTGGAGAGTTAATGAAGAAGGAAGAGCTGGACTTTGGAACAACCCGGTAGTGGAGTTTGACCTGCAAGATCTCAAGTAATTTGTAGTTAGTGATTTTATAGAACTTCCAAGGCAAAGCTGATTTTTTAGGGAATAAAGAACCTGAAGGTGTAGGATTAATATTAATACTACTATGTAAAATATGTAAATGAAATTCTCATTACTGGAAAATTTTTGCTGCATGTGAGGAACACATGTTTTTCTGTGTTTAAGCAGGTCAGATTGGGATAGGTGTTCACAACTCAATTTTCTCGACAAAGCTATCTATTAATGATGACATTCCAAAAATTAAGGATTTCTTGGTTAGGTATGGATAATTGATATGCAGATAGTGTGTACTCCTATGAAAGGAAATGATTAAATCTAATTAGTCAATTTCATGCTTTAACTTAAACTTTGGATCGGGGCATACATGGAAAGGCAGTCTCAGATGTCTTTGTCCTCCCAATCTTCACAACACCGTAAATTTGTGAGGGGTGTTGAGATGAAGTCAGTTGTAGATCTGGTAAGCTTTTTACAAGGTTTATTTGTCTTGGTTGAACTTGCTTTTGCATTCATGAATAAATTTAAAATTTAAATTTACACTTATACCAATAGGATACACCTGTTGTTGTACCAGCATATGTGGATACTGTTCACGTTGGTGCTGGTTGGATGTTTTATACATGCACCAAATGCAACAAGACAAATATGGTTCCTTCTAGGGGGTACCAGTGTGGGAGTTGTGGTAATGTGGATGTTCATCCAGTTGCTAGTTGAGCTTCTATGTATTGTTTAGTGTTCGTTTATTTTATTTTGGGATGCACAGTTTAATTTGGTGAAGTTTTGTCAGGTATAAGATTTTGAGATTGGCATTTCAAATGGGAATGGTGGTTGTGGTGTTTGGTGCATTCTATGGGATCATGAGGCAACAAAGATTCTGCGGGTAAAAGTAGCTGAATAGGTTGAACTATTGCTCAAGGTAATAGCTATTTTCTTGAATTGAACAGACTACTGTCAGAAGATGAAATATTTGTTATCTTCTTATCTGTTTAGATACTGAAGTGTTTTATGTGTCTCCTGTAGGATGGCATATCAGATATGAACGAAGTTCCTGAGAAGGTGGATGATTTGGAGAAACTTAAGCCTATTGCTCTTAAGCTGAGAAGGCAGTTCGGTGGAACCATGTTAATTGTCATTTGACACTTGCCAAGATGAATTTGTATTTACAATGATCTAGGAGGTCTTGATTGAACAGGTGAAGTGTCTTTAATGAAACATGTCTGATCAATCATCAATATTTGCTTTACGTCCATGCTTCTATGTTTCTTTTTTTTACAGTTTGTGCCATGAAATTGGTAGGTTAGTGATTGGTTGAATTGATTAACTCGCAGGCTAGTGTCGTATTAGGTGGAGAGTCTCAGGAAGATTTTGTGGGTTTTCTTACTCCTGCAAAAAGGATTGGAGTAGAGACTGTTGTTGAAGACAGTCTTAATCTAGTAGAGACTGGCTAGTTGTCTACTGCAAGGTCGCACAAACTTGTCAAGCCAAAGTAAACACTGATAAGCTTGTGGGCGTTAGAAGAAGTGTGGTTATGGTTGATGTAAATGTTATGTATTTTGGGTTTTGCTGGAAGTTTGAGGAATAGTTTGTTGGGGATGATGTACTTTTGATGCTTACCATGCTATTTGTTGGACAGCCTTATGCATATGGTTGTAAGTAATGTTAATGATGCACAGATATTGTACCGTTGTTAATTAAACAGATTGATCATAAATGTATAAAATATGAATTGCTTATTTGTTGGAGCTTATAATTTCTAAGTATGCAATTTCATAAATTAGAGTAATGTATTTGCTTTTGATATTAGAAAAATATATAGCTGTTTACTTAGTTTACTGTTTAAAATTGAATAGTTAGGAATAGATATTTTTAAGTATACTTTTTGAGTGTCCAATTTCATAAAATGAAGTATTTATTATTAATGCACTCCTTTGTGGAGAGTTATAATTTTGAAGTATCCAATTTCATAATATGAAGTATAAAATACTAAGGGCTTATTTATGAGGACTTATAATTTCTAAGGATCTAATTTATTATTAATGATATATTTGCTTTTAATATTTAATATTTTAACATATTAAAATTAAATAAGCCTAGACATTTACTTAGTTTAGTGTTTAAAATTGAAATGTGCAAAGGATTTTTTGAGGACTAATTAGATACTTAATTTTAAAATTACAAGGATTTTTACTCCTCTAAGACTGAAACTAGAGGACCGAACAAACATAGTGTGTAGTGTTCAAGATGAAATTGGAACTTCTTATAAATTATCTAAAACGAAATGAAATCTTTGGTAAAGTTGCTGCAGGTATTTTACATAAGGACTCTCCCTTTAATATTCTGATATTATGTAAATCTAACATCTAGGAATCTTATTAAGCATTGACTTTTGTTGTTTTAAATGTACCAAACATACACACAATTGAATTCTAAAAAAGAGGGTTCACATTGTTATATTTCTGCAAGGAACGTGGAAGAATCCCTCTCCAGATCAAATTAAATGTCTTCATTTCAGTGGAGATCCCTGTTCCAGATCAAGATCCAATCTTATTCAAGACTCATGGTACATGGACCATGCAAAGCTATTAATTTTCATGCTCCTTGCATGAAAGATGGCAAGTGCAAAAAGTACTTCCCAAAGAAATGGCATCCATATACTACCATTGAACAAGATGGTAAGCCTACTTACAGGAGAAGAGACAACGGGATCACTATAGAAAAAATGGTGTGCTCTCTGACAATAGGTATGTAGTGCCATATAATCCCATTCTATTGAAGCGATACAATGCACATATAAACGTAGAATGGTTGATATACCACATTTTTTATATATATTTAGCACTTACACTTAACTATTACACACTCTTTTTGGCCTAATTTGATAACTTAGATAACCTTTTGAGAAATTAATGTTTTATGCAACCTTGTTCCAGTTTGACCATGGTTCAGTATTTTTAGCATATCTTGAGTTGTAGATTTCTAAAAATTATGACTCTTGATTCGTAGGAAAGCTAAGAAGGAGATATACAACTTTGATGAAACTCCGAAACCCAGTTCTCAAGTCTAATGGGAGAATTATGCTTGCAAAGTCAAGGAAGGAAGTCTGTTTCGGAAATTTGACCTTGCAGCATTTATCAGACCATAACTTGAGAAAAAAAAAAACCATAATTGAGTGATTCCAGTTTCATTGGAAAGCTAAGACAAAGGGCTACAACTTTTATGAAGACCACTTTCTCAATTTAAGTCGTTTTGATCACACCCGAGCCTTGGAAGTTCAGCTTTGGATTCTGGATGGGAAAATAAGTACCAAGTAAAGCTGATGACTACAGAATATTCCCAGGCAGTGGCAAACTTGTAAATAAGTGAAAAACGCGAGAGGAGCGGGAAGAACGTTTTTGTAGCCGGAAATTGAGAGGGGAAAGTAGATTTCTAGGGGGGAAAAATGCAAAGAAGGCTAACCTCACCAAGCTCTGCCAGGGCACAAATTTTCTTCACATTTTGGAGCTTGGAATTGGTTTTCATGGAGGGGTAGGCTTCTCTGTAACTGAACTATACATTTTGGAATGGATTGGTGAGGTTTTGAGATCTTGTAACTCATTATTACGAATTTAATGAGATTTGTGTTATTCATGCTTTTGCCTTGAGTTCCTTTTGATTATTGGAGATTTCTGGTTGATCTTTGGATTCAATGCAAGAGTTAGATGTTTGAAATGATATTTCTTAACTCTATTGTGAATATACATGAATGTGCTAGTTGATATTGGGACTTTAAGATTGGATAGCTTGTATGTTTTGTGCGATTGCTGGAAATGTATGATGCATGTGCCAATCCATATGTTGGATGATAATTCAACAGGAATACTAGTTGTAATTGGAGATTTTTGCTATAACTAGAATCAAGTGGCAACTCATTAATTCGTATCACCATTAATGGCCTATGATTAACCAAACCAATCAAGGAAAGAAGTATAGTTCGGTTATGCTTTCTCATGGTAAGTAATCTCACTTTTATACTCATTTAATTCATAGCAACACTTATACAAGCTCCCATTTTATTGGTTTATGAAGTGATAAATGGATGACACATTCCTTGGGAGATGACTCGGGCAACCCTATATTGCACTAAAAATAGTGGGTGTTCGATTAATTTTATGAGATAGTGATGTTCTCATCAATGGTGCAACCAAGCAGCTTCTATCAAGTACTTATTCTAGTACATCAATAAAGGATATGATTGAATCACAGCAGCCATTACTAACCAGACAAATACTAATGGAGTTGAAGATTTCTCTCAAACAATATGTTGACTGTAGATACATGTCACCTTTTGAAGGTTGCTAGCAAATCTTTGGCTTCCTTGTTCATGCACGACATCTTGCGGTGGAAAGATTGTATTTTCACCTTTTGGTGAATGAAATTTTGTCTATAACAATGATGATGATATTAGTGAAGTATTGATTGTCAACGGATCCAAGAGTCTTCCTTCGGTCTATAGATCTATCCCACTTTCTTTCCTAGGGATGTTCCCGGCCTCTAGGCTACCTATGTCCTACGCCCCTCTACCCTAAATCGCTGCAAATGTCCCTACCTTATCAAATTTTCAATAAGATCTTTAAGCACCTAGCATTCCTTAGTGTCATGCCCTGCACTCCTATGATATTCACAATATTTCTTGACATTTGATCCCATTTGAGCTTTAATCGGTAGGGGTAGTTGTGCTAAACTAGTCTGGCATATCTTATGCAGGATCTGTGCTCTTAATCTATTAAAGGGAGTGTAGTTGTAGTGATTGAGGGTCTTCTTTCTTTTTCTCTTTCATTGCTCTTCTCTTTTGCTTAATTGGGGATTGAATATTCTACCTCTTCCAGGTTGATGTATTTTTTGGCTTGTTGAAGTAAACCTTCAAGTGCATCAAGTTAGTTCTAGGTAACACTCTCCTTAAATATGCCCCTTTGTAGACCAATTATTAGGGTGTGCATGACAACTTCATCTTTGAGAGCTTTTATCTGAAGGGACAAGGCAATAAATCTCTGAATGTATTCTCTTAAAGGTTCACCAGTCTCTTGCCAAAGGGTGACTAGGACTGCGAAGGTCTTCTGCAGGGCTATGCTGGTAGAGAACTTGGCGATGAAAAATTCTATTAGTTTGATCGAACTTAGATATGGACAGAGGGGGAGATTATAGAACCATTGTAGGGCGGCTTTCCGAAGTGAAGTTGGAAAAGTTCTGTATTTAATTTCGTCTTCTACTCCCGAAATTAACATTACGTTCTTAAAACTACACATATACTCCCCTAGGTCTGTTGATCTATCATATGAGTCCATGTGGGTTGTTTGAAGTAAGGTGGAAGGGGATATGTCATTATGTTGGGGGTGAACAAGTGCTTGGCTTGTCTTGCTAAAGGTAACGGTATATGGGAGTTGGTTCCATAATGATTAATGTTGCTGGAGGGAAGAGGTTCTATTGGTCAGGCATTGTTTGCCTAGCTCGAGGTGGTGTATTTAGGGGAATATGAGGTAACATGTTATTCTCTGGTTTGAGTGCGGGCCCTCTTCTTTGATTGGAGTTTTTGGATTTCCTCCCAATCTTGAAGTTTTTGTTCCCTTAAATCTTCTATTTCCCTCCTCATCGAGTCCAGATGAGCCATCATAATGGCCAAACTCGTCAAGCATTAGCTGGTTAAACTTGCTTGGGGTTGCTGGTCATTTTGGGTGTTTGGTGGGGGTTGTATTGGTGTTTCAAATGGGTCTTCCTTTCTAAGGAGTATGGAAATTTTAATCTATTATGGAATCTAGAGGTTGCATGTTTGATCTATTCTCATCGCACAAATTGTTGTGAACGGTTTCCAATGTCAAGTATAACTCAAGTCAAGTCAAGTCATACTAATCGTATAAATAAAAAGAAAAAGGTCAAGGTCAAATGTGAATCTTCTAACACTCAAGTTAGTGTCTGATCTATTAAATTGGGTAAGAGTTTGAGAATTTGTATTAGGAAGTTACCTATCTCTAGGGGTGGGCATGGGACGGGACGTCCCGACCCGAAAGATTCGGGACAATTTTGGGACGAGACCGGGACATAATTTTGTGTCCCGGTTATTTTCGGGATGAGACTGGGACAAGCAAAATCCCATCCTAGTCCCATCTCGAACTTTATATAAATATGTCCCATTCTGAAATCATCCTCCCGTTGATTACTTTTTACACCTTCATTTTTACTATTTATACACCACCTTTCTTCTTTTATGCTTGCTTTCAACACCCATTTTATTACTTTATACACCCACTTATCATTTTCTTCCCCCACTGCCTTTTTTTTTTGTTGCTTTTTTTCTAAAAAAAAAATTAATCGAGACAGAACAAAACAAAAGTCCAAAAAAATAATTTTCAGGACGGAACCAGGACTACCAAATTCCCAGTCCGTCCCAGCCCGTGCCCACCCCTACATACCTCTTTCAATTATGGTGTGGTTTTTATATAGGTTTAGGGAGGGTCTTCTTGTAATTTCACTTGGATTACTTATTGGGTTGGGCCTGAATGTAAAAACTAGCCCATTGATTTTAGTTCATATAAAAATGAAGCATTTTCTATGGAGATGCTGCAAGAATATAGTGCCCACCACTACCACTCTTATTCGTAGAGGGATGTCAATACCGGAGGAGTGTTGTGTTTGCAACATGGAAGCAGAAACCCTAATGGATGCGCTGTTCAAGTGCATTCACAATAGGGCTATATGGAGGATAGGGGATTTAAGTATCGATGCGACACAATTCCAAGGGTTATCGTTCAAGCAATGGCTCCTTTCCATCGCAAGCACATGGAATGATCAGAAGCTGAGTCTGTTTGCTGTCACGGCGTACAAGGTTTGGCATCGCCGAAATGATGTTCATATGGGGAGACCAACGATGACCATTGTGGAACTCCACAAACAAGCATCTGAACTCTGGCGTGTTTTAGCAATGCCAAAGCTACTCCTTCTGGGATGATATCTACCAGATCCGTCACCAGGTGGTTAGCGCCCCCCAAGAGAACTTTATAAAGCTGAACACAGATGCAACATATGCAGATAACAGGAATGGAGGAATAGGTGGTGTGTTTAGGGACAGTAAAGGGATTTTTCTTGTAGCATGGGCAGGCCCAGTGACATATGCACTGTCAGCATTGGTGACCGAAGCATTGGCAATCAAGCAAGGTCTCCAACTTCTTTGTGCTTGGGGCAATAAAAAGGTGATTAAAGCCCTGCAGGATCGTAAACCTCCTTTATCACATACTGGCACAATTCTGTATGAGATATTAGCTATATGTGAGGAGCTGGATAGGGTGTCATTTGTATGGGTACCTAGGGATTCTAATGGTCTCTATGAACCTCATTTGTCTTGCTGGCTAGACTTCCCCAGCAACAATTCTTGATGTTTTGCATGCTGACTTTTTATAAAGCTCAGTTTTCAGATAAAAAAACTTGAGGCTTCCATTTCTCTCACAAATTATCACTAAACTAAGTGATTTCCATTGTGAAGTATTTTAAGTGTTTTTTTCATGTTAATATTAATAGATATATGTGTGCGTGTGGGGTTCTCTATTTAAATGTCTTTTTTTTTTTTTTTGGTATGCATGTTTCATTTTTTGCTTTTTTTTTTTTAATTGATTGATGTTTCAACTTTGAAGATGTGTTTTGGAGCTCGGCCCTCATTAAGTGAAAATTATAGTCATTAACAAGTTATATATTTTTGTAGAAAAATGTTAATTTCATAATATAAACCATAAAAACAAGAGAGTGGTCATTATGACTTTATTTTTGTTAATATTTTATCATATTTAATGTCTAAAAGTTTATTTTGATCTGATAGTAAAAAACTTGATGTATAACTATTGAGTTTTGAAAAAAAAATAGAAATAAAAATTATTCACAAAAGTATGGCATAATGCTTAGAAAAACAGAAGCGTCACTGTTCAGAAAAAAAAAAAAAAAACGAGATAGATAATATTACGTGAATGATATATTTATATTCAATTTTTTTTATTAGAAGTGATATTGAAATTGCTTCCAAAACTGATGAGTTTTATGTTGAAAGTGATAACCATTAATTAAAAAGTCAGATTACCAGATCAACGGGTTGATAAACTAGACCTCCTTAAGCACATTAGACTTTTAAATATAAATATAAATATATATATATATATATATATATATATATATATATATATATATATATATATATATATATATATATATATATATATAATATTTAAAAAAAAAAATTCTCTTATTTGAATTCTTTAATTAATTTAAATAATATTAATTATAAATTAAAAAACTTAATAATAAATTATTGTTTTGTAAATATCAATATGTAAGACAAAAAATAAAAGTCAAATGACAAGTAATTTTGTTTATCTAATACAATTTTGATAAATAATGTAAAAATAATAATTACCTCTTAACACCTTAGAAATTTATAATACACCAATTACCTTTAAAAAAATAAAATATCTGCTCATATTAAAACAGATAATGTGTACATTTACTTATATATATTTATTTTTATTTTTATTTATAATTCAATTTTATCTTTACTATATTTACAAACTATAAAATATATATTAATAATTGTATTTTTATTTTTATTTATGATTCAATTTTATCTTTATGATATTTACAAACTATAAAATATATATTAATAATTGTAACAAGCAATATTTTCCTAGAACAAATAATTACAAACTATAAAATATATATTAGTAATTGTAGAGATAATTTTTTCTAAAACAAATAAAAAAGTTTTAGCCGAAAACTTTTGAGTCAAGAAGAAAAAACAAAAAAATCCAAAAAAATCAATTAAATATATATAATAAAAAAGAAAAAGAGAGAGAAAAAAAAAAAAAAAAAAAAAAAAAAAAAAAAAAAAAAAAAAAAAAACTGTTGAAAGGGCGACTGCACAAATGGGCTGAAGGGAGAACGGGAAACCTCTGCCACACAAAAAGTAATGAACCTCTTTAACGCCTCCTTAAAGGAAGTTGCGTTACTGTTGAAAATAGTACGTTAGTAAATCTACACCGTTGAAGAATTCTCTAACTCACCGAAAATACTGTTGATGGACGGTGTAAATTATGACACGTCAAAGACAGAACAAATCCACGTATATTCTGGACTGGATTACGGAATATACAGAGAGTTCTGTAGAAAGCACGTGCACCCATTTGAAAACCGTATTTTACTGAAGAGAGTACGTTTCTGGCTCTCCTGACTCGTGAACTACGATCACAGTCTCACGTGCTCTTCCCCACATAAAGATTTCTCTTTTTAATATTTCTTTGTTTTTCATCTCACTTTCAGTTTACTGTTTTAAATCTTTTATTATTGTTGTGTTGAAATTCATAGTAAATATATATTTTAATTTTTATATTTAAAATATTAATTAATTTAATCTTTAAATTATAAATTTTATTTTTTATACTAAAAATTTTAATTAATTTTATTTTTTATAATTTAAATTTGTTAATTTAATTTTTTATAATTTAAATTTTTTATCAAATTCATTCATTAAACCTACTAATAAATGCGACCATTTAGCAAGAGTTTAACTATTGAGAAATGCTAAAAAGAAAAAATTAATATAAATTTTAAAGTATAAAGAATTAGATGAATTAAAATTTTAAATATAAAAAAATTAAAATAAATATTTACTCCTAAAATTTATTTTTTGCTCAAACTAATAATAATTTATTAGGAAAAATAATTTTAAAAGTATCTATAAATTTTGTGTGATGTACATTATAACTTAAAACTTTTTAAATTCTATAAAAAAATTGATAAAAAAAAAAGTCATATATATCTTAATATTCTCTATTTATTTATTTTTTATTTTCCAAAATCTTATTAAAAAATATGAAAATATTCATATTATTAAAAAACTTTTTTATTTTTTCAATAATAATACATGTTTTGATACACCATATATAATTACTCACGTAAAAATTGATTGAACCCAAGTTAAAGATACAAATTGATATAATATGATACATTTAACCATTTCAAGAAGATTGGAATCAATAGAATTGAGATTTAGCTCAAGAATTGTCCAAATGCACCAACTTTGTCATTTTGAGAGTTTTGTCTTATCTTTATATTTTAACTCATCTTAAAGTTGATTAAAATCAAATTCTAAGCATAGATTGATAAAATATGACAACCATTTATAGATGTTTAGGATTAAACAATTAAGGTTTAACCCAAAAATCATCTAAATGCACCAAATTAATTGTTTCGTGAGTTTTGACTTATCATACATTTTGACTAGGGATGCCAAAGGGGCAGGGCAGGGAGTGCACCCTCCGTCCCTTGATCCCCACTGGGTATTTTTATCTTTGTCCATGTCCCTGCCCACAATGTCGAGGGGAAATGTGTCCCCATTCCTAACCCTGTGGGGACTTGTCGGAAATTTTCTTTTCATTTTCAATAAAAAAACTGTTGTATTTTTACCTTAAACATGTAATAATGTGAATTTAAATCAAAATAATACAAACTAAACAAATTTCACACCCTAATTTATGAAAAAAAATTCATAAATTCTAAAACAACAATATTTAATTACAAAAGTGTCCCTAATAGTATATGTGACTTTTCACTTAACATATAAGAGCATTTATGCAATTTCACAATAGCGGGGATCCTTGTATGGCTGAGGGTATTTTCCCTGCCCCCTGCCAAATCCTTCAGGGATTTTTCCCCCACCCCTGCTCTCTCAAAATCTCCCCCACTCCTCGCTCGACCAAGGAATACCCGACAAGTCCTTGCCAAACAAGGAGAAATTGTCATTCCTAATTTTGACTCATGCTAAAGTTGATCGAACAAAAAGTTCAAGCGTAGATTGATGAAATATGACACCTTCAACCATTTTCTAGAAGTTTAGGGGTTAAGGAATTGAGATTTAGCCCAATAATCATCTAAATGCACCAAATAAAGAATTTTGGCTTAACCAACATTTTGGCTCAAGCTAAAGTTGATTGAACCCAAATTTCATGCATAAATTGATGTAGCATGATACATTAAATAATTTGAAAAAGTGAGACCAAAGAATAGTTTATCCTATGTTTTAACTCATGCCAGAGTTAATCAAACCCAAAATTCATGCATAAGTTGATGTAATATGATATGTTAAATCATTTAAAAAGTTTGGGGTCAAAAAAATTGAGATTTGGTTGATGAATCATTCAAATGGGCCAAAGTAGTCACTTTTTGGAGTTTTGGCTTATCTTATGTTTTGATACATGCTAAAGTTCATTGAACCAAAATTTCATGCGCTGATTGATGTGATATAATACATCAAACCATTTGGAAATATTTGGATCCAATAAATAGAGATTTAACAGAAGAATCATCCAAATGAAGCCATTTTATGATCTCTGGCTTTTCCTATGTTTTGAATAATGTGAAAGTTGATATTGAACCCAAATTTCAGGCAATCATTGATGTATTATGATACATTCAACCATTTCAAGAAGTTTGGGGTGATGGAATTATCAAATATACTGAATTTTCCATTTTAGAAGTTTTGTCTTATCTTATGTTATGTTTTGATTTAATGCATAGATTAATGTAATATGATTCATTTAATCATTTCGAGAATTTTGGAGGTCATGAAATTGAGATTTAGTCCAAGAATCATCCAAAAGCATGAAACTATATGTTTAAGGAGTTATGGCTTATCATAGATTTTGACACATGATAAAGTTGATTGAACACAAAATTCATGCATAAAATGATGTAATATGATACGTTCATCCATTTGAAGTTGTTTGAGGAAAGGAATTAAGATTTAACCCAAGAATAATCTAAATACACCAAATTAGCTGATCTAGGAGTTTTGTCATATCCTGCATTGACTCATGCTAAAGTTTATCAAACAAAAATTTTATGCATACGTTAATGTGATATGATATATTAAACCATTTAGAGAAGTTTAGGGTTGAGGAATGAAGATTCACTAAAGAATCATCCAAATGCACCAAATTAGCCATTTGTGAGTTTTGGGTTTTCTTGCATTTTAACTCATGCAAAAGTTGATCAAACACAATTTTCACGCATAAATTGATGATAATATGAGTCAATCATCCATTTTGAGAACTTTGGGGGTCATAGAATTGAGATTTAGCTCAATAATCATCCAAATGCAATAAACTAGCCATTTTGGGTGTTATGGTTTATCAACGTTTAGACTCATTCTAAAGTTGATCAAATCAAAAATTAATTTATAGTTAAAGTAATATGATAGTTAAGACATTTCGAGAAATTTAGGGTCAAGAAATTGAGATTTGGTCAAAGAATCATCTAAATTTACCAAATTATCCATTTTGGGAGTTTTGGCTAATCCTACATTTTTGGCTCATGCTAAATTTGATCAAACTCAAATTTCATGAATTAATTGTTGCAATACGAAGAATTTTGAGGTCAAGAAAATCATGCTAACATTTTCTAACGGGGATCGGGAACAAAGACCCTACTCCTTGCCCCGTTGCCATCCTTAGTCCTGAATTTGGGGACATGGAATTGAGATTTAGCTCAAGAATTATCTAAATGTACCAAAGTAGACATTTTTGAGGATTTTGACTAATCCTAAGTTTTGACTTATGGTAATGTTGATCAAACCTATTTCATGCATAGATTGATTAAGTATGAAAAATTCCACCATTTCTAGAAATTAATAATTTACAAAATAGTTTTTGAAAGCAAGGAAGAGATTTGGGTTAGCGAATAGTGAAATGATAGAAAAGAAAATTGAATAAATACTAGGCTTTAGATATTATTAGAATAAAGGACTAAGATAGAGAGTAAGTTTTTTTCGCTTTACTTTTGGAGTAAGTGAATCTCTTTGCATTTTAATTAAGGCTTTCGCATTTTTAATTAACATACACCCCCATTTTTAAATACCCTTGATAAAATGACTTTATAAAGTCATTTAACAAAAAAAATTCACAAAATGGCTCTAGAGAGCCATTTGGAGCTCTCAAGGGCCATGACAGCTTCAAATGGTTTTTAGTGAATTTTCTTTTTTTACTTCAACAATTATGTAGAGCAATTGCTAACAAAGCTTAGAAGCTATAAATATCTCTAAAAAAAATCAATAATCTTTAAGCATCAATCATGAAAGTAAAAAATTCTTCTCATAAAACTCATGGAAAAATATTCAAAACATAGCTAAATATTGATAAATCAATATTCAAGATTAGAAAGAACTTTTGGATGATTAAAAGGTGTTTAATAGATTCCAATACTAATCCCTTATCAACATCAATCTCAGTTGAAATCTTAGACACAAAAAGAGTAAAATTCTCCATAATTCATCTAAAAGAAGAACACCTAATAGAATAAACAATTCAATATTTCTAAGCTTTGATTTAACTCAACAAAATATAATTTAAGGAGAATACAAAATATTAAATTGAACATTATTATTGAATTATTTTTCAAAATTGAAAAATTTGCGGATTTTAAGTAACCGTTTTCAATTTAACCCATCTAATATGCTAAGAAAAATACAGAAAGAAAAGTTCCCAATTATCCATGATTCAATCTCAAGAAAAATGTGATTTTCATTAAAAATAATAAAAATCTAATGTCAGAAAAGAGATAATGACAATTTTGAATAAAATAATAATAATAATAATACTGACAATCAAAAGTGTGATTTTTGTTGTGAATCAAACTATTCAAAGACTAAGCACTTTTTTTATTAAAAAAGAAAAAGAAGAGCACTATGAATCGCAAAGGGCCAAATAGACAGTTCTATGTGCTATTTATCGATGGAGTGTATATATATATATATATATATATATATATATATAATTTGGGTATTAATTATGGCACTTATTTTTTTTATTAATACACACTCTTATTCTCAAAATATTTTTGATGAAATACTCTTAATAAAAAAAATTTCACAAAATAATTTTAAAAAATCGTTTTGAGTTCAAACGACTCCTTAGAGAACTATTTTGTCTACAAACAAATTCAACAATAACATTAAATTTGATGTTTTATCAATCTTGGCCCTTTGCGATTTATAGTGTTTTTTTTTTTTTAAATAAAAAAGTGATTAATTTTTAAATAGTTTGATTCACAACAAAAATCAGTATTATTATTATTTTTTATTTAAAATTTTCATTATCTATTTTCTAACATTATATTTTTATTATTATTTTAATGAAAATCACATTTTTTTTGAGATTGAATCATGGATAACTGGTCACTTTTTTTTTTTTTTGGGTATTTTCTTAGCATTTTTCTTGAGAGGAAAACGGTTACTTAAAATCCGCAAACTTTTCGAAATTGAAAAATAATAAAAAAAAAAGTGGGGTCCATGATGAAGTAAGGCGAGTATCGGGAGGAAAATATAGAAAAACATTTAATTCGCCCACAGAAAAAAATAAAAACGTGACACTAGCAAGGGTCACGCTGTTGTTGACTGTTGAAATATATTTCGTCTAAAAAATTTGAAAATAATTTTTTTAAAAAATAATTTAAAAATGAGAATATAGCATCTCAATCCAAAATAAAAAAGTTTTAGAATCAAACAAATACTTAAAATTTTTTTTTACATTTACCTCATCTTAAATGGATTAATTAAATAAATTATAGATACTAATACAACTACAGTTATTAGCAGAATAGTTTAAATGAAATTCAAAACATGTTATGTATGAGTGAACATACATCTAAATAATAAAAAAATAAGTAATCTCACTAATTAAATTCAAATAATCGCAAATAATTAATAGATGTTGATATTAGTGATAAAGGGTTAGAGTTGAGTTTATAAGTATAAAAAAATATCTTTAGGAGAATTTATATTTTATTTAAATTTTTTTGTTAGTCTAAATTAAATTATTCATGAATTGAGAATCTTAATAATAAATTTGTGCCCTAAAATATCTTTATTTAGGTTCTTTAATTAAAGTTTAATAATAAATTTATCTTCTATATATACTAATATTTAATAACTAAAAAAAATAACCATGAGTGTAATCATATTTACTTATGTCTAATTGATTTGAATTTCACTAGTATATAGATATAGATAACATTGATAACATTAGTATTTGGATTCCTTTGAAGTGGATCTGAAATCTACCGCTCTCACCCTCCAAGGATAGGAGAGAGATTACAGAGAGAGAGAGAAAGAGACAGAGGATGGAACGGAAGAGTGTGTATAGCGAGTGAGTGAAAGAGTGTCTTGTACAGTACCGAAGCTCGCTTGTTAGAGTCCAAAACCTACTGAAAACCAGATACTAGTGTTTGCTTGTTCGGTGGAAGAAAGGCCCTTTCTTGAGCCCCTTTTCATTACCACCGCCATAACCATTTCCATTTCCATTCTTCTGAGAGAAAACGAACCTAGAAACTAAATTCATGGCTTCTTTCGAAGCCACTGGTTTGGTGATGACCAAGATCAAAAATTTCGACCCAGAAAATGCTTCAAAAATCATGGGTTATCTTCTTATGAGCCTTGAAGATGGTGACTTGGTGAGGCTTGCTTGTAGTCCAGACCATGTTCTTCATTCGATTTTTTTTAGGGTGAAGTCTCACTTGGGACTTTCCTCAAACATATCGTCGACACCTTCGCCTCTTTCACCTCTGAACCCAATAGCCAGACCTTCTAGTAGCAACCCATTTTCTCAGTCTTCCCCAAGAATTGCTAACAATGACCTTGACTTCACTAGGAACCAAGGGTCACCGTCTTCCTCTTCACATGCTTGGCCACTTTCTGGGTTCCCAAGCAACCCCATTAGCCCGAAGTCAAGCCCTTTACTCTCTTACGAAGACATCCGTGCTGGGGCGGTTCCATCGCCTTCGTTTTCACCCCGTGTGAATGGTGATTGCTATCCTTCTAGCGACTTTGTTGAAGGGAACCAAATGGGTGAATACTTTTCCTTTCTCAATGAGTCAGTTAAGAACGAGGATTTGGTCGACCCACGGCTTGAATTGGGTCATGGGGTTCCCAATTGGCCCTCTATCAACAATGGCATTGGACATTTTCATAAGAGGAGCTACTCGGCCAGTGAAGTGCCTTTTGGGGCTGACGAAGTAGGTTCCCCAATTGGGTCCAAGACATGCCTTTACTTTGCCAGGGGTTTCTGCAAAAACGGCAACAATTGCAAGTTTGCCCATAGTGTTTTGACTGATTCACCGGAAGCTTCCTCTGGCTCCGCCATTGTTGGTTCTCCTAGCAGGTTCGAGTGGTTCCAGCAGCAGCGTGATGAGTTCATGAGGTTGAAGGCTGTACAGAAGCAAAGACTAGCAGCGCTGCAAGCGCAGCACTTGCCTGGAGGGTCATCTTCCGCATCCGAAAAGTACTTCAATTTTTTGATGCAGCAACACAACAGTGATCCTCAAAGGTTGATCCTTTCTAGAGGAAATTTCCGCCGCGTCCATCAATATCACAAAATGGACTACCATTTGATTTAGCTTATTTCTATTAACTTTTCTCTTCACTAATGATTTTTTGTTGCTCCTGATTCATCTCAGAGCGGCTGCTGCTGCAGCATTAATGATAAGTGATGAATTCAATCAGTTTGAGCGATGCAGGCCAGAAAGGAATGAGTTTTTGGCAATAGCAGCAGCAGAGAAGCCGAACTCTGCTTCCAGACAGATTTATTTAACGTTTCCTGCTGAAAGCACGTTTAAAGATGAAGACGTTTCAGAGTACTTCAGGTAGAACATGGTACACTTTTGCCATGAGTGCCTGTTACTAGGGGTAAACGATATTTTGTTTGGCATATCAATGAACTTGATATAAGGAACGAAGTGCTGGATTTTATTGAAATTTTAATGGCTTAGTGTGGTTAGAAATGTGTGAATACTTAAAAAAGAAAGCAGGAATGTCCACTGATTGCAGTGATAATAGCTTCTATTGTTTTCCTAGTCCAAGGATTGGTTGAACCTTGTTTTATTGATTGACTTGAGGAATCCTTGCATCTTTTGCCTTCCCTGACATGAGCTAGCTTGGTGATCAGATATTCTTTGGTGGATCTTCTAGGATTGCCTTTTAATGTAAACTTGTTGCATTCCAAAAAACAAATTCAGCAATCCTTGGCTGTGTACAGTATAGTGTTAAGAATTCCTTTTCTACCTTGGCCTGTGTAAAGTATGTGGAACTCATCTACCTTGAGTTTCCATTTTATTTTCTACTTGCGAATGAATACTGCTCCATCTCATGACAAATGACCATTGTATAACCATACAATTCCATTTTCTGCATGTCTGATCAGTATGATCCATGAAAACTATAAATTTGTAGCAGTGGTTTCCTTAGATGATAGATTTAGATGTTTGTGTTTCCTTTTAGTATGTTTCTGTAAGATAATGATCACCCCATGCTCATTCCAAGATCCTGCCGATAAACTAAATTAGGTACAGTGAGTTCAAATTGTAACTTGCAGGCAAATACAATTTTCTGGAAAGAAAAGATGGGATTCAATATGGCCCAAGGTCACAGAATTAAGATAAAGTATGTCGTGCTTTCTTTTGTGAAAAGCAGTTTGTACATGCAATCTGATGGGGACCTAGGTGTGGGTAACTGTTGGAATTTGAAAGTTTAGATCACTTTAATTTGACTATGCTTTAATATAATGTGCATTGTTTGTTGTGTATTTTCACATATTCTTTTCCATAAGAATATGTATGAGAGGAATCATAATAATATCTCCTTTGTTCTTTTGAAGTAAATTTGGACCAGTGCAAGATGTGAGGATACCATACCAGCAGAAGCGGATGTTCGGATTTGTTACTTTTGTCTATCCAGAGACAGTAAAAACAATATTAGCTAAGGGAAATCCCCATTTTATCTGCGATTCACGAGTGCTTGTCAAGCCATACAAGGAGAAAGGAAAAATTCCTGAGAAGTATGTGTGGATTATGTCATTCTTTGCTTTATATCTTACCCTTCCTGCATTAATATTATTGTGATTTATGCAGGAGACAGCACCAGCAACAGCAAGTGCAACTGGATAGAGGGGATTTCTCACCATCTTTAAATCCTTCAGGTTTTGACTATAAAGAAACCTATGATATCCAACTTGGTAATCAAATTTCTCATTTATTTTAACTTACCTCATAAATATTGGCATTTTTTTTTTTCTTCCTAGAGAGGATTGGTGCTTGAAATGGAAGTTTTTATGCCATTTTCTCTTCCATTTCAAGTACTCATTGGTCCCAAAAGGAACTTGGACTCGTAGATTCTTGCAATTAGTCTTGTCTTGGTTCCATTTGTCTTCACTGAATCTATTTTTCTTTGTAGGGCCTAGAATGTTCTATAATCCTCATGAATTGTTGAGAAGAAAATTTGAAGAGCAGGCTGAGTTGCAGCAAGCAATTGAGCTTCAAGGAAGAAGACTAATGAACCTGCAACTGCCAGACTTTAAGAATAATCATATGCAGCCTCACCAACGCAGTCTCTCTGTTGGTGCACCTTTGCCATTGCCTCAACACCGTCATAGTCATATCGGCAATTCTATTCTTTCTTCTGATAGCATTAAAGAAGATATCACTAGTTAGACAATTGACCATAGCCTTATTGTGTGAACTTCTAATATATTAAGGGTAGAAATTTGACTTGTCTTGCTTCTTTTTGCAGGCTACAGTAGTAGCTT
This sequence comes from Bauhinia variegata, assembly GCA_022379115.2. Classification (NCBI taxonomy): domain Eukaryota; kingdom Viridiplantae; phylum Streptophyta; class Magnoliopsida; order Fabales; family Fabaceae; genus Bauhinia; species Bauhinia variegata. Next base: position 1,210,040 of record CM039437.1, on the reverse strand, counting down.
GTCTTCTACCATTGCTTTACCAACTGCTGCTGCTGAGCTGCAGCCTCTTCAGCAAGAAGTTAATTCAACTAGTGTCCTTGATCATGGCAGTGGAAGAAGAATGGATAGTTCAGTTGCAGAAGTCTTCGATCTTCACAACAGGTATGTTGCTTGACTCCATTTGAGAGAATGGTTGCTTCCTTTAGTTGCCTTGCTCTTTCCTAACGGTGTTCCTCGTTTAAATTCCTCCCTCCCTTATTTTAGTTGCCAAGTTTTTTCAAGGCATCTAATATTATCTTGTTTTATTTCCTTGCTTTTCTTGGTCATGGGGCAGTGTGGAGCAAGTCCTTCCAGATACCCTCTTTGCTTCACCAACAAAAGGAGCTGGGGACAATCAGTCTAATGTGTCTCTATTACCAGAGGTGAACAAAAGCTCATCATTCCCAACTAGCACACCTTGTGAGAACAAGTTAGAACCAGCAGCCGCTTCTACCGGCATGGCTTCCCATTAATCATCCTTTTAAACCCAAGGTAGGTACTGCTGGTTATTACAGTTTGTTTAACACTCTTTCCTACCATGTCAGAATGGGTAGAATCTTGCCAACAACTTGATATATCTTTATTGTGTTATACTCTGTACATCAAGGTTCTAAATTGTACCTAGTAAGAGTATAAGTGGCGGGCGGAGGTTGATTCATATTAGGGGTAAGATAAGCTATTTCTCTTGTAATTTAAATTTCACCTCATAATTCTCTTATGAACTGGTTTTCTTATCTGCAGATTTATAGTAAGGTAGCATACAGAAGGAAGAAACCTCTAGATGTATAGCTGAGTACAACTAGATCAAAGACTATATGTTTAGAGAAGAAGGTTCAATGAGGTCCGCATGATTCACCACCAATACATAATACTAACAGCAAGAAATACATATTCCATACCTGGACAGAGATATCAAGTTATAAGAGCAGTTTATCATTTCCCCTGTTTTCTTGCAGCCTCTTCCCCCAAAAAACCTAAGACTGAGGCAGAACAATCTATTGTAGATTTACTTTAATTAATGTAATATATGAAACTGGTCTTCCTTTCTTGTTTTGTTCAATCCAAGTTTTCTCTGGTAAATGTTTTAGTCGATTCAAGTTGCATGCCAGACGATTTATAACAAAGTAATAATCTTTTATCGCTCTAAGACATGAAAACTGACTAGAAAAAAGATGTTGAGGTTATGCTACTTTCTTTTCCTCTCTTGGGGTGGAATGAATGTTGAATGATACCTAAAATTTGTCTTTCCAGAAATAGAAATGAAATAGATTGGCTTTGGAAGCAAATTTCTTGGTGATAACGTTTTAGCATCGGAGTTACTTATGATTTTCTAAGATAAAATCTTTTGTCTCATATTTTTTTCTTAAAATTTACTTTTTGAAACAGTAATAAGGATCAAGGGCTCTTTGTATTGTTTTTTTGACTCAAATTTATTTTAGAGATGTGTAGTGAATGATAGTTTTGGTAAATGTGAATAGTTATGTTCAATAAAAGCATAAATAACCCAATAAAAAAGCTAAATACAAAAAACTTAACTAATGCAAGTTATAAAATTATTTTATTATATTTTAATAATTATAATCTAAGATGCATAATTCAAACCAGAGAATTTTATTCCTCATCTTTTAGACTTAAGAAAAAAAGTAAAGTAGCAAATTAAAAGGGATTATAAAAAAAAAATTAATAGTGAGCAACATTTTTAAAAGTTTAGTTTATGATAAAGTATAATAGCATGTAATTAACTTTAATTCTATTTAGTGGAGTAAAGCCAATTTTGTCCAAGTTGTTTGCGAATGAAGTTATTAAAGAAGTAAGGGTAAAAAGGGAATTGAAGAGGGTAGTAAAGTTTAAGTACTAGTTTGTCTGATATTTGTTTAGTATTAGAGGTCCGTCTGCATGTGGGGAAGGGGTGACCTGCTGTCACATGGTGCTGACATTACATGAACAAATGGTACAGGAACATAAGACACCACTCACTCCTTTCGCTATCAACTCATTGAAATGTTTGTTTTTGAATCTTTGTTTTCTGGATGATGCTGCCACTGCCTGCCTACACTTCAATCGTGCAACTTTCTACATGCCCTCAATTTGTTTCTCTCTACCGTTGCAGCATTTCCAAAAGGGGAGTGCCTCCTTTTTTTAAACACTCCCTTTAGTAGTACGTTTTTTAAAACACACTCTAAGGAAAGGAAATGGCTCAAATAGTATTTTTTTTTCATAAGGTATAATTTTTATTTTATTTTAATAATTTTTTTTTTTGTCATAGGTAATTTGAGATGTAGGATATTTTAACAAATAAATAGAGGATTTGAATTTTAAATAATAAAATTAGTAAGACTCTTATTAGAGATGACAATCACTAAATTAAATTTTACTTTTTATTTTAATATTTTTATTAAAATATTATTATAAGTATTAAATATATATTATTTTATCTTTTTTTTTTTTTTTTGCCAACAAGAGGAGAGAATCTTTTAGACACAACAGTTACATTTGTCATATCTTTTTTTTTTTTTTTTTTTTTATCAATCAAAAAAGTATAATTTGAAAAAAATTGATTATGTCAATTTATCAGTTACAATTTGGATTGAAAAAAAAGGAGATACGACCGATGTAACTGGTGTGTGTATTTTCCCGAAGAGCTTTCCGAGTAAATCCCGTGGAATATAGCACGAGATCTTGCTCCTCTCCGGCATGCTGTGGTTTGCTAAATTGGCTTCTTATTAATTACTCTTCAATTGGCAGTTTGTCTCATGAGAAAAACACACTAGCTTCAAGACAGTTTTTTGCTATGGTAGGCTAAATTGGCGTTTTATTACTCTTCATTTGACAGTTTCTATCTCACATGAAAAACACAAATGAGCTGCGAGACAGTTTCTTCCTTTGGTGGGCTAAATTGGCTTCTTATTCTTCAACTGGCCGTTTCTGTTTCATAAAGAAAAATATACTCAGCTGCATCACTGTTTTTTTTCTTTTTCTTCTGTTTCATGCAGAAAATATACTGAGCTGCATGACAGTTTTTTCCTTTTAATTAAAAGAAAAAAACTGTAATGCAGCTCAGTATATTTTCTGAATGAAATAAAAGAAAACTGTTTTGCAGCTGAGTATATTTTTGTATGAAATACAAAAAACTATCGTGCAGCTAAGCAATTTTGTCTTTTCAATTCTTATAAATCTTCTTTAACTTACATGCATCATGTTTTCATTTTATTATTTTTTAACTTTAGGTATAAGAGTAATTTGAGAAGAGTGAATAATATCTTTTAATAAATATGATTTTTAAATTTAATTTTTTTATTAAATAAATTTTAAATTTTAACTTTGCTAAGAAGTGAGATTGATTTAATGATTATCATTCTCTAATAATGTCCTTGCTAATATTTTTATTCAAAATCAATTATTTTTGGGACCATGTTTCAAGCTTAGTATCCAACTCTCACTTTACCCATGACAAGAAAAAAAAAAGTTTTCTCATGAAATTATGAGCTAATAGCAACACTGTTATATTGTCTTGGTGTAAAACTACTAAGCACATGCAAGAGTGGACCAGTGTATGATGTCATGGCACAATTTCTACTACTCCTTGGACAATTTATGAGGAACTAGTGTGAAAGCAGTGTTAGCATTCCATCTGGCCATAGATTTTTGGAGATTATTTGCTTTAAGATTAGGAGATTTCTTCTTTATAATATTTCTAAGTAGGATCATTCTTCCATTTTGCTAAGTACCATCCAAAAAGGACCACTGGCAATCTGGAAAGTCTAATTTGACAACTATGACTAACCAGAACTAAAGATCATCAAGGAGCCAATCAGTTGTCACTATTCCCATTTTGAATTGTAATTATAAAAAAAATTATTTTTAACGACCAACCATAATAACTGATACAAACCCATTAAATAAGAGTCAATGACGATTGACTTAAATAAAATTTAAAATGTTTTAGGTTTGATTCCTTTGTGTAAAAAAAAAAAAAAATACTATTAGCAAATGAGTGGTTAAAGGCCAACAACTAAAAAGAGGAGCTTGATTTTTCAGTTTGGTTAAGTCTGTTTTTTTGATTTGCTTACACCTTCAAAATTTTGGTCCAAACTAAAAAAAAAAAAAAAAACAGGGGTATATTTTTTGGGTACACTGATGGACTAAAAAAGGTATCAAATGTGGATTTCACTTCCAACAAGTTAGCCCTTATCAAGTACCTTTTATAGGAAAGGAATTACAAAGTGATCATGAGTATATCACTTCAAAGGAGAACTCATACTATATCTATTTTGGTGAACAATACAACTTGAAATGATTTGGATTTCTTGGAAGAAAGAGATGTACTACAAGCATATTTATATTTTCATAATTTATATATATATATATATATATATATATATATATTAATTTTTTACAATTTTTTTTATTTTTTATTTATATTTTACCTTTATAAATAAATTAAAAATAAGAGATGTGCAACGAGGTGCGTGCACAACTTTTCTCTTAAAGAAATACCACATCACAATGAAATAGAAATATTCAAGCTTTTACCTCCATCTTGGTACTCAAGAGTATGTTAGAAATAGCGATGTAGATTTGGAGTCCTAATTTTGTATTTTATTTTATATTAGAGTTTAGTAAGCCTTGCCTTCAAGACAAGTTTAATCTTTTAGCTAGCTTTTTAAGTCTTATATGGTTTTAAGCTTTCATAGTTTGAGATCATTTAAGGGTACTATAAATTTTAGAAGTTTATTGCTTGTTTCTTAATTTGGAACTAGACCTCAGGAGATATCTAGCTTTCCACATAACTTGCTTCTATAATGAAGGATCTAAATGATAATCCCAGACATTCTATTTAAAAACATAAAAGAGGTAAGCTAGTAACTCAACAAGTATGTAACATAAAAAGAACACAGATCATAAATAGCATACTTAATCACAAGAAACTCCTACATGCATAAATGAAATAAATAAAAGGAATAAGTTAAAGGGAAAGATGAAACTTACGGATTCTCTAAGGTATACCAGTCTTCAAGATGGCATTTCACAATGAATATGGTCCTCTTTGCGTCTTGAGACGTTAACTTCATTTGCAATGCCATTTAGTTATGCTTGTTATTTAGCAGAAACTGTAATCGGTAAAGATTTTAAAGTATAAAAAACTAAATTAAACTTGAAATGTATGGACAAAATTGACTAAAATCAAGTATAAGAGACTAAAATGAAGTTTTTCTTTATCATCAATTGAAGTACAATATATTGCAATCGAAAATAGTATCCATGAAAAGTCATCCATAAACCTCTCATTAACAGAAAAAAGAAAAAAGAAAAAACGTAAATATAAAACTAAGATCTTTCTGAGACAGTGCAAATTTATTGTTCATCTTGCCGTAAAACCACCACGTAAGAAAATAGTATGAGCTAAAGTAAATGCATGACGAATATGAAATAACTAGCTTAAACTATGAAACATTATAGGTTAAGAGACACCTAAATTTGCCAAAAAGTAATGGAGGATCAATGATCTAATACCTAACAATGGATAGGTTATCATTCAATGGGAAGAGAAATCATTATTGCAATTGTCTTAGTAAAAGTACTTGCAACAATTTCACTTATGGTGTGTGAATTGTGATGGAATATATAGAAAATGGAGTGTCTGTAGAAGCAAAATGGTTATCATTCAACAAGAGAAACAATTCTTCTAAATGAAGGAGTATTACCAGGAAAATCCTGTTAGGAACCCATGATTGAAATGCTGAATAGTTCAATAAGTGATAGAGAAACAAAATACTCACACCTCTCCTAGCCTTCACAATTCCTTTATATTTTTTTCCCAACCATACAATAACTGCAACGCAACTATACAATAATAACTGTCACATACCACTAATCACACTACTAGTAACGATTAGATTAATTTTTCATACACAATTCATTCTGCTACTAATGAAACAAAACGAAACGAAGGTAGAGTCATTTATTTAGCAGCTCTAGAGTCTTCTAGTACTGGCTATAACATTCAAATTATAGCTCCAAATTCCTTGATTCTTAAGGGAGGACAAATTAAGATTTAGAACTATAAAATGACCCAAGAATAACTCAATTTTTTGAAGGGATGATTGAGATATGAAAGCCAAACAAGAGGGTTTGGAAAGTGGACAGTAGAACAATATGAGTTGGATAAAATTTAAGCACTCCACCCGAAGGAACCCAAAGAAGCTTAGAGATATAGAGCAAGTGCACTCACTGCAGTCTAGAATCTGCCAAAAAGATATAAAAATGCAAGATAAAACTCACCGCTCAATGGAATCCACCTAAGAGGTACAAAGATTAACTCTGGAAGAGGAAAGCTACACAACTTCTCAATTCATTCAATAATTCACTCTAATTCTCCCTCTAACTACAATAGATAGAAATTTATAATAAGCCTTGGAATATCCCTCTAATTAGAAATTTATTCATGTTTCTAAACAAGTTGAAAAGTTACAAGACATTGTGTTTAACTATTCATTAAATGCTGACTTTATCATAATTTCTTTATCAAAACTCAAAATTGCCTCGTTTTGATTTGGAAACTAGAGATCTAGAGTTTTGTAACGATTACTCATATGCCAAATTTGGGCCTCGTTTGGAAGTCCAATTCATCCATCAACTTATGGCTAAATTCTGCACCTTTTAGCAGCTTAGTCAACGAGACTTGGGCTTCCATCACTACTTGGACTAAGTCTTGAATATCTTGTTGAGATACTCCCGTATAAGAATTTCTCTGGAGTTCCAGCATGTTTGACCTCCAAAGAATTCTAGTTAACTACTTCTAGCAGGTTATTTATTTAATTTTTGTGCATGCTCTTATAGTTCTTTCTGTTATTTTCCTATTAATTTCATCACAAATCTCCTTCGTCCTCTACAAATTGGACTCAATATTTTCCATGCGTGCTGCTATTTTTACCTACATAGCTTTCAATATCTAAAGAGATTGCACCCTATCATGATTCCTTATCTCCATCTTTGAATAACTACTAATCACTAGCCTCCTTCCTTTGCCCAATAAGTCAGGTCATTTGTTAGGAAACCAGAAGTAATATTGAATATAGATTTACAATAGTTAAACTCTTGGCAGAGAGCTATGCTCCTTTAGAGATCAACTCTCTGCATAAGCAAAATTGGCTACTAACAAAATACACACACTCCTCCCAACCTTCACAATCCATTCCTTTATATTTTTCCCTACCATACAATAATTGCAACACAACTATACAATAATAACTATCATATACCGTTATTTATACAACTAGTAACTACTATGCGCATGTGGTATCTGCCTAACCTACATGGCCCACACCTAACCTACGCATGAATCCTATCAGATTTGATTCAGACGAAGACTAAAAGACCCAGCACAAATAGCAAAACAAAATGGGCTAGGGCCAAGCGGCCAGTCAAAATAAGAAGAAGAAATAAGGTCAAATTACAGAAAGACCCCTGTATATAATAAGTATAAATAGACCACAATAATGTTAATAAGGTAAGTATTTAATACACGCATCTCTAAAACCTTATTTGAATCTAAGCACTAACTTGAGTCTCGGATGTATCGCTCCCGATCACTCTTCTTGTTTGCATGATCACCAAGACTCACATCGACCAAAGAACCGATTTAACCCGGAAATTTAGTTGACCCAACCCAACTTAAAATAACTCGCAAACAAGATTCAAATATGGCTTACCATACTTTAATCTTTTTTCACTTTTTATTCTAAAACAATACACTAACAAAGAAATAGAATGGCTCCCAAATGAAATATCCAAGAATAAACGGTTTCATTCTATTATCAAATAAAATCTAGTATATGTATCCCTAAGAAAGGAATCTCATTTCAAATCTATACAATTTATTTGGAATTTTTCTACACATGGATTAAGCTGAGTTAAAAACCATAAAGATATAAGAAGCAATTGAACTAGTTGGTGTCAAATTAAAAAGTATGGAAAGGGTATATAAGGATAGTAGATTTGAAATTATAGAAACATAATTGCAGAAAGATAGCTAGGTTAGATTGAAACTTAACCATGTGCAAAGAATCAAAATCTCTTCCGTCGAATTGGTTTAATCTCTTCTGGTCTCCATGTTTGATGAGATTTAAATTCTTCCAAGAAGGAAAGTGGAATGTAAATCAACATATATGCTTGAGGATCTAATGCTTCTTCAAAAAATTTCATTTATGGAGTGAGAATTGAGAAGGAAGAGAGAACACGGAAGGTTGATAACCGAAGGAAGAAGATAAAGATCCCTACTTGGCTATTACATGTGAGGAAGAGTGATTTCGCGTGTCGGTTTTAGAACATTTACTAATATGCCCTTTCTACACTCTTCTTTCTTGTCGTTTCCCTATTTACAATTTTCTTTTATATTGTGAGAATTGAGATGGAATTATGAAAATGAAGAGGCAATAGTTGAAGGAAGGAGGAGGGTGGAAGAGGAAAATCATACTTTGGTGTTATGTGTGAAGTGAAGAGAGATTTCACATGTCGGTTTTTGAGACAAATACAAACAAGCCCCTTTAAACACTAACTTGAGCATCAGAGGTGTCACTCTCGACCATTCTTCTTGTTTGTGGGATCACCCAAGACTTACAATGGCCAAAGAACCGATTTGACTTGGAAGTTCAGTTAACGTAACTCAACTTAAACCAACCTGTAAACAAGATTCAAATATGGCTTACCATACTTTAATGTTCTTTCACTTTTGTTCTAAAACAATACACTAACAAAGAAATAGAATGGCTCCCAAACGAATCAAAATCTCTTCTGTTGGATTGGCTTAATTTCTTCCGGTCTCCACGTTTGATGAGATTTAAATTCTTCCAAGAAGGAAAGTGGAATGTAAATCAACATATATGTTTGAGGATCTAATGCTTCTTCACAAAATTTCATTTATGGCGTGAGAATTGAGAAGGAAGAGAGAACACGGAAAGTTGATAACCGAAGGATGAAGATAAAGATCTCTACTTGGCTATTACATGTGAGGAAGAGTGATTTTGCGTGTCGGTTTTAGAACATTTACTAATATGCCCTTTCTACACTCTTCTTTTTTGTCGTTTCCCTATTTACAATTTCCTTTTATAATGTGAGAATTGAGATGGAATTGTGAAAGTGAAGAGGCAATAGTTGAAAGAAGGAGGAGTGTGGAAGAGGAAAATCTTACTTTGGTGTTATGTGTGAAGCGAAGAGAGATTTCACATGTCGGTTTTTGAGACAAATACAAATAAGCCCCTTTAAACACTAACTTGAGCATCGGAGGTGTCACTCCCAAGTATTCTTCTTGTTTGCTGGATCACCCAAGACTCACACCAGCCAAAGAACTGATTTGACTTGGAAGTTCAGTTAACGTAACTCAACTTAAACCAACCTGTAAACAAGATTCAAATATGGCTTACCATACTTTAATGTTCTTTCACTTTTGTTCTAAAACAATACACTAACAAAGAAATAGAATGGCTCCCAAACGAAATACCCAAGAATAAACGGTTTCATTCTATTTTCAAATAAAATCTATTATATGTATCCCTAAGAAAGGAATCTAATTTCAAATCTATACAATTTATTTGGAATTTTTCTACACATGGATTATGCTGAGTTAAAAACCATAAAGATATAAGAAGCAATAGAACTAGTTGGGGTCAAATTAAAAAGTATGGATAGGGCATATAAGGATAGTAGATTTGAAATTATAGAAATAAAATTGCAGAAAATAGCTAGGTTAGATTGAAACTTAACCATGTTCAAAGAATCAAAATCTCTTATGTCGGATTGGCTTAATCTCTTCCGGTCTACATGTTTGATGAGATTTAAATTCTTCCAAGAAGGAAAGTGGAGTGTAAATCAACATATATGTTTGAGGATCTAATGGTTCTTCACAAAATTTCATTTATGGAGTGAGAATTTAGATGGAAGAAAGAACACGGAAGGTTGATAACCGAAGGAAGAAGATAAAGATCTCTACTTGGCTATTACATGTGACGGAGAGTGATTTCGTATGTCGGTTTTAGAACATTTACTAATGTGCCCTTTCTACACTCTTCTTTTTTGTCGTTTCCCTATTTACAATTTCCTTTTATATTGTGAGGATTGAGATGGAATTGTGAAAATGAAGAGGCAATAGTTGAAGGAAGGAGGAGGGTGGAAGAGGAAAATCATACTTTGGTGTTATGTGTGAGGCGAAGAGAGATTTCACGTGTTGGTTTTTGAGACAAATACAAATAAGCCCCTTTGAACAATAACTTGAGCATCAGAGGTGTCACTGCCGACCATTCTTCTTGTTTGCTGGATCACCCAAGACTCACACCAGCCAAAGAACCGATTTGACTTGGATGTTCAGTTGACCCAACTCAACTTAAACCAACCTGTAAACAAGATTCAACATGGCTTACCATACTTTAATCTTCTTTCACTTTTGTTCTAACACAATACACTAACAAAGAAATAGAATGGCTCCCAAATGAAATACCCAAGAATAAATGGTTTCATTCTATTGTCAAATAAAATGTATTATATGTATCCCTAAGAAAGGAATCCTCATTTCAAATCTATACAATTTATTTGGAATGTTTCTGCACATGGATTAAGCTGAGTTAAAAACCATAAAGATATAAGAAGCAATAGAATTAGTTGGTGTCAAATTAAAAAGTATGGATAGGGTATATAAAGATAGTAGATTTGAAATTATAGAAACAAAATTACAGAAAGATAGCTAGGTTAGATTGAAACTTAACCATGTGCAAAGAATCAAAATCTCTTCTGTTGGATTGGCTTAATTTCTTCCGGTCTCCACGTTTGATGAGATTTAAATTCTTCCAAGAAGGAAAGTGGAATGTAAATCAACATATATGTTTGAGGATCTAATGCTTCTTCACAAAATTTCATTTATGGAGTGAGAATTTAGAAGGAAGAAAGAACACGGAAGGTTGATAACCGAAGGAAGAAGATAAAGATCTCTACTTGGCTATTACATATGACGGAGAGTGATTCCGCATGTCGGTTTTAGAACATTTACTAATATGCCCTTTCTACACTCTTCTTTTTTGTCGTTTCCCTATTTACAATTTCCTTTTATATTGTGAGGATTGAGATGGAATTGTGAAAATGAAGAGGCAATAGCTGAAGGAAGGAGGAGGGTGGATGAGGAAAATCTTACTTTGGTGTTATGTGTGAAGCGAAGAGAGATTTCACGTGTTGGTTGTTGAGACAAATACAAATAAGCCCCTTTAAACAATAACTTGAGCATCAGAGGTGTCACTCCCGACCATTCTTCTTGTTTGTTGGATCACCCAAGACTCACACCAGCCAAAGAACCAATTTGACTTGGAAGTTCAGTTGACCCAACTCAACTTAAGCGAACCTATAAACAAGATTCAAATATGGCTTACCATGCTTTAATGTTCTTTCACTTTTGTTCTAAAAGAGTACACTAACAAAGAAATAGAATGGCTCCCAAATGAAATATCCAAGAATAAACGGTTTCATTCTATTTTCAAATAAAATGTATTATATGTATCCCTAAGAAAGGAATCTAATTTCAAATCTATACAATTTATTTGGAATGTTTCTCCACATGGATTAAGCTAAGTTAAAAACCATAAAGATATAAGAAGCAATAGAACTAGTTGGTGTCAAATTAAAAAGTATGGATAGGGCATATAAGGATAGTAGATTTGAAATTATAGAAACAAAATTGCAGAAAGATAGCCAGGTTAGATTGAAACTTAACCATGTGCAAAGAATCAAAATCTCTTCTATTAGATTGGCTTAATTCCTTCCGGTCTCCATGTTTGATGAGATTTAAATTCTTCCAAGAAGGAAAGTGGAATGTAAATCAACATATATGTTTGAGGATCTAATGCTTCTTCACAAAATTTCATTTATGGTGTGAGAATTGAGAAGGAAGAGAGTACACAAAAAGTTGATAACCGAAGGAAGAAGATAAAGATCCCTACTTGGCTATTACATGTGAGGAAGAGTGATTTCGCGTGTCGGTTTTAGAACATTTACTAATATGCCCTTTCTACACTCTTCTTTTTTTGTAGTTTCCCTATTTACAATTTCCTTTTATAATGTGAGAATTGAGATGGAATTGTGAAAATGAAGAGGCAATAGTTGAAGGAAGGAGGAGGGTGAAGAGGAAAATCTGTACTTTGGTATTATGTGTGTAGCGAAGAGAGATTTCACTTGTCGGTTTTTGAGATAATTACAAATATGCCCCTTTATATATTCTTCTTATTTGGTGTCGACGTGTCCCTTTTAATTTTATTGTGTTATGGTGAGTGATAAGAAGGAAGAGTAAAACCAAAAAAGTTGGTGCTTGAAAAGGTAACAAAGGTTTGTTAGGGATGAAGGAAAGAGATATTTCATGTGTTATTGGGCCTTCGCCTTTTCTTGAGTACAATTTTTGGGCCTTTCTCCATTCTTTACACTTTTGGGTCCAATGCATATTTACTTAATTTTCTTGGTAATTTGATTATTCCCTTTGTTTTCAATGTGGAGGACATGACATCTCAAAAAGGGTCATTTCAACCTTCCTTGCTCTTTCTAGCTATCTCTGTAGGTTTCATGTATTCTTTGGCTCCCCAAATATTCCATGTTCCATTGCCACTAGAGGAGAGACATGTTATTCCAAAGGATGTCCATGCTGGTTGTTCCATTGCTCCTTCTAGATACCTTGTAAAGTGGAGGCAAAGCCCCAGATCTTGATGCTCTATTTGGTCATCGATGTTGCTTCTTGTTCATTGCATGCTTCGATTTTGGATCATTACCTCCCTTTTGCCTCTCTCTAGAGATGAGTCCTTCCCACATGGGGGAATTATGTAAAATGAGAAGTATAATTGTAGGGTTTTATTTGAACTTCACTAGGGTTTTCAATTAGGGTTTCCTTTAATCTCAAGCTTGTTATTTATTTTTGGACTTTTTTTTATGTGGAAATCTTATTGCAAACCTAGTATAGTAGTATTTTATTTCTTTGAGTTTTTGGTTATTTTGCCCATAAATAGGCTTATCTGTAAGCCATTTGAAACCTTTTGATGAATAAATATTACGTGAGTTTTCTTTCGGAGAGTATTTGAGTAAGGTTAAAGGAGCACCTTGCTGTAGAAGAGTATTATAGGTTTATTTTTAAGGGAGTACCCTCCCAAAGGGAGTACCTAAGGGTTTTCTTCTCTCTCCTACTTGGTTTACATCAATTTGGCCTATTGTTTCACATCAGTTAGATTCTTGAATTATTAAATTTACTGAAGTTATAAATTACTGAAATGGGAGGAAATAAAAATAAGAGTGGTGTTCTGCATACCATTATAAATCTAGCATGTGAGTGACTAATAAATAATGTTATAACTATTATTGAATTATTAAATTTTTTTTTTTTTTGGTTGTGAAAATAGAGAGAAGAGAGAATATTGAGAGAAGAATATAAGTAAATCCTTTAGAATGAGAGTGCTTTATTCATTTACCGAAGGGGTACTTATAAGTGGTTGAAAGAATTCTGTTATAAGTAAAAACCTAGAAGGACAATTATCCAATATATTCTAGGGTAAAGAATATTCTAAATGAATATCCAATATACACACTTACTATATTTGTCATATTTTTTTTCCAATCAAAAATATGTTTTACAAAAAATGATTATGTTAATTTATCATAACAAATTTCGATCAAAAATTAAAAAGATAATAACAAATGTAATTGTTGTGTGTGTTTAGTAGGGATGGAAATAAGCCGAGTTAGCTTGTGAGCTAAACCTACTTGGCTTGTTAATGGCTCAATAAGCTCGGCTCATAAGCTAATGAGTCGAGCTTGAGCTTTTGTAGGTTCAACTCATTAGCTCACAAGTTGGCTTGCCTATATTATACACACACACACAACTATATTAATTATATAATGTATATGAATGAGAAGCTTAATTTATAAACTAATATTATGTTTTTACACTAGTAAAGTTTTACATTCCATAAAATTAAGAACTTAGAAGTTTGTTCTTGTTAATTTATCTAATTAAAATCTAATAGATAATTAGCAATGGTAGAGATTAAAAACAAATGGTCAAATTGTCAATGACTCAACTTTTAACGTAACTTTTGTTTTCTTTTGTCCTTTCAAAGTAGAAGCACAACAAACATGTAAAAAGAAAAGAAAAGAAAAAAAAAAAAAAAGACTTTGATGACTCTAAATGTTCCAAATAGTTGGTGGTATATTTTCCATTTTACGTTTTGTCTAAGATAATTGTTATATTATATATTTGTTTCATCTACAATAAAATTTAATTATATTTTATAATTTTATGTGATTTTGGTCCAATTTCAAGTTGTGTAAGATTTTTTCTATCTTGTATGGTTATGATCTTGCATTTTGTTTAATCAAGCTCAGCTCATGAGCTAGCTCGAGCTTGCAAGCATTTAAATGAGCAAAGCATGAGCTGAGAAAATTGGCTTGCTAACTGAATGAGCCAAGCTTGAGCTTAATGAATTTTACACGACCCGAGTTTGAGCTTAGCCTAGCTTGACTTAGCTTGGCTCCTTTCCATCCTTACCAAAGAGATGTGCTACACGTACACATGTACAACCACATTCATTTTTATACCTTTTCTTTCTCTTTTCTTTTCTGTATCTCTTACTTTTTAGTTTATAATTTTCTACTTGTAAATTAACTGAAAAACAAGATGTGTGCATGGGGTATGAGAAAATGGGTGAGTAATTGGGTTTTCCCTTTACCCAGAGACAGAACTACACGGGGGACAGCAAGGGCCATCGCCCCATCAAATTGTCAATTTCTTTTAATATTATGTAGTTATTATACTTATGGCCCCCAAAATTCATTTTGTAACTTTATTTAAACCGAAGAGAATTAATAAAACTTTAAAACAGTTTTTATTTGAATTCTTATTGGTATAAGGTAGTAAGTTTTATTTTATTTTTATGTAAATAAAAATTTAAAATAAAATTTAGAAAGAAGAAAAATTTACATCACATAAATACCACAACCGATCCAAACAATTAATAAATATGAATAAATAAATCACCCGCTTTCAGGTCCTCATAGACAGCTAAGTAGGTAAGAGACAAAATTACCAAAGACGTTTCGGAGTGAATCTCGTGGAATGTCTCACGAGATCTTGCTCCTCTCCAACATGCCGTGGTGTGCTAAATTGGCTTTTATCCTTCATTTTACGGTTTCTGTCTCATACGAAACGCATACTGAGCTGTAAGAGTTTTTTTCTTTGGTGTGCATCACGCTTTTTCTTTTTCTTTTCTTTTTTTTTTGGGTTAAAAATAAAAAAGAACAAACCGTGCTGCAGCTCAGCATATTTGTCTTTTCAATTCTTATGTATATTTTTTTTTTTTGTTAATTTACATGGTGTTATTTTAATTATTATTATTTTTAGGTATAAGAGTAATCTCTTTATAATATGAGAGTAGTAATATCTTCTAACAAATGTGACATCTAGATTCCACCTTTTAACTTAACAAATCTTAATGTAACATTGACCGAAAATGTCTAAGAAAGTAATATAACAAGTTTTGGAGTGAGAAGTGTTATTTGCACATTTCTTTTTGCACATATATTTTTTGCAATTCTTTTTCTTTTTTCTTACATCTTTTTTAATTTTTCGTTTACCGTTTTATTTTTGCAACATAACTGAAATAAAGTGAGTATGCATAGACAAAGTCCATAGGGAAGAAAAATTTTCCTACCTTTTTTTATCACATTCTCCCCCATTACGTAAGCGTATCTAGTAGACCTATCAGCAAACTATAAGGTCATCACAATAGGCTTCACCTCCCCAATAGATAATTTCTCAAATATAGAGAGGGGCATCAACTTAACACTAGCTCCCAAGTCACAAAGCACCCTTCCTACATCTTTATTCCCCATGTTGCATGGAATTGTGAATCTTCCTAGATCCTTCAATTTGGCTGGTAGCTTTCTCTAGAGAATTGCATTGCATTCTTCAATGAGCATATTTTTTCATTGTCCTCTACCTTCTTCTTCTTGTTAAGAAGGTCGTTCAAAAACTTTACATATGTAGGCATCTTGGTGATTGCTTCTAGAAAGAGAATATTTATCTACAGCTTCAGAACACTACTAAAAATTTAAGAAATTCATTTTTCTGAATTTCTCTTTTGGAGCATATGTGGGAGTGGTATTGGTGCAACACAAGGAGGAGGATAGGCAGGGAACAATTTAGATTTGGGTCACTCTTCCCCCTTTTTCTTTGTAGGTTCAGGTGCTCCAATGACCTATTTTTCTTTTGTAGGCTTAGGCTACTCTTCTTTATCTGCTTAAGCTGTTGGGGTCTTCGTAGGTTGCTTAATCACTTTCCTACTCCTCAAGTATATTGCATTGACATGTTCCCTTAAATTTGGCTCTATAGTGCTTGGTAGAGCCCCTTGAGGCCTAGTATTCAGCATCTGGGAGATCTAACTCACATGAGTCTCCAAAAGCTGAGCCAAAGCATCCTCCCACCTCACATTTGGTTGTTGCTGCTGCTGTGGCTATTGTGGAGGTCTCATAGTGTTTTGCTTATTCTGCCACTTCAGATTTGGGTGTTACTTCGAGCTGGATGCAGCATCAAAATAAAAGAGCACCCACTAATTAAGCATACGCAAGTGGCAAAGAATTAATCAACTAAACTGATAAATAAAATTCATGGTGACCTTTTATCTTTGACTCAACCCAAGAGTAACACAAGCCTTAATAGAAAAACCACTGACAATGAGAGTCAACAAACTTTATGCAAACTATGGAACTTAAAGCTTAAGATCAACCCAAAAACCAACAATCAATCATTAGAAAATCCAAGCACTAACTCATGACTAATGCTAAACTTACAAATGTTAAATAGGAAAATAGAAACATGGGAATGCTTTGGCATCCACGGATATGTATATACATATATATGCATTACATGTGCAACAAACCCACTAAAACAGAGAAAAAAAGCTAAGTCAGGCAATAATGCAATGATAAATCAGATTCTCCCCTCAACCATGTGAATTTAAGTGTGAACTGAGAAGTCCCCACATGCCACATACATATGCTAACTCTATAGACCCCAAACCATACACAAGAAGGCTTAGACTTTTATGAACTCACATCCTTTTTTTCTTCATTTATGCACGCAACCCTTAATGTTTTGTTTCAGCCATATAGATGTGGTAAGTAGCAAACATAGAAAGAACCAAAGGAAATACTAAAGGGAATTGCTTAATGCACTCCCCCACTTTTCTTAATCACTCTCCTCCCTATTTTTAACCTAATTTCGTTCTAAAAATGCCCCTGACCTAAATCCAAACCTATACATCCAAGACCATCTTTGCACTCTCTCACTTAATTTTATTTCAAAAAACTCAGTGGCCACCCTTACACACTCTCCTCGACAGCAATCTCACACCCGCCCAATTAGCATTGCCATTCTTCCTTCTCCTTCCCTTCCCTTTCTCCTCCCCTTCTATATAGAACATTTGAATTGAAGGCATCGAGCTTCCCGCAACAAAAAAAGAGAGGCACTCCCCCATCATTGAAGCACCATTACTTGGACCCTTTTCAAGCAGCAAAGCTCACCAAGTGATCACTCCCCCAAAATTTCTAGATTTTTGTTTACTGGAAGTGGTGTTTGCTTAACTCTAGTGTTAATTGAGCTTAGGCATGATTCTGACCTATAGGTCTGACAGCTAGTTTTTTACTGAACAGTTTGAATCTATACATTTGAACTGACATAACTTATTAATTGGTATGTATACATACATTTGAATTGAACTTAGTTAGGCCAAAACAGATGTGTACATCTGAATTAGCCTAATTTATGTCGATATGGATGTATAGATATGAATTTCCTAAATAAAGCTTTTTCGAATGTATACATCTATTTTGACCCAACTCAGTTCTATTAAAATCAAAATTAGAGGCCTAAATTTGGATCTATAGATTCGACTAGCCCTAAATAGGTCCATTCAGATGCTTAGATCCTATTGGCACTAATTTAAGTCTAATCAGATCTATAGATTTGATTGGCACTAATTTCAATCCAATCAGATTTATATATAGATCCGATTTGGCCAAATTGAGGTCCACTTGGATATATAGATCCATTGGACCTAAATTAGTGCCAATTGGATCTAAACATCCATTCTCTACAACTCCAATATTTTTTGCTTGATCATACTATTTTTGATTGATTTAGATGCATTTTCTTTCCATTTTCAAGCTACAATCGGAAAGAACACTAAAAATAAAGATGATAGCTACACAATGTACCTATTTTTACCACTTTGGAGAGATTGATCAAGGAAAATGAAGGAGCTCGTGAGCCTTGCTGGCAAAAGCGATGTACTGGAAGGGGAGTGAACTAAAGCTGGTGAATGGGGAGTTGTTGTTTTTTTTAAGAAGTGGGTTCGTCAATTTTATTTTTTAATAGGGAGTGTTTTTTTAAATAAAGGGACTGTGCCCATTTTTAGTCATGAGGAGTGTCTTTTGACATAAAAGGGTATTATAGGAAATTCATAGGGTTAGGGGAGTGCCTTAAACACCCAATACTAAAGCATGAGAACTTACATAGAAGGATTTTATGTAAGAGACAAGTACCTACCAATAACATGCAATACTTTGCAACCTCTTTCGAAATGCTGACAAGACAAATCAGTTTTTGTTACAAGGCTATGAAAGTCAAAGATAACCAACCGAGAGAAAGAATGGAAACCTTATCTGGTCCAATGAAAAAGAAACTTAGTAGAAAGAGATTCCTTTCTTCTAACCATCTTGGACCTACCAATATCTACAATTCTTGCTAGCTATCCCAAAGTTCTCTTCCTTTTATATCAGAACCCTAGTTTAGTTCATGCTTGACATATAGATTAAGCAACCCCACTCCTTCACGTACCTAGAGATCTTTCTTGCCACCAATGTTCTAAAAATCAGACCAGAGATTGAACTGGTGGAGGAGACCGTTCATGGTTCAATGGCCGAACCGATATCTTCTAATATATGTATAGTTTATAATTTTATTAATAATATAAGGAATATATTATATAAGTTTGTACATTTTTATTTATATATATAATATTAAATTTTAACATGATATATAGATAATCTAGTACATATAAATACATTATATTATATATATGTGTATCATTAATATACATTTTTTTTTTTGTTTTATTGTTGAATATCTTTATATATTACATGCACCCTTTATAATAATAATAAAAAAATATGGCGATCTCATTAAAATAAAAATAAAAAAATGACTAATATTGAGTAAATAGTAACCTATAGCTGTAACTTTTTTTTTTATTTTTTTTTTTGAAATTTTATCAGATTGCTAGAATGCACAACTCACAATGCATTCATTACTTCAAGGAGTCCCAAATTGGCTCTTACTAGTGTAGTAGATTTTGTAGCTATAAAATGGTGGAGTCTTACCAAAACCAATAAAAGGATCCTTTTACAGTATGAGGTCTAAGGCCCAATGGGCTAAACTAGTTTTTTGCCAATTTTTGTGAACTAGTTAAAGCATTAAATCGAGATTGATTTGTTGGTTCGTTGACTAGTTTTTGTTCACTAGTATTATTACTATATATGGATCGTTTTGAAAACTGATTCATGGTTTGACTGGTCGAATCAACCAGTTCAGTCCAATTCTCATAACAATACCATCCGCATCCCTATAAATTAAGTGATAAAGAGAGAGTCAATTAATCGTTGAATCTCATGCATGATCTCCGCTTTTATTGGTTAAGTAAGCACGTCGGTAATTTCAATCCCACTTCTCATGCTCCACCCTTGCTTTCACGTGTTCCCCCCCCCCCCCCCCCCCTTTCTTTTTTTTATGAATTTTGTTGTGTCGTCTTGGACAAGACCCTGATCTATCTTGCTTTAACAAGTTTTAAGTTAAATTTGACTCACTGTTAAGTGGCTCACTAGTGACCTAGCTCATTTTATTTAAAAAGGCCCAAAAATAAAATAAATAAATAAAGAAGAATAAAAAATTTATGGACAAAATATAATGTCCACAAGTACTAAGATGGAGGTGTTGTCACCTAGTTAAGCTAAAAGTTTTGGAACTCTGAAGGCCTACGCTTAACTATTTATAATTCATTGTGTTGTGGTATTTCTTCAAGAGAGTTCAAATCACTTCTAATTCCATGAAAGGTACTTCTCAACTAAGGGTTAAAAGCTTATTCTTAAAGTACTTCTGTGCAATTTTAAACTAGCTGGATTAACTTCTAAAACAACAGTAAAAGCATCTTTAGAAGTTAACAAGGTACTTTTGGCAAAATCATACAGTGACATACTTCTAAAAAAAAAGAAGCATGTCACAGTTTGGACCTAAACTTTAGGGGCGTAAGCAAATCAAACAAACTTAACCAAACTAAAAAGAATCTAACTATTCCATTTAGTTGTTGGCCTTTAGCCGCCCATTTTCTACGTAGTCAATATCATTTGCTAACACTAAGTCACTGTGGTTGGTCGGTAAAAGTAAATTTTGTTGTAATTACAATTTGAAATGGGATTAGCGACAACTAATTGGCTTGTTGAAGATCTTTAGTTCTGGTTAGTCATAGTCCTCAAATTAAACTTTCCAAATTGCCAATGATCCTTTCTAGATGGTACATTGCAAAATGGAAGAATGATCCTACTTTGAAATATTGTAAATAAGAAATCTACTATGCTTAAACCAAATAATCTCCATAAAAAATATATGCCCTGATGGAGTGCTCACACTACTTCCACACTAGCTCTCATAAATTGTGTATAAGACAACACAAAGTAGTAGTGGAAATTGTGCCATCACATCATACAAACAGAGTACTGGTCCACTCTTGCATGTTGTGCTTAGTAGTTTACGGCAAGACAACACTGTTGCTGTTAGCTAATAATCTCATGAGCCAACGTTATTATTTTATTTTATTTTTTTTTCTTGTCCAAGGGGGGAGTGGGATATATATTCCAAAAAAGAAAAATAGTAGTTATACACCTACTTATACACACCTCTATGCATACTCACTTTATTTCAGTTATGTTGCAAAAATAAAACGGTAAACGAGAAATTAAAAAAGATATTAAAAAAAAAGAATTGTTAAAAATATATGTGCACAAAGAAATGTGCAAATAACACTTCTCATTCCAAAACTTGAAACTTGGCATAAAAGGAATTGATTTTGGATGAAAAATGTTAGCAAAGGCTTTACTAATGGACAATAACAACCAAATCAACCCTACTTAGCAAATGTTATATTACTTTCTTAGACATTCTCGGTCAATGTTACATTAAGAGTTGTTAAGTGAAAAGGTGGAATCTAGATGTCACATTTGTTAGAAGATATTACTACTCTCATATTATAAAGAGATTACTCTTATACCTAAAAATAATAATAATTAAGTTAACACCATGTAATTTAAAAAAAAAAAATACATAAGAATTGAAAAGACAAATATGCTGAGCTGCAGCACGGTTTGTTCTTTTTTATTTTTAACCCAAAAAAAAAAAAAAAAGAAGAAAAAGCGTCATGCAGACCAAAGAAAAAAAACTCTTACAGCTCAGTATGCGTTTCGTATGAGACAGAAACCGTAAAATGAAGGATAAAAGCCAATTTAGCACACCACAGCATGTTGAAGAGGAGCAAGATCTCGTGCTACATTCCACGAGATTCACTCCGAAACGTCTTTGGTAATTTTGTCTCTTACCTACTTAGCTGTCTGTAAGGACCTGAAAGTGGGAGATTTATTTATTCATATTTATTAATTGGTTGGATCGGTTGTAGTATTTATGTGATGTAAATTTTTCTTCTTTCTATTTTTTTTTTTTTTTACATAAATATAAAATAAAACTTACTACCTTATACCAATAAGAATTCAAATAAAAACTCTTATAAACTTTTATTAATTCTCTTCGGTTTAAATAAAGTTACAAAATGAATTTTAGGGGCCATACGTATAATAACTACATAATATTAAAAGAAATATACAACTTGAGGGGGCGATGGCCCTTGCTATCCCCCGTGTAGTTCTGTCTCTTGGTAAAGGGAAAAGCCAATTACTCATCCATTTTCTCATACCCCATGCACACAGCTTGTTTTTCATTATATATTTACAAGTATAAAATTGTAAACTAAAAAATAAGAGATGCAGAAAAGAAAAGAGAAAGAAAAGGTATCAAAACGAATGTGGTTGTACATGTGTACGTGTGTAGCACATCTCTTCGGTACGGATGGAAGAGCTAGGCTGAGCTCAAACTTGGCTCATGTAAAATTCATTGAGCTCAAGCTTGGCTCATTTAATTGGCGAGCCAATTTTCTCAACTCATGCTTTGCTCATTTAAAAGCTTACGAGCACGAGCTAGCTCACAAGCTGAGCTTGATTAAACAAAATACAAAATCATAACCATATAAGATAGGAAAAATCTCACACAACTTGAAACTGGATAAAAATCACATAATTATAAAATATAATTAAATTCTATTGTAGATGAAACAGATATATAATATAACAATTATCTTAGACAAATGTAAAATGGAAAATGTACCCCCAACTATTTGGAACATTTAGAGTCATCAAAGTCTTATTTTTTATTTTTTCTTTTCTTTTTTGATGTTTGCAGTACTTCTATTTTGAAAAAAAAAAAAAGAAGGTTAAGTTAAAAGTTGAGTCATTGACAATTTGACCATTTGTTTTTAATCTTTACCATTGCTAATTATCTATTAGATTTTAATTACATAAATTAACAAGAGCAAACTTCTTAGTTCTTAATTTTACAGAATATAAAACTTTACTAGTGTGAAAACATAATATTAGTTTATATATTAAGCTTCTCATTCATATACATTATATAATTAATATAGTTGTGTGTGTGTAACACAAACGAGCCAGCTTGCGAGCTAATGAGCTAAACCTATAAAAGCTCAAACTCGGCTCATTTAATAAATGAGCCAAAATTGTTGGCTCAAGCTTGACTCATTAGCTAATGAGCCGAGCTTACCAAGTCATTAGCAAGCCGAGCTGGTTTAGCTCACAAATTAGCTCGACTTATTTCCATCCCTACTCTTTGGTAAAATACACACAGTAATTACATCTGTCATTATCTTTTTTAATTTTTGATCTAAATTTGTTATGATAAATTAACATAATCATTTTTTGTAAAACATATTTTTTGATTGGAAAAAAAATATGACAAATGTAGTGAGTGTATTTATTACTAAAATATACCATTGATAATCTTATATATATATCTATATATATATATATATATATATATATATATATATCAACTATTCAGATTAAAAAAAAAAAGTAAACATATCAACTATTGTGGCTTTGGTGGAAACAAATTCTTCTTATGTATGGGTAATGATTTGATTTCTGCTCTCATTCCTTATTCTACTTATTTTGATTTAGTCAAAAACAATAAAAACTGTTTTGTATATATTGGATATCCATTTAGAATATTCTTTACCCTAGAATATATTAAATAATTGTCCTTTTAGGGTTTTACTTATAACAGAATTATTCCAACCACTTGTATAAGTACCCATTCGGTGAATGAATAAAGCACTCTCATTCTAAAGGCTTTACTTATATTATTCTCTCAATATTTTCTCTCCTCTCTACTTTCACAAAAAAAAAAAAAACATATTTTAATAATTCAATAATAGTTATAACATTATCTATCAGTCACTCACATGCTAGATTTATGAGGGTATGCAGAGCACCACTCTTAATTTTATTTCCTCCCATTTCAGTAATTTATAACTTTAGTATTCACACAAATCTTCAAGAATCTAACCGAACAATATAAAAGGAAATTGTAAATAGCGAAACGACAAAAAAGAAGAGTGTAGAAAGGGCATAATAGTAAATATTCTAAAACTGACAAGTGAAATCACTCTCCCTCACATGTAATAGCCAAGTAGGGATCTTTATCTTCTTCCTTCGGTTATCAACTTTCCATGTTCTCTCTTCCTTCTCAATTCTCAAGCCATAAATGAAATTTTGTGAAGAAGCATTGGATCCTCAAACATATATGTTGATTTAATCCCACTTTCCTTCTTGGAAGAATTTAAATCTCATCAAACATGGAGACCGGAAGAGATTAAGCCAATCCGACAGAAGAGATTTTGATTCTTTGCACATGGTTAAGTTTCAATCTAACCTAGCTATCTTTCTGTAATTTTGTTTCTATAATTTCAAGTCTACTATCCTTATATACCCTATCCATACTTTTAATTTGACACCAACTAGTTTTGTTGCTTCTTATATCTTTAAGGTTTTTAACTCAGGTTAATCCATATGTAAAAAAATTCTAAATAAATTATATAGATTTGAAATTAGATTCCTTTCTTAGGGATACATATAGTAGATTTTATTTGATAATAGAATGAAACCATTTATTCTTGGGTATTTCATTTGGGAGCCATTCTATTTCTTTGTTAGTGTATTGTTTTAGAACAAAAGTGAAAAGAAGATTAAAGTATGGTAAGCCATATTTGAATCTTGTTTGCAAGTTAATTGGGTTGGGTTAACTAAACTTCCAGGTCAAATAAGTTCTTTGGTCAGTGTGAGTCTTGGTGATCCTGCAAACAAGAAGAGTGATCGGGAGCGACACCTCCGACACTCAAGTTAGTGTTTAGATTCGAATAAGGTTTTAGAGATGCGTGTATTAAATGCTTACCTTATTAATGTCGTTATGGTCTATTTATATTGTTTGTATACTAGGGTCTTTTTGTAATTTGACCTTATTTCTTTTTATTTGGGCTGGGCGCTAGGCCCTCGCCCATTTTGTTTTGCTATTTGGGCTGGGTCTTTTAGTCTTGGTCTGCATCAAATCTGATAGGATTCATGCGTAGGTTAGGTGTGGGCCATGTAGGTTAGGCAGATACCCCATGTGCGTAGCAGCTACTAGTTGCATAAATAATGGTATATGATAGTTATTATTGTATAGTTGTGTTGCAATTATTGTATGGTTAGGAAAAATATAAAGGAATAGATTGTGAAGGTTGGGAGGAGTGTGTGTATTTTGTTAGTAGCCAATTTCGCTTATGCAGAGAGTTGATCTGTAAAGGAGCATAGCTCTCTGCCAAGAGTTTAACTATTGCAAATCTATATTTTCTTCAATATTACTGCTATAATTCAGCATTTTAATTCTGGTTTCCCAACTAAGGACCCGACTTATTGGGCAAAGGAAGGAGCCTAGTGATTAGTAGTTATTCAAAGATGGAGATAAGCAATCATGATAGGGTGCAATTTCTTTAGATATTGAAAGCTATCTAGGTAAAATTAGCAGCACGCATGGAAAATATTGAGTCCAATTTGTAGAGGACGAAGGAGATTTGTGATGAAATTAATAGGAAAATAACAGAAAGAACTATAAGAGCGTGCACAAAAATTAAATAAATAACATGCTAGAAGTAGTTAACTAGAATTCTTTGGAGGTCAAACCTGCTGGAACTCCAGAGAAATTTTTATACGGGAGTATCTCAACATGATATTCAAGACTTAGTCCAAGTAGTGATGGAAGCCCAAGTCTGGTTGACTAAGCTGCTAAAAGGTGCAGAATTTAGCCATAAGTTGATGGATGAATTGGACCTCCAAACGAGGCCCAAATTTGGCATATGAGTAATCGTTAGAAAACTCCAGATCTCTAGTTTCCAAATCAAAATGAGGCAATTCTGAGTTTTGATAAAGAAATTGTGATAAAGTCAGCATTTAATGAATAGTTAAACACAATGACTTGTAGCTTTTCAACTTGTTTAGAAACATGAATAAATTTCTAATTAGAGGGGTATTCCGAGGCTTATTATAAATTTCTATCTATTGTAGTTAGAGGGAGAATTAGAGTGAATTATTGAATGAATTGAGAAGTTGTGTAGCTTTCCTCTTCCAGAGTTAATCTTTGTACCTCTTAGGTGGATTCCATTGAGCGGTGAGTTTTATCTTGCATTTTATATCTTTTTGGCAGATTCTATAGTGCAGTGAATGCACTTGCTCTATATCTCTAAGCTTCTTTGGGTTCCTTCGGGTGGAGTGCTTAAATTTTATCCAACTCATATTGTTCTACTCTCCACTTTCCAAACCCTATAGTTTGGCTTTCATATCTCAATCATCCCTTCAAAAAATTGAGTTATTCTTGAGTCATTTTGATAGTTCTAAATCTTAATTTGTCCTCCCTTAAGAATCAAGGAATTTGGAGATATAATTTGAATGTTATAGCTAGTACTAGAAGACTCGAGAGCTGCTAAATAAATGACTCTACCTTCATTTCGTTTTGTTTCATTAGTAGTAGAATGAATTGTGAATGAAAAATTAATCTAATCGTTACTAGTAGTGTGATTAGTGGTATGTGACAGTTATTATTGTATAGTTGCGTTGCAGTTATTGTATGGTTGGGAAAAAAATATAAAGGAATTGTGAAGGCTAGGAGAGGTGTGAGTATTTTGTTTCTCTATCACCTATTGAACTATTCAGCATTTCAATCATGGGTTCCTAATAGGATTTTCCTGGTAATACTCCTTCATTTAGAAGAATTGTTTCTCTTGTTGAATGATAACCATTTTGCTTCTACAGACACTCCATTTTCTGTATATTCCATCACAATTCACACACCATAAGTGAAATTGTTGCAAGTACTTTTAGTAAGACAATTGCAATAATGATTTCTCTTCCCATTGAATGATAACCCATCCATTGTTAGGTATTAGATCCTTGATCCTCCATTACTTTTTGGCAAATTTAGGTGTCTCTTAACCTATAATGTTTCATAGTTTAAGCTAGTTATTTCATATTCTTCATGCATTTACTTTAGCTCGTATTATTTTCTTAAGTGGTGGTTTTACGGCAAGATGCACAACAAATTTGCACTGTCTCAGAAGATTAGTTTTTTTTTTTGGGTTAATGAGAGATTTATGGATAACTTGTCGTGGATACTATTTTAAATTGCAACATATTGTACTTCGATTGATGATAGATAAAAACTTCATTTTAATCTCTCATACTTGATCTTAGTCAATTTTATCTTTACATTTCAAATTTAATTTGATCCTTTGCAGTTCAAAATCTCGTTCAATTATAATCTCTGCTAAATAACAAGCATAACTAAATGACATTGCAGGATTAAGTTAAGGTTTCAACACACTAAGAGGACCATATTCACTGTGAAATGCGATCTTGAAGACTGGTATACCTTAGAGAATCCGTAAGTTTCATCTTTCCCTTTAACTTATTCCTTTTATTTATTTCATTTATGCATGTAGGAGTTTCTTGTGATTAAGTATGCTATTTATGATCTGTGTTCTTTTTATGTTACATACTTGTTGAGTTACTAGCTTACCTCTTTTATGTTTTTAAATAGAATGTCTGGGATTATCTTTTAGATCCTTCATGATAGAAGCAAGTTATGTGGAAAGCTAGATACCCCCTAAGGTCTAGTTCCAAATTAAGAAACAAGCAATAAACTTCTAAACTTTATAGTACCCTTAAATGATCTCAAACTATGAAAGCTTAAAACCATATAACACTAAAAAAGCTAGCTAAAAGATTAAACTTGTTTTGAAGGCAAGGCTCACTAAACTCTAATATAAAAAAAATACAAAATTAGGAGACTAGACTCCAAATCTACATTGCTATTTCTAACATACTCGAGTACCAAGATGGAGGTAAAAACTTGACTATTTCTAATTCATTGTGTTGTGGTATTTCATTAAGAGAAAAATTGTGCATGCGCTCATTGCACACCTCTTATTTTTAGTTTATTTGTAAAGATAAAAATATAAATAAAAATTAAAAAATTAAAATATATATATATATATATATATATATATAAATTATAAAAATATGAATATGCATGTAGTACATCTCTTTCTTCAAAGAAATCCAAATCACGTAAAGCTGTATTGTTCACCAAAATAGATATAGTGTGAGTTCTCCTTTGAAGTGCTATTCTCATGATCACTTTGTAAGTCCTTTCCTATAAAAGGTACTTGATAAGGGCTAACTTGTGGGAAGTGAAATCCACATGTGATACCTTTTTTAGTCCATCAGTGTACCCAAAAATTATACCTTTTTTATTTCGGTAATTTGGACCAAAATTTTGAAGGTGTAAGCAAATCAAACAAACAGACTTAACCAAACTGAAAAATCAAGCTACTCGATTTAGTTGTTGGCCTTTAGCCACCCATTTTCTACATAGTGTCAATCGTTAATTTTCTTTTTATTACATGAGAGAATCAAATTTTAAATATCTTATATACTATCTAAGTTCATCACCATTAACCCTCACTTAATGGTGTCGCTAAAAGTAAATTTTGTTGTAATTACAATTCCAAATGGGAATAGTGACAACTAATTGGCTCCTTAATGATCTTTAGTTCTGGTTAGTCATAGTTGTCAAATTAAACTTTCCAGATTGCCAATGGTCCTTTTTAGATGGTACTTTGCAAAATCGAAGAATGTTCCTACTTAGAAATATTATAAAGAAGAAATCTCCTAATCATAAAGCAAATAATCTCCATAAATCTATGGCCAGATGGAATGCTAACACTGCTTTCACACTTGTTCCTCATAAATTTTGTACAAGGAGTAGTGGAAATTGTGCCATGACATCATACACTTGTCCGCTCTTGCATGTGCTTAGTAGTTTTACGCCAAGACAATATAACAATGTTGCTATTAGCTCATAATTTCATGAGAAAACTTTCCTTTTTCTTGTCATGGGTAAAGTGAGAGTGGGATACTAAGCTTGAAACATGGTCCCAAAAAAATTAATTTTGAATAAAAATATTAACAAGAACATTATTGGAGAATGATAATCATTAAATCAATCTCACTTCTTAACGAAGTTAAAATTTAAAATTTGTTTGATAAAAAATTTAAATTTAAAAATCATATTTATTAAAAAAATATTTATTCCTCTCAAATTACTCTTATACCCAAAGGAAGAAAGATTTATAAGAATTGAAAAGACAAAATTGCTGAGCTGCATGATAGTTTTTTGTATTTCATACAAAAAATATACTCAGCTGCAGAACAGTTTTCTTTTATTTTATGCAGAAAATATACTGATCTGCATCACAGTTTTTTTCTTTTAATTTTTTTTTTTTTAAAAAAAACAGTGATGCAGCTGAGTATATTTTTCTTTATGAAACAGAAACGGCCAGTTGAAGAATAAGAAGCCAATTTAGCCCACCAAGGAAAGAAACTGTTTCGCAGCTCATTTGTGTTTTTCCATGTGAGATAGAAAGTGTAAAATGAAGAGTAATAAAAAGCCAATTTAGCCTACCAAAGCAAAAAACTGTCTTGAAGCTATTGTGTTTTTCTCATGAGACAAACTGCCAATTGAAGAGTAATTAATAAGAAGCCAATTTAGCACACCACAGCATGCCGGAGAGGAGCAAGATCTCGCGCTATATTCCACGGGATTCACTCCGAAACGTCTTTGGGAAAATACACACACCAGTTACATCGGTCATATCTCCTTTTTTTTCAATCCAAATTGTAACTATAAATTGACATAATCAATTTTTTCAAATTATATTCTTTGATTGGCGAAAAAAAAGAAGAAAGGAGATATGACAAATGTAATTGGTGTGACTAAAATATTCTCTCCTCTTGTAGGCAAAAAATGATAAAATAATATATTTAATACTTGTAATAATATTTTAATTATTTCTTAATCAATTTAATGAAAATGTTAAAATAAAAAGTGAAACCTAAACTCTAAATCTTAAACCTTTAATAACAGTCTTGCTAGTTTTATTACTTCTACTTTGACTAGTTAATTCTCCATTTTTATCATAGCTCTCTTAACCCTTCCTTTTGAACTTCAAATTATCTTTAAATCTTGAACTCACTTTGCCTTTTCATTTTGCCCCTACCTTTTGAACTTTATGTAGATTATGATTTGCCCTAGCACTTTGGCTTTCATCTTGCCCTTGTGTGGTGATGTTCCTGAAATCTATCAAAATGATTCCTTTAAGAAATGAATGAATTTGTTGTTAACATAGAGACAAGCAAATGAGGAAGGAAATTAATTCCTTTATGTGAAATGTGAAAGAAAGAAATTAACTCAAATAGCCAACTTCTTTTATTTTTAGAAAACTAAGAAATCAAACAAAAGTTGAAATGGCAATTTGCCCTAGTTTGGGAATTTTGATTAAATTGGACTGAAAAGGACACAAAACTATTGGACTTGCCCTATTACATAAGTGTCTACAGATCCTCAAATAGGAATCAAAGGCCACATAGTTTGGAGTAATTGGACACGGAGCCAACACGAATTTAGGAAAAATTTGCAAGATGGAAGTTTGCCTCAACTTACTTACAATTATGACAGCCAAAGATATTGATTTTCATTTTCCCTTAACAAGACTTCTATGTGATTGAGAGAGCACGGCCTCTTCTATATTGACAATGATAAACAATTAAGAGAACAAATTCTTTTTCTAATGGTGACAAATAAATTTCATAACAGTTTGCAGTCTTAAGTATTTCTTTGAGCACCGCTAACTAAACTTTACTTTATATCAGTCTATCCTTCTTGAGCTTCCAAATTGCTATCCCCATTACTTAACCTCTTGTTTCAATGCAAGTTTCCATTCACTCTTGATCCAAGCACCTCGATTACTTGGGCTTGTGAAAACTAGCCAAAAAGTTATCAAAGGTCTATATTCTCTCCAAATTATGGCCATCTTTTCTAAGTCAAAATAAAAATCAATTATTGGATATCCAAAATCACACTGACCGAAGAAAAAGAATTTGTGTTATCAAAATTCCTAAGAAGAAATTTAAAAGAAAGTGAATTGGAGATCAATACACATAGATGTGAAATGACACGAGGATACCTTTTGGAGAGAAAACACTACAACGAAGATTGAAACAACTTTTATTTTAGAAAATTTTATTTTTGAAGTAACCACTAATTATTTAGAAATTATGGTACAATTAGAAACTCTATTTATTTTTAAAACATTTGTTCTATTTTATTGGAAAGGCACTGAAATGTGAAAATATATGAGTTTAGGAGTCAATTATGTGTGGGGAAGGTGTTAGGCAGCCCACAACATCCACTAAAAGTGGTTACCAAAATTAGCTATCAAAAATATACACAATATGGCCAAAATTATATTTTATTATTTACTAAATATAAAATTACAATCACTAATTAAATTGACGAAAAAATAAACATATATACATGATTTTTTTTTAAATGAACCTAGAGCCTTTTCAACCTTTGTGATGGAGAAACCATCAACCAGTTGTGCTTATCTCCACTTAAGTTGAATAAATACAGTACAAATTTATCCAGCTAGGGCTGAAAGTCCTTCCATGATAAGTGGAGAGTCTATGGACCCTATAAATTCATCATGCACAAGAGCCAATAATCTCCAAACCACCAAGGTTAACACCTCGACAATTAAAATTCAGACAGGCCATACATAAGCAAAGAAGCATTTCATCAAACACTTATAAAAGCACATTGGGTATTTCCCCAAATTTGTAGACATACGAATCGAACAATCAACTGCAATTACTTTATCAACAAAACAATCTATGCAGCAGGTGTTTCACACAAATCCAACACCTAAATCAAATTATTCAAATCAAACACAAAACAAACATGCTCTTATCCAATAGCAAGATAGGGTATATAGACAACACCCAACATTAACAAAGTCACTTAATTCAATAAGAGAAGAGAAACGTGCTTAAGGATTTCTAGTGACTATCATTTCCTTCTTTAGGCACAACATTCATTGAATGGGCTTCCCTTTGCTTCAAATTCCTCTCCAATTTTCCTTAGAGAGTCTCTCTCTTTCTCTCCATTTTCTCCTTTTCCTCCAATCCTCTTAGATCCTTTGCTCTAATGCCATAAACCTATTTCTCCTTTCCTCTGCTTTTCACTCTCTCTACTTCTCTTTATCAACCATTCTCTCACTCACACCCAGAGCTCGTAGGCCCTCAATACTCTCTTTGTTGATTGTACACATTTTAACTCTGGGAGCTGTCTTCCTTTCCTTGATTTTTCTTCTGGATTTTTCTATAAAATTGCTCCCACACCCTACTTTCACATGAAGGCCTCTTTTTTGAATGCTTTTTCATGCTAAGAGCATGTTTCCTTGTCTTTGTTTTTTCCTTCATTTCTCACTCTCTCACCCTGCTCTTATTTTTTCCTTCTTGGTCTATCATCCTTTCTAGTCTGTCTCCTCCAGTGTGAGAGAAGGTTAGGGTCTGTAACATGGGTGCTTGGGCCATCTAGACATGGGTACTTTGGTTGGACTTCTTGGGCCAAGTGAGATTAATTGGACCTACTCTCTCTCTCTCTCTATGAATAAATTAGATTAGTCCAAATAAAATGAGACATAAAAAATTAAATTAAATTAAATTAAAAACACCATAGTTAAAAGTAACACTCTCAAATTTGCTTTTTTCTTTTCGGAAAAAATAACATTTTACTTGTAAAATCAAAGTTTGAATTTTTCTTTCTTAACAAAACTCATACAAAATATAGCGGCAACACATATTATTACAGGGTTTTTATTAGGAATTAGTATTTGAGCTTCTTTATTTATTGGGGCTTTATTATTCTGCTTTTATTGTTCCGTTTGAACTAGTATTTATTTTTAGGATTACCTTTTGTTATTAAGACTAGAATTCCTACTTTTTTAAGAAGTGTATTATTATTAGGATCAATTTATTAACCTTTACGTATTATTATTAAGAAGCTCGATGTTTATAAAATAGAACTACTGAAATATAGTGCAAGCAGACACTATCGTGTAACCAGCAAAATATTCCAACCTTGTCGTACTCACAGGGATTGCTTAATTAATTACTGAAGTCTTGAGCTTAAATGTTATTCAAGCATATGAATTATGGTGAATGAACAATTTAAAATAGTAAGCAAATAAACAAGATAATAAATGATAATAGAAATAAATGAGAGAAAAACCTAGGGTCCAATTTCAGCTCCTCTATCTATATTGAACTACTTAATTTTCTCAATCTAGTTAATTATACTGATTGCCAATCAGGATTCCAAATGAGTTAATAAGGAGACCATGGCCAAATTAGTCTATTTCAAACTACCAATTCAATCACCTTTGTGAACTGTAATAGTTTAAATTGCATTAAATTCTATGAGTTCTCTTTCTATGATTGCATAAGGTCCTGGAATATCCCTATCCTAAGCTCCTCTATAGAACTATTTCTCATGGTGTAAACATCTAATCCCTTCCCAGTTCATAAATATTCACAAATCTTCCTATCAATTGGTTAGATTAACAAGAAAGTAAAATTAGAGAAATAGAATTTAATTATTTATAATAAATTGAATTGATTCAAATAAAAATTTAATACATCAAGTCTTGACTATATCGTAGCCATAGTGAAAGATTTAGAACATCATAGTCATGGAAAACAAGAAATAACAACTAAAAGACATGGGTTCTAAAGGAGAAAAGAGTAGAAGAAAAACTCTAGGTTGATTTTCCTCTTGGTTCTTTAGATCCCATGCATTGTTTCCTTCAATTCCCAAAAAGTCAAAAAGTTCTCAAACTAGTTAAGAGAAACCTATTTATAGTTAGGTTACAATTCTCCCTTCAGAAGGAGTGCAAAACTGCTTAAAATGACCTAACAGACCCAAATCTAGGAAATTGGGTCGAGACCCCATGTCATAGCGTGAGTTCCACGCTGTGCTGTAGCTATTTGCTTCACTGCCAGTGGTTTCCCCATGACCCACACCGTAGCGTGAGCTAGATGCTCTTTGCTTGCATTTTCATTGCCTTCTCACGTTGTGGTGTGGCTTGAACCTTCTCTGCCTTGTCTGTTTTTTCGCTTCCATACTATGTGTGGATCTCACACTATGGGATGAGTGTTCCCTTCTTTTGTGCAATTTATCCTTACTTCCTTCATCTACAAAAAGAGTTATAGTTTATCACAATAATGTTCAAAATCTCAACTAAAGTTCTTAGAAGTAGAGATAAATATATCTACATAAATAGCGATTATCAACCACCACCCCCCCCCCCCCCCTTAACTTGAGATTTTGTTCACTCTCGAGTGAAAACAAGGCAAGAGTAAAGCACAAAGCAATACTTACTAACCATACTAGCCTCATGGAACATCAGGGAAAACCATTGGAGATTGAGAATAGAGAATAAGCACAACACAAAATTGACTCCGCTTGCATAATGGATATATCCACACTCCAAGCTTTCTTTCACAATAAAAGGTAAGTTCAAAACTCCCAACAAGAATGCAAGGCGATGGAATTCACAAGGATTACAGAATGAGACAAAACCAACATATGCACATACGAGCAAATGGCTATCAAGATCCATGTAATCCAATGCATAGGGAGCGAATTTACTCACACAGATGTAAGATACACTCAATCACTCAAAGTGTTTATAGAACCATTTTTTCACTCAAGTCAATGCAACCAAACCTTACCATGTGCTTGCTCCTATATCACGTCTCCACCACACAATGAGACTAAATGCACCAATCAAAGAGACTTTAAGAAGGGTTGTAACAGGATTTAGGTGAAGGTTAGAAGAAAATTGAAGAAAAAATTAACATAAGGTGACAAGTACACAATGAAGGTGTTTTTGAATCTCCTTGTTTACCCATTAGATTAATCACTTCCAATCTTCTAAGCCTTATTCCTGACACAAATTAATTCTCTCTCTCTCTCTCCCCCCCCCCCCCTTTTTTTTCTTGTGCAGTGGCTTTTTTAACACTTTTTTTTCTTCTTTTTATTTTTCAATTGCCACATTCATTTCTTTTTTCACTTGGGAAACTCTACACATAACTTGGAGGCTCATTCCCTTTCACTTTCCAACATATATAACATAATATCCACCTACAAGGAATTTCTATTAATCTTCAAAGTATAAGGGTACCAAAATCATAAGGGGAATACCCAAGGACAATATGGCTTGTAATGTGGGTTACTGAAAAAAAAAAAATGGAAAGCTAAGGCTCAAGGGGATATACTAATGGTAGAATATGAAGGTGGTTGTGAAAAGGCTAAAAGGGCCTTATCTTAGGTGCCCTAATCCTTTTAATGCACTATCTCACTATGGTCTCAATATACATAACAAAGCAAGTTCTAGAAAGTTAAAGAAGCATGACACTCAAAACAGAATGATGAGCTCTACAATTGTAGCTCAAAGGCTCAAAAGCTCTCTAGCAGTTAATAATCCATTCTCATACATTTTCAAACACTTCACTTAAAACCATTCACTTAATGCATACATAATCACGGTTTCAATCAGCGGAATCATACGTCAAACAAATGGGGAGTCACGCATGAAAGGGTTGGCTCAGATTTCCCATAAGGTTTAGAGGTATTCTCAGCATATGATCAAGGTAAAGCACAAATGAACATGATGAACAATTCAATGGAGTCAAAATTGGCAAGTGCATAAAGAATATAATCTCCATCACTCACAATCATATAACATGCTCAAGTCTCATCATTGGCCCAAGGTTTTCAATAATTTTTTTGTTGTTGTAAACAACTGAACAATAACTCCTAAAAACTACTACTCCTAATCTACTAAGAACCCAATACATAATCAAATATAAAGCAAAAACAATATAATATGAAACAAGGAATCTGAATCCCCCCTCCCCACAAACTTAAAATCTAACATTGTCCCCAATGTGAAAAATAAAAGTAAGGGAAAAAAGACTCCCTTAATCAATGGGTGCTATTCAGAATTATCTACATCATTGGTGGCATCAGTCCCACCATCCTCCTCCTCATCATTATCATCCTTCTCATTCAATCGTCTCAGCACCACCAAACTTGCTTCCAAACTTTTAAGAAATATTACTGTTGGAATTACTCAGTAACAGAAAAATTGAAAGAAAAACTACTTAAAAGAAAACTAAAGAAATTCTAAAAATTAAAAGAGAAGGAAAAAATGCTTGGTTTGCCTCCCAAGAAGCACTTAGTTTATAATCCTTAGTTTGACTTTATTTGGGTTATCATGGGACATCTAGGGGGGTGTAGGGAGAGATCATGGACTCCCTAATTCCCTTTCTATCTTTGTTGAAACACCCAGCCATCTTTAAAATCTTTCTTAGGCAAGTTTGGCATCCTGAATAGGACTACTAAAATTTCCTCGCCTTTCAGCTTCTTTGCTTTCTTCTCCTTTTTCTTTGTAGCTAAAGATTTTTCAGGAGACTTTGAATATCCCACAATGGTATCAACTTTCTCAATTAATTGAACTTGCTCTACGACCTTAACCTCAACACAACGTTGGCTCATGAGATTATGAGCTAACAGCAACAGTGTTGTCTTGCCGTAAACTACTAAGCACAACATGCAAGAGTGGACCAGTACTCTGTTTGTATGATGTGATGGCACAATTTCCACCACTACTTTGTGTTGTCTTATACACAATTTATGAGAGCTAGTGTGGAAGTAGTGTGAGCACTCCATCAGGGCATATATTTTTTATGGAGATTATTTGGTTTAAGCATAGTAGATTTCTTATTTACAATATTTCAAAGTAGGATCATTCTTCCATTTTGCAATGTACCATCTAGAAAGGATCATTGGCAATTTGGAAAGTTTAATTTGAGGACTATGACTAACCAGAACTAAAGATATTCAACAAGCCAATTAGTTGTAGCTAATACCATTTCAAATTGTAATTACAAGAAAATTTACTTTTAGCGACCAACCACAGTGACTGTTACTGTTAGCAAATGATATTGACTACGTAGAAAATGGGCGGCTAAAGGCCAACAACTAAATGGAATAGTTAGATTCTTTTTAGTTTGGTTAAGTTTGTTTGATTTGCTTACGCCCCTAAAGTTTAGGTCCAAACTGTGACATGCTTCTTTTTTTTTAGAAGTATGTCACTGTATGATTTTGCCAAAAGTACCTTGTTAACTTCTAAAGATGCTTTTACTGTTTTTTTAGAAGTTAATCCAGCTAGTTTAAAATTGCACAGAAGTACTTTAAGAATAAGCTTTTAACCCTTAGTTGAGAAGTACCTTTCATGGAATTAGAAGTGATTTGAACTCTCTTGAAGAAATACCACAACACAATGAATTATAAATAGTTAAGCGTAGGCCTTTAGAGTTCCAAAACTTTTAGCTTAACTAGGTGACAACACCTCCATCTTAGTACTTGTGGACATTATATTTTGTCCATAAATTTTTTATTCTTCTTTATTTATTTATTTTATTTTTGGGCCTTTTTAAATAAAATGAGCTAGGTCACTAGTGAGCCACTTAACAGTGAGTCAAATTTAACTTAAAACTTGTTAAAGCAAGATAGATCAGGGTCTTGTCCAAGACGACACAACAAAATTCATAAAAAAAAGAAAGGGGGGGGGGAACACGTGAAAGCAAGGGTGGAGCATGAGAAGTGGGATTGAAATTACCGACGTGCTTACTTAACCAATAAAAGCGGAGATCATGCATGAGATTCAACGATTAATTGACTCTCTCTTTATCACTTAATTTATAGGGATGCGGATGGTATTGTTATGAGAATTGGACTGAACTGGTTGATTCGACCAGTCAAACCATGAATCAGTTTTCAAAACGATCCATATATAGTAATAATACTAGTGAACAAAAACTAGTCAACGAACCAACAAATCAATCTCGATTTAATGCTTTAACTAGTTCACAAAAATTGGCAAAAAACTAGTTTAGCCCATTGGGCCTTAGACCTCATACTGTAAAAGGATCCTTTTATTGGTTTTGGTAAGACTCCACCATTTTATAGCTACAAAATCTACTACACTAGTAAGAGCCAATTTGGGACTCCTTGAAGTAATGAATGCATTGTGAGTTGTGCATTCTAGCAATCTGATAAAATTTCAAAAAAAAAAATAAAAAAAAAAGTTACAGCTATAGGTTACTATTTACTCAATATTAGTCATTTTTTTATTTTTATTTTAATGAGATCGCCATATTTTTTTATTATTATTATAAAGGGTGCATGTAATATATAAAGATATTCAACAATAAAACAAAAAAAAAAATGTATATTAATGATACACATATATATAATATAATGTATTTATATGTACTAGATTATCTATATATCATGTTAAAATTTAATATTATATATATAAATAAAAATGTACAAACTTATATAATATATTCCTTATATTATTAATAAAATTATAAACTATACATATATTTGAAGATATCGGTTCGGCCATTGAACCATGAACGGTCTCCTCCACCAGTTCAATCTCTGGTCTGATTTTTAGAACATTGGTGGCAAGAAAGATCTCTAGGTACGTGAAGGAGTGGGGTTGCTTAATCTATATGTCAAGCATGAACTAAACTAGGGTTCTGATATAAAAGGAAGAGAACTTTGGGATAGCTAGCAAGAATTGTAGATATTGGTAGGTCCAAGATGGTTAGAAGAAAGGAATCTCTTTCTACTAAGTTTCTTTTTCATTGGACCAGATAAGGTTTCCATTCTTTCTCTCGGTTGGTTATCTTTGACTTTCATAGCCTTGTAACAAAAATTGATATTGTCTTGTCAGCATTTCGAAAGAGGTTGCAAAGTATTGCATGTTATTGGTAGGTACTTGTCTCTTACATAAAATCCTTCTATGAAGTTCTCATGCTTTAGTATTGGGTGTTTAAGGCACTCCCCTAACCCTATGAATTTCCTATAATACCCTTTTATGTCAAAAGACACTCCCCATGACTAAAAATGGACACAGTCCCTTTATTTAAAAAAACACTCCCTATTAAAAAATAAAATTGACGAACCCACTTCTTAAAAAAAACAACAACTCCCCATTCACCAGTTTTAGTTCACTCCCCTTCCAGTACATCGCTTTTGCCAGCAAGGCTCACGTGCTCCTTCATTTTCCTTGTTCAATCTCTCCAAAGTGGTAAAAATAGGTACATTGTGTATTTATCATCTTTATTTTTAGTGTTCTTTCCGATTGTAGTTGAAAATGGAAAGAAAATGCATCTAAATCAATAAAAAATAGTATGATCAAGCAAAAAATATTGGAGTTGTAGAGAATGGATGTTTAGATCCAATTGGCACTAATTTAAGTCCAATGGATCTATATATCCAAGTGGACCTAAATTTGGCCAAATCAGATCTATATATAAATCTGATTGGATTGAAATTAGTGCCAATCAAATCTATAGATCTGATTAGACTTAAATTAGTGCCAATAGGATCTAAGCATCTGAATGGACCTATTTAGGGCTAGTCGAATCTATAGATCCAAATTTAGGCCTCTAATTTTGATTTTAATAGAACTGAGTTGGGTCAAAATAGATGTATACATTCGAAAAAGCTTTATTTAGGAAATTCATATCTATACATCCATATCGACATAAATTAGGCTAATTCAGATGTACACATCTGTTTTGGCCTAACTAAGTTCAATTCAAATGTATGTATACATACCAATTAATCTAAGTTATGTCAGTTCAAATGTATAGATTCAAACTGTTCAGTAAAAAACTAGCTGTCAGACCTATAGGTCAGAATCATGCCTAAGCTCAATTAACACTAGAGTTAAGCAAACACCACTTCCAGTAAACAAAAATCAAGAAATTTTGGGGGAGTGCTCACTTGGTGAGCTTTGCTGCTTGAAAAGGGTCCAAGTAATGGTGCTTCAATGATGGGGGAGTGCCTCTCTTTTTTTGTTGCGGGAAGCTCGATGCCTTCAATTCAAATGTTCTATATAGAAGGGGAGGAGAAAGGGAAGGGAAGGAGAAGGAAGAATGGCAATGCTAATTGGGCGGGTGTGAGATTGCTGTCGAGGAGAGTGTGTAAGGGTGGCCATTGAGTTTTTTGAAATAAAATTAAGTGAGAGAGTGCAAAGATGGTCTTGGATGTATAGGTTTGGATTTAGGTCAGGGGCATTTTTAGAACGAAATTAGGTTAAAAATAGGGAGGAGAGTGATTAAGAAAAGTGGGGGAGTGCATTAAGCAATTCCCTTTAGTATTTCCTTTGGTTCTTTCTATGTTTGCTACTTACCACATCTATATGGCTGAAACAAAACATTAAGGGTTGCGTGCATAAATGAAGAAAAAAAGGATGTGAGCTCATAGAAGTCTAAGCCTTCTTGTGTATGGTTTGGGGTCTATAGAGTTAGCATATGTATGTGGCATGTGGGGACTTCTCAGTTCACACTTAAATTCACATGGTTGAGGGGAGAATCTGATTTATCATTGCATTATTGCCTGACTTGGCTTTTTTCTCTGTTTTAGTGGGTTTGTTGCACATGTAATGCATATATATGTATATACATATCCGTGGATGCCAAAGCATTCCCATGTTTCTCTTTTCCTATTTAACATTTGTAAGTTTAGCATTAGTCATGAGTTATTGCTTGGATTTTCTAATGATTGATTGTTGGTTTTTGGGTTGATCTTAAGCTTTAAGTTCCATAGTTTGCATAAAGTTTGTTGACTCTCATTGTCAGTGGTTTTTCTATTAAGGCTTGTGTTACTCTTGGGTTGAGTCAAAGATAAAAGGTCACCATGAATTTTATTTATCAGTTTAGTTGATTAATTCTTTGCCACTTGCGTATGCTTAATTAGTGGGTGCTCTTTTATTTTGATGCTGCATCCAGCTCGAAGTAACACCCAAATCTGAAGTGGCAGAATAAGCAAAACACTATGAGACCTCCACAATAGCCACAGCAGCAGCAACAACCAAATGTGAGGTTGGAGGATGCTTTGGCTCAGCTTTTGGAGACTCATGTGAGTTAGATCTCCCAGATGCTGAATACTAGGCCTCAAGGGGCTCTACCAAGCACTATAGAGCCAAATTTAAGGGAACATGTCAATGCAATATACTTGAGGAGTAGGAAAGTGATTAAGCAACCTACGAAGACCCCAACAGCTTAAGCAGATAAAGAAGAGTAGCCTAAGCCTACAAAAGAAAAATAGGTCATTGGAGCACCTGAACCTACAAAGAAAAAGGGGGAAGAGTGGCCCAAATCTAAATTGTTCCCTGCCTATCCTCCTCCTTATGTTGCACCAATACCACTCCCACATATGCTCCAAAAGAGAAATTCAGAAAATGAATTTCTTAAATTTTTAGAAGTGTTCTGAAGCTGTAGATAAATATTCTCTTCCTAGAAGCAATCAGCAAGATGCCTACATATGTAAAGTTTTTGAACGACCTTCTTAACAAGAAGAAGAAGGTAGAGGACAATGAAAAAATATGCTCATTGAAGAATGCAATGCAATTCTCTAGAGAAAGCTACCAGCCAAATTGAAGGATCTAGGAAGATTCACAATTCCATGCA
The DNA here is from genome assembly GCA_022379115.2 of Bauhinia variegata. Classification (NCBI taxonomy): domain Eukaryota; kingdom Viridiplantae; phylum Streptophyta; class Magnoliopsida; order Fabales; family Fabaceae; genus Bauhinia; species Bauhinia variegata. The sequence continues at coordinate 1,168,730 of CM039437.1, read as the reverse complement.
ACATAGGGAATAAAGATGTAGGAAGGGTGCTTTGTGACTTGGGAGCTAGTGTTAACTTGATGCCCCTCTCTATATTCAAGAAGTTGCCTATTGGGAGGTGAAGCCTATTGTCATGACCTTATGGTTTGTTGACAGTTCTACCAGATACCCTTATGGAATGGTGGAGAATGTGATAAAAAAGGTAGGAAAATTTTTCTTCCATGTGGACTTTGTAGTGCTTGACATGGGGTAAGATATTGATATTCCTCTGATTCTTAGAAGATCCTTGTTAGCCACTAGGAATGTTGTGATAGATGTGGATGCTGGAGAACTTAGATTAAGAGTTAATGGAGACCATGCCACCTTTTAAAATTTTTGAACACTCAAACCCTCCTATATAAAGAGTAATGGTCCTAAAGAAGAAGTTGAGGTCTAGGTTGTAGAGCAAGTTCAATTAATTGAGAAAGTTGATACCATTGTAGGATATTCAAAGTCTCCAAAAAAATCTTTAGCTACAAAGAAAAAGGAGAAGAAAGCAAAGAAGTTGAAAGGCAAGGGAATTTTAGTAGTGCTATTCAGGATGCTAAACTTGCCTAAGAAAGATTTTAAAGATGGTTGGGTGTTTCGACAAAAAATAGAAAGGGAGTTAGAGAGTTCATGATCTCTCCCTAGATCCCCCAGATGTCCCATGATAACCTAGATCAAGTTAGATTGAGGACTATAAACTAAGCGCTTCTTCGGAGGTAAGCCAAGCATTTTTTTCCTTCTCTTTGAATTTTTTGAATTTCTTCAGTTTTCTTTGAAGTAGTTTTAATTTCAATTTTTCTGTTACTGAGCAATTCCAACAGCAATATTACTTAAAAGTTTGGAACCAAGTTTGGGGGTGTTGAGACGATTGAATGAGAAGGATGATAATGATCAGGAGGAGGATGGTGGTATTGATGCCACCAATGATGTAGATAATTCTGAATAACACCCATTGATCAAGGGAGTCTTTTTTCCCTTACTTTTACTTTTCACATTGGGGACAATGTTAGATTTTAAGTTTGCAGTGGTGGGGGATTAAGATTCCTTCTATCATATGATTATTATTTTTTGCTTTATATTAGATTACATATTGGGTTCTTAGTAGATTAGGAGTAGTAATTTTTAGGAGTTATTGTTCAGTTGTTTACAAAAAAAAAGAAAAAATTATTGAAAACCTTGGGCCAATGATGAGACTTGAGCATGTTATATGATTGTGAGTGATGGAGAATATATTCTTTATGCACTTGCCAAGTTTGACTTCATTGAATTGTTCATCATGTTCATTTGTGCTTTACCTTGATCATACGTTGAGAATACCTTTGAACCTTTTGGGAAATTTGAGCCAACCCCTTCATGTGTGACTCCCCATTTGTTTGATGTATGATTCTGCTGATTGAAACCATGATTATGTGTGCATTAAGTGAAGTGTTTGAAAATGCATGAGAACGGATTATTAGCTGCTAGAGAGCTTTTGAGTCTTTGAGCTGCAATTGCGAAGCTCATCATTCAATTTTGAGTGTCAAGCATCTTTAACTTTCTAGAACTTGTTTTGTTATGTATATTGAGACCACAGTGAGATAGTGCATTAAAAGGATTAGGGCACCTAGGATAAAGCCCTTCTAGCCTTTTCACAACCACCTTCATATTCTACCATTAGTAGATTACCTTGAGCCTTAGCCTTCCCATTTTTTTTTTTTCAGTAACCCACATTACAAGCCATATTGTCCTTTGGTGTTCCCCTTATGATTTTTGTACCCTTATACTTTGAAAGTTAATAGAAATTCCTTGTAGGTGGATCTTATGTTATATATGTTTGAAAGTGAAAGGGAATGAGCCTCCGAGTTACGTGTAGAGTTCCCTGAGTGAAAAAAAAAAAATGAATGTGGCAATTGAAAAATAAAAAGAAGAAAAAAAGTGTTAAAAAAGCCACTGCATGAGAAAAAAAAGAGGAGGGGGGGGGGGGAATTAATTTGTGTAAGGAATAAGGCTTAGAAGATTGGAAGTGATTAATCTAATGGGTAAACAAGGAAATTCAAAAACATCTTCATTGTGTACTTGTCACCTTATGTTCATTTTTTCTTCAATTTTCTTCTAACCTTCACCTAAACCCTATTACAACCCTTCTTTAAGTCCCTTTGATTGGTACATTTAGTCCCATTGAGTGGTGGATATGTGATATAGGTGCAAGCACATGGTAAGGTTTGGTTGCATTGACTTGAGTGAAAAATGGTTCTATAAACACTTTGAGTGATTGAGTGTATCTTACATCTATGTGGGTAAATTCACTCCTTATACATTGGATTACATGGATCTTGATAGCTATTTGCTCGTATGTGCATGTGTTGGTTTTGTCTCATTCTGTAATCCTCATGAATTCCATCGCTTTGTATTCTTGTTGAGAGTTTTGAACTTAACTTTTATTGTGAGAGAAAGCTTGGAGTGTGGATATATCCATTATGCAAGCGGAGTCAATTTTGTGTTGTGCTCATTCTCTATGCTCAATCTCCAATGGTTTTCCCTGATGCTCCATGAGGCCTGTATGGTTAGTAAGTATTGCTTTTGCCTTGTTTTCACTTGAGAATGAGCAAAATCTCAAGTTTTGGGGGGGAGGGGGGGGGGGTTGATAATTGCTATTTATATAGATATATTTACCTCTAATTTTTGAGAACTTCAGTTGTGATTTTGAGCATTATTGTGATAAACTATAAGTCTTTTTGTAGATGAAGGAAGTAAAGATAAATTGAACAAAAGAAGGGAACACTCATACCACAGTGTGAGATCTACGCATAGCATGGAAGCGAAGAAACAGACGAGGCAAAGAAGGTTCAAGCCATGCCACCACGTGAGAAGGCAACGAAAATGCAAGAAAAAAAAATCCAAGTCATGCTACGGCATGGGTCATGAGGAAACCACTAGCAGTGAAGCAAACAGCTACGCCCCAACGTGGAACTCATGCTATGGCTTGGGGTCTCAACCCAATTTCCTAGATTTGGGTCCATTAGGTCATTTTAAGCAGTTTTGCACTCCTACTGAAGGGAGAATTGTAACCTAACTATAAATAGGTTTCTCTTAACTAGTTTGAGAACTTTTTGACTTTTTGGGAACTGAAGTAAACAATGCATGGGATCTAAAGAGGAACCAAGTGGAAAATCAACCAAGAGTTTTTCTTCTACTCTTTTCTCCTTTAGAATCCATGTCTTTTAGTTGTTATTTCTTGTTTTCCATGACTATGATGTTCTAAATCTTTCACTAGGGCTATAATATAGCCAAGACTTGATGTATTGAATTTTATTTGAATCAATTCAATTTATTATATATAATTAAATTCTATTTCTCTAATTTTACCTTCTTGTTACTCTGACCAATTGATTGGAAGATTTGTGAATATCTTTGAACTGGGAAGGGATTAGATGTTTACGCCATGAGAAATAGTTCTATAGAGGAGCTTAGGATAGGGATATTCTAGGACCTTATGCAATCAGTATAGTTAATTGGATTGAGGAAACTAAGTAGTTCAATATAGATAGTCGAGCTGAAATTGGAACCCTAGGTTTTTCTCTCATTTTTTTCTATCATCATTTATTATCTTGTTTATTTGCTTACTATTTTAAATTGTTCATTCACTATAATTCATATGCTTGATTAACATTTAAGCTTAGGACGTCAATAATTAATTAAGCAATCCCTGTGAGTACGATAACCTTGGAATATTTTGTTGGCTACACGGTAGTGTCTGCTTGCACTATATTTCAGTAGTTCTATTTTATAAACATCAGGTTTCCTAATAATAATACATAAAGGTTAATAAATTGATCCTAATAATAATACACTTCTTGAAAAAGTAGGAATTCTAATCTTAATAAAAAAGTAATCCTAAAAATAAATACTTGTTCAATTGGAATAATAAAAGCAGAATAATAAAACCCCATTAAATAAAGAATCTCAAATCCTAATTCCTAATAAAAACCCTATAATAATATGTGTTGATGCTATATTTTGTATGAGTTTTGTAAAAAAAAAAAAAAGAAAGAAAAAAATATCAAACTTTAATTTTACAAGTAGTATGTTATTTTTTCCAAAATGAAAAAAGCAAATTTGGGAGCGTTAGTTTTAGCTATAGTGTTTTTAATTTAATTTTTGTCTCATTTTCTTTGGACTAATCTAATTTATTCATATAAAGAGAGAGAGAGAGTAAGTCCCATTAATCTCACTTGGCCTAAGAAGTCTGTAAGAGATATCGTAGCCTCATAAATTAAATCACTACTCCCTTGAAAAATATAATATAATATAGGGCAAGCAGGATCGTTCCCATGAGGAAGAATTAATTTAACTTATTAGGATTGCTTTAGAAGAAAGTAAACTATGAATGGAAATAACAGAAAAATAAACTACCTAGATGAATTACCTAATGACTAACTAACCTACGTTTTACTATACCTAAGCACATGAAAAAGGGGGGTTTTGAATATGTTTTACCTAAAAATTCTGGGCAGAATACTAAACAAAAGAAAAGTGAATAAATGTGAATCGAGTGAACAGATTAATAAAGCATGCTTAGCATCGACATATCTTTGCCATGATTGACACAAATTCGATAATTTACATGAATAGGTAAACCAATTTTGAATAGCTAGACTGAAGAATTTTGTACAACACAATTCCCTATTTTCCCTTACCATTTGTTTTGTAACTAGAACGTCTGAGAACAAAACCTACCGGGTTCAATAACCTCAATACATCAGCGCATGAAGTTTAATTGAACTCAAAGCATTAAGATCCATGGAAAACATCATCTAGCCTGAACCATAAAGGTCCACCAGTGGCTTTATGTAATTCAGATATGGAATTATTCTAACTAATCAAATTCTAAGATTAACTAGTTGTTACTTGTGCCAAACTAATTAAGGATCCCATCTTAACTAATTGACTAACATTATGGCTCAACCGAATATGCTGGTTAGCTACTCCAAACAAATCCAAACAAGACAATGACAATGCTAACAAATAATTACACTATACTCAAATTAATTTATCTAACATTCAAACGATAATCTTGTCTCACAAATTTGGTATCATGACTTAAATAAATCTAGCTAAGCATATAAAAATTAAGGTACCATACTTACGAGAAAATATCCAGTAAAATTCTGGAATAAAAACATAGTCACCTTAACTGAAAATTAACAAAAGAAGATAACAGCTAGGTCTCGGCAAAAGGGAACAAGCAAGGTATCCAATTCTGCTGGCAGTAACGTGTATCCAGATCTCTCTTTTCCAGCCAGCAGTTCGTTCTTTCTTTCAGCAGTAAGTTGGTGTCCAGATCTGATCTGCCTTCTTGAATGATATAGAGAATTAAATCCTAGTTTCCTAATTAGCCTTGGACTCTTCCAGCAAAGGGAAAACAGAATCCCTTTTCAGCTTCAACTCTTCTTCTCTTCTTGGCCACGTGATCTTGAATGAAATTGCTAAAATATTTGCCAAGCAATCCTTAATCTGGGATTAGGACTCTCATTCCTTATTTTTAGCTCACCTATTCTTTTAACATATCCTATATAAAGAGGAGTTAATATTCATCAAGAATTCAAATACTAATGAGAATACAAAATTCAACTAAAAATATGCAATTAGGCCCAATTTATATTTTCCTCTATATGAACTCAGGACTCTGAAAAGTAGCCTAAATCAAACAAAATGGGCTGGAAATGTGTCAATAATCCACGGAAATATGGGACTAAAATATGCTCAAAATGAGTCCTAACAAATTCTCCCACACTTAAACTCTTGATCGTCCTCGATCAAACTAAAAACAAAACAAAGAAAACTCTCTTGAGAAAAGGTAGTCACCATGTCAAACAAGTCATCACCTCACAAACATAAGCAGATATGTCATTAAGCAAAAGAGTTCCCAAGTGGTATGTTCATTTGCCAGACTCCTAACTCAGATTTAGATTCTCAGATTGCACAATGCATAATGTGAATGATCCTCACTGGATAACAACTAGGTCTCGGCAAAAGGGAACAAGCAAAGTATCCAATTCTGCCTGCAGTAACGTGTATCCAGATCTCTCTTTTCCAGCCAGCAGTTCGTTCTTTCTTTCAGCAGTAAGTTGGTATTCAGATCTGATCTGCCTTCTTGAATGATATAGAGAATTAAATCCTAGTTTCCTAATCAGCCTTGCACCCTTCCAGCAAAGGGAAAACAAAATCCCTTTTCAGCTCCAACTCTTCTTCTCTTCTTGGCCACGTGATCTTGAATGAAATTGCTGAAATATTTGCCAAGCAATCTTTAATCTGGATTCGGACTCTCATTCCTTATTTTCAGCTCACCTATTCTTTTAACATATCGAGAAAGAGAAAAGAAGAGCAGGGTGAGAGAGTTAGAAGTGAAGGATAAAACAAAGACAAGGAAACATGCTCTTTGCATGAAAGAGCATTTAGAAAAAGAGGCCTTCATGTGAAAGTAGGGTGTGGGAGCAATTTTAGAGAAAAATCAAGGAAAGGAAGACAGCTCCCAGAGTTGAAATTGCACAATCAACAAGGAGAGTATTGAGGGCCTATGAGCTTTAGGTGCGAGTGAGAGAATGGTTGATAGAGAGAAGTAGAGGGAGCGAAAAGCAAAGGAAAGGAGAAATAGGTTTATTCCATTAGAGCAAAGGATCTGAGAGGGTTGGAGGAAAACAAGAGAATGGAGAGAGAGAGAGACTCTCTAAGGAAAATTGGAGAGGAATTTAGAGAAAAGGGAACCCCATTCAATGAATGTTGTGCCTAAAGAAGGAAATGATAGTCACTAGAAATCCTCAGGTATGTTTCTCTTCTCTTATTGAATTAAGTAACTTTGTTAATGTTGGGTGTTGTCTATATCCCCTATCTTGCTATTGGATAAGAGCATGTTTGTTTTGTGTTTGATGTGAATAATTTGATTTAGGTATTGGATTTGTGTGAAACACCTGCTGCATAGATTGTTTTGTTGATAAAGTAATTGCAGTTGATTGTTTGATTCGTATGTCTACAAATTAGGGGAAATACCCAATGTGCTTTTAATAAATATTTGATGAAATGCTTCTTTGCTTATGTATGGCCTGTCTGAATTTTAATTGTTTAGGTGTTAACCTTGGTGGTTTGGAGATTGTTTGCTCTTGTGCATGATGAATTTATAGGGTCCATAGACTCTCCACTTATCATAGAAGGATTTTCAGCCCTAGCTGGATAAGTCTGTACTATATTTATCCCACTTAAGTGGAGGTAAGTGCCACTGGTTCATGGTTTCTCCATCACAAAGGTTGAAAGGACTCTAGGATCATTTAAAAAAATCTGGCATACATGTTTATTTTTTTGTCAATTTAATTAGTGATTGTAATTTTATATTTAGTAAATAATAAAATAATAATTTTGGCCATATTGTATATATTTTACACAGCTAATTTTGGTAATCACTTTTAGTGGATGTTATGGGGTGCTTAACACTTTCCCCATACATAATTGACTCCTAAACTCATATATTTTCACATTTCAATGCCTTTCCAATAAAATAAAATAAATGTTTTAAAAATAAATAGAGTTTCATACTGTATCATAATTCTTAAACAATTAGTGGTGACTCCAATAGTAAAATATCTATGTTTATTGATCTCCAATTCACTTTCTTTTAAATTTCTTCTTAGGAGTTTTGATAACATGAATTCTTTGCCTTCAGTTGGTGATTTTGGATACCCAATAATTTATTCTCATTTTAACTTACAAAAGATGGCCACTAATTTGGAGAGAATATAGACCTTTGATAACTTTTTGGCTAGTTTTCACAGGCCCAAGTAATGGAGGTGCTTGGATCAAGAGTGAATGGAAACTTGCATTGTATCAACAGTGAATTGCTGGAGAACTTAACAAGAGAGTTCAAATTTGAAAATGCTGAACAAGGAAAGCATTACTTCTTATAAACTTGGAAAAACTGAGCTTTCAAGAATGGCGAATTCAAGGATTGTTTAGACATATAACCTTTTTTTTTTTCTTTTAAAAAAAAAAAAGGTTCACTAGGTTGAAAACTCACAACAGCAGCCTAGGTAGAAGTTAGGGCATTCAAAAATATTAAATATTAAAAAATAAAAAAAAGAAAAGAAAAAAAGAGAAAAATCAAAATGAAAAAAAATAAAAAGTAAAAGTAAAGGGAATAGCAATTTGGAAGCTCAAGAAGGATAGACTGATATGAAGTGCACAATAAAGTGTAGTAGGCGGTGCTCAAAGAAATACTTAAGACTGCAAAGTGTTATGAAATTGATTTGTCACCGTAAGAAAAGGATGTGTTCTCTTAATTGTTTATCATTGTCAATATAGAAGAGTATGTGCTCTCTCAATCACATAGAAGTCTTGTTAAGGGAAAATGAAAATCAATATCTTTGGCTATGTCATAATTGTAAGTTAAGGCAAACTTCCATCTTGCAAATTTTTCCTAAATTCGTGTTGGCTTCATATCCAATTACTCCAAACTGTGTGGCCTTTGATTCCTATTTGAGGATATGTAGACACCTATTTAATAGGGCAAGTCCAATAGTTGTGTCCTTTTCAGTCCAATTTAATAAAAATTTCCAAACTAGGGCAAATTGCCATTTCAACTTTTGTTTGATTTCTTAGTTTTCTAAAAATAAAAGAAGTTGGCTATTTCAACTTTTGTTTGATTTCTTAGTTTTCAAAAGGAAGGGTGAAGAGAGCTATGATTAAAATGGAGAATTAACTAGTCAAAGTAGAAGTAATTGGGTGAGAAGAATAGAAGGAAAAAGAAAAGGATCGGAGCATTTGAATCAAGATAGAAGAAGAATGATGAGTGATAAACACTTTTAGTGTTTATCTTTGTTCTCTTATACTTAATAACATTTCAAACTTGCATTTAATTGTTTAATTAACATCTACTTTTATCATTGAGGTCTAATTAAAAGTTATTGTATTTCATATTAATTTTTCCAATTTAAAGTACAATTTTACTTATTAGAAATTTATAGTTTTAGGCCTGGACTTGGGAGACCTCGAATATGTTGGGATTTATGTCCAAGCTTAGGAGTGGAGTAATAAATCTTCATAAATTCATGAAACGAGGGCATAAGAGAGATTTTCTCAACTCAAAAGGGCAAAATAGGCATTTGGCAAGTTAAAGCAAGGGGCAAAGTCATCATTTAGGCCTCATAATGGCATTTTTGAAATTTGTACCTCATTAATGACATTTTTGTAATTTCCCCCTAAAAACCCTAGGTCAAATTCGGCCATCCCCTTCTCCCTCACCTCATTCACACCTCCAACAATCTCTCACTCTAGTTTTCTTCTTTTCTTCTTCTCCCATGGCTGCACCCATGAAAATAGATGGCTAGAAGCTTCTATAATCAACCTGGGATGACTTGAAGACTGTCGGTTTGATTCTTGAGACCATTAATGCATTTATTTTGAATTTAATGAAAGTTAAGCTTCTCTACTCCGTGTTTCTCTCTCTGGGATTGTTTATGATGATTTTTATGTATGATTCTTGGATGGGCTTGTGGGATTTCTAAATCTGATCACCCTAGGAGTAATTTCCATGAAGTAGAACTTGATTTAGTTGGACATAAATTTGGACTTTAGGTCATGGTTGCTTAAATCCCTTGTTCTGATAATGGTTGGAGTTGGGTTTGGTTCCAATGGCCATAACCTAAGCGATTGCGTAGTAGGAATTGCCAAACTAGGTGCAAGGATATCGACTTTGTTAGGGTTCAACCAAATTAATTAATTAGGTAGGTTAATCTTGAGATTTCAAGGTTAATCTAGTTAATTGGCATAACTGGAATTAAATTTTATTTTTGGGTTAAAGATAGAATCACTGGGTGTTTGATAGTTCTTAGGTTGATTGCATTTTCATCATTGATTGACTTTTCTTTTACCTATTTATTGCATTTTATTTACTATTAGTGTTATTGATTCTACTTGAAACCGCCATTCCCTTTGCCTAATCAGAGTTAAAGTATGATGCTTTCATCAAGTTCAGAAGTATGCTTGGGATTGCTGTCCTCCCAAATCAGAATTAAAAGGGGGATGTTGGGTTAATTCTAATCAATTGCATTGACTAAGTCTAGTGAACGTGGCAATCAGTTTAGTGGTGTATTGGTTTGTTACGTGCCAAATTCATTTTCCAATTCTTTAGGCTCAAGTTGTTAGTGGTTTTATGATTGTAGCTACCGTCAAGTGCACTAGGTCACACCAATAATAGAGTGATGAGAAAGAGTATTGTGGCCATAGGGATTGATAGTTAGTACCACTCAATATCCATTAAACTAGCTGCTAGAAAATAAAATGGAATTCTTTGCGAAATTAATTGCATAAATTGTGAAAATTGACAGATAAAACAATTGAAGTTGTGGAATCAACTAAAAGATATGAATGAAGGCAAACACAACAACCAAGAGAGTGAAACATACCCAGAAAAGGAATCACCTATTAACTTCATTTTGCATTGAAATTCACATCTACTGCTGTTTACTAATTATTTAAGCCACGGGAATTCATAAGTTAAGCTAATAACCCTCTTGAGACTATTAACTTATAACCATCAGTTGTAATTGGAATCTCTTCCTAATTAAAACTCCTAGTTTGCATTAATTGTGATTAGTGAATTTCACTATTGAGTTTGACATTCAATACAAAAAATTTATGTCGTCTTATCTTTAGGGTTGCATGCAACTCCTTGCAATTATGCCTAGGTCTACTTCATTAGTTGAATTTCTCAATCTCAATCAACAAAGCCATACAAGAATAAGCATTATGAAAATACGAATTCAAGAAAATATAAATTTGCTTAATCAAACCTCAAATAAGAGAAAACCAAACATAAATTAATGAAGAGTCAATTACAAAATTCCATTAATAGATTCATCCCATATGGGTACTAGGGATTTAGTATGCAAACATTAATACAAAAGCAGGAAAGTAAAAGAGAAAAGAAGAAACCAAACAAAGCATGAGGAATCTCTCAAAAAACTTGTAAAAATCTCTCAAACTCGCATGGAATCCATGTGGAATGGATGGATGATGTTGGCTTTGCTCCAAAACTGTCACTTTTGGTCTCTAGCCGCCTCTCTGAACTCTAGAATGAAGATTAGGTCATAAATACAACTCGGAGTTATTTATACGCTTAGAAAAATCAACAGTGGCAAAGTATATGCCCCTCTACATCAATTGTGTACATGGGGCGTGTACCCATTCGAAGATCCCTTAAATCTTTCTCTCTCAGTTAATTGGCAAACTACACGAGTTCATGGGCAAAGTACATGAGGCATGTACTTGACCTATGTATCTGTTCAAATTTTAGTTTCCTTCTTGCTTGCAAGTGATAGAAATGTACACACCCTTGTACTTGAGGGGTGTACATTCTACTTGAATGAAATAAAGTTTGGAAAACTTGACATTGATCACAACTTTGCTCCAAATGCTTTCAAACACCATATTAAAACTTAAAAACAAAATAAGAAGCATCTAGGTATCAAATCCAAGTGAAATAATCATAAAATTAAACATTATCAATCAACTTCAGGCACAAAGATAGTTGCATTTTTTGCAGTTATCACTATGTTTGGGCTTTTAGAGATACTTAGGAACAGAGGAGGCTTGGTGGAGCTGGAAGATGTGGCAGCACTTACTGATACAGAGTTGAATTATGTCAACTGGGTTTCGATCGCCGGGGGTATAACTTGGAAGCCATTTGCTGTCAAGCCCAACTAATAGCTCAGATTGTTGTTGTTCGCTGGGTATTTGGAGTTGGTTTTTGACCCAACGTCTGGCAACTTTGCTTGAGGAGGTGACTAAGGTTTGGATGGCACGGCCATGGATGGTGACTGCATAGCTCTTATGAGAGCTGCAAACTGGTCTAATGCCAATTCCCGTGACAGTCAAATAGTAAATTAAGATAAAGTTGCAGTCTTTACCAGTTAAGAGAATGATCACAAGTTAAATAAAGGCTTTCTCTTCTTCTCCTTAATTATATAGAAAGTTTTGAGCATCTTCCCATTAAGTAGACGTTGGAGAGCTGAATTCAAATTTTCCCGTTGCAGAGTAGAATTTCTTTCTAGCCACCTCTCTGGGCTTAACTTTGGGTCTTGTGAGCTCAGAGAAGATGAGAAGGTCAGACACTTGTGTCACAAGCAAGCTTTGCATTAAATGCACTCTCTGATACTCTCTCTTCGTTGTTGCAGTCAAAAGCAAATTCTGCACATAAACGTGTTTCTCTTACGTAAAAGGACTAAGCAAGAGACAAAAAGGAGTCGTAAACTAAAGTCCCATGAGTTGCTCAGGTTAATAAGTTTTGTATTTTTTATTTGAGAATAAGAATCCCATAATATGGTAATTGTTATACAGCATGCTTTTATAATTTCAATTAAGTTTGATTAGTGCATATTTGTTTATCATATTATAATTATTGTGATTGAAAAATTAAATGTTAATGTGATTGATTTATAAAAGAAAGTTTTTAAATGAAATAACAATTTGAAAAGATTATAATTGTATATTTCCTGAGGTGTTGACCATGAAATTCTGATAATATCTGGTCAAATATTATGTTACCATATTTACTTGATCTAATTAAGGTATGATTAAGCCAAGGAGTTTTGGAAAATTAAGGAGAGGTTTATTAGTGAACCTTAGAAAAACCCATTGTAAATGTTTGCAGTACATCTCCAATGTTGATTACTAATGTCTCATATAGTGTGTTAGTAAAAAATAAGAACACAATGGCAATTCATCTAGCCTATGATGTCGTCAGTTACCTTGTCCACATAACCCTATTAACAGAAGGAACAAAGTTCCAACTATCAACATCAATGTTCCATGTATTCCAGTCCTTGGTCCCTACAAAAGAGATGATTAATGGATATAAATATTATATGAGAAGATGTAAAGAAAAACAATTGGAAGTGATTCTTGCATTGGTGAGTTCTCTATTAACAGAAATGAGTGTTTCAGAGGATATGTCAATTGCTCATTATGTGGAGAACATATCCAGTGTTCGTAACACTAAGCATTGTTTGTTCCCTTTGTTACCCTAATCAGAAACAACCAAATGGCCATTCAAGAACTGCAAGTTCCATCTAGGGTCAATCCTGTCAGGGTCAATTGTAAGACTTTGCCAAGTCCCATATTGAGCAATACTTAAGCTGAAGCAACCTTTATAGGAACCACGCGTTAAGGGACCGCTTGCCGAGCCAAGTAGCGCTGGTTTGTAACCTAGGTGGGGGCATTAAAGTGGTGGAACGAGGCTTGGGCTTGTCTGGTTAGACTAGTGGCTGCACCTAGCTGGTCTGCCCGTTCCAAGTTAAGAGTTGGATCACGTGGTTTGGGCGAAGGCTCGAGCTTCGTGGCCCCTAGAGTGGAGGGAACCGCGTGAGGCTGGCTTCACAGAGCAGCGTAAACTTCCCGCTCCCAACAGTGGAAGGATAACAGGCCGCTGCACCCCTGGGCCCATCGTGCCGGGCAAGCCTCGTACCATTGAACCACCACTTTTTTCCAATTTTGTTATTTTAATTGATGATTTATTTATGAGGACACTATTTTATATATAAGCTTTTTCATCTATTGTGGTTCATTGTTTCAGCAAAAAAAAAAAAAAAAAAAAGAAAAATCAAATGAGATTACTGTAGAGTATTTGTAAAAATTAGTTTGGACAGTACTATGATGGAGTTAAAATGGTGTCTAACCCACTCAAAAGGATTGGTAAAATATATTATATATTAATAACAAGGCAATAAGGTATTCATATTTTTTAATTATACAAGCGAATTAAATTAAAACCTCTTACATATTTACTTAAACTAATTACTACTAAATTATTTATAGTAACTTCAACAAGGTATTGATTAATTGTGACAAACTAAGTCATAAAGCATTTTAAGTTTGGTAATAAGATTTTTTTTAGACTTAATTATTATTGAATACATTTAAATCATTTGTTTAAAACATTTAATAACATAACCTAAAACATATATAATGAATTGCTTGCCCTCAAGCAAGAAACAAAACTAAGGAATTGCTCTAGCAATGATACAAATTGAGCACAATTTATTGTTTAAAAATTGACCAAATCATGCAAGACGACTTCATTGTCTTTTCAAATAACAAAGCAAGTCAATTTCAACAAGAATCAAGAATAAAAGGGTCACACAAGAATGATTTACTCGCGCTCCAAAAGTGTTTAGGCTTGTATATGTACTAAAATTATCACAGTAAGAATGCACCCAACCATATGCTTGCAATCACTCTATTTTTCACCACTAAAATGCACATGCACACAAAGATCAAAAGAACTTTTATTGAAGTTGTAATGTGGCCAAGGTGAAGGAATAGTAAAAGAAAAAGGAGAAGAAATTAAGGCTCAAAGGAGGTTAAAACTAAAATAAGTAAGAGAACATAAAAGCATGGAATTAAGTACTTGTAAAAATTCAAGTCCTTGACTTGAAAATATGTAAAACCCCAACTCTCTTCCTCCTTATTCCAACACTAAATATTCTTCTCATTTATTCAATTTTCATTTTCATTTTCTCTTTTTTTTTTAATTTTTATTTTTTAACAGTATTTACATACTTACTTCCCCAAATGTCTACCTATTATGCTCTTTTTGAACATTCCTTTTTCACACTTTTATGCACAAAAGCCTTCAAATTTGTATTTTGAACTCACATGTACCAAAACTTTCTTAACTTCTTAAGTCAGGGACAAGTTTGGTTTTTCACATTAAAGTTAGTAATAAGCTCAGACAATCAAAAAATGGTACTAAAGGCTCAAAATGAATAACCAAGGGGAAATCATAATAGGTAGGGCATTTAGGAAAAAGTAGCTAAACTAAAAGAGGAAACAAGGCATTTATCACCTCAATACATGCAAATGACAACAAAGTAGTTTCAAAGAGAATGAGAGCAAGTTCTAGAGTGATTAACAATCCACGCAACACTGAGAATGAGCAAAGAAATATAACAAAGACATGCTCAATTAGGCACAAATCTAACAAGGCATTTAATTTCAGTTATTCTCAATTTCTTGCATGAAAATTCATCATTGGCTAGTCAATCCAACAAATGAATCACTTGCAATCAAAAGTCATTCAAATTCATCAAAATAATTTAAAAGTGGCCAAAAATTAAAAAAATTGGAGCAAAATCCACAAGTTCATATACAAATTCATTTTCCAATTGGCTCAAAGGAAAAAAAAAATGAAACTCCCCCTACACTTAGAGCAGTACATTGTCCTCAATGTACAAAAAATAATTAAAGAGAGAAGGAAAATAATAAATACATCAAGAGGGAGAATTGGACTTCCCTTCGTAGTGGAGCAATTCATTGTTGAAACATAATGAAGACTCAAAAGAGAGTTGAGATAGAAGATCCAAAGAAGAATAGGCAGACACTGAATTTAATTACAAACTACTAGGAATTAAAATGAATTTCATGATGCATATTACAAAAAATAAAGATAGAAAATAGAAATAGTCTAAAGTGCAAGATACATAAAATAAAACACACTGGAAATTAAAGAAAGTTCACACAATCCAAAGTAAACAAAAGTATGAGAGTGAGATAAGGTGTGGCCATGTCCATACATGAGGCAAAGAGTCCTAAACCCCTAAAAGGAAGGAGACTGTGATGACTCTAGCTGTGGTGGAGACTCAAGTGCAAAGGGCGGCTCAATACCAAACTGATGTAACAAGCATCAAGCTTCCCCTCTATTTGTCGTGCATCCCTCCTATATCCAGATAGCTCTCTTGCCATACCCTAGATGTCTCTCTCCATATCCTCTTGATTCTCTGTCATCTTCCTCGAGCTTGCCAGGATCTACTGGCAAAGTCTCTATACCACCCCTTCTAGTGGACGAGGGATACCAGCTGATCAACTAGAAGTATTTGGATGCTGAGCAAAAGAAGCTCTTGAGGTGTCTAGATGTTGAGTGGTTTGATAAGGTGAAGGCTTGGGTGGAGTCACCAACTGTGAAGAGATCTTGGATGGAGTAGCCTGAGATGAAGGTGCCCTAGATGGTGAGGAGTGTGGGTCCGAACGCTGAGGCTGTGCAAGTGGCCTCAAGCCCAATCTTCCAAAATCTCTTTCTTGTAAGGAGCCATCCTACAGACCTCAATCAAATCTCCTGTAATACCTTCTAAAACTTCCATGTCTAGCTAGGCGGATGATGTATGGTCCAACGGCTATCTTCCCCACTCGTCCATCATGGGCTTCGTGCCTCAAAAAACTAGCTTGTGCATGCCCTATGTGGATCGGTACTCTCTCTCTGAAGCTATACAAGAAATAGATATAAACATTGGTAACCACTGCACCACTATCACCTCTACTGGTCAATGTGGCTCAATAGTTAGTGCATAAATCTCCCCGAGGGTTGGCAGAAAGTGGATGGCTTGGAGCTCTATGGGTCATACTGGGGGTCCCTACTAAGTCTCCTCCAATACTAAGCCTTCTTCACTTCAACAAAAAGCATGGTTCTCAACTATTGGTAGCCCTTAGTAGCTACAAACTTTGGTATGTAAAGGTCCCTCTATCTGGAAAACTATGTGAGACTTATCTAATATGCGACCCTAGCTAGTATGAACTAAATAGAGTTCCCTTAGTCCTAGTTGACGAGGTGTTGATACCTGTCCATCTCAAAAGTGGTGAGGAACTCCAAGGTGATCTCTCTATAAGTAGGCACAATGATGCCGAAGAAATTTGCCCAAGCCCCAACGCTAATGAGTTCTCTAATCTCTCCATCCCAAAATCTCTCAACACATCCCAATCAACATATTGGCTCTCCAAAAGTGGTTTCACCTTGAGCTTGTCATAGTTGTTGATGGGTCGAGGCTCAGAATTCCAAGAATGGGTGCTCTGGTTGAGCCTTTTGCCTAGACCTTGCACCTTGTTTGGAATTTTTAGTCATGTGAAGCTTTGGTCTCACCATTATATCTCCTACAATCAAAAGAATCCAATTTCCTACAATCAACCATTAGTGGCTCTTTCATTGCATCAAAACCAAAACTCGTTCTATATTCTCTTTCAAATCCAATTTCAAAACAAAATTGAAGTTCAAAGAATCCACAATCTTTAGTTGTACTTGCATTCAAAACTTTATGCACAAGAGTGATAACATAATCATTCCATAAGTGACAATTGAAACAAGAATCCAAAAGAGTACAATTAAACAAAGTTTTATATCCACATCAAAGAAATGAATGTGTGAGGCATCCATGAAAAGCTGATGCACTCACCAAGATAAACCATGCTCTATTTACAACTCAATGCAATCCATCAAATTAAATCAACTAAATTCACTCAATAAGAGGAAAAAAATCTTTTAAGCACCAAATGAGTCCCAAGCATGTCAAAGCCATGAAATCAAGCAATCTTGGAAGCAAACTATTTACATCCAATCATATGAATCCATCAAGCAGGACCTATTCAATTCATCATGTCAAGCAATCTAAGCATGGAATTGAGCAAAAAATCACAAGGATATCATAATTCAAAAACAATGAAGTCACGTTCACACTTCTAAGTTTATAACCCATGAAATCAATGGAACAACTAAGATCATATTCACATTTAGCAATAACTAGGCACAAACAAAATCACAATCCTCATCCATTTCATCCTATCAAAAATTCCTAAGAGCTCATATTCACAAATTTCTAATACTAGTATCAAAGCTCAATGTTAGGTAGTTTTACCAAATCAAGCATAAAACATGAGTGTAAAGGAAATGCACTTACCTTAAGTGGTTTTGAACTAATAAAAACGAGATAAAAACCCTAGCAATGCTAATCCAAGATCTAATTCACAATCCCGCTTTTTTGCACTAAGGGAAAGTGACCTCTATTGACCCCCCAAAAAAGTTCAAATACACCATACTAACCCAAATTAAGTGGGGATTTAAGGGGATGACCGAAAATAACAGTGGAAATTCGAGAACCCTCTTGTTTGAAGAACCACAAAACCCTAGCCCCAAATGGAGAAATTCAATTTGTTGAAAAGTGGGGAAATGTGAGAAAATGGGTGAGTGTGTGGACTTGCAAAGAAAATGGGAGCAAAATTAGTAGGCTTGTCGAAAATGTAGATGGAAAGAGGTTGGGAGTGAGTGAGAGGTGAAATGGAAGCGAAGAAATGATGAAAGAATGAGAAAGGTGGGATTTAAGCTATCATCATATAGGTACGCAACTCCCCTGGGCAATGTACGCAGGCCGTGCACTTTAATCAAGTGACACTATATCTTTTGTTTGAGCTATTGAACGCTGGGAAGGGGTACACGGGGCTTGGGGGTAATGTACACAAGGCATGGACTTTGACATTGGACCCATGTATCTTTCTGTCTGAAGGAAAAAAATAAGATTTCAGAGTACATGGGTCATGTGGACAAAGCATGAGAAATCTCTCAAGAAACTTGTAGAAATCCCTCAAACTCGCACGGAATCCACGTGGAATGGATGGACAATATTGGGTTTGCTCCAAAACTATCTATTTTGGTTTCTAGGAGCCTCTCTAAGCTTTGGAACGGAGATTAGGTCATAAATGCACCTTGGAGCTATTTATTCACTCAAAAAAATCAATAGTGGCAAAGTACACGCCCATGTGCACGGGCCATGTACATGGGGCATGTACCCCTTTGAATGGCCCTTAAATCTTTCTCTCTTAGGTAATTGGCAAAGTACACGGGACATGTACTTGCTGCATGTATCTCTTTGATTTTTAGCTTCCTTCTTGCTTCCAAGTGACAGAAATGTACACACTCTTGTACATGGGCATGTACTTTCTACTTGAATGAAACAAAGCTTGAAAAGCTTGACATTGATGATAATTTTGCTCCAAATGCTTCAAAACACCATATTAAAACCTAAAACTAAAATAAAAAGCATCTAAGTGCCAAACCCAACTGAAATGATCATTAAATTAAGCATTATTAATCAACTTCAAGAACAAAGATAAGTGCATTTTTTGCACTTGTCAGTTTGTTTTAGGAGTCCAATTGCATACGTGACTTAATTTTCAGAGTTTAGTTGTTTGTATTTTATTATAAATAGGACAATTGTTACACATGTTTGTGTAAATTAGTTTTCAGATCAATAAAACACCTTTGTTATCCGACCTTTATTCTTATCTATTTGAAGTTATCAATATCCTTTCTTCTTTAAAGCTATCAGGTCCGGATTGCATGTTTTGTTTCTGCCAACAGGGTCTATAGCTTGCATCTCTAGTTTCCACTAACAGAGTCCAACTTGCATATTTAGTTTTTGCCCACACAATCCCGCTTGCATGTTCAGTCTTTGCCAATAGAGTATGGCTTGCCTGTTTAGTTTTTGCCAATATGGTCCGCCTTTCATGTTTAGTTTTCATTGTTAAGGTGGAATTAGTTTGTTTTTGCCATTATTTTCAAACCCAAGTATTGGCAAAAACAAGTAAAGTTTTTGCAATTATTCTCATCCAGCCAAGAAGTCCAGCCCAAGTACATATGTTTAGATGGCCCAAGCGCCCATGTTGCAAACCCTAGTACTCTCTCACACTCAAGGAGGCAGTACACAAGAAAGGACGAGAGACTAAGGCTCCGTTTAGTACGCTGAAGAGAAAATGAAAGAGTTGGAAAGAAAATGAGCAAAAGAAATGGAAAGGAAATATTTTTTTTTTATAATATTTGGTTTGTACAAAAAATTAAAGGAATGAAATATATATTTTTGTGTAAATATAAATTTACTCTTTTCTTAAAACTTATATATATAAAAATGTATTTATTTTTTGATTTGCTTACAATGGTTGATATTAAAAAAAAATAAAATTAAGTTTTTATAATATAATTTTAATTTTATAACTTGGATTGATATACAAATTTTAATTTAATTTTAATTTTATAATGTAATTTTATCACTTTTATAATTTAATAAATTTTATAATTATAATTACAATTATAATATAATTTTTATAATTTAATTTTAATTTTATAATATAAAAAATTAAACTTCCATCAATATACAAAGTTATATAATGTAATTTTAATTTTATAATTTGGACTTTTTGTAAATGAAATTTTTTTTTCCTTTCCTTCGAATTTGAAAGGAAAGTTGTAGTCTCCAATTGATGGAAAGTCTATCCTAAAATAATGAGTTTTTCTTTACCTTAAAGCTACCAAATAGTGCAAAACGAAGGAAAGTAAAACACATTCCTTTCCCTCCCTTTCCTTTCCTACATACCAAACGGGCCCTAAGAAGAAATGAAAAAGAGCAGCATGAGAGATTGAGAAGTGAAGGAAAAACCATAGAGCCGACATGCTCTTAGCGTGAAAAAGCTTTGAGAAAAAGAGGCCTTCAGGTGAAAGGAGGGTGTGAGCAATTCTAGAGAATTGAGAAGGGAAATTAAGGAAAGGAGAGTAGCTCCCAGAGCTAAAACATGTGCTGATAAGTTTATTTTCATACACTATTTTCAAGTGTTTTCAATGAGAATTATGCCCCATTGGATGTTGATGTTTAATTGATTAGGATTTAAGCTTAGTTGTTTCCTTCTATCATTTTTCAACTCCAAATTGCCCTTGGAAGCAAAAGAAAGTGATTCATGAAGAACTGAGCAAGAAAGTCAAAAGTTTGAAATTTCTAGAAATTACATGATTGCACTTATATGGGGTATTTGGATTTACATGACCATGGAATGGTCCATTAATGTGGCTCTTACTTTTGAGGTGCAAAAAATTACATGGATTAAGCCATCTCAATTACACATGCATGTAATAGCCCATGTAATTAGTCTTTGTTTCGCTAAAAATTTGTGGAGCGCAATTTCTGTTCTTTTTTTTTGTCATTTTTTAGTACTCTAGGTTAGAAACTTGTAGAATACACTTAGTCCAGAGGAGAGACACGTACCTTGAGCATCTTGGAATGGATTTGGCTAAGACCAACCATTCTCTTAGATGAGCTTATCTTCTACTCGTTATCTAATCTATAATTTTCCTTACTGTTTTACTTTTGATTTCTCTGTAATCATGTGTAACTAAGTCTCTCGAGTATAGAGATTGATGAATTGATCACATTCTTGTTAAGGATTGGTGAATTTCTATGAATACATATGTTGAATTGTGATTGTGATAAGTTTTTATTGAATTACAATGGATATGCTTATTGTCCTCTTTAATTTTAGATTCAATTAGCTTCATAATTACCCATATTGTTCTTAAATAAATTGATAGATCATGCATCACAATGATTTCTACGCAACCTTGCTTTGACAAAAGGGGATATATAGGAATTTCAGCATCAAAACTATACTAATTTTTGGGGGTTCTTGCTTTGAATGAATATTTTGGGGCTTTTAACTTTGTGGACCAAGCCAATTGATGTTTCCAATTTTTTAGAATTCTCTGAGCTAGACCAAGCCCTTAGAATTCAAAGTAGGAATTTCTGCCAGCATCAATTCACACATGTAATCTAGAATATAACCAGTCAACACTTGATGAGATTAATTTTGTTAATCCCCATGACTCGTTTTATCATTTCATAGTTTAAACTACTTCGCATTGTTTGTTTTCTTTGTTGATTTTACTTTCATTTTGGTTACTTAGATTTATTTCTTTTATGCGCACTATTAAATTCCTACTTGATTGTGATCAGTTAGCTAATTTGAGACACTGAAGTATGCGTAATTACTGACTTGTTTGCGATTGCTATACTTTGCCCGATGCACTTGCCTTGACTTGTTTGGCTACGTAAGTATTAGTTCTTTATAAATTTAAAGCTTGCAGACAAAATTGACAACATGCGCAATCAAGAAGGAGAGGATTGAGGGCTCGTGAGCTCTAGATGTGAGTGAGAGAAGAAGAGAAATTAGAGAAGGGCTAATAGAGAGAAGTAGAGGGAGTGAAAAAGCAGAGGAAAGGAGAGATAGGTTGATTCCATTAGAACAAGGGACTTGAGAAGATTGGAGGAGAACGAGAAATTGGAGAGAGAGACTTTTTGAGGAAAATTGGAGAGGAATTTGGAGCAAAGGGAAGCTGATTCAATGAACATTGTGTCTAAAGAAGGAAAAGCCAATCACTAGAAATCCTTAGGTATGTCTCTCCTCATATTAAATTAAAGTGTGCTTCCTTAATGTTGGGTATTGTCTATATCCCCTCTTTTGTTGTTGGATAAGAGCATGTTTGTTTTGTGTTTGATGTGAATAATTTGATTTAGGTGTTGGATTTGTGTGAAACACCTGCTACATAGATTATTTTGTTGATAGAGTAATTGTAGTTGATTGTCTGGCTAGTATGTCTACATATTTGGGGAAACATCAAATGTGCTTTATAAGTGTTTGATGAAATGCTTCTTTGGTTATATATGGCCTGTTTGTATTTTAATTGTCTAGGTGTTGACCTTGGTGGTTTGGAGTTTGCTAGCCCCCTCTTGAGTCTTGTGCATGATATGTGTTTGATTGTTAAGAATCTGTGAATCATCTACACTCCAATTTGTTGATTTATTCATAAGTTTATTATAGTTTGCTCTTTGTTTGTTGGTTGATTGATTTTATACTCAAGACTTTCATCGTTTGAAGGCTATTTGGTAGAATGATCTTTTGTTGCCAACTTAGTGTTTTTCTTCAACTTGCAAGAGGGGGTGCGGGAATAGAAATTAAGGGGACTGACAGAAGAAACAAATAACTAATCAGATTAGGCCTACTGGATCAGAGGTGTGCAAAAAAATGGGGAGCCCAATAGACCAAGTGGGCTTGAGGCTTAAGATTCCAAAAAGGGTCAGATTTGATTTGGGCTTAGGTTGTTATAGACCACTACACCGAAATGGGAAATAAGGGTGTAGAAAATAATTAAATTGGATTTGGCCACAAGAGTGTTAGAAGTAGTTATTAGTGGATTAGAGGGTTGTTTAGAAGGTTGAGTTTTGGGCTGGTAAAAAAATAAAAAAGAAGAACAAGAAAGGACAAAGTGAGGGCAAGGGCCCTTAGCTTTGTTTTATTTTATTTTTTATTTATTATTTTTGATATTAAATAACTCATCAAAAACAAAGTAATCAAGAATAGAAGAAAGTCGTACAGAAATTTGGCAGGTACGAGAAGAGATTAGGTCTCGTATTGAACTTTCAATGAAGGTAGAAAACACTGATAATATGGAGGAGAGAAAGGGAATAAGATGGTTTAATTAGTCAGCATTCAGATCTTTTGAAAATGTCTATATGTTAAAAATAAAAGTCACACCAACGAAGACTTAAAGGTGTTGTAATAGAGAAGTCATTTTGTGACCATTTGAATTTAAGATGTGATATTTTGTGCCTGTTAATTCATAAAGGACTTGATTGTGACAATCCCAATCTTAGAGACCAGAAAATTAAATATATACCTATATTAGTCTGTTCCACTCTTCGTTGAACTGTGTATTTAACTGTGGTTTCTCACTTCTAGTTCATATAAATGAGGACAGGTTTATTTTTAGATTATTAAATATTTTGTGAACTGTTGCATAATTCTTAGCAAGTGCACTAGGCCATACAAGTATTATAAAATGAGTAAGGGTTGTCATCCTCAAAGATTTGTAATTCAATTACAAATTTTGTTTTCAAATTATTATTCAAGCAATAAATATTGAGAACTTAGAAGTGAATGACACAAATAGACTAAAAGTGTAATAAATCTCAATGACAGAAGTCTAGGTTCAGAGTTCCACTTAAGATGATGCAATCTCATGGAAAATACTCTATGCAATTCCTAGTCAGTAGTTCTATGAATTTCAAATTCCCAAAATTGACAGACTCAATTCCTTGGCGAATTAACACTTTTTCTCTAAGTTGATTACCTAATTTCATAGCATAATTCAATTAAGAGAAGGATGCGAAGGATGCAATTCAATGGAACTCAATTAAGTGACAATATGATTCACGTTCACTTATTCTTAGCTTTTGCTCAAATCATAGAAATTATCTCAAGAGCTAATCTATAAATCCATATTCCTATGCAATTCATAGTCAACAAATCAATTCTATAGGTGGCTAATCCATATAAATCATTAAGAATAGAGATAATTACTAATAGGAACTGAATAAAAGCTTGCAGAGATAAAAAAACTCAATTCAATTATATCAAACCTAAGCTACACCCTTCTCTTAGAGGAAGATCTTATCAATTCATGTCAAAAGATAGTAAACACAAATAAATAAAGTAATTGATGAAGAGAAAAGGGTAAAGGAAAGCTTCTCTATAGCTAACTGTGAATATCTCCTTTAGAACAAGCTTTCTCTCTCCTTCTTGCCTCCAAAAATATCCCAAAGTGTCTAAGAAGTTGAAACCCTACTCTAAATAAGGTATTTATAGTCTACAAAAGAACCTAGTGGCATTAGGAACCCCAAACAGGATAGAAATTCAGCTCAAAATTCTGGCACACGTGTTGTGACGCACAAAATGTGTTCCTGCCGGAAGGAGGCTTTTTCCACAAAGTGTCGCGACACACAAAGGCTTGGCAATTCTCAAAGTTTTCTCCTTTCTATGTGTTACAACAGAACATTTTCCTGTTCATCAACACACAATTCCAAATCGTAAGTCTTCAATTTTCTTCAATCCAAATGCCAAAGCCATTGAATTTCTTCCTCAAATTGCCTTCAACCCTATGAATTTCTTCTAATTTGCGCTTTTTAGACATGATTTTAGCTACCATTGCATTTCACCACATAAATTTACAAATTAAACAAATTACACCAAATAAGGGCTAAATTCTTCAAATCAAAGCTCATATATTATCCAAATGGAGAGGAAATATATAAAAGAAATTAGGATTAACATGAACAGATCAATGTAAAACCATTTGTCATTTGTGAGTCTTGATGAAAGGGCAATTCATACCATTCCTATCATACAGCATACAATAATCTTTTAAAAAAAAATCGATGAACTCCTTGGCCTTGATATTAATATGTTCGAACTTTTAAATTCTTATTTATTTTCTTACTACATGAAGTGGGCAGCGAGACTAATTAATTTTATGGAGATGGGATATTTGCAATAGGAGAGCAACTTTTCCAAACATGTCTGCCCCTTACAAAAATTTGAGAATTGGTACTTTTGAATTTGGGGTTCCATGCTAAAGAGATCATCAAATATAAGTGACAACGTTGCCATAAAACAGTACACATGTTCATCACCCCATTCCTCTGTTACCACGCCCTTGATGTGAACTATATTTTGAGATAATTGATCATGATACTTAGGTGTGAGTTTAGATCCACATTCTTTGAAGATGTTTAACCTATTCTTTTGGAGGAAATTCTAAGGAAAAGCACAAAGGACACAAACAAACCACTACAAACCACTTAAACCTAATCCATAGATGGCCAGTCTATAAACAGGAAATTAAAACAGAATTAATTGCTCATATAATCACAAAGAACAACTTTCATAAATTAAATCAAGGATTCAGATACATCAATCTCAAGATCCATCCATCCCCTAGTGGGATATTCAGCTACTAATGTTTAAATCAAAGCAATACAATAAAGAAGAATTAAAACAAATGTTCATGACAGTAATTGAAAGAAAGGAGAAAAGAAAGCTTGTCTGGTGCTGTTTTGTCTTTGGATGGGTTGCTGCGGAGTCGTGAGCTTGAAGGAAAACCCCTTTGCCGACACACTGCTCCCAGCTGCCAAGGTTCCCTCCTCGGTTTGCTGCCAGCTTCAGTTTTCCTTCGCTGCCAGCTGCTAATTCCATTCTTTTCCGCTGCTGCCAATTCCCCCTTTTATATGAGGCTGAACTTAGGTTAAATCACGGCCCATTCGGCCCAATATCAATGAAAATTGACCTAAATAACTCTATGAAAATAAGAGTTATCACAACCCACAAACTGAACATTGCTTGTCCCCATGCAATAGACACAAAATAACACCTAAACATGACTCAAGAAATTCTGCACTTTAGGTCAAATAAGTTCTTTAGGGAGGAAGAAAAAAAAAAATTTCTATAGCCATACACATCAATAGTCATAATAAATTCCAAGAATTTTCAGGCTCATCAGCATCAACACTAAGGTATCTCTAGATGAGTTAATCACCTTTCAAAGATCCCCAGGACTTAAGGGTAACATGGTGAGTTGAATGGATGTCACAATTCAGAAGTTCAGCACCTGCATGAAGTCAATTCACCTAAGTACTCCCTCTCAAGAGTAGCATTTAGAGATCACTCTACTCACCTGTTTCACTCAAGGACAGTCGTTCTCATAAAATTATGATAACACAGTTAGTCAAATAATCTTGTAAGTGATGAAACATAAAACATCAGAATTTATAACGAACATGCAATCACTGAATCATTAGGACTTTATGGCTTGTAATGTTAGGTCCAATGGTCAAACGTGGCTAAATTTGAGGTATGAAGCTAGACCGCAGTAATTCTTCTTCTACCCTTTTTCTTTTTATTTTATTTTATTTATTTATTTTTTCTACAGGTAGCTAACTTTTGTAAGCTCTTTGCTCTTCCTGCATCTT
The DNA here is from genome assembly GCA_022379115.2 of Bauhinia variegata. Classification (NCBI taxonomy): domain Eukaryota; kingdom Viridiplantae; phylum Streptophyta; class Magnoliopsida; order Fabales; family Fabaceae; genus Bauhinia; species Bauhinia variegata. Next base: position 1,142,259 of record CM039437.1, on the reverse strand, counting down.
CACATACTTTTTTTTGGGCAGATTGATTTTCTTAGCTTCCATACCAAGTTCAAAGAAAAATAATTGAGTTGCAATTGCAACTTATTAGGCTCAAATATGGGTGCTAGGGTATAAAGAATAATTTAACAGGCTCAATTAAACAAAAATGGCCTAAGTCATTTCCAGTGATGCATGCAGTCATAAATAAATCAGTCTCAATCATCAACACAGATAAGAAAATATACTAACCTCTTGAGCTTTCTCAATTATGTATCCTCACCTTACTCTCTTGGTTTCCTTGGGGTAACCATTCATAAGGTGTTGTGAAAAGATGTAAACAATGGTTAAATATGGTGAGTCCAAAAAAAATTGGGTTAGGCTCAACACGGAAACTAGTGAATATGATCTAATCTATCAATCAAACATGGCCTGGTTCATTTCTCTGATTACTTTTAAACTCATGTCTCAGTATATACCTACGTGCATGAATCTGTGCTCTAAAAATTTGGAATTCAAAAAAATAAAAAATTAATTGTGTTAGGCATAAAAATTCAGTCTGTCATCATTAGAACTTATACTCCATTAGCAAAAAAATAGAATCATGTATCCTAAGAAAATAAAATTCAACAAGGTTGATCCACCCCCAAACTTGAGAGGCACGCTGTCCTCAGAGTGCAGGTGAATCAAACTGACCCAAGACAAGTAATAAAACTAAAGATGAACAACTCAAATAAAATCAAAAGTGACTCCTATGCTGAAATTAAAACTATATCAAGAAGCAAAAAGAACAAAAAGTAAAGTGTCAAGTAAAGAAAGATAGTGTCAGAAAGAGAAAATCTGTAAAAACTATAACCCATCCATACGCTGCTCCAACTAATCAAAACATGAGCTCCAATCTTGTGTGGCAGTCCGTGGAGCAGTAGTAGCAGGCTCGTCTTCATCAACACACAACCTGACACTCAATTTTAAATAAAACCAAAGCAAAACTCAGAGTATAACTAAAACAAGAACCAAATGCAAGAAATTAAACAACTCAAACAAAACAAAAATCACTGAGTACTTGGGTTACCTCCTAGGAAGTGCTAAGTTTATAGTCTTCAGCCAGACTATTCAGATATCACTCAGAACATGAGGGAACATTAGTCAACTTAATGACTGAAATTGCATGTGCTTGTTCATTACCCCAATAATGCTTAATCCTATGTCCATTAACCTTGAAAGATTGTTGAGTGGTAGGATTTTCTAGTTCAACAACTCCATGGGGAAAAACAACTTTAATCAAATAAGGACCTGACCACCTTGACTTCAATTTCCCAGGGAATAATTTAAGCCTAGAGTTGTATAGCAATACTTGTTGGCCAACCTCAAAATTCCTAGGAGTGATTTTCCTATCATGCCATTTCTTTACATTGTCTTTGTATAGCTGGGCATTTTCATAAGCTTGAGCTCGAAATTCATCTAGCTCATTCAACTATAATAGTCTCTTTTCACCAGCTGCTTCCAGATCAAAGTTCAAAAATTTTGTGGCCTAATAAGATCTATGCTCTAGCTCAATGGGTAGATGACAAGGTTTCCTATACACCAACTGAAATGGTGACCTTCCTATAGGAGTCTTAAATGCAGTCCTGTAAGCCCACAAAACATCATCTAATTTCCTGGACCAATCTTTCCTTGAATTGTTTACAGTCTTTTCTAGGATCCTCTTCAGTTCCCGATTGGACACCTCAACTTGCCCACTAGTCTGAGGATGGTAAGGGGTAGCTATCCTATAGTTGACACCATATTTCCTAAGCAAGGACTCAAAATTCCTGTTACAGAAATAAGTACCTCCATCACTAATCATGGCTCTAGGGACACCAAACCTGGTGAAGATGTTCTTCCTTAGAAAGCTTATTACAGATCTGCCATAATTAGTAGGCAAGGCTACAACTTCAACCCACTTAGAAACATAGTCTACATTAACCAAAATATACTTATTACCAAAAGAAGGTGGGAAAGGACCCATGAAGTCTATTCCCCATACATCAAACAGTTTAATCTCAAGTATATTCTGTAAAGGCATTTCTTGTTTCCTACCCATGTTCCCAGTTCTCTGACATTTATCACAGGCAAATACAAAATTCCTAACATCTTTAAATAAAGTGGGCCAGAAATACCCACTCTGCAAGATTTTAGTAGCAGTCCAGTCACCACTATAGTGACCACCATAATCAGACCCATGACAATGCCATAAAATTTGAGGAATCTCCTCATTACCCACACACCTCCTCAGTATGCCATCTGCACATTGCTTATATAAAAATGGTTCATCCCAAACAAAGAATTTTGAATCGTGCATGAACTTTTTCTTTTGTTGGTATGAAAAATGAGGTGGTAAAACACCAGCCACTTTATAGTTAACCAGATAAGCATACCAAGGGAGTGCATTGCATGTAAATAACTATTCATCAGGGAAAGTCTCAGTGATAGGGATAACAGCTCCTTCCTGAATACTAGGTTGATCTAACCTAGACAAATGGTCAGCTACCAAATTTTCTGTTCCCTCCTTATCTCTAATGTCCAGTTCAAATTCCTGAAGTAACAGAATCCATCTAATCAATCTAGGCTTAGCATCAGGTTTTGTCAACAAAAAATTTAGAGCAGAATGATCAGTGTAAACTATTACTTTGGAACCAAGCAAATATGACCTGAATTTATCACATGCAAATATAATGCTAGTAACTCTTTCTCAGTGGTGGTATAATTAACCATGCAATTTCCTGTCTTTCCTTTGGCCTAAAACTGCCCCTATTGCTTTATCACTGGCATTACACATAAGTTCAAAATCAAGAGTCCAATCAGGTGCTACTAAAATGGGAGCAGACACTAAGGCTTTCTTCAAAGTATGAAAAGCAGCTAAACACTCTTCATCAAAAACAAAAGTAGTATCTTTACTCAGTAATTGACAAACAGGTTTGGTAATTTTTCAAAAATCTTTTATAAACCTCCGATAAGAGCCTACACGCCCTAGAGAACTCCTGACTGCCTTTACATTAGAAGGTGGGGGCAATTTTTCAATAACCTCAATTTTTGCTCGGTTAACCTCTATTCCCTGAGAGGAAGTTCGGTGACCTAAAACAATTCCCTCCTTCACCATGTAATGACGTTTCTCCCAATTTAATACCATATGAACTTCTTCACATTTTTTTAAAACCTTGGCTAAATTATGCAAGCAACTATCAAAAGAGGACCCAAAGACACTAAAATCATCCATAAACACTTCAATGATATCACCAATCATTTCAGAAAAAATTGCAATCACACACCTTTGAAAAGTGGCAGGCGCATTGCATAAGCCAAAGGGCATACGCCTATAAGCAAAGACACCAAATGGGCATGTAAAAGCAATCTTCTCCTGGTCCTCAGGGGCAATGGGGATTTGGTTATATCCTGAATAACCATCCAGAAAACAATAATATTCCTTACCTGCCAATTTTTCCAAAATTTGATCCACAAAAGGCAGAGGAAAATGATCTTTTCTGGTGGTACTATTCAGGTTTCTATAATCTATGCATACCCTCCAACCAGTCACTGTCCTAGTGAGAATCATTTCATTAGCCTCATTAACTACTACAGTCATACCCCCCCTTCTTTGGCACTACATAAACTGGACTAACCCATGAGCTATTAGAAATAAGGTAGATTACCCTTGCATCTAGCAACTTAACAACTTCCTTTCTAACTACCTCTCTCATTGTTGGGTTTAGTCTCCTCTGGGGTTGTATTGCTGGCTTAAATCCTTCATCTAGAAGGATCCTATATGTGCACACAGTGGGACTGATACCCTTCAAATCTTCTATAGTCTACCCAATGGCTCCCTTGTGTTCTCTAAGGACTCTCAGTAGTCTCTCCTCCTCTAAAGGGGTCAATTTAGAACTAATGATCACTGGATAAGTCTCTTCTTCCCCTAAAAAGGCATACTTAAGGTGAACAGGTAAGGGTATTAGTTCTAGCTTAATGTGGTGCAGGCTTTGTCTTTATAGTTTTTGTCTTTCCTAAGGTTAAAACAAAAGGGTGTGGTGACACGTGAACAGGCAAGGTATCCAGCATGGCCTTACACTCAACTATCCCTAATCTCTCAGAAGCAGATAATTCATCAGAACATGTCAAAACTTTTCTAGAGGCAATTTCACAATGTTTTCTTCCACAACATCATTTACACATGCATTAATGATATCTATCCTAAAATAGCTATCATTATCAGGAATCTGCTTCATGAAATCAAATATATTGAAAGTCACATGGTCATCATTCACCCTCAATTTAAGTTCCCCAGTGGCCATGTCAATCAAGGCTCTCCTTGTGGCAAAAAATGGTCTCCCCAAAATTAGAGAAATTTCAGTATCCTCTTCAATATCAAACACAACAAAGTCTACTAGGAAAATAAACTTAGCAACCTTGACCAACACATTTTCCACTAAGCCATAGGGATATTTAATAGAACATTCAGCCAACTGCAATGTCATCATGGTGGGCTTGATCTCTCCAATGCCTAAATTTTTGAATATTGATAATGGTATCAGATTAATACTAGCCTCTAAGTTACACAAGGGTCTCTCTACATTCATATTACCTATTTCATAGGGAACTATGAAACTACCTGGGTCTTTTTGTTTGACTGGAAGTTTCTTTTGAATGATTGCGCTACACTCCTCAGTTAGCATAACCTTTTCATTCTCTTCTATTTTCCTTTTGTTTGTTAAGATGTCCTTCATGAATTTAGCATAAGAAGGCATCTGTGCCAAAGCATCTGCAAATGGAATATTGATCTGCAGTTTTTTTAAAGATCTCCAAAAATTTTGAAAAACTTTTCTCATCAGTGGGTTTTTGGAGTCGTTGTGGGTAGGGTACCTTTACACCAGATTTAGGTGTATTGTACTGTTCCATATCATTCTTTTTCTTTCTCATGGGACTCCCACAACTAGTCCTAGACTTAGGCCCTGAGGTAGGCACATTTTCTACTTGGTCATTCTCCTCTATCACCTGGTGATGATCAGTGTTTTCTGGCTTACCCTGGGTCTTACTAGGTTTAGGCTCTATAACAGTTCCCCTCCTGGTGGTGATGGCTTTTAGTTCCCCCCTGGGATTTGGGATGGTGGAGCTAGGTAGTGAACCTAGAGGTCTCTCAGCTAGTTGTTCTGCTATCTGGGTCTCTAGTTTTTGAATGGATGCCCATTGATTTTTAAAATTTGTTCTAGTTTCTTCCATGAAAGAATTGGTATTCAGGGTCATCTACTTGATTAATTGCCCTAGAGAGTCTACAGTTAGGTCAGAATGTGATGTTTCCTGGTTATGGTTTTGCCTAGCATGAGGTGGTTGGTATGGTGCAGGATGATTTTGAGGATTGAGACTATTTTAATTTCTCCAAGAAAAATTTATATGGTTCCTATTTCTAGGCTGGTAGGTACTATTTTGAAAATGCTATGGATTTCTATTATTATTCCCTACATAATTAATTTGAGCAAATTCTTCTGGGTTAAGGTGGGGACAGATGCCCAGCTCATGTATAACAGAGAATAATGTGCAAGGCTTGTAATTGTACTGAGCAGGCCTATCAAAGAGTGATGAGTGTGTGGGTTCACCTATAGGGTTGGGTAACTGGAAGGTTTCTAACTTTTTGTTCAGGGAGGCAACTTGCTGAGCTAATTGTTCATTTTGGGCCAAAATGGTATCTAATGTATTTAGCTCATATACCTCCCTCCTACTGTCTCTATCACCTGCAGTTTGTTGGTGATTAGAGGCTAACAATTCAAGTAGTTCATAAGCCTCCTCAGGACTCTTATTGGATATGGAACCCCCACATGCAACATCAATTAAAATTTGGGTTTCCACTGAACAACCCTGGTAAAAGATTTCTACTTGCCTCCACTCTTTTAGACCGTGACCTGGACACTTCCTAAGTAGCTCCTAGTACCTCTCAAAGGCACTAGTCATTGACTCACTAGGAGCTTGCTGAAATGAAACTATTTGACCTCTTAGTTTGTTCCTAAGTACAGGTGGGTGATATTTGTTGATGAACTTCTGTACTAAAGTGTTCCAATATGTGATATTGTTTGGTTTCATAAATTAATACCAACTAAGTGCCCTATCTACTAGTGAAAAAGGAAAGACCATCAGCTGAATGGCTTCTTCAGAGGCTCCATTAATCTTTATAGTGCTATAGACATGTGTAAAAGCAAAGATGTGAGTGTAAGGATTTTCATTTCTCTCACCTCTAAATTGATTCTGTTGCACTAATTGGATTAATGATGCCTTGATTTCGAAATTATTAGCATTTATTGTGGGCTTCCTAACTCTTGTCCCACAACCACTAACTGGTGGCATGACAAAATCCCTCATAGTCTTAGGTTGTGGTGGTGGATCCTCTACATCCCTATTCGATGGAGGCAGATTGTTCAAAGTATTATGTTGGTCGCCCATGATTTCCTGTGCCTTACGTCTAATTTGTTTCCTTCTTTCCCTAACAGTTTTCTTTATCTTCGGATCAAATAGGAGGTTGTTTGGATTGACAATGCCTCGCATACAAGATCAGGAGTCCTAAATAAAATAAAATAAAACAAAACCTACATCTAACAAACACAAATAAAATACCCAAATTAGCAAACTTCCAGGTACTTCTTGATATTGAATTAGACAATTCCCTGGCAACGGTGCCAAAAACTTGTTTGTTCTCTCTAGCAAGTGTACTAGGTCGAACAATAGTTAAAATGATGAGTAAGAGTATCGTTCTCAGGGAATGATATTCAATTACCAATTTCGCTTTTAGTTCACTATTCAGGAGATCAATTAAGAAGATTTTGAACGGACTGTAACATAAACTAACCTAATCGCAATGGAAATCAAATCAAGATCGAATTAAATGACAAAAACTCTAGGTTCAGGATTTCACTTGAGGTCTAGTATCTGAGTTACCAAGATTAATCTAATCAGTTGCTTAAGTGATCATATGAAGGTTCAATTCTTATTCTGGTTAAAACCCAATTCCTTGGCAGATTAACCCTATTGCCCTAATCTGAATTACCTAAAAACCCAATTTTAGTTCACTATTCAGGCGATCAATTAAGAAGATTTTGAACGGACTGTAACATAAATTAACCTAATCGCAATGGAAATCAAATCAAGATCGAATTAAATGACAAAAACTCTAGGTTCAGGATTTCACTTGAGGTCTAGTATCTGAGTTACCAAGATTAATCTAATCAGTTGCCTAAGTGATCATATGAAGGTTCAATTCTTATTCTGGTTAAAACCCAATTCCTTGGCAGATTAACCCTATTGCCCTAATCTGAATTACCTAATTCCTTAGCATAATTGCAATTAACCATGTGATTCATGTTTACCTATTTCTAGCTTTTGCTCAAATCACAACAATTAATTCAAGAGGCAAACATATAAATCCATATTCCTATGCAATTTATATCCTCAAACCTAATCCATAGATGACCAGTCTATAAACAAGAAATTAAAACAGAATTAATTGCTCATATAATCACAAAGAACAACTTTCATAAATTAAATCAAGGATTCAGATACATCAATCTCAAGATCCATCCATCCCCTAGTGGGATATTCAGCTACTCATGTTTAAATCAAAGCAATATAATAAAGAAGAATTAAAACAAATGTTCATGACAGTAATTGAAAGAAAGGAGAAAAGAAAGCTTGTCTGGTGCTGTTTTGTCTTTGGATGGGTTGCTGTGGAGTCGTGAGCTTGAAGGAAAACCCCTTTGCCGACACACTGCTCCCAGCTGCCAAGGTTCCCTCCTCGGTTTGCTGCTCTGCTGCTGTTTTCCCTTGCTGCCAGATGCTAATTCCATTCTTTTCCGCTGCTGCCAATTCTCCCTTTTATATGAGGTTGAACTTAGGTTAAATCACGGCCCATTCGGCCCAATATCAATGAAAAATGGCCTAAATAACTCCATGAAAATAAGAGTTATCAGTACTTTCGAATTTGGGGTTCCATGCTAAAGAGATCATCAAATATAAGTGACAACACTGCCATAAACGGTACACATGTTCATCACCCCATTCCTCTGTTACCACGCCCTTGATGTGAACTATATTTTGAGATAATTGATCATGATACTTAGGTGTGAGTTTAGATCCACATTCTTTGAAGATGTTTAACCCATTCTTTTGGAGGAAATTCTAAGGAAAAGCACAAAGGACACAAACAAACCACTACAAGCCACAAGGAAAACAATCATCAGGGAAAAATGTTTGCGAAATCATACCATAGCTTATTGCAATTATGTTTTTTCTTAGGTGAATTATTAAGTGGCTTTGTTGGAAGGAGTATGTGCATTGAGACACCACTTTTATAGGTGCAAAATTTTTCTCAACATTACTCAACCTTACCATTAAATGGTTTATGAGTTTGAAATGAATTTACTGATTGGAGATCCATTCAAAAAGAACTTGGATTCTAGCTATAACCAATAATATTTCCTCTTTCACATCCATTTAAAATATTTACTTTTATCTAATATTATTCTCTTAAGGGTAAATTTAAAATATTGATATTAATCCTTTCTTTAGATTTCCAAGGAAAAACTATCCACGACACACAAGTCTGTTAAAACAAATGGTGTTCATTAAGGTGATTGCATTAGTCGTTCAATGAGAAACAAATAGTTAAGTTCAGTTTGGCACACCATACTAGGCTGGATAAAATAAAATTTGATGGATAAAGGCCTAATTGTATAAGACTTGATAAGATAAAACTGAGAAAAATTTAATACTATAGATGTTTAATGTGACACTATGTATTGTTAAAATTAACTATTTTTAAGAAAAATATCCTTTATATAAACAATTGATTTATTAAAAAATATTTTCCAAATGTTATCTTCCGCTCAGTTCTTCTTCTTTACCCTCCCTCTCACTCATCTTTCTTTCTCTCTCTTCCATTCTTCAACAAAAATTAAAACTTTCCTTTTTCTATCTGATCCTTTCTCTTTGATCCTCTCTAAACTTACACACTGTTTTTCAGAGAGAAATGCTTCTTTCTCTTGCTTTTCAGTTTTCACCGCCCCCTGTACTGGGTTAATAAAGAAAGGAAACCCAAATTGGTTTTTTCATTGCGAAGCAAATTAAATAAAAGAAGATTAAAAAAATCCCAATTTAGCTTCATTGGAAGAAAATAACTTGACCAGTTAAATTCTTATCTTTCAATGGGTGGATTAGAAAATAACTTAGACAAATAGAATCATTAAAAAAATCTTATATCTAATGAAGGTTTGCTTTACCTAGTAACTCATCGTGGCGCCACCAGTATGGATCCGGCAACATGAACGGTGTCTCAGCGACGAGCATCAAGAGGTGTCACTGCTGGGCTAGAGAGGCCAGGGTGAGGGGATGAAAAGGGAAATTTTAATTTTAGTTATACTATAAGGCTTAATGAGGGCAAAGTAGCTCTAATTAATAATTAAGTTGGTGAGTTGTATTAAGTGTACTTGACTAGATTTGACTGTATAACCTAATATAATGTGACGTTTAACCCAAACACCATATAAGGTTGAATGTATTGTATAACCTTATACAATCAGGCTTTATATAGTGTGTCAAATGCAACCTTAGATACTACTTATTTTACGTATAAGAGAAGAAAAAAACGTCAAATAATTTTAATCTATAATTGCATTTAAAAGATCAAGGATTAGGTTTCATTTTTGTCTATTATCATTGTCCTAGTTTTTATTTAATCTCCAAATGAAACCTCTAAATATGAAAATATGTAGTATAAATATATTGCTATGAAAAAAAATTATAACTGTTAGCTTAAGGAATTTTTTATCAATCCCCTTAATTAATTTTGATGAAAAAAGTATTTTTAGATTTGATTTGTTGAAGTATTTCTATCTTACAAAATATGTTTTATGATTTTTATAACTAATAGAAAAACCTTCCTAAATAAAATTAGTATTTTATTTTTCTCTTTGATTTCTAATTTTTTTTTGGTTACTCTAACCAAACTAATGAGTATTTTTGGTTCACTTCCTTAAAATTATTTTTATTAAACATCTTCTAGAAATAAAGTTTTTTTATTGAGAAAAAAGTTTTACTTTTTCAAAGTAAATAAAATTTTCTTAAGCAAATTTTTCTTCCTTGCAACAAGAAAGAAATCTGTAGTAGTACAAAATTGTTGTATTGCCCTCACATGTACTGCTAAACAGCATTAAGCAGCTATTTATGATGATTTGATGTAAATCTGCTTATCCCTTCATGTGCTTCATCAAGCAGAGTAAGTAGAAATATGTGCTAGCCACACATGCTAATTTGCTTTTAAGCACAAGACAATTTGTTAATCCAATGGGTAAAGAAAAGAGGGAAGCCCATGTCTCATGCAATTTGCAAACAAACTTTATTGGGCTACCAAAATATTATCAAATAGGCCTTAATGTCAATTGGGTAAAAATCAAGTTGCAGGCCCACATGCTATCCATTGGATAAAAACTAAGCTGCAAGCTCACATTTTACAATTTGAAAACAAGTTTTATTGGGCCACCCAAAACAATTGACCAAGCCATACTTATGTTAATAAGAAATCAGTACCTTGGGCCACAAAAATATGGAATTCACACAAAAATTTCAGAAGTCTACAATAAAGCCCTTCTCACAGGCATCAATAGCAGAAATCCATCATAAACAAAACCCAACGTTCTTTATTTGTTGGGCCAAGCAAATTTGCTATCTTGAAGGATTATTAGGCAAATAAACAAAAGATCAAGCATGGAAGACAAAAATCAAGAACTCAAGGATATTACATGCAAGGAAAAGAACATATGTTGCAGTGAAAATCTAATCAGATTTTTCAAATCTTTTTTCCTCCAATAGTCATTTTCAAGAGCCTATATAAAGAAGAGAGCCACACTTTTGCAAGGAGAGAACAAGAAGAAAGAAGTCATATTGCAAATACTCTCTAGAGCTCTCAAAGTTTAATTTTCTCTTCTTCATCTTTATACACCAATACTTCTACTTGGGATATTATATTTGGTGTATTGGGCATACTAGGAATTCTATTGTAATAGCAACAACTTTTTATGCTTGATTGTTTCATCTCCAAATTAATTTTTTATAAAGGTTGTTGGCCTTCATACACTTAGTTACAACCCTGGTGAGGGTATACTTAGTCTATAAGAGACTTTGTTGTTGTTGTAAAGGTTTTTGGAATATCTTGAAAAACCAAGCTTAGACATATTTGCTGAGAAGCTATAAAAGGTTGCTGGAAGCCTACAAACTAGTGAAGATAGTAAAAAAAACTCTCTCAAAGGTGTTAAGAGGAGTGGATGTAGGTCATCATATGTGATTGAACTACTATAAATCATTGTATCATTTCTTTTTCCTAACTTTTTTTATTTTCAACATTTATTTACTTACAGCTTATCATTTATGTTTAAGCTTCATTCTGTTATATCACATTTTACAACTTCAAGGATTTCGAAATCGAGCTTAAACTTCTTAAACCAAGCTTAACACGTGGTTGCTTCTGTATCATTAATTTTATCTGCACTTTCAATAACTTTGTCTGAACTTAGGATATTTTTCACCTTGAGGTTTTTTCTTGCCTAGCATATAAAAGGAATATCGATTGGAGGAAGGAAAAATTTAGTGGGAATTCAATACAAAGGAGAAAACTATGTCCCCACAAGTTTTCAAAGAATAACCCTTTTTTTCTTGTACAATATGAAACAACTTTTGTATTTTAAAAATATTAAGAGTTAACAAAGGTTTTATAGTTTCCTTCTATGATTTATTAACCAACCTGTTTTGGATTTTGTTCAAGATTCGAAGAGAAATTTCATTTCCAATATATTACAGTGATTAATTTTAAACCAAAATATTGTTAATTTATTTCTTTTGTGCACATCAACATTTAAACTCCTCATTAAATATTGTTACACAATGATCTCTCAGTTGTAATTTTCATTTCAATTAAATCTTTATGGTGATATCACATTGATGGAAATGTTGACTCATACTTTTGTGAGGTGATACAGTGCGTTGGTAAGCGTTGGTAACAGGGTGATGGGAGATGGAGAAAGATCAATTGGAGCACACGAAAGAAGGCATTATTAGGGATTGTTTGTTTGATTTTTTTTTTGGGTTCTATTTTATAGTTAATAATGAATTTTGTATATTGTAATTATGAGTTGTTATAATTTCAAGTCAATCTAAGTTTTCTGGTCATTGTAATTTTGTAATTTCAATATATAAAGAAATTTTAATTCATCACAGTATTTCTGTGCTGGGTTTGGGTTTCACCTTCTCTTCTCTGATCTTTTTCTGCAATTTGAGTCGTTGTTTGCTTTTCAACTATTAATTTGGATTTGTTTCATGTGAAATACCATACGTTTTAGGAAACAAAAGAAAGTCACAGATCATTTTTAGCAGGTACGAGAAGAGTGAAGGTCTCGTATTGAACTTTCAATGAAGGTAGAAAAAATTGATAATATTGGAGGAGAGAAAGCGATTAAGCTGGTTCAGTCAGTTAGCATTCCTATCTCAAAAATGTCTATATGTTAAAAATAAAAGGCACACCAATAAAAATTTAAAGGTGTTATAATAAAAGAATCATTTTGTGATTAGTCAAAAAATTATAAAATAACATTATTATTTTAACTAATCACAGAAGGTGAAAATGGGAATGAGACACAATAAAACAAAAGATATCAAACCTCCTAGTGTACATGTCAATATGAAGGCTAACTATCCACCTATCCAATTGACTAATAAATAAAGAAAGATGTGAACTATGTTGTGGTCCAATGCTATAACTGCAATTCTATAGGTGATAGCTAATAGCACCTAAGTAGTTAATTTCCCCAAAATCAAACCACTACAGTGCATACCATTCACTAACTGAGCCTTAATTATGGCAAGGTTAATGAAAACCTTTCTACCTATATTATGGCCAACTTCTCTTAAAGAAACAAAGTTTGAACATTGGTGATTATGAATAAGATGTCACTTATACACAATGAACATACAAACCAAATCTAATAGCTGCAAGGACTGAAGATCCAATTCCACAATACTTATCAATACTGATTGTCAATTTTCCATCTGCTTCATGATATCAGACAACTCCAAACAAACTACATAATTATGACAGCACTCGAGTAGCCTCAGAATTTTTTCTTCAAAATATGGTCTTCTTCAAACTCATCAGGCAACAGTTCAATGCAGTTTTTGCCATATAGAAGAAAAGAAAGAGACATCACATGAAATAATTTTTGGAGACTAAGAAAACTAATATCTTGTAATTTTTCCCAAATTCTATTATCTACAGAAAAGTAGTTTTCAGTACATATATGGACATGCTGCAGGGATGGAAGCAAGTGGCACAAGCAACATGAAGTTTGCACTAAATGGATGCCTTATAATTGGTACTCTAGATGGAGCTAATGTGGAGATCAGAGAGGAAATTGGTGAAGAGAATTTTTTCCTCTTTGGTGCAACTGCAGATGATGTTCCTAGACTACGGAAGGAAAGAGAGAATGGACTGGTATGCATTACGCAATAATATTCTTCTTTGAGTTGAGTGAAATATATTTTTTCAAATTTTTGGGATTAAATTTCCTAGTACTTTTAGTATCTTAGTTATTAATCCTTAACTATGAAGCATGGACACCGAACACGACACAAACATAGGAACAATGATTATGTCAAAAATATAGGACATTGAGATACTACTATATATATATATATATATATATATATATATATATATATATAACACCATAAAAAATATCTAAACAATTATATATTAAAATTCAAAATTTTATACATTCACTTTTACAACACAACTTGCCAAACTTTAAGAGTATGGAGGATTGCATTTTTAAAGCTTAAATTGAAAAAAAAGAAAGAAAAATCAAACAAGGGTGTTCAATCCATTTCAAAGTGTCGACTTAGGTATCCAACCCACTTTAAGGTGTTGGCTCAAGTGTCAAATGGACAAAAAATATTTTTTAATTAGACACCATTTGAGAGGTGTCAAACATGTGTACATGTGTCATGCCAATATCAAAAACATGTCTCCGACGCCTCTAAATCAAGAGGTGTCATTGCTTCCTAGATTCTAGTAAATATATCAAGGATTTACTCATGTGAATTTTCATGGTTTAGCAAAGTTACATGAAAATGTATTTTGAATTGTAGCATCTAAATGATGATGTAATATAATTATCAGAATGGAGAGCTTGAACATGATTTAATGTAGGATTCACAAATAAAAATTAAATATACAAAATTGGTTATTATACCATAAGGAATCACAAAACTTTCTGTACCGATTGGTATGAAAATATATTCCATTAATTCTAATGTGTATATATATATATATAACCTAAAGTAGCTAAATAATTTACAAGATCATGCTGCTAAACTAAATATCTAGATTTATGATATTTTTATAATACACATAACATGCATGCATAATTGATATTCCTATACGTTTGATCATTTTCTTGTTTTCATCTTTATTTATTTTCTGTTTTCTTTTCCCATATTAACCATATCACTTCCTGTGATTATAGTTCAAACCAGATCCTCGTTTTGAAGAAACCAAGAAGTTTATTAGAAGTGGGGTGTTTGGAAGATATGACTATAACCCACTTCTTGAGTCTTTGGAGGGAAACTCTGGTTATGGTCGTGGTGATTACTTTCTTGTTTGCCACGACTTCCCCAGTTATGTTGATGCTCAGGAAAGGGTAGATGAAATTTATCGGTAAGATGTGATTCTTTGTAACATTATATGCTTATTATGCTAATTTCAATATTGCCTTATAAACAAGTTGCAAAAAAAATGGAAAATAAAACAACTTCAACTGAGTTGGTAGGGTGCGCCGGGCCCAAACAGTAGTGCAACGCTTGGGCGACACGCAAGAGTCCCAGCAGCAAGCTACTGTAGTGGGCTCTCCCCTTGAAAAAATTAATTTAATATCATGTGAGCCATTGGCTCACGTATCAGATATTAAACTGATAAGAACAGATACTACACTTGATCTTAGCCAAAAGGCCGAGAAAGGTATGAGTTTTATTGTCACCAAGAGCCCCCTCTTATATTATCCTCTCGGTTCTTTTTCTATGTGTTACCCGATATGGGACTTGAGTTTAGGTGGAACCCACCCAGTACTAGATATTATTATTGTTCTAAATCTATAACCCAAATTGCTTATGGTTTTTTGTCTGGAGAAATCTTATGGTAAGTCTAACATTTCTTAGATAAAATGAATTAAACAATAATTTGTCCTACGGTTTTGTTGGAAGAGATTGCATTTACACTTACTTTAGTGATATGTTCATATTAAAAGGTTTAATTTTTATCTATTAGTTAGAGAATACCTTTAACTTGCACTTGTGTTACTTGTCATAAGATGCAACTTATTTTCCCCTTAAGAAATAGAATGTAGGGCTAAGCATTTCTTAGGTTCGGTTGGTTTGACTGACTCGAACTATTGGCAGAGAATAGAGTAGTAAGGTTGGGGTTAATACTGCTATGCTATCAAGAACCAAAGGTTACCAAATAAACAATCACACCAATATTCTCTGTTCATCCATCAGTAAATGGACTAAATTCCAACCAGAAGAAAGTCATGTAAGGAAATATGTATACCAAACCATACCATAAACATTAAGTGAAAGAAAACAAAAATATAAACCTTCTAACATAAAAAGACATAGCAAAACAGATATTTAAGAGAGAATTCAAATCTTTCAATTAGGGCATCCAACGAAAATAAATAAATCTTGGGAGACATCAAAGCTTCAATGAAAGGTCAATCTTTTCATCAGAAGTGTCAATTCCCTTTTCTACATCAATTACGTCTGCGCTCATTCCTCCGTGATAATTACCCTCCATATCATCAAGAAATGCATTCTTGGAGTTCTGGATTTCAGCATTGGACCAGAGCTGTGGCGAGATATGGAACTGTTCTGATTTATCTTTAGAATTGCTTGAACCTGCTCCTGTACTCTCCTGAAGAAGCTTCCAACTCAAAGGAGAACACGACCAAGAAGATTCTAAATTCGATGGATCACTGCTCCCAAAGCTATTCATATCAAAAAATGGGAAGAGATCATTCTCCTTGATCTCACGTGGTGGGAAATTCAGATCGTATTCATGCTCAAAATGAAGGATATCATGCATATCAATATTCGTCACCCATTCAAGATTGTCATTATCTTTCTTCCTTTTTGACCAAGACTCTCTGCTTTCCTCAAACTCCATGACTCTCTTGCCCTTTCGAACTTCGGGTTTATTATAATCTTGGTGTACTCCTTCCATATCAGCGGCACCAGAACTATGATTTTGATCTGGATCAGTCTTGCTTGGGCTACAAGAAATTCCTTGCTCGAGCATGGCCTCCTTGATGAGAGCATGACTGTGCATGGAGATATTGTGATTGTTGTATTCTTTTTCGGCATCGTCAGGGTTTTCCATGGATTCCAAAATTGGATGTGGCGGCCTATCAGGATTCTCTTCTTTGAGTTTCGCTTCTTTCATTGTAGACCGTAGCTAGGGTTTCCCTTGCTGGTAAAGAGCTGTGCCTCGTTGGATTAGGGTTTTAAGGGAAACATACATAGAACCAGAGATAAAGAAGGAAGATTCTCCTAATAGAGAATGAAAAGAAGGTTTCAGGTGATTATGTCATCAACGCTGTAGTGAGATTGCCTTGATTATCTGGGATAAAGATCAAAGGAAAGAGCTGCAACGCTCATTTTACACGGGGTACTTTTCGGCCCATTAACCTTCTTTGTTTTTTGGTTTATCTTTTGACATGGTCAAATGGTCGGTTTATAAACCACAATTTTCAAACTGACCATTGATGGTTTAGGTCGGTTTGAAGTTGTCGTTTAAGTTGGTTTCAAACGCTCCTCTGTTAAAAGTATGAGTTGATCTTTAAATAAATGAAGGCAATACTATCAATGAACTTACCTTTTGAGATGAATCACATTTTTCTTTAATCTGTAAGTGTTGTGTGATGCGAAATGCAACCAATAATGAAAATATTGGATCTCCGCCCTCCCTGTCTTGCCATTGTCTCCTACCATTTGCAACTCTGTGCGATACTGCAATAGCGGAGCTATGGGAATGTGAAGAATAATTAGGGATTTTCAATTAAAATGGGGCAATTCACAATTGGATTGGGCTTGGGTTGTGCCGCTGTGTATAATGAGATGAGAGTAAGAGTTTATTATGGTGTTGTTTTCAATTTGCTTAGGTCTACTTCTTTTCTTTTTAATTTTCTGACCTATATAAATATAACTTTAATATATAAAATTCATATTTATTAAAATCTCAGCGTGGTTCGGTTCAAGTTGTTTTGGAAAATTTTGAAACCGATAAACCAAACCGAACCATCTGTTTATGTCATTTTTGAACCAACTTAATCCGACCTCAATCGGTTTTAGTCAGTTTAGGTGTGGTTTAAGTTGGTTTGTGAACATCGTTAGTGGGATATTGTGAAAAAATGAAAACTAAAATTACCAGTGAAGCTGCTTAAACCATAACGCCAAATGTTGTGAGTTGAAGCTTCAAAATCATTGTTACTGGAAGAGATTTCTCACTGCTCTTGTCTCAAATAGTATTTAATCTCATATCTAAAAAGTACAAATATACTCGGGTGTATTAAAAAAATGAACTAGAGTAAATTACACCAATTTTTCTTGTAGTTAATTCGTTTTTCACGTGTCTTCCTTTTATTTTCAAAACTTATACTTAAGTCAAGTAGTCTAACACTATTAAAGAACTATATTTTTTTTTCTATTAAAGAGTTATATATATATGTGTGTGTGTGTGTGTGTGTGTGTGTGTGTGTGTGTGTGTGTGTGTATATGTATATAGTTTTTCAACAGCTCAACATCCACATATATGTTAAATTTTCAGAACTTAGCAACATGTTGGTTAAACCGAATTACTTGAGAGTGGAGTGTAATTTTCATAAACGTTAGTTTAATTCACCCTAACAATATTATGTTAATGGTTGAACGCAGGGCATCAGGGGAGTTCTCATATTCAAATCTAAGTTGTATTGAGATTTTAAGGGACGTGTGTTTATGAAGAAAAAATGCTAATTGAGAGTTTATTATTCTCTTGTTATATGTGGATGACATGCTGAATGTTGGGCATGACGCAAAGAAGATTCAAGATCTTAAAAGTGAGTTGAGGAAGTCTTTTGTTATGAAGGATTTGGGTGCTGCAAGGAAATCCTTAGCATGAGAATTATCTGTGATATATAGGAAGAATGAAAAATTGTGGCTATCCCAATAAAAGTACATTGAGAAGGTATTAGAGACGTTTGACATGGTAATGCCAAAACCGGTTGGTACTCCATTTGCAGGTCACTTCAAGCTGAGTAGGAAGCAGTGTCCTACAAGAATGAAAAAGAAGAAATGAAGAAGGTTCCTTATGCATCCATTGTAGGTAGTTCAATGTATGCCATGGTATGCATAAGGTCAGATATTGTTAGGTGGAAATGACTCTTTGAAGTGTAGAAGTAGACAGGAGAAAGAAAGCTGTGTAGAAGTCTTCAAGCCGTGGGCTGTTCCTTTATGCATGGTTCACTTGGGGGTGGGCACAGGATGGTATGGGCCAGAATATGGCCTGTCCTGGTCTTGTTCCAAAAATTGATCGGGACAAAATATCCTGTCCCGTCTCGATCTTATTTACTACTTTTCCAGTACTGTTTTGAATCCCATCCAAAACTCAATGTCTCATCCTATCCCAATCTTAAAAAAGGCTAAGTGATTTGATCAAAAGAGCGACACACATAGATACAATAACAATGAGCTAGAAAATTATGTGTAATCCTCATGAAAGGATAACATAATCTTTTAAAATAGGAAAAGAAAAAAAAAAACGGAATTCATAGCTTTCTGATGCCACTAATAGATTTCTGTTGCTATCACCACCCACTAATGTCATTTGTTTTCCTCTTTGCTTGAGGGGACAGAGGAGTTAGCATGCATATAGACTAAATGAATCTAGAGCTCATTAAAAATGAAAGCAATCAAATCTATAGACTGAGAGGAGATAAAAGCAAAGGGAAACTAACCTGGAGAACAGTAACTTCTAGCCTTCTAAGGTTTAAGGAGAGTGAGAGTGATAGCGGGGTCCAGCGCTCGGTAGTGTTGGGTAGCGGTGGTACTGAGCAGCGGTGAGTCGACGTTACTGTATGGGAATTTCAAATTTGTGTAGTGTGGAGAGGAGGGATTTCAAATTTGGGACTTTGGGATTCGATGATGAGTGAAGCATGAGAGTTGAGAAACAAAGACATGTATATTTTTCTCCTATTAAAGTAAAACTACATAGTTATAATAGGGGACAAAGGGACATATAATCATAACACAAGTAAGTATGATATTGGGACAGGATAGGCACACCCTTGTCCCGAAAAATTATCAAGACATAAAGCTCTTTACAGTCCAGCACCCCAGGACAAGATTTGTCCCATCCCGAAGTTGTCTCAAACCCTTAAAAATGGTATGAGACATCGGGACGTCCCACCCCATGCCCACCCTTAGATTCACCCCCACCTATTACAAACTATTGGGTACAAATTAGGTTTAATGGTGAATCTCCTTTAGGATACAATGAAGACCCTTAAGTATGGTTTGCACTCCCAAAACTCAAGCAAAGACAACAATGACTTTTACAAAGTGATATTTTACTTATTTATCTTGTGTGCACTCAAGATAAAGACAAGTGAATTTGTGAACACTTGTTGAATCTCATCTCTTGAAAGAACAGCTTGAAAAAATTCTGAAAAACTTACTTAAATGATGGTGGGAATTGTCTATTTATAGACATGAAAAGATGCTTCACGAATGGACATAACTCTTCTATAAAGAGACAAGTTGTGTTGTTCCATGAAGAGATATAATTCTTCAATGGACATGACCCTCCATTAAAGAGACAAACATCTTCAATAAATATTGCCTTTCAAATGACAAGGCTTTACCAACCAATACAACTTCTTACCAATGGCTACTCCATGAAGAGTTACAACTTTTAATTGTGTGGAATTTCCATGAATCAACCCAACCTTTCACCAATAACCTTTCATGAAATATTATGACCACCTTTCTATCTTTTAACTTATACAACCAACCATGGTGACTTTTTGTGTTGTGTTCTTTAAATACGTATAATATCTTCCTATATGACAAATATTTCTTCATTTTGAAAATCTTCCCACAATCCCCCACCATTTTCAAAATGAACACAAATTCCTACACCTTAGAAATCTCATGTTTTCAGTAAAGATGGACAAGCCTTGAATCTTTACATAGTAACACATGGTTCAAAATAATATGGTGGACAAGCCTTGAACGAATTATCCCATTTTAATAGACGTGCATGCCTTGCACATAAGATCTAGGACCATTGTATGTCATATTCAACTGACACATTTGTTACGCCCTTTTGTCTGGTATCCCTTTCATGAGAGCTTTAAGAACGCCCATAGACTCCAAGAGGTGGTCTCACCTCACTCTCTTATAGGTAAACCTATCATGAGTACCACCGTGTTAGGTCACTCCAACAATATATGCTCATAGGTCTATTTAGAGCTAGTATTAGGTCATCCTCCCCTTATAACCCATAATAACCCAAGTATTATTCAACCTTGGGATATATATATAGTTCCACTGGAAAGGTGATCCCACCTTGATTTGGCAACTCCATGATTAACGGAGGTCCAGTTGGTAGTCTCTTGATTTTTTTTAAAATTTATTGGATTCCGTCCCTCTTTGTTGTCTCCTTAATTTCGTCTTGATTTTGTGCAATCAATTATTGTGCTAATGGTGTTAACTTGTGGAATTTGCTTCTTTTTTTTCGCTATTTGAGGGTATGTCTCAGGTGGGTTGATTGATAGAGAGGACGCGCCTTTGGGTCAGTCAAGTCTTTGGATCTAGCTCGACTTAAATGGTACTTGTAGACAAGAAGAGCTTGGTTGGGTGCAACTCCTGCAATGCTCAAGTATTGTGGATAGGGTAAAACTTTCAAGACTTACAATTCTCATAAGTTATGTACCTCGTTAATGACAATGTCTTTCTATAGTACTTCGATGGCGTGGACTTTTGGTAATTCTCTCTTATATCATGATTGCTAGGCTAGGCACCTACTCCTACCCTTTATCAATGTTGTATGGGCTTTGGCCTCCCAACTTAGGCCCATATTAAACACTATTTGGGCTTGGGCCTTTTAATTTTGGCTTGTATCATCAGTCACCCCAACTCAGGTATCCAATAGTCTGGGTGCCCGTCTAAGTGATTATATTTTGCTTAATTGTTTTGACTGGCGATCATGCATTAATGGGGGGTAATGATGGCAATTATTATCGTTATTATTTACGGCACTACCAAACGTCATTTCTTTTCAACATTTATGACTACTCTAGCGGCTATCCCCATTCCACTTTCTAGATATTTACTCCTTTCTAATACGCAATCTCATTTTAATTGTTGTTTTTTTACTATTATTTCAGCACATTGTTTCACTTTTCGAGGCATGATATTATTGCTAGTCATTTCATTTCGGAGCGTTGTTTTTCCTCCCGAGGCACGACATCATTGTTGATCGTTGGATTGTACCTTTAGGAAACCATTAGGTGCATTGGCTTCTCTCTCTTGACTTCTATAAATAGGGGGTCATTTTCACCACTTGGCTGCCTTCGTCTTTCTACTTGCACTTGGTTGCCTTCATTTCTTCTTAGTTTACCATTTTTTGGTTTAGGTCAACCTTTCTTGGTGTTTCTCGCCAATGTCTTCAGCGCTCCTTTCTTTGCCTTGACACTGCCTTTTAACTTTCACAGGTTGGTTTCTTCTCTTTATTGGCTTTAGATCTTCTTATTATGATTCGGTTAGTTGTTAGCACTTTATGATGTCTCGTACTATGGATGTATAGAAACTGATAAAATCTCATGAAAGAGATATGGTTGCTCAAATTTTGAGAGATCACTAGACAAAATAGGCACTTCCGGTCTTAATGCTAGTAGAACATCCCTCGCTTCAACTCAAGAAGCTACTTAGGGAATTCTGATGTTAAGGGAAGTCAAGCTTACCGAGGGAGTTTCCTAAGGGAGTAAGGTCAGTGTTACACTCGCCTTTCCTTAGATGTCCGATGAGTGTGATGAGATCGGGGTCACCTATCCCTTAGGTTTCCACCACCATAATGATTTGTCAACAAATGGCGCCTT
The DNA here is from genome assembly GCA_022379115.2 of Bauhinia variegata. Taxonomy (NCBI): domain Eukaryota; kingdom Viridiplantae; phylum Streptophyta; class Magnoliopsida; order Fabales; family Fabaceae; genus Bauhinia; species Bauhinia variegata. The sequence continues at coordinate 1,120,036 of CM039437.1, read as the reverse complement.
GTACGCCAAGGACCTGAAAGATGCGTGGTGGATCTTGAAGGAAGTAGTAAACAATAACTCTTTGCTAGACAGTGGAGACCTAGATGCTATCAGAGATGCTTTGCCCGGATGCACCAATCTCGATGGCAGTTTTGGAATTAAACTATGTCTCTTCCCTTTTTTGCTTTTGAGACGGAGGTTCTGGACGCTCTGTAAATAGCCTCGACCCAACTCCATCTAAATGCCTAGGCTACCCTACACACCTTCCAAAAGATTTGTGCCAAGCTAAGGAAACCCCCACTCCTTGATGTTTTATTCTATTTTTACTTCCAAAAGAATCCAAAAAAGCACAAGCTAGGGTATTTGTACCTTTTAGCCAAGACAGAAAGGTCGCTAATTGTCCCTATCGAGGAATCTGTGAAGTATTTTAACCGAAGCTTCTTTAGGGTGGTGGAATAACAGTCTGGTCGCACATTTTTCTTAAAGGAAAACAGGGAGCCAAAATTCCCTCTTAGATGGCAGTGACATTTTGGGAAGGTGGATGATATCCCAAGTGCCGCGTTAGGGCCAGCCACCACCTTCTTAATAAAGTAACTAAAAGCCAAGATTTATACTGACCCAAAAAGGGCCACTTACCGGGCTCTTCAATATATTGGTGTGTGTGTGTGTGTGTGTTTTTTTTTTTTTTTTTTTTGTTTTTGCACTTCTAAGTTAAGCTTTTCTTAATGTTTGCTTGGTTGTTCTATAGAGTGGAGGACCATGCTGAATCTCCATAAGTTGATGGAGCAGTTTGAATGCAGGTTGGAGGATTAAAAGAAAGGGAAGAGGAAGGTTAGCGAGGCCGCCAATCAACAGAGAGGTGGTGTCGTTGTTGCCCCTCCGAAGAAACTGAAGGGAATTTCCATCAAGGAACCCTGCCCTTCCTCAACTGCTACCAATCCAACCCCGCCTTGTAGCCCCCTGCCTCCCAGCAATTGGGGAAGTATGGAAGCTTTTATTGCCCATCAAGGCATTGGCTTGTTCCTACTGCCCCGCAAGGCAGTGGCTCTATTCCTATTGTCCCCGAGGTGATCTTGCCCACCTTAGGGGATCCCGTTAATGAATTGACCTGCCCACCTTTAATCTCGAGGTATATATGTATGTATATATGTATATGTAGATATGTATGTATGTACATACATATATATATATATATATATATATATATATATATATATATATATATATATATATATATATATATATATATATATATATATATATGTATATATATGTATGTATATATGTATATGTAGATATGTATGTATGTACATACATACATATATACATATACATATATACATACATATATACATACATATATATACATACATATATATACATACATACATATATATATATACATATATACATACATATATACATACATATATATATATACATATATACATACATATATATATACATATATATGTATGTATGTATTTTCTTTGGATTTAGTGGCTGCCTTTGACATTTTATGGTTTGACCTCCTCTAGGTGCTAGCATCGACCCTCCCACAATGACCAAGGTAAGTGGCTTTGGGTGCGCCAAGCCTGATTCGTCCTTTCCATTAGACTTAGTAGCCTTTTCATTTTACTCTCTCTCTCTCTTCTCTTCCTCTTTTTTTTTTTTTTTTTTAATTTTATTGATTCTTCCTCATCTATATAGGTTAATGGGTATGCTTTCTTGGATCCTGTATCCTTGGTGACTAAATTTCAAGACATCCACATGGTTCAAATACTAGCCTGTGCTCTGATAATTCAATTGACCATGCAAGCATCTGGCCCAACAAGTCAGGTTTCTGTAAAATTTGCTTCAATGGCTGGTTTGTGTGCATGACTATCTAATGGCTCTAAATGTATGGCCGTAGATGTCTAGCAGTGTGGATCAAGGCGTGATACGAGCCATAATTAAAAGGCCCAAGCCTAAACAACACTAATAAAAGGTAGGAGCAACTGCCCAGCACAACAGTCATGATATTAGAGCAAAATTATCAAAAGTTCATGCCATCAGATCATTATAAATAGACGTTATCATTAATGAGGTATGTAACTTATGAGAGCTATAACTCTTGAAAGTTTTACCCTATCCACAATACTAACTTGAGCATCAAAGGTGTTGCATCCAACCAAGCTCTTATGGTCTGCAAGTACCCTTGAAGCTGACCTAGATCCAAAGACTTGATTGACCCAAAGGCGCAACCTCTTTACTAATCCACCCATTTGAGACATACCCTCTAACAACTGGTGCAGTGAGCATGGGTTGAACACGCAACTTTCAAATCTTCCCGATGGCCAAATCCGATTTCAATACCCCTCAAGAAAGGGGACCAAGCAACACTCTTTTCACTCCCAAAACACCTACCTAACCCCCTAACACACAAACTCACATAACTCCAGCCGCCCAAAATTCCACCGTCCTAGCCACCTTGTTGACCCATTTGGAAGCCATGAGGAAAGAAATATAGGATCTCAAACAACAAAGAATGCAAGACCGACAAGATATTCAAAGACTCTAGGCCGAGAGAGATGAAACTTACGTTCCAACTGAGCAACCCAATTAGCAAGTCCAATAAATCAAATCAAAAGCAACCCATATATGCATCTTGAATCATGCAAGTTGTACTCAATCTAAATTGGATGACTTCTCTCCGAGTTGAGAATTCACAAACTAATTAGACAATTAAGATGGCCGAAATAGCTTGAGTGATAAATATGAAAGTTGTTGCTTTATTTCTTAGCTTTCCAACACATTAGAAGTTTCCTCAATCTAAAACCCAAGCAAGGAGATATGACCACTTTATTGCAGATTGCCCAGAAAACCCAAATTTGGCTTTCTTCATTTAAGCATGTTTGACATGGTTATCTAGATTATATCAAAAGCTCTATCCATATCTTAGTTCTTGTCTTAGATACAAAAAATTATCTTTACTGGAGTGCTCAGATGAAAGTCCTCTTTGACCACCATGAGTTACTAGGTACTATGAAAAATGTTGTTGACCTCAAAGAGAATGCAAGTGATACACAAAAGACCGCTCACCGTTAGAACAAGAAGGATAAAAAGGCCTTGTATATGATTCATCAAGGCATAAATGATGAGGTGTTTGAGAAGATAGCAGCAACAACTGTGTAAAGAAGCTTGGGACACCTTGATGACAACTTACCAAGGTGTTGAAAAGGATAGGAAGGTGAAACTCCAAACCTTAAGGCATCAATATAAATGCTACAAATGGAGAATCTTTAAACTATTGATGCCTACATCATTCAATTGCTTGTTGTCATGAATAAACTGAAAATATATGGAGAGGAGTGCAAAGGGCAAGCCAAAGTGGAGAAGATCTTGCAGTTAGTCACACCCAAGTTTGCTCATGTGGTGGTGGCAATTGAGGAAACTCATGATCTTGCTACATTGGCTGTTAAAGAATTGTTTGGCAGTTTGGAAGCACATGAACAATGAGTGAATGAGAAGCTAAATGAGAAGCCAATTAGCAAGTTTTTGAAGCTTAAGTTATTGTCAAAGATGAACAAAATGGGGAAGCTAAAAGGAGAGCAAGCAACTCACGAGTAAGAGGATGTGGATGAGGTTATTTTAATAATAGAACAAGTCAGAATAAATGACAAAGAAAAATTTGATTCGAGGCCACAATAGAATACAAGAGGAGAGGACGTGGAGGTGGTACAAGGAAGATACAAGAAAACTATTGTTGAGTGTAGAAACAAGCAAAATGGTCAGTGAGCTCACATTGTACAAGGAGATGGTGATGAAGATGGAGTTCATTTGAATTTTCATAGTCTGAAAATGCTTGCTTAGAAAAATATGGTGTGCATGCTTGGGAAACATCACATAAAGCCTTTTGTAGAAGAATAACCAAAAAGACTATCTCAACCACTTGAGATTACTCATTCAGACGTATGTAGCCCATGAACACCATATCCAATGGCAACAATAGGTATTTCTTGAACTTTATTAATGAGTTCACTCGAAAAATCTAGATATACTTCTTACAATGGAAGTCTGAAGCATTTGACTATTTCAAGAAGTTCAAATTGCATATTGAGAAACAATGTGGAAGATTAATTAAAATCTTGCACACTGATGATAAGGGTGAATACACTTCCAATGAATTTAACTAGTTTTGTGAAGAATAGGGGATAAAGCATCAAATCACCTATCCATACACTCCACAACATAATGGAGTTGTTGAATGAAAAAATAGGACAACAATGGATATGGCGATTTTGATAAAAACTAAAGGAGTGACAAATTTTTTTTGGCCAAAAGCCATTTCAAGTTAAGTTTACCTACTAAACAAATCTGCAACCAAAGGTGCTATGAGTTGATGGAGTGGAAATATGTGTGTGTAATGGAATATAGTGCAAGTGTACACTATCAATGTAGACAGTAGATTATCCCAGGGTTGTCGTACGCAAGGGACTATGAAACTGATTACTAGAATACTATAATAGTAGTATTACCCAAGCAATCGAATTGTGACGAAAGCAATGCAAATGAAAGTAAAGCAACAATTAAAGTAGAAGCAAAATAACAAGATAGAAATTTAGTGATTAAAAGCCTAGGGGTTTACATTTCACTACAATCATATGTATAAATTCTCCTCATTTCATCAATGAATTCTAGTTTTATCAACTGCTATCTAGTATCTCCCTACTTTATTAAAAAGCCCATCCTAAGGTCAGATTAAACTAATTACAATTACTAATCCAATCATATCCTATGTGAATTATAGTAATTGAAATTACCTTAAGTTCTACGGCTTCCTTTTAATGGCTACAGAGGGTCCTAGGTACATTCTTACCCTAAGCTCCACTATGGATTCAATTTTCATGGTCTAGATTAACTATTCACTTCCCAGTTCATAGCAATCCACAAATTCCCTAACTAATTAGCCAGATCAATCAGAGAATTAAGCACAAAAAATTAAAACTCAATTGAATCAAACATAAAATTTCATTAATTTATAATTCAAGTTCATACATAGATTGGGCTACATCATAGCCCCCAGAAAGAAGTTTAGCAACTAATTATAAAAATCAAACACATCATTGAGGTAGAAGAAGACATGAAGAAAACAAGGAGAAGAAGAAAAACTCTTTGTAGTTCCATGGTCTCCTCTATCTTCACGCTTGCCTCTTGCATCTTTCAATTCTCAATTAGCCAAAAGATCCCCATTGCTAATCCTAGTTGCCTATTTATAGCTAAGGTCTCATTTCTAACTCAAACTAAGACTCCTAATAGTCTATTTGGCCCAAAAGCCCACAAAATCACTTGTTGGGACCTCTAGGACTCGACGACACAACCCTCCTAGTGCCCTGGCACCAAATTGAACCTTGCTAGAATTTCCTGGCGCCACAGCGCCAACTTGCTGCCAATGCTGAATTTTATTGCTTTGCCTCCTTGAGTGCATATTCCTTTGCAAAATGAACAAATAAGGTCAAAAGCACTCAATCCTTCCTCAATTTTAGGACTTAAATGCAAGAGAATGAGTCACAAAACCTCTATATAAAATGTATTCATCAAACTCCCCCAAACTTATCATTTTTCTCATCCTCGAGTAAAATTAAATAGAAGGAAACAAGCAAGGCAACAAATCAATCACCCAAGATCTACTAACCACTTTGGCCACAAAGAACACTCACATGGGATACATTGGATTTTAAGATGCAATACAAGATCATTTAACACAAGAGAAAATAATCCCATACCCCCAAGGTAACTCTCAACATGGATGAAAGGTCAAGCTCAAGCTCTCACTCAATTAGACATTACAAGTCACCATGTGGACAGGTTATTAAGCTATGGAAAGCCATTTTTATCACAAAATTACAAGGCATAAATTGAAATGCACACACACAACTCATCAAGTTTCATGAAGTCAAATGCAATGAAGATGAATTCCCTCACACGGATAAAAATACACTCCAATCTCTCAAGTGTCTAGAGGGTTTAATATACACTCAAGTCAATGCAATTCAAGGTTCCTCCATAGGCTTGCTCATAAATCAAGTCTCCACCACTAAGTAATGAACCAAAAACACTAATCAAAGGTGCTTTAGGAAGGTAAAAAAAGTCAATGATGGTGAATATTGAGGTGAACACACCATGAAGTGACTATGTGAATCCACAGCTACCCATTAAGCTCAATCACTCTCCAACTACCAAGCTTCACAACTACATATTTCTTCTCCCTTGTTTCTTATTCTTTTGATTTTCTAGCTTTTTTTTTTCTTTTCAAATAAATTTTTTTCTTTTTTTTTTCCATATTTTCTCTTTCTTTTTCTTGGAAGAATTTTCATACCTTTTGAGGCTATCTCTTTCCACTTCCCCAGATACAAACCAAGCAATCTTTCCATGCCTTAAGTTCACAAAATCTTTCAAGATGTTAGGTTCAAAATAAGGGTAATCAAAGGAAGGGTGCATGGCTTAAAATGTGGTTAAATGAAGGAAATAGAGGTTAAGGCTCAAAAAGGGTCAACTAATGGTGATCACGCTAGGTGGGCTATGAAAGGCTAATCCCACGTGCCCTAATCACCTTAGTGTCTATGACTCAAGTGTGGTCTCAACATGCATAACTGAGCAAGTTCTAGAAAAATCAAAAAATTGCATGACACACTGAAAAATGATTCAAGCGCTTCAAATATGCAACTCTATGGCTCAAAAGCTCACAAATGACTAATATTCATCCTTATGCATTTTCATTCACTCCACTATCAAAGTAATTATGCAACAATGGGAATTAACAATAAATATGGGATCACACATCAAGGGTTAGCTCGAAATTTTCAGAGGCTTTTCAATTAACAATTGAACAAGTATATATCAATTCAAAGCATTAGATCAAGCTAGTAGGACATAATAGATAATCATACATTGTAAATCATCAGTTCAAGTCTCCTCATCCCATAATATCACAATTCAAGCACAGTTTTTATCATCAGCCATGGTTTTTAGGCAATTTTTTTTTTAGATTAAAACTAAAACTAATCAACTACACACAATCATGCAGGAATATAAGAAACATGCAACATGAAAAAACACTCCAACTACTCACCTACTCAAACATAACCATACTACAAGAAAGTAATTAAATAGGCACAAGTGTTCCCCCAAACTCAAAACTTGCAGTGTCCTCAGTGCAGAAAATAAAAGAGAAGGAAAAAGGACACTCCTTGTGTGAGCCTGGCTAATCATCATCAGAGTCTTCATAGGTGGCATTAGTACTACCCTCCACACTCGCTTCCAAACTTGCATAATTCAATTGAATTGTTTGAGATACTCTAAAAACCTAATTACTAATTAATTAAAAAACATTACAAAAACTCAAAAGAAAAGGAAGTAAACACTTGGGTTGCCTCCCAAGAAGTGCTTGGTTTATAGTCCTTAGCTCGACTATCTCAAGTTCATTATGGCACATCTAGGGGACTATAAGGAGAAATCATAAACTCTCTAACTCCCTTTCCTTCCTTGCTTGGGCAGCCAACCATCTTCAGAATTTTTTCAAGGAAATTTGGGCATCTAGAACAACACCACTTTGGAACTGATGGAAACGTGACCACCATTGCTGCCAAGGGAGGCGTGACTGCCAGCACTACCAATGGAGAAGCTGTTGCTGCCAATGGACACGTTGCTGCCAGCACTGCACACTGAAATATTGCTGCCAAGTGGAGTACTTGAAGTGCCACTCGGTCCCATGACAAGAGCTAGGGCAAAGAGGTTCAAGGAAGCCTTAAATGGGCTGGTGCAAGAAGCATTGGAGCAAGCCAATTCGTGGAGGCCCATGGAGCTTAGTCAACCGAAGATAATCAACTTGATTCACGCCCAAGCTGCCCCACAAATTGATTGAGATATTTTAGGAATGATTGTATTAGGATTAGTTACTTTATTTAGTTTCCTAATTTTAGAAGTAATATGATTTGATTAGATTACATTAGATTACTTTTATTTTATTTCCTTTTCTGTTTAAACAAGATTTCATATTCTTGTAAAGCCTTTAAATAGGCCTCTTTGATTCAATAATATTCAGAATATGTGTTTAAACCAAATTGTGAGTTTTCATATTCTCTCTAGTTCTTTGTGAGCTATTTGACTTATCAATCAAGCATCCATCCTTGATTGTGGCGTCTTCACTATACCAAGGTTCACACCTCAATATAGGTGCTGGGTTGTGGTTTGTCCATCCAAGCCTGAAGTAGAAACGATCCTTAAATAATTTCGTTACGGGTTTCATCACAATGTTGGCGGGGTTCGTATCAGTTAGTATCAGAGCCTGGTTCTAGTCTCAGGTTTGCTTATCTTTAATTGCTTTTCTTTTAGTTTATTTCAATTATGAATTCCTCTTCTCCATTTAGAATTCTGATTAAAAAAAAGAGGACAACAAAAGAAAATAGAAACAGCAAAGGGGAGAGCGTGTTCTTGGAAAAAACAAAAAAAAACAAAAAAAAAAAATTGTCCAGATTTGGTTATTGCATTCCTAGTTTCCAGATTTTGTTTGCTTGAATTCTGCTTATTTACTTTCCAGAATTCAGACTCGGTTATTGCCAATTAAATGTTCCAGATTTTGGCCACTTAATTCGTGCACCTCTGTTCCAGAAAATTCAGATCTGTTTGGTGTTATTTTGGGTGTAAACTGTGCCCATAAATTCTGTATTTTTCCAGAATTAATTGATCTTGTTTGCGTTCACCTTGTGCCCAGAAAATTCTGTACTTTTCCAGATTTAATTGATCTTGTTTGGGTGTGAATTGTGCCTAGAAAATTCTGAATTTTCCAGATTTAATTGTCTTATTTCGGGTGTAAATTGTGCCCAGAAATTCTGTATTTTTCCAGAATTAATTGATCTTGTTTGCGTGCACCTTGTGCCCAGAAAATTCTGCACTTTTCCAGATTTAATTGATCTTGTTTGGGTGTGAATTGTGCCCAGAAAATTCTGAAATTTTCCAGATTTGATTGCCTTGTTTCAGGTGTGAATTGTGCCCAGAAAAATTCTGTTTTGGGTTGAATAGCTTAATAAGAACTCTTGAGAGGATTAACAGTGGAAAAAGGCAAGAGTGATATACATTACAGAGAGCAAAAGCCAAATTATTCTCCTTATAAACACGAGTGAAATTAGAGTGTCAATCTTTGAGAGGAAACACGTGAGTTGTGTGAAGTGAGGATTTTATTTTACTAACATTTCTTCTTGCAGCAAGCATGTCTCATGAAAGTGCTTCGGTAGGTGTAAGGGTGTTGTAGATTCACAACTGATGATGGAGGCAATGACAAGAGAGGTGAGGAGAATGATGAGAGCGGAGCTGGAAGCCTTACATGATAGAATAGACCGCATAGAAAATGCTCGAAGGGAGCCGCCTCGCGTGCCTAGAGGAGGCCGAGCTCCACCAAGGGGAGCAAGAGTTGAACCCAAGAAGAAAGAAGAGGAAGAATCTTTTTGGGGAGTAATCAACTCTAGGAAGAGTAGTGATGTCACAAGAGATGAAGATAAAATACCAGCATTGAAGGGCTGTAATAGCAGAGGCTTTAGAGAACCCATTCATGAAGATGCCCTACCCATTAGGCAGCTTGAGGGAGTTGGTGGTGAGAGGCAACCTAAACAGTTCCAAACTAGATGCCATGTGAACGAAAAAGTATGTGGCATGATCATTGATGGTGAGAAGAATGCTAACTTTGCTAGTACTTTGATGGTTGGGAAGCTAAGTTTACCCACCTTAAAGCACCCTAAACCTTATAGGTTGAAGTGGCTGGAAGGCAGTGGAGATATATGGGTAACAAAGCAAGTGTTAGTTGCATTCTCTATTGGCAACTATAAGGATGAAGTGCTTTGTGATGTGGCACCAATGTATGATTGTCACTTACTCTTGGGGCATCCTTGGGAGGTTGGAAGAAAGGGTACTCATGATAAAAAGAATAGATACATTCTTTCCATGAATGACCGAAAAATTAAGTTAGTTTCTCTCAAACTAGAAGAGGCACTTGAAGATCAAAAGAGAATTCAAAGGCAAAATTCTGAAAGAATAGTGAATGAAAGTGCAAAAGAAAATGAGGCAACTTCTGAAAAAGAAAATAGTGATAAAAATGAAAGTGAGAGTCCAAAAGAAAAGAATAGAGTGATTGAGTGTGAGAGTGGTGAGAAAAGTGAGGAGAAAAAGAATGAGGAGGAAAAAGAAATAGAGAGAAAATTTGAGAGAAAAGAAACTATATATGAGTGTGAAAAAGAAGTGAGTGTAATTAAGAAAAATAAGAGTGAAGAATGTGGACAGCAATGCAAAAATGAGAGAGTGCTTGAGATAAAAGAAAAATTCCTGCATGAGTGCACAAGAAAAAGTGAGGATAAGAGTGTGAGTTTTTCTCATGATTTCATAATTAGATCTCCTAACTCTTGTTCTAGTGATTTTTCTTTCTTGCATAATTTTCATAGAGATTTCTCAAAGGAATTGCCTAGTGGATCATCATGTGTTATAAAGGTGAAAACTCCAATGGATCCTAGAGGTAAATCTAAATTGATTGAGAAATTTGAATACTTGTTTGAGTATGATCCTAATATTATCATTATGATTGATGTTTGTGGTGGAATAGCTCATAAAAATTTCTGCATAGGTGATTTTATTCTACTCTCTAGTAGTAGAGCAAATTCTTTAGGACTTGAGCATGTTAATACATTATATGAGGATCATGTTAATTGTTCTAACAAGTTGAAAGCAATTGGAACTGCTGAACATAAATCTATCAATAGGCATGTTAATTCCTTGATTTGGGAGCGTGAAACTCATATGCATGAAGGTCACATATGTAAATCCTATTGTCATGATCCTACTGTCATGAAAAGGAGTGATGAAGTTTTCTTGACTTGTGCTATTAATTCCTTGCTGCACTTTAAGGATAATATGGTTCTAAATTCTTCATGTCAAAGGAAAGTATCAATCCTTAATGCAAATGAGTTGGGATTTGACTACTATGCTTCTATGTCTTTCTTGCATGATTTTAAAAGTTGTTTCATTCTTAATTCAGTATCACCAAGGAATGTACTTGACTTTGCACTTGATTTGAATTCATTGGAATTTGATTTCATTAAAGCTTCAAGTACTGCTAAGCTGCATTATTTTCATGTCTTCAAGGGATGTGGAATTACATTGGACAAGCTTGATAGACATGATGGTCTTTTCTTAAAAGGAAATCAATTGTGTGTGATTCATAGTTTCTTTTGTGCATTTTTGTGTAATTTTGCTGCTGAATATTTTGGAGATGCTTTGGTCTATAATGGGAATTTCATTGATCATCTTGAACATTGGCAAAATGTGTTAACTGATCTGAGAAAAAGAAATTTGAAGAAATGGCATGAGAAGTGGCTTGAATTCATGGAGCCCTTGCTATATGCGAGCAAATGCAAGCATGAAAAGGAATATGCAAGTGTTGAAAGTCTTCCTTTAAGGTACATTCTTATTCCTAGTTTATGTGAAGTGTCATTGGGATGTAAGTTCAATAGAAAATTACATGTTGTTGATATTGATTTTCAGAAAAAGCCCAATGCTTGTTTTGCAATTGTTTTTATGCAAATCCATGAACATGTGAAATTTTGGAGAAATCAATTCTGTGAGGCCAAAATGATTAAGCTGAATAATGTGCATGAGAGAGTTTTTAATGCTTTCAAGGAGCTTTCTAATGCGTCATTGTTGTGTTTGCTACTGCATAGAGAATTTAAGTGTGATAAATTTGTTCATTCTAAAACTTCATATTCTCTTTTTGCAAGTTTGTGTGGTGATCCTATGGCATATGTAGTGAAATTCACATGGCCCATAAATGGAAAAGTATTTATGTTGACTACTGATATGCTATTATTTCACTCTAGTTATAATTGATTATCCCACATGAATCGATTACTATCACATGTTGATAAGTATACTAGCTTAAGTGGGAAATTAAAAGTTTTCTTTGTAGTAAAATTGCATGAGAAAGTTCAACACAATGTTGTCCAAAGGATAATATTTGACCCTGGAGGATTATTACACAAGAGAAAGAAGATACCTATGTTTCCAACAAGATTTTAGCTGAAAACAAGAGAAGAAGATTTGATCCAAGTTTTTGAATATATCAATACTGAAGAGCTTCAAGGTAAGTACAATTTGGATAATGTAACTCTTGTTTCTAATATATTCCCTTTTTATGTATACCTTGCAGATTTGAGGACAAATCCTTTCCAAGAGGAGGGGAATGATGGAAACGTGACCACCATTGCTGCCAAGGGAGGCGTGACTGCCAGCACTACCAATGGAGCAGCTGCTGCTGCCAATGGACACGTTGCTGCCAGCACTGCACACGAAAATATTGCTGCCAAGTGGAGTAAAGACCCACTTGAAGTGCCATTCGGTCCCATGACAAGAGCTAGGGCAAAGAGGTTCAAGGAAGCCTTAAATGGGCTGGTGCAAGAAGCATTGGAGCAAGCCAATTCGTGGAGGCCCATGGAGCTTAGTTAACCGAAGATAATCAACTTGATTCATGCCCAAGCTGCCCCACAAATTGATTGAGATATTTTAGGAATGATTGTATTAGGATTAGTTACTTTATTTAGTTTCCTAATTTTAGAAGTAATATGATTTGATTAGATTACATTAGATTACTTTTATTTTATTTCCTTTTCTATTTAAACAAGATTTCATATTCTTGTAAAGCCTTTAAATAGGCCTCTTTGATTCAATAATATTCAGAATATGCGTTTAAACCAAATTGTGAGTTTTCATATTCTCTCTAGTTCTTTGTGAGCTATTTGACTTATCAATCAAGCATCCATCCTTGATTGTGGCGTCTTCACTATACCAAGGTTCACACCTCAATATAGGTGCTGGGTTGCGGTTTGTCCATCCAAGCCTGAAGTAGAAACGATCCTTAAACAATTTCGTTACAAGTTTTGGCACAATGTTGGCAAGGTTCATATCAGGAACTCCCTTGCCTTTACTCTTTTTATTTGCATTTGGGGCTTTAACAGCAGGTTGTACTAGTTCTACAGCTTTGACTTCAACCCACTCTTCTTAGAGCTCTTCATGTGCTTTGCATGAGATAGGATCTTCAAAGAGTTTAAAAATAGCATGGTCTTCATTAACCCTCAATCAGAGCTCTCCAACAACCAAGTTTATTATGGCACTACCTGTTACCAAGAAGGATTTTCTGAGTATTAAGGCGATATCAGCATCCTCTCTATATTAAGCACCACAAAATCCACTAAGAAAAAAAATTTTCCCTACTTTTTAGGACGTTCTCCACTAACCCATATGGGTATTTAAGAGATCTGTCAGCAAAGTCCAAAATCATCATAGTGGGCTTTACTTCCCCAATGCCCAGTTTCTTAAACATAGAGAGAGGCATTAGATTCACATTAACCCCAAAATTACACAGTGCCCTGCCCACATCCATGTTTCCTATACTGCAAGGTACAGTGAGTTTTCCTAAATCTTTCATTTTTGCTATTTTTTTTTTTTTTGAGGATTACACTGCATTCTTCATTCACGATTATCTTCTCATCCCCCTCTAGCTTCCTCTTTTGGCTAAGAAGTTCCTTGATGAAAGTGGCATATGTAGGCATCTTAGTGATAGCTTTTAGGAAATAGATGTTGATATGTAGCTTCTTCAAATTCATCCTCTTCCTTTTTCTTCTTCATCATCAGCCTTTGTGGAAAAGGAACCTTTGGCACATATGGTGGTGGATTGTTTGGGAATAGTTTGGATTTGGGCTTGTTCACCTTCTTGATTTATGACGCCTTAGGCATTACCAGTGTCTCTTCTTCTGTAGGCTTGGGCCTCTCTTCTTTCTCCCCTTCAACTGTGGAAGTCTCCTTCATGTTAGTCTCAACCACCTTCCCACTTCTCAAAAAGATAGCATGGACATGTTCTCTCGGATTTACTTCAGTGGTATTGGGTAGTGAGCCAAGTTATCTAGTGGTCAATAGTTAAGAGATCTACCCTACCTGATTCTCTAGCTGCTTGATAGAGGCATTAGTGTTGCTCATGAACTAATTAGTTCTCTTAGGGTCCGTTTGATTCGCTTTAAAATGATGGACTGGACTGGACAAAAAATTTTGTACTCTGTTTGATTTTTAAAAAGACAATGGTACTGGACAAAAACACTTTGAGGTACTGAACAAATCCTTTATTTTTTGTCCCTCAAAATATCAGAGGACAAAAATTTTGTATATAGTACAAAACTTGAAAAAGACAAATATAACCCCATATAAGCATTTCAACAAATCGGGTTCCCACTATCAGCTACCTCACACTTCTCTTTCTGTTGCTCCCTTCGTTGCCGCCACTCTGCCTTCGTTGCCGCCGCTGCTCGCTGCTGCCTTTGTTTTCATGTCTCAAGCTTCCAAGGAATTGGAGAGTTTTTAATACAAAATTTATATTTTTCCTGCTTGGAAGTTTCTGGGTCGTTTGTGTGTGCATTTGATTTTGAAATTTGGGAATCTTAGTCAGAAATAATAGGTAGATTGAACTTCTAGCTACTCTCTTCTTTGTAAACATTTTCTCATTATGTTTTCTTCAACATATTTGACTGATTGAGTGTTCAGCAGTAGTTAAAAAAGGTAGATGGCTTGCTTGATGGGGAGTTCATTTATTTACTTGAAATTGAGTTGGACTGGGAAATTGCACTGTTGCTTGCTTTTGGATGCTTTTCTAAACAAGTACTCGATACCCTGTATGCTGTTGTCATAATGAAAGTTAACAAAAGCTTCGATACCCTGTATGCTGTTGTCATCTCATTCACATTCCTATACCCTATAGTTACTTTCTAACTTTTCCCGTTAGTTTCTCTGGGAGGAACTAAAATTGCTTCAGTTCAAATTCCTGTATGTTCCTTATGTATCAAAGATGGTCCAATTACGTGTTTAGTTATTTGTTTTGGCTGCATTGGTTATATTCAGCTAGTATATCCTCGTTCTATTTTTAGCTATTTAGGATCTTGACTCATTATGATAGACATTTGATTTTTTTTTTCAATTTTCGATTAGAGACAAAAATTGCTGCTTCTCTGGTTGTTGGAATCTCTTTAACATGTAAAAGAATGACAACTGGCTAATTTATTTGGTACATTTTCCTTTCTATAAGCCTTTGATGAAATCTGCTTGTGTCCTTGCTTGCTTGCTATCATATATTACTATTGCTATCATAAAATTGTCATAGCACAACATCATATGCAAATTGGGAGTAGCACTACACTAGCTTTTAAATTGAGTTTTTGGCTATAGATTCAATAAGAAATTAGCATCAAATTGAACAATTAATGTCAGCATAAAATTAATATATTTTTCATGATGTTTTTTTTTTATGCTTTTATTATAATTTTCATATTTTCATTAATTAATATATTTTTATATGTCAAAATCTTGTTCAATACCTTTTTTTTTTTTTTTCAAATAACAAATATTGTATAACACAGAGGGTATTATAGTAAATTTCATATTATGTTGTCCAATACTTATGTTAATCAAACAGTAAACAGTACAAAATTTTTGTCCTGTGCATGAACTAACAAACAGTAAACAGAACTAGAAGTTGTCCTGTACCTTAGCTACTTGTGCTGTGCTATTTTGCTTGTACTGTCCTGTACTATGTATCAAACGCACCCTTAGTGAGGTATGCTTGAGAAGCTGCCAGCTTTGCCATTGCCTCTTATAGGTTCATTGTAGGTGGCTGTGGTGGCTGTTGTTGGAATGGAGGATTCCCTTGACCTTGATTCTTCCAAGAAAAGTTTAGGTGATTAGCCATCCTAGATTGTAGGTCTTGGAGTAAGCGCTGTTACCATATAATTCATCTCTTCAATTCCTTCTTCCATGCCTTCCCTAGGATTGCCTTTGAGTAGTGCAGTTTGAAATGAGAGCACTTGTTAAGTTTAGTTGAAAGTTTGGCCAGTGCATCAACATCATGAATGCCAGCTACCTTCTTTTCATTGTCTCACCTAACATTCCAGTCAGAGGCATTAGTGGTGACCTCTTCTAGCAACTCATAGGCTTCAGCATAATCTTTGTCTAGGAATGCTCCTCTAGCTGCTACATCAATTATTGTCTTGGTGTGAGAGCCCAACCTTCCATAAAATGCCTGCATTACCAGCCAGTCTTGCTTACCAAGGTGAGGGCACTTCCTCAGCAGCTCCTTGAATCTCTCCTAAGCATCATAAAGGGATTCTCTCTCAAACTAAGTGAAATTAACTATCTTCGTATGCAGCTTGGCTGTCTTTGATGGAGGAAAGCACTTTGTCAAAAATTTATGGGCCAAAGAGTCCCAATTCTCCACAGAACCTGGTGAGAGTAAGTTGACCCACCGCCTCGCTCCATCTCTCAATGAAAAAGAGAATAATATGAGTTTAATCGTCTCATCGACACCTCATTGTATTTGAATGTGTCACATATTTCCAAGAAGGTTGAAAGATGAAGGTTGGGCTCTTCATTGGGTTCTCCTGTAAACTGATTATTCTGCACCATCTGGATTACTGCAAGCTTAATTTCAAAATTATTTGCCTCCACAGCTCGTGTTCGAATGCTAGACACCGCATTTTGGATTCTTGGTATCGCAATTTTTTTGAAAGCCATGTGCTCCTCATCATGATGGTTGTTAGTTGCCATTGTCTTTAGCTTTGGTCGTAGATTTTTAGTTACTCTCTACTCTTTTTGATTCCTTCTGCAGGTTTTCTCAATTTTTGGATCAAGAGGGAGTAGAATGTGATTTCTAGCACTTTTCATACACCAGAAAAATTCTCATAGCAGATAGAGCTAGTAACACCTGAGAGTAAAAGCATTTTAAGCATTAACACAAAAAGAAAACAAAACAAAAATAAAAATAAGAATAGTGCTTGAGTTAATATCTAGTTAATTTTTCTAATATCAATTAGCACAGTCCTCGGCAATGGCGCCAAAAACTTGATGGAGTGGAAATATGTGTGTAATGGAATACAGTGCAAATGTACACTATCAATATAGACGGAAAAGTATCCCAGGGTTGTCATACTCAAGGGATTGTGAAACTAATTACTAGAATACTATAACAACAGTACTACGTAATCGATGGAATTGTGATGAACCAATGCAAATGAAAGTAAAGTAGCAATTAAAGTGGAAGCAAAAATAACATGATAGAAATTCAGTTATTAAAAGCCTAGGGGTTTAGATTTCACCACAATCATATGTATAAATTCTCATCATTTCATCAATAAATTCTAATTTTATCAATTGTTAGCTAGGATCTCCCTAATTTATTAAAAGGCCGCTCCAGAGATCAGATTAAACTAATTACAATTACCAATCTAATCACATCCCTATGTTAATTGTAGTAATTGAAATTGTCTTAAGTTCTATGACTTCCTTTTAATGGCTACACAGGGTCCTAGGCACATTCCTACCCTAAGCTCCACTATGGATTTAATTCTCATGATCTATATTAACTATTTACTTCTGAGTCCATAGCAATCCACAAATTCCTTAACTAATTGGCCAGATCAATTAGAGATTTAAGCATAGAGAATTAAAACTCAATTGAATCAAACATATAATTTCATTAATTCATAATTCAAGTTTATACATAGATTGGGCTACATCATAGCCCCTAGAAAGAAGTTTAGCAACTCATAATAAAAATCAAATGCATCATTGAGGTAGAAGAAGACATGAAGAAAACAAGGAGAAGAAGAAACTCTTTGTAGTTCCACGGTCTCCTTTGTCTCCACGCTTGCCTCTTGCCTCTCTCAATTCTCAATTCTCCAAAAAATCCCCATTGCTAATCCTAGTTGTCTATTTATAGCTAAGGTCTAATTTCTAACTCAAATTGGTACTCCTAATAGTCAATTTGACCCAAAAGCCCACAAAATCGTGTGTTGGGACCTCTAGGATGCCATGGCGCAACCCTTCTGGCGCCACGGCGCCAATTGCATGCTTTATGGAAATTTTCTCCTCTTTTTGGCTCCACAGTGCCACCACGGCACCAAGACCTTGCTAGAATTTCCTAGTGCCACGGCGCCAACTTGCTGCCAATGCTGAATTTTCATTGTTGTGCCTCCTTGAGTGCATAGTTCTTGCAAAATGAACAAATAAGGTCAAAAACACTAATCCTTCCTCAATTTAGGACTTAAATGCGAGGGAATAAGGCACAAAACCTCTATATAAAATGTATTCATCATGAGTCTTACCCCTATAAAGCATCAAATCACCTATCCATACAGTCCACAACATAATAGAGTTGTTGAACGAAAAAACAAGATAATAATGAATATGGCTATTTTGATAAGGACTATAGGAGTGACAAATTTTTTTGGCAAAAGCCTTTTCAAGTTAAGTTTACCTGCTAACCAAATCTCCAACCAAAGGTGTTCTGAGTCTTAACCCTATAAAGCATCAAATCACCTATCCATACACTCCACAACATAATGGAGTTGTTGAATGAAGAAACAGGGCAATAATGGATATGGCGAGTTTGATAAAGACTAAAGGAGTTACAATTTTTTTTTTTTGGGAAAAAGTCATTTCAAGTTATGTTTACCTGCTAAAAGCTAGGTGATTGAGCTTGAAAAACAATTCTTATTGGCTGTAAAAATGGAGGGTTCAAGTTTTTCAATCTTGTGAGAAAGAAAGTAGTTGTTAGTAGAGATGTTACAGTTTCAGAGAAGAAGCATGGAATTGGAACTCAAAAAGCCATAAAAATATTCAGTTGTGTGCAATTTATGAAGAAATAGATGTTCCAGCCATAAATGAAGAAGACTCCATCTCTACTCAAGGTCTTTCTATGCCACAAGTCCCTGTTGAATCAACAAGGTAGAGAAGACAACATAGACCAACCAGTTCACTTGCAAGATTGAGGTAACTCATGATGATGAAATTGACAGTGATTGAGAACTTGTACACTTTAGTCTTTTGCAGAACATGAACCCAATCAAATTGGATGAAGCAATTCAAGATCCTAAATGGGCTATTGCAATGAATGAGGTGATGTATGCAATTGAAACGAACAATACATGGTTGCTCACTGATCTTCCACAAGGTCACAACCATTAATGTCAAATGGGTGTTCAGAACAAAATTGAAACCAAATGGTGAGGTGGAAAAGTACAAGGCTCAATTGGTAGCAAAAGGTTTTAAGTAGAAACCTAGACATGATTACAGAACGGTGTTCTCTCCTGTTGTTTGAATGGAGACTATTAGGCTTATGATTGCCTTAGCTGCACAGAACCAGTTGAAGATCCATCAAATGGATGTGAAGTCGGCCTTTCTAAATGGGCCACTTGCAACCACCAGGATTATAATTGCCTTGGCAACAAAGGAGGTGTTTGTCAAATAACCTCCAAGATTCATCAAGCAAGGAAGTGAAAAAGTGCATAAACTAAAGAAGGCATTATATGATCTTAAGCAAGCATCAAGGTCTTGGAATAGGCGAATTTATTCTGTCTTTCTTATGATTAGCTTCAACAGATGTCCTTATGAGCATTCTTTTATATGTGAAAGTTAGTGGCTTTGGTGATGTGTTGTTGGTGTGTTTATATGTTGATGACAATTTCTACAACATTATATGGTGTTAAGCAAGCACCAAGGGCTTGGAATAGGCAAATTGATTCTTTCTTTCTTAAGATTGGCTTCAACATATGTCCTTATGAGCATTCTTTTATATGTAAAAGATAATGGCTTTGGTGATGTGTTTTTGGTGTGCTTATATTGAAGAAATTCTGAAGAAGTTTCATATGCAAGATTGCAATCTTGTGAGAACTCCTATGGATGTTGGCACAAAGCTATCAAAGAATGGAGAAGGAGCCCCTATCAACTCAACTCACTTCAAGCAAATTGTAGGAAGCTTGAGGTATCTAACTAGTACAATACTTGACACAACATATGGTGTTGGATTATTCAGCAGATTCATGGAGTCTTCTTCTCAATCTCATATGAAAGTGGCTAAGAGAATTTTGAGGTATCTATAGGGTACTCAAGATTATTATTTATTTTTCTCTTCATCAAGTGAATGTATTCTTGTAGCCTATTTTGGCAGTGATTGGGGTGGAGACTTAGATGACAAAAAAAAGTACTACTAGGTATTGTTTCAAGGTTAGCAACATAGCTTGTTTGTGGTCTTCAAAGAAACAACCCATTGTAGCAGTCTCAACATCTAAAGAAAAGTATGTAGCTGCAACATCATTTGCATGTCAAGCTATTTGGTTATGCAATTGATGGAACAAATTCATGTTCCAGAGGAGGGACCAATGAAGATTTTCATTGATAACAATTTTGAAATTAAACTAGCAAAAAATCCAATCTCACATGGAAGAAGTAAAAGAATTGTGAGTCCAAAAATCAGAATTGAGCAAAAGCATTGTGAGTCTAAAAATCAAGTTGCTGACATTTTGACTAAGTTATTGAAGTATGATGCTTTCATCAAGTTCAGAAGTATGCTTGGGATTACTGTCCTTCCAAATCAGAATTAAAGGAGGGATGTTGGTGTTAATTCTAATCAGTTGCATTGACTAAGTCTAGTGAACGTGTCAATCAATTTAGTGGTGTACTAGTCTGTTACGTGCAAAATTCATTTTCCAATTCTTTAGGCTCAAGTTGTTAGTGGTTTTATCATTGTGGCTACAGAAAAAGTGCACTAGGTCACACCAATCATAGAGTGATGAGAAAGAGTATTTCGGCCATAGGGATTGATAGTTAGTACCACTCAATATCTATTAAACTAGCTACCAGAAAATAAAATGGAATTCTTTGTGAAATTAATTGTGTAAATTGTGAAAATTGACAAATAAAACAATTGAAGTTGTGGAATCAACTAAAAGATATGAATGAAGGCAAACACAACAACCAAGAGAGTGAATCATACCTATAAAAGGAATCACCTATTAACTTCATTTTGCACTGAAATTCACATCTAGTTGCGTTTACAAATTATTTAAGCCATAGGAATTCATAAGTTAAACTAATAACCCTCGAGACTATTAACTCCTAACCATCAGTTGTAATTGGAATCTCTTCATAATTAAAACCCCTAGGTTGCATTGATTGTGATTAGTGAATTTCACTATTGAGTTTGACCTCAATACGAAAAATTTAAGTCGTCCTATCTCTAGGATTGCATGCAACTCCTTTCAATTATGCCTAGGTCTACTTCATTAGTTGAATTTCTCTATCTCAATCAACAAAACCATACAAGAATAAGCATTCTGAACATAACAATCCAAGAAAGAAAAAATTTGCTTAATCAAATCTCAAATAACGATAAACCAAACATAAAATAATGAAGAGTCAATTACAAAATTCCATTAATAGTTCATCCCATCTGGGTACTAGGGATTTAGTATGCAAACATTAATACAAAAGCAGGAAAGTAAAAGAGAAAAGAAGAAACCAAACAAAGCATGAGGAATCTCTCAAAAAACTTGTAAAGATCTCTCAAACTCGCATGGAATCCATGTGGAATGGATGGATGATGTTGGCTTTGCTCCAAACTGTCTCTTTTGGTCTCTAGCCGTCTCTTTGAACTTGGAATGAAGATTAAGTCATAAGTACAACTTGCAGTTATTTATATGCTTAGAAAAATCAATAACAGCAAAGTATATACCCCTCTACACCAATCGTGTACATGGGGCATGTACCCATTTGAATATCCTTTAAATCTTTCTCTCTCAAGTAATTGGCAAATACATGAGTTCATGGGCAAAGTACATGGGGCATGTACTTGACCTATGTATCTCTTCAAGTTTTAGTTTCCTTCTTGCTACCAAGTGACAAAAATGTACACACCCTTGTACATGAGAGGTGTACTTTCTATTTGAATGAAATAAAGCTTGACATTGATCACAACTTTGCTCCAAATGATTTCAAACACCATATTAAAACTTAAAACCAAAACAAGAAGCATCTAGGTATCAAATCCAAGTGAAATGATCACAAAATTAAACATTATCAATCAACTTCAAGCACAAAGATAGATGCATTTTTTGCACTTATCACTATGTTTGGGCTTTTAGAGAGACTCAGGAACAGAGGAGGCTCGGTGGAGCTGGAAGATGTGGCAGCACTTGCTGATGCAGAGTTGAATTATGGCAACCAATTTTCGATCGCTAGGGGTATAACTTGGAAGCCATTCGCTGTCAAGCCTAACTAATAGCTCAGATTGGTGTTGTTGGCTAGGGATTTGGAGTTGGTTTTTTATCCAACGTCTGGCAACTTTGCGTGAGGAGGTGACTAAGGTTTGGATAGCACGGCCATGGATGGTGACTGCATAGCTCTTATGAGAGCTGCAAATTGGTCTAATGCCAATTCCCATGACTGTCAAATAGTAAATTAAGATAAAGTTGTAGTTGTTCATGACCAAAGACTCAAACGTACATGGACGGCCCAACACAAAGCCCATATCCCCACTCTGGCCCATAGTGGCCCACGTCACCGAAATATATATATTCTAACGCACTCATCCTCTAGTAGATCTCCAACTAACACACCACTATCATCTCCAACCCCATTCAACGCACTGGTGCGGTGAGCGTGGATCGAAGCCAAGAAACCTCCAGATTCAGTCGCATGCATGGCGAATTTGGACCCTTCTACACCACAAAAAGAAGTACTAGAAGCTATAAATCTTCCTCCAAGCACCTCTATGCAATAGACAGTAGTTCCGATACCTGAGCAAAGCGTTCCAGTCCTTCCCCTAGAAGTTTCGGTGCCACAAGCCACCACTCCCATGGCTGATATGAACTATGCCCTGCTTACTACAATGCTAACTCATCTCGAAGACATGAAAAAAGAGGTAATAGAGTTGAAACGGCAATGGGAACAAGACATGCAAGAAATCCACTGCTTGCATGTGGAGCGTGACCACACATACATACCACCAACAATCGAAGTGGTAGCCGAGTCCTCGGAGCTCCCACCGTACAGCCCTTACGCAAGACCTGAGCCACCCGGTGTTACCGAACCTGTCCCTGCTGTAAGCACCCGTGATGTGTCTACACTCCATGCAACATCTACCAAACCCAAACACCCCTTTACGCCTGAGATAATGTCTTTCCCCTTACCTTCACAGTTCAAACAACCCATGTTAGACTCCTATGACGGCTTTATAGACCCCGTTGAACATGTATCTAGCTTTGAGAACGTTATGTTGATCTTAGGGGTTGGAGACCCGATAAAATGCCAAACATTCCCAACCTCGTTGCGAAAAGCGGCCTTACAGTGGTTTAATGGCCTGCCCCTAGGATCCATTCACAATTTTGACCAGCTGGCAGAATAATTCGTGGCTCGATTTTCAACAAGTATAACTCCGCAAAAGACGTCTGTTGTGCTTGCCACCCTACGCCAAGAGGAAGGTGAGTCTTTACGTTCATATATTCAGCGTTTTACATCCTTATCTTTGCAGATCAAAGACCTAAAGGATGAAGTGGCGATGCATACTATCGTAGCGGGACTCAAGCGAGGGCGATTCCGAGAGAATATTACTCTCAACCCTCCTGAAAATTTAAAGGAGCTTCTCAATCAAGCTGGGAAGTATATGAACTTGGAGGATGTGGAGCGAGTAGTCCCAAAGCCGAAACAAACCCATGACCCACATGAGAGTGAAGGTAAACCTCGACCTATACCACATTATAGCCATTACACTCCTCTTAATAAACCGAGATCGCATGTTCTCCGAGAAATTTGTCAAGTTGATCTAGCTCGGTTACCACCACCTATGAAGCCAAGGCCTAGACTAGCCAACCGAGCTTATTGCCAGTATCACCGAGGTGTGGGACATGACACGGAAGATTGCCAAGCTCTAAGGGATTTGATAGAAGACCTCATTAAACGGGGACAGTTGAAACAATTTAGAGCTCAGGCAAGACTAGACAGGCCGAGACCTCTGTGGCGCCAAAGTCAGCAAGATAGGTTCGAAGAATATCCACAAATGCAACGAGATAGGTTCGAAGAAAGGACACGAGACAGGTCCGAGGAAAGGATGCGGGACATAGTAAATAGCAAAGAAGGACCTTCGGGCCGGCCTTCTGGTGTGATCAATACTATCTACGGAGGATTCTCGTCTGGAGGAGCCTCAGCCTCCGAACAAAAAAGGCATTACAGGGCAGGAAAAAGACATCACCAGCAGATAAATAGCATAGCCTGTGACCAGCAAGCAAAACATTTAAAGCCAGACCCTCCGATAGTGTTTAACGACAAAGATTATGGGAATATTCAAAGAGAACACGACAACCCAGTGGTGATTGACGTAATGATTGCTAACTTCCGAGTCAAGAAAGTACTAGTAGACCAGGGAAGTTCAGCAGAAATCCTTTTTTATGAGAGCATTTCAATAGATGGCAATAGACAGGGCCGAGCTACTACCATATCGAGGGGCACTTGTAGAGTTCGCAGGATCTGAAACTCAAGTGGCGGGTGTTATATCCCTTCGAGCTACATTTGGCGAGGGGTATAGGCAGGTCACAAAGAAGGTAAACTTTTTGGTGGTGGAATGCCCCTCTCCATACAACGCCATCCTCAGAAAACCGATCTTGAATCAGCTCAGGGCAATGGTGTCTACCCGCCATTTGGCAATGAAATATCCAACGAATGATGGAAAAGTAGCCACTATACGAGGAAATCAGATAGAGGCCAGGGAGTTGTATCGGATGAGCTTATCGGTCGCACCTACCAAAATAGAGGTAAAAACCTCGCAGGGTGTGCCAACCAACGTGGATAGTCCTGTCGAGCAAGGAGAGATTACCGCAGCCGAGCTAGACGCTCGAGCAGATTTGGGAGAAAGACGACCAATGTCGACTGGAGAATTCGTGGAGGCTCAGGTTGGTAAGCCCGATCAAAAAGTACGAATGTTTACCCAGCTATCCGAGAAACAACAACAATAATTGCATAGCTTGTTGGAACAGAATGCCGAAGCCTTTGTGTGGTATGCCTTCGACATGACAGGTATTGACCTAAACTTTAACTCTCATAACTTATGCATTAACCCTAATGCTAAACCTATTATTCAAAAGAAAAGACTGTTTGGCCCGGAAAGGCAGGCCGCCATTAAGGAAGAACTACAGAAGCTGCTTAAGGCAGGATTTATTAGGGAAGTCTCATATTCATCTTGGATTTCTAATATAGTTATGGTTAAAAAGCCTAATGGTAAATGGAGAATGTGCGTTGACTTCACTGATCTCAATAAAGCATGCCCAAAAGACCCTTACCCCCTGCCAAACATTGATCGGTTAATCGATCAAGCAGCCGGGTACCAATTACTGAGCTTTATGGATGCATATTCTGGATACAATCAAATTAGAATGGACTCTCAAGACGAAGATAAAACCCCTTTTATAATCGATGAGGGGTGCTACTATTACAGAGTAATGCCTTTTGGCCTAAAGAATGTTGGGGCTACTTATCAGCGACTGATGGACAAGATGTTCAAAGACCAAATCGGTAAAAATCTAGCGGTGTATGTGGATGATATTCTCATTAAATCTAATAACTTCAAGCAACATCTGAATGACCTGAGCGAAACATTTTGAACTCTAAACCAGTGCGGAATGAAGATCAATCCTGAAAAATACACATTCGGCGCTTCCACAGATAAATTCCTTGGTTTTCTCCTAACTCAAAGGTGAATTGAAGCTAACCCCGATAAATGTCAAGCTATTTGCATGATGCAGCCCCCGAAAGACGCTGCCGAGGTAAGAAAGCTAACAGGGCAGATAGCCGCACGGCGATCACTATCGTTTTTCTTAATACTGAAAAAAGCTAGAGAATTCTAATGGAACCATGAATGCCAATAGGCAATCGACTAACTCAAAAACTACTTGGCATCACCATCGATCTTAGCGACACCCCAACCAAGGGACACGCTTTACATTTATTTATCAGCCTGCGACCAGGCCATTAGCTCTGCGCTAATTAAAGAAGAAAACGGAGTCCAAACTCCTATTTACTTCACAAGCAAAGCCCTTAGTGGCCCCGAGTTAAACTATCAGCGTATCGAAAAACTCGCATAAGCGTTGGTACATTCCGCTCGCCGCCTCAGGCCATATTTCCATGGACATAAAATTGTTGTCCGAATAAATCAACTCCTGAAACAGATCCTTCAAAAGCCTGATTTATTAGGCCAAATGTTGGCCTGAGCAATAGAATTGTCAGAACATGCCATAATTTTTGCCCCCAGGGGTTTAGTAACGGCACAAGTCTTGGCAGACTTCGTTGCGGAATTCACTCCCGGGGAATACCAAGAATGACCCAGAATGACGAACGGCCCCAGTTAGACACTATATGTAGACGGATCGTCTAATCAGAGCGGGTCCAATGCTGGAATTATAGTTGAGACACCAGACGGTGTCATGATTGAATGCGCCCTCAAACTTACTTTCCCAACCTCGAACAACCAAGTAGAATACGAGGTGATGATTGCCAGCCTCACTATGGCCAAGGAAATGGGAGCCGACAGACTTACAATCAAAACAGACTCTAAACTCATAGCAAGCCAAGTCGCAGGTACGTACTAAGTAAAAGAAAGAAGTATGGAGAAATACTTAGATCTAGTCAAAAATATACTCAAAAAATTTCAATTTGCAGAGGTTCGGCACATCCCCAGGGAACAAAACACCCGATCTGATATACTATCCAAGCTAGCTGGATCTAGGTCGGTCCAAAATAACCGAACTTTAATCCAAGAGATGTTGACCACACCAAGCATAGTCGAGAGCCCCGACGTGAACGTGTTGGCTCAACGCCTAAAAGACGATTGGAGAACTCCCATTGAAAAATACCTCCGCTTCGGCGAGCTACCTCAAGATAAGTCAGAAGCAAGAAGAATAGCTCGGGTTTCTGTCTTTTATTGTATGTACGGAGATGAGATGTACAGAAAAGGGTACTCACAGCCTCTTTTAAAGTGCATCGGTCCCGACCAATCAACATATATACTACAAGAAGTCCACGAGGGAATATACGGTCACCACATAGGAGCGCGAACTTTGGCTTCGAAGGTTATGAGGTCGGGATACTTCTGGCCAACCCTAAAAGAAGATTCTAAAAAAATAGTGCGAGCATGTGATAAATGTCAGAGGTTCCCCACGAACATATTAGCCCTTGCTACAGAACTCCACAACATGATTGAACTATGGCTTTTTTCAAAATAGGGCCTCAATATTGTAGGACCCCTACCCCGTGCAATGGGGCAAAGATGTTATATTATAACAGTCATTGATTATTTTTCCAAATGGGTCGAGGTACAACCGTTGTCATCCATTTCCTTTAATCACATACAGAAATTTGTTATTAATTACATACTTTCTAGGTCGGACATCTCCACCTACAATAATCATTACTCTTTTCTTTTCCAGACTAATACCTAACACTCAAAGTTTATCGATGTCATGCAAGTTTGGTGTCCCACACACCATAGTGGCGGACAACGGACGCCAATTCACAAACCAACATTTTGTGACCTTTTGTGTCGATCTAGGCATCCGATTGGCATTTGTATCTGTAGAACACCCGCAAGCCAATGGACAGGCGGAAGCTATTAACAAAACTATTTTGCAGGGATTAAAGAAAAGATTAGACGAACGCAAAGGAATGTGGGCAAACGAATTACCATGGATACTATAGTCTTACTGGACCACGCCACACAGCACGACTGGCCACACTCCTTTCAGTTTAACTTATGGGGTAGAAGCTATGATTCCAATAGAGATAGGGGAACCGACTGTGCGAAGAATATCTTTTAATGAAAAAGAGAATGACATGAGGGAAACACTAGACTTATTAGAAGAAAAGAGGTTAAAAGCATACGAGCAGACAATAGTGGCTAAAAGAACTTTAGCACGAAAGTACAATTGAAGTGTGCGACCTAGGCAATTCTAGATCGGAGACCTGGTACTTCGGTTTGTGTCACAAGCTAGAAAGAGACCAGAAGACGGAAAGTTAGCCCCTACATGGGATGGACCGTACGTTGTCACCGAGGCATTAGAAAAGGGTACGTACAGAATAGCCCACATACTAGGCAACGAACTGCCCAACACTTGGTATGTCAGTAAGTTAAAAAATACTATCTCGAATTGTAAAGTCATTTAGGCAACTCTCGACCTGTTGAAAGCAAATATCCCTTTTGTACACTATGCATAATACGACTTTAACTCGTGTTACAGCTAATAGTGGGATAAATAATAATCACGCTTTAGTTAACATAATTTTAGTACGACCAAAATAACACATATGGTGCTTAACATTGATGACCGCTCTACTAAGCGCGTTGACTTAAAGCATTCCCAAGAAAAGGCAATTCATACTGGTCAACTCAAGCAATTTTTTAGATATAACAAGTCATTACAAAACCAAGAACAACGTCTGTCAAAACCAAAGGCTTAAATTACATAAACAAAAATATCAAATTTACATATTGCCCTCCCCTCATCACCCGAGTCTATCTCAAGGTCAGAAACCTCTATCGAGATATCTGGCTCCTCTTCGTCATCGGGATTAACAATTACACCATCCCTCACGAACTTGAGATAGCTTGTAGCAGCCGCTAACTTGTCATATGATGGTGCCCTCAGGCAGAGACTAACTTGCTCCAAGCAATTATTGAAACCATCCTTTGTGGCGTTTACCAGCACATCGGCTATCTTGTTCTCAGCTCGGGTGATGAGTCTGGCACGAGAGGTAATAACTCAGTCTCTCTCCTCTTTGCGACGACGTGCTAAGGCTACTTGCTTTTGGACCAAGGCCTTTATCTTCACAACATTTTCTTCCGACATCGACCTCAAAGTTAACACCTCTTTCTCTAGGAAAGTCACCCAGTCAACCCTCGAGGTTAGGTCGGAGGTCTTCTTGGACAAGTCCTTCTCTAAGACCTGTATAGCAGACGTCGCTTTATTCAGCTGCTGTTTGAGGGACCGAGCCTTCAAGGCGGCCGCTTCCTCCTGCTGTCGAGCTTTAGTTGCGGTAGCTTGGGCCTGGGTTAATTCCCCTTCCATATCTTTTAATCTTTAATCTTGTTCTCGGCAGTATTGGATGTCGCCGGGAAATTTGGAGCTCGGCCTGCAGATCCTCGATCCTCTTCTTCGATTTGGCCGCCTCCTCCTTTGCTGCTACCTTTGCAGCACGTAACCCATCGACTTCGACAGTCGACCGATTCTCAACCTTGGCTCGGTCATGGAGTACATGGATCATCCCATAGTGCCATTTAATGGCACGCGATTGGTCACTAAACTCTTTTGCCAGCTGGCAGAACATCACCTCTGAGCCAACCTCTCCGAACTCCGTAACTAAAGCCTCGAGGTTAAGTCCCATCAATAGCTCATCCTACCAACACAACAATATAAGCACCCAAAAAAAAAAAACTATGTACAACACTTGTGAGTAGATACGCCAAATAAACTTACCGAGGGCTCTACGTTCACCTCGTCCCTAGATGACCTGCTCCTCCCACCTTTAGCGCCTTGCCGCAGAACCTCCCCAGGCATGCTTTCTCCCCCAACAGGCACCTCGAGTGCCTCACCACCCTCGGTGTAAAAGGTCAAGGTCAGTGACCCTACCAAAAAAAAAAAAATACACACGCAACACCAAGTTATTACAACAAACATAACGTAATACTGGCTATAAACACCAACTTACGGCCAAATACCTTCAGGCGAATCAACATGGATATAACTTGTGCAATGACCTACGGTTTCCTTCTTCTTCCCAATTTTTCTCACCAAAGGAGGACAACATTCTTCATCCCCTTCATGATAGCTTCCCTCGGTCGGGTCGATCACAGCTATGGGAGGTTGTTCTTTTGATTTTCCTCTCGAGTCGGGTGACCTCTTCACTCCAACAGCAACGGAAACATCAGAGATCGATTCCGATGGAGGTTGGTTGGGATGATCCACCTCACGCCTCGGCTTCTTCGAGGTAATGGCTTCAGGTCGGGAAGAAGAACCACTCGAACCCTTCTTCCTCTTTTTCAAACCATCTGTAGCACAACCGACTCGATCAATCAACTTTTGCAGGTTAGGCATTGCTCGCCTATCTGCAATGAAAACAAAATGAAATTGGACCACGTCATTACATAATATAAAAACACAAATAGAAAGTCTATACACACCGATATAACGTATAGCTCAGTAAAACGCCTCCATTGATTCGAAGTAGATTTTCGATTCTAACTCCTTAATTAAGTACAAAGCGGCAAGGCCGTAGTCATATCGGTCAATCTCCTCAACCCTCTCAAACTCCCATTTCCACCGCAATGGAAACCTCGGTAACCCGGAGTCGTCCAAGAAAAATGCTTTCCCAGAATGGGGTTCCACCACCCAAAAAAACCAGTGTTTAAACTATTTGGCGAACTCCTCGGCCGGCAAAATCAGAGACTTACCCTTCTTCGCCGCAAAATACAAGTACCCGACCTCCCGTTTCTTTAGATTCTTCAATCTATAGAAATAGAAGAAGACGTCTATACACGGCAAACGGTTTAATCCCACACAAATTTTTTAAAACGTGTGAAGAGTCGCCCACTCGTTAGGATGAAGTTGTGAAGGCACCACTTGGAGATTCTGCAACACCTTCATCTCGAACGTGGAAAAAGGCAGGTAGACTCCACACCGATAGGAGTAATACAGATTCCATGTGAAGAATTTGTCCCCGTACGACCCTTCACACACCCCAGTTCCAGAAGGACACAGCTCCACGTCAAAACTCCTCAGTAGCCTCACAAATAGACTCTCTAATAAGCCCAATGTTCTCTACCGTTTAAACCGATGTGGTGGAAATGACATCTCGCGCAATCCACCACGCGTCCTTCAAATCGGAGGAATGAAGAGCATCCTCCATCAACAGGTCGTTTGTCTCCTTAAAACTTGGGGGGTACATCACTCCGACCTTGTCCATCTTGTGTGCCACCTGAGGAACAGCCACAGTCACCCCAACACCCGACCCATCCGAAACATTTCCAGATAACGATGTGCCCGCTTCCACATCACTAGGCCCTACTGTTGATCCTTCATCCACTAAAAATCCACTCCCCTCGACAATCGGTCTCACCATATTGCAAATAACTAATTTCGCTTCTCCTATCTCTTTCGACGCCGATAACCCGCAAATAGGCGAAAACAAAAATGTGCGCTAAAAACTACAGAACCCGAAAGAAGTGGAGAAAACCTAACCTGCAAAGAGACGACGGGTAATAGATAAGTTCGAAGACAAAAGAAGACTGAGCAAGGAAGATGCGTGGCAGTAATACTGCAGGCGACGAATGGAACGAAAGAAAGCCTTGAAGCAAGAGCAACAGTATATCCGAAGGCAGTGACAACACACGCGAAAATGTGAAATATTTATAAAAGTAATATCAGAAATTAGATACGCGTTAGGTGGCAGTGAAACGGGACAACGCGACGAATACCGTGACTATCTGAAACGGCAGTACAAAAACGCGAAATGACAATACGGCTGCCACGCATAGAAACAAAGTGGTAGGGACACAGCGACATACAGTAAAATAACAATATTATATGGGGGGTAATGATGAATAGCAATCAATACGAAGACAACGGCTACTTCGGGAGACGAACAATCGAATATCGAAAGGTCAGCGAGGGGCACGATGAGGAACACTAAATAAATGGCAAAAATTTACGAGCGCGACACCCAAAAATTTAAACCTAAATGATTAATAAGATAAACACGAAGACGACTATATATCACCATCAAGACGTTACAATTACTAAGAAACTCGTAAAAAAATAATAATAAATAAAATAAAATAAAATAAATAATATGTATATCATCCGTGGCCTCATCGGACTCCAACCCTGGCACGAATTCTCGTTTCGGAAGGGGGGGGGCAAGTGTTCATGACCAAAGACTCAAACATACATGGACGGCCCAACACAAAGCCCATATCCCCACTCTGGCCCATAGTGGCCCATGTCACCGAAATATATATATTCCAACGGACTCATCCTCTGGCAGATCTCCAACTAACACACCACTATCATCTCTAACCCCATTCAACACAGTAGTCTTTACAAGTTAAGAGAATGATCACAAGTTAAATAAAGGCTTTCTCTTCTTCTCCTTAATTATATAGAAAGTTTTGAGCATCTGCCCATTAAGTAGCCGTTGGAGAGCTGAATTTAAATTGTATTGCAGAGTAGAATTTCTTTCTAGCCATCTCTCTAGGCTTAACTTTGGGTCTCGTGAGCTCAGAGAAGATGAGAAGGTCAGAGACTTGTGTCACAAGCAAGCTTTGCATTAAATGCACTCTCTGATACTCTCTCTTCGTTGTTGCAGTCAACAGCACAAATTCTGCACATAAACATGTTTCTCTTACGTAAAAGGACTAAGCAAGAGACAAAAAGGAGTCGTAAACTAAAGTCCCATGAGTGGCTCAGGTTAATAAGTTTTGTATTTTTTATTTGAGAACGAGAGTCCCATAATATGGTAATTATTATACAGCATGCTTTTATGATTTCAATTCAGTTTGATTAGTGCATATTTGTTTATCATATTATAATTATTGTGATTGAAAAATTAAATGTTAATGTGATTGATTTGTAAAAGAAACTTTTTAAATGAAATAACAATTTGACAAGATTATAATTGTATATTTCCTGAGGTGTTGACCGTGAAATTCTGTAATATCTGGTCAAATATTATGTTACCATATTTACTTGATCTAATTAAGGTATGATTAAACCAAGGAGTTTTGCAAAATTAAGGAGAGGTTTATTAGTGAACCTTAGCAAAACCCATTGTAAATGTTTGCAGTACATCTCCAATGTTGATTACTAATGTCTGATATAGTGTATCAGTAAAAAATAAGAACACAATGGCAATTCATCTAGCCTCAGTTACCTTGTCAACGTAACCCCATTAACAGAAGGAACAAAGTTCCAACTATCACCATCAATGTTCCATGTATTCCAGTCCTTGATCCCTACAAAAGAGATGATTAATGGAGATAAATATTATACGAGAAGATGTAAAGAAAAACAATTGGAAGTGATTCTTGCATTGGTGAGTTCTCTGTTAACAGAAATGAGTGTTTCAGAGGATATGTCAATTGCTCATTATGTGAAGAACATATCCAGTGTTCGTAACACTAAGCATTGTTTGTTCCCTTTGTTACGCTAATGTGAAACAACCAAATGGCCATTCAAGAAATGCAAGTTCCATCTAGGGTCAATCCTGTCAGGGTCAATTGTCAGACTTTGCGAAGTCCCATATCGATTAATATTTAAGCTGAAATAAACTTTATATGAACCACGCATTAGTATACATCTCGCTGAGTCAAGTAGCGCTGGCCTGTAACCCAGGTGGGGGCATTGAAGTGGTGGGACAAGGCTTGGGTTTGTCTGGTTGGACTAGCGGCTTCACCGTGCTGGCCTGCCCGATTCAAGTTGAGAGTTGGATCATGTGGCTTGGGCTAAGGCTCGAGCTTCATGTCCCCTAGAGTGGAGGGAACCGCGTGAGGCTGGCTTCACAGAGCAGCGTAAACTTCCCGCTCCTAACAGTGGAAGGATAACAGGCCGCTGCACCCCTAGCCCATCGTGCCAGGCAAGCCTCGCTCCATTGAACCACCACTTTTTTTTCAATTCTGTTATTCTGTTCTTTTTTCGTTGGTGGACAGGATGCTTGAGAATGCTTTTTAATCAAGATTTAGTTTGTTGCCAAAGAAATAAATAAATATATATATATATATATATATATATATATATATATATATAAAAGTATGTCAACTTAATTGATGATTTATTTATGAGGACACTATTTTATATCTAAGCTTTTTCATCTATTGTGGTGCATTGTTTCAGCACAAAAAAAAAAAATAAAAAATCAAATGAGTTTACTATAGAGTATTTGTAAAAGTTAGGTTGGACAGTACTATGATGGAGTTAAAATGGTGTCTAACCCACTTAACAAGGCAACAAGGTATTGATATTTTTTAATTATACAAGAGAATTAAATTAAAACCTCTTACATATTTACTTAAACCAATTACTACTAAATTACTTATAGTAACTTCAATAAGGTATTGATTAATTTTGACAGACTAAGTCATAAAGCATTTTAAGTTTGGTATTAAGATTTTTTTTAGACTTAGTTGTTATTAAATACATTTAAATCGTTTGTTTAAAAGATTTAATAAGATAACCTAAAACATATATAATGAATTGCTTGTCCTCAAGCAAGAAACAAAACTAAGAAATTGCTCTAGCAATGATACAAATTGAGCACAATTTACTCTTTAAAACTTTGACCAAATCATGCAAGGCGACTTCATTGTCTTTTCAACTAGCAAAGCAATTCAATTTCAACAAGAATCAAGAATAAAAGCCTCACAAGAATGAAAATCTCACAAGGCATTTAATTTCAATTATTCTCAATTTCATGCATGAAAATTCATCATTGGCTTGTCAATCCAACAAATCAATCACTTGCAATCAAAAGTCATTCAAATTCAAGTTTAAATTCAACAAAATAATTTAAAAGTGGCCAAAAATTAAAATATTTGGAGGAAAATCCACAAGTTCATATGCAAATTCATTTCCAATTGGCTCAAAAAAAAAAAAAAATGAAACTCCCCCTACACTTAGAGACATTGTCCTCAATGTACAAAAAGCAATTAAAGGGAGAAGGAAAATAATAAATACATCAAGGAGGGAGAATTGTACTTCCCTTCGTAGTGGAGCAATTCATTGTTGAAACATAAAGAAGACTCAAAGAGAGTTGAGATAGAAGATCCAAAGAAGAATAGGCACACACCGAATTTAATTACAAACTACTAGGAATTAAAATGAATTTCATGATGCATATTACAAAAAATAAAGCTAGAAAATAGAAATAGTCTAAAGTGCAAGACACATAAAATAAAACACACTGGAAATTAAAGAAAGTTAATACAATCCAAAGTAAAGAAAAGTATGAGAGTGAGGTAAGGTGTGGCCACGTCCATACAACATGAGGTAAAGAGTCCTAAATCCCTAACAGGAAGGAGACTGTGATGCCTCTGGCTATGGTGGAGACTCAAGTGCAAGGGGTGGCTCAATACAAAACAGATGTAACAAGAATCAAGCTTACCCTCTATTTGTCGTGCATCCTTCCTATATCCAGATAGCTCTCTTGCCATACCCAACATGTCTCTCTCCATATCCTCTTGATTCTATGTCATTGATGAATACATTTTATATCTCATTCCCTCACATTTAAGTCCTCAATTGAGAAAGAATTGGGTGCTTCTGAACAAGCGCTTAAAGAAGCAAGGTAGAAAAGTGAGCATGAAATGATGATTTTGGAAGATTTCGGACCAAAGGAATCAATCCCAAGATGAATTGAACAGCTTAGAGGCCCAAGGAATGGCAAGAAACACAAGTTGTAATAGTAAACGGGTCTAAGAAGCCTCGAGTAACAAGCTGGTGCCATGGCACTGCAAAATCCAGCAAGGTGCAAGTTGGCGTCGTCACACTAGGAAAATCCAGCAATGGTTAGTTTCGTACAGTGGTGGTGCCGTGGGGCGCCATGGCACCAAGATGAGGAAAAATTCAACCACAGAGAAGGCAATTGGCGCTGTCATGCTAGAGGGTCTTTGCTATGGCACCCTGGAGGTCCCAACACCCGATTTCATGGGCTTTTGGGCCAAATAAACTACTAGGAATCCTAGTTCAAGTTAGAAATTATATCTTAGTTATAAATAGGCAACTAAGATTGGAAATTGGGATCTTTTTGGCAACTTGGGAATTAGAGGAGGCGAAAGGAGAGCGTGGAGATGAAGGAGACTTGGGGCTTTATAGAGTTTTTTCTTCTCTACTTTATTCTCTCCATGTTTTCTCCTACTGCTATGATATTTTTTAGTTTGACTATGAGTTGCTAAACTTCTTTCTAGGGGATATGATGTAGCCCAATCTATGTATAAATTTGAATAATGATTTAATGAAATTTTACGTTTGATTCAATTGAGTTTTGATTCTCTATACTTAAATCTCTGATTAGTCTGGCCAACTAGTTAGGCAAATTGTGGATTGCTATGAACTGGAAAAAGAATAGTTAATCTAAACCATGAGAATTGAATCCATAGTGGAGCTTAGGGTAGGAATGTGCCTAGGACCCTGCATAGCCATTAAAGGAATCCATAGAACTTAAGGCAATTTCAGTTATTACAATTCACATAGGGATATGATTTGATTGGTAATTGTAGTTAGTTTAATCTGACCTCGGGAGGGGCTTTTCAATAAATTAGGGAGATCCTGGCTAGCAATTGCTAAAACTAGAATTCATTGATGAAATTAGGAGAATTTATACATATGATTGTGGTGAACCCTAGGCTTTTAATCACTAGTTTCTATCTTTTTATTCTCATTCCTATTGTAGTTGTTACTTTATTTCATTTTCTATTGCTTCTATCTTTATTCAATCGCTTGGGTAATATTGTTGTTATAGTATTTTAGTAATCAATTTCATAGTTTCTTGGGTATGACAACACTGGGATACTCTGTCATTTACATTGATAGTGTACACTTGCACTATATTCCATCACACACATATTTTCATTACATCAAGTTTTTGGTGCCGTTGACGGGGACTGTGTCAATTGATATTAGAAGATTTAACTAGGTGTTAACCCAACCAATATTTTTATTTTTATTTTTTGTTTTATTTCCTTTTTTTGTTAGTGATTAAACTGCTATTACTCCCAGGTGTTATTAGCTCTTATCCTTGCTATGAGGACTTTTCTAGTGTATGCGAAGTGCTAGAAATCACATTTTACTCCCTTTTGATCCAGAAATTGAGAAGACTTGTAAGAGAAATCAAAAAGAGAGAAGAGCAACTAAAAATTTACAACCAGATCTAAAGAAAATGGTGGTTGAAGACCATCACATTGAAGAGCACGTGGCTCTAAGAAAATTTGTTGTCCCAAGAATTCAAAATGTGATGTTTAGTATTCGAAGACCAACTGTGGAGGAAAATAACTTTGAAATTAAGCCTGCAGTAATTTAGATGGTGTAGAATAATTAGTTTTCAGGAGGACCCAATGAAGACCCCAACCTTCATCTCTCAACCTTCTTGGAGATCTGTGACACCTTTAAATACAACGAGATGTCTGATGAGGCTATCAAACTCAGGTTGTTTTCTTTCTTACTGAGAGATGTAGCTAGGTGGTGGCTCAATTCCTTTCTACCAGGTTCTATTGAGAACTGGGATTCCTTAGCTCAAAAGTTTCTGACAAAGTATTTCGCTCCATCAAAGACAACCAAGCTGCGGACAGAGATAGTCAATTTCACTCAGTTTGAGAGGGAATCCCTCTATGATGCTAGAGAGAGATTCAATGAGCTACTAAGGAAATGCCTACACCATGGTATGCAAGATTTGCTGGTAATACAGGTATTCTATGAAGGTTTGGGCTCTCACACCAAGACAGTGGTTGATTCAGCAGCTGGAAGTGCATTTCTAAACAAAGACTATGTTGAAGCCTATGAGTTGCTAGAAGAGGTTACCACTAATGCCTCTAATTGAAGTTCTAGGAGAGACAATGAGAAGAAGATAGCTGGCATCCATGATGTTGATGCATTGGCCAAGCTATCACCTAAACTTGATCAAGTGCTCTCTTTTCAAACTGCAATACTCAAGGGAAATCCCGGGGAAGGAATGGAAGAAGCAATCGAAGAAGTGAATTATGTGGGTAACAACAACCCATACTCCAAGTCCTATAATCTAGGGTGGCGCAATCACCTTAACTTTTCTTGAAAGAATCAAGGTAAAGGGAATCTCCCATTTCAACAACAACCACCATAGCCACCCAAGATGAACCTGGAAGAGGCAATGGCAAAGCTGATAGTTTCTCAAGCAGACCTCACTGAGAGGACTAATCAGTTCATAAGCAACACCAATGCCTCTATCAAGCAGCTAGAGAATCAAATGGGGTAGATATCTCAACTATTAACCACTAGACTACCTAGAACATTGCCCAACACAATAGAGACAAATCCGAGAGACCTCCACAGCTAAAGGAGAGCAAGAAGAGAAGTCCAAGCCTACAGAAGAAGAGACACTTGTAGTGCCTAAGGCATCAGAACCCAAGAAGGTGAACAAGCCCAAATTCAAACTATTTTCGAATAATCCACCACCATATATGCCTAAGGTTCCTTTTTCACAAAGGCTGATGATGAAGAAGAAAAAGGAAGAGGATGAATTTCTAAAATTCTTAGAGATATTCAAGAAGCTACATATCAACATCCCTTTCCTAGAGGCTATCACCAAGATGCCTACATATGCCACATTCATTAAGGAGCTCTTTAGTAAGAAGAGGAAGCTAGAGGGGGATGAGAAGATAACGCTTAATGAAGAATGCAGTGCAATTCTCCAAAGGAAACTACTAGTAAAGATGAAAGATTCGGGGAACTTCACTTTACCCTGCACCATAGGCAACATGGATGTAGGAAGGGCATTGTGTGATCTGGGGGCTAGTGTGAATCTAATGCCTATATCTATGTTTAAGAAATTGGGCATTGGGGAAGTAAAACCCACCATGATGATTTTAGAATTTGCAGACAGGTCTCTTAAATACTCATATGAGTTGGCGGAGACGTGCTCATCAAATTAGGGAAATTTGTCTTCCCAATGGATTTTGTGGTGATTGATATGGAGGATGATGCTGATATCCCCTTAATACTGGGAAGATCCTTCTTGGCAACAAGTAAGGCCATAATAGACCTGGTGCTAGAGAGCTCAGATTGAGCGTTACTGGAGACTATAAAACCTTTAAACTCTTTGAAGATCATGTCTTAGGCAACATAAATGAAGAGTCCCAAGAAGAGAGGGTTGAAGTTAAAGCTGTAAAACTAGTGCAACCAGCTGACAAAGCCACAAATGTATAAAAAAAAAAAAGAGTAAAGGCAAGGGAATTCTAGAGTGGTGCTATTGAGGATTCCTGACTTGCCTTGAAAAAATTCTGAAGATGGTTGGCTGCCCAAGCAAGGAAGGAAAGGGAGTTAGAGAGTTTATGATTTCTCCCTACAACCCTCTAGATGTGCCATAATGAACCTAAGAAAGTCAGGCTGAGGACTATAAACCAAGTGCTTGTTGGGAGGCAACCCAAATATTTTTTTTTTCCTTTCTTTTAAGTTTTTGCAATTTTTAGCTTAGTTTAATTGTTTATTTTTGGTTTTTAGAGTATCTCAGACAATTAAATTGACTTATGCAGGTTTGGAAGCAAGTTTGGAGGGCGGTACTGATGCTGCTTATGAGGACTTTGATGATGATTAGCCAGCCTCACACATGGAGTGTCCTTTTCCTTCTTTTATTTTCTGCACTAAGGACACTACAAGTTATGAGTTTGGGGGGGGGGCACTAGTGCCTATTCATTTGCTTTCCTATAGTATGGTTATTGTTTGAGTAGGTTAGTTTGTTAGAGTGTTTTTTCATGTTGCATGTTTCTTATATTCTTCCATGATTGTGTGTAGTTGATTAGGTTTTGTTTCGTTTTACTTAATTTAATTACTTTTAGTTTTATTCAAAAATAAAAATTCTTTGACTGAAAACCATGGCCGGTGATAAAACCATACTTGATATATGATGATATTGTGGGTTGAGGAGACCTAATTTAATATGTAGTAATGCATGATTATATACTATGTCCCAATAGATTGATTTGATGCCTTACAATGCATGTTTTACCCCTTGAATTGTTATTGGAAAGCCTTTGAGAATTCTAAGCCTACCCTTATGTTGTGAGATCCCATATTCATTGTTAATTCCCATTTTGGGCACAAACACTTGGATAGTGGAGTGAATGAAAACACATGAGGATGAACACTAGCTATTTGTGAGCTTTTGAGACATAGAGTTGCATTTTTGAAAATCTTAAATCATTTTTGAGTGTGTTATGCATCTTTTTGGTTCCTCTAGAACTTGCTTTACTATACATGTTGAGACCACACTTGAGTCATGGACACTAAGGTGATTAGGGCACCTAGGACTAGCCATTTTAGCCTTTCATGACCTAACCTTGCATGATCACCATTAGTTGACCCCTTTTGAGCCTTAGCCATAATTTCCTTCAATTAACCACATTTTTAGCCATGTACCCTTCCTTGAACTTAGCCTACCTTGCACCCGACATTGTATAGGATTGTGTGAATTCAATGCTTGAGATTGTTGCTCTGTTTGTATCAAGGAAAGAGGGAAGAAATAGCCTCAAAAGAGATGAAAAGTCTCCCAAGAAAAAGGAAAAATGGGAGAAAAAGAAAGGAAAATCTGAAAAAAATTGAAAAAGAAAAAAATTGAAAGAAAAATAGCTAGAAAAGCAAAAGAATGAGAAATAAGGGAGAGAAAAAAAATTGTGTAAGTATGAGGCTTGGTAGTGGAGAGTGACTGAGCTTAAAGGGTAGCTTTACATTCACATAGTCCCTTCATAGTGTGTTTACCTTAATTCTTTACACCATTGGCCCCTTTTTTTTCTCCTTTCTAAAGCCCCATTACAGCCCTTAAAAAGTTCCTGTGATTAGTGTTTTTGGTTCATCACT
The DNA here is from genome assembly GCA_022379115.2 of Bauhinia variegata. Taxonomy (NCBI): domain Eukaryota; kingdom Viridiplantae; phylum Streptophyta; class Magnoliopsida; order Fabales; family Fabaceae; genus Bauhinia; species Bauhinia variegata. The sequence goes on along the minus strand of CM039437.1, from coordinate 1,079,537 downwards.
TAGTGGTGGAGATTTGATATATGAGCAAGCCTATGGAGGAACCTGGAATTGCATTGACTTGAGTGTGTGTTAAACCCTCTAGACACTTGAGAAATTGGAGTGTATTTTCATCCGTGTGAGGGAATTTATCCTCACTGCATTTGATTTCATGAAACTTGATGAGTGGTTGTATATGTGCACTTCATTCCATGCTTTATACCTTTTTGATAATGATGCCTTTCCATGATTTGATGACCCATTCATATGATAACCTTTAGTATGCACTTGGTTAAGAATTTGAGCTTAACTTGTTACTTATGTTGAGAGTTACCTTGGGGGTATAGGACTATTTTCTCTTGTTTTAAATGATCTTGCATTGCAGCATGGTTCTTAGTCTCCAACATCGCCCATGGTAGTGTCCTTTGAGGCCAATGTGGTTAGTAGTGATTGAATTGTTGTCTTGCCTATTTTCTTATCTTTAATTTTACTCGAGGACTAGCAAAATGATAAGTTTGGGGGAGTTTGATGAATACATTTTGTATAGATATTTGGTATCTCATTCCCTCACATTTAAGTCCTCAATTGAGAAAGAATTAGGTGCTTCTAACTTTAACTGCTAATTTTGTAGGAACCAAGCACTTAAAGAAACAAGGTAGAAAAGTGGGCATAAAATGATGATTTTGGAATATTTCAGACCGAAGGAATCAATCCCAAGATGAATTGAACAGTTTAGAGGCCCAAGGAATGGCATGAAACACAAGTTGTAAGGTCGAAGAAGCCTCGAGTAACAAGCTGGCGCTGCGGCCTCATCAATCTGGGGCCATGGCACTACAAAATCCAACAAGGTGCAAGTTGGCGCCGTGGCATGAGGAAAATCCAGGAAGAGTTAGTTTCGTGCCGTTGTGGCTCCTTAGGGCACCGTGGCACCAGGAAGAGGAGAAATTCAACCATAGAGAAGGTAATTGGTGCCATGGTGCCATAGGGTTTGCGTCGTGGAGCCCTAGAAGTTCCAAGAAGCGATTTCATGGGCTTTTGAGCTAAATAGACTAGTAGGAATCCTAGTTTGAGTTAGAAATTATACCTTAGCTATAAATAGGCAACTAGGATTGGCAATTAGGATCTTTTTGGCAACTTGGGAATTAGAGGAGGTGAAAGGAGAGCGTGGAGACGAAGGAGACTTGGGGCTTCATAGAGTTTTTTTTCACTACTTTATTCTCTCCATGTTTTCTCCTACTACTATGATGTATTTTAGTTCGACTATAGGTTGCTAAACTTCTTTTTAGGGCCTATAATGTAGCCCAATCTATGTATAGATTTTAATAATGATTTAATGAAATTCTACGTTTGATTAAATTGAGTTTTAATTCTCTATGCTTAAATCTCTGATTGATCTGGCCAATTAGTTAGGGAAATTGTGGATTGCTATGAACTAGGAAAGGAATAGTTAATCTAGACCATGAGAATTAAATCCATAATGGAGCTTAAGGCATAAATGTGCCTAGGACCCTGCGTAGCCATTCAGAGGAATCTTTAGAACTTTAGGCAATTTCAATTATTACAATTGTCATAGGGATATGATTTGATTGGTAATTGGAGTTAGTTTAATCTGACATCGAGATAGGCTTTTTAATAAATTAGGGAGATTCTAGCTATCAATTGGTAAAACTAGAATTCATTGACAAAATTAGAAGAATTTATACATATGATTGTGGTGAAATCAAAACCCCTAGGCTTTTAATCACTAGTTTCTATCCTTTTATTCTCATTCTTATTTTAGTTGTTGCTTTATTTCATTTTCTATTGCTTCTATCTTTATTCGATCACTTGGGTAATATTGCTATTATAGTATTTTAGTAATCAATTTCATAGTCCCTTGGGTACTGATTGCTCCTTAGTGAGTATCACGAATGGATGATTTTAGCATTCATATGGGCGAGAATGGATGTATATATATGGAACAATATGTTATGTGTTGGGACACAGTGCAAGTATACACTATCAGTGTAGTGAGCAAGTATTCCGGGGGTTGTCATATCCAAGGGATAGATATTGATTACCAGAGTAATATAACTCCAATATTGTTCAAGCGATCGAATTGTGATGAGATAGGTAAGGTAATTAAATGCAGAAAATAAGTAAGCGATAACAGAAAAGTATATAGCATAATAGAATTATGATGGGAGATCTAGGGATTTAGATTTCACCATAATCTTTATGTATAGACTTCCTTGATTCAGTTATGAAGTTATAGAATTATCAATTGCTAGCCAGGATTCCCTAATTTAATTAATCAGCCTTGGTATTAGGTCAGATCAAATCTAATTACAATTACCAACCCTGCTACTGGTCTGTGCGAGTTGTAGCAACTATAATTGCATTAAGATCTATGGACATCCCTTTAGGGAATTAAGGGAACGCCCTAATTCCCATGTGACTACACAGGGTCCTCGGTACTAGTCTGTCCTTAGCTCCACCATGGATTTAATTCTCTTGGTCTAGATTAACTAATCTCCGGTCGGTCTCATAGCTAACCCACAGATTTCCCCCAATTAATTGGCCAGATTAATCAAGAGTAAAGTGTAAAAAAATAAACCTCAATTGAATAAAACATAAACTGGCATAACTTCCTCAATTTGTCTATATAATTAGATTGGGCTACATCTTAGCCCTAGAGTGAAGTTTAGTTACACATGATACTATGGAAACACATAATGGTAAAATAAAGAAAACATTAAAAGAGTATAAGAAATAAAAGGGAAGTGACGCCTTGCTCTTGGATCTTGATAGGTTGCTACTGCTATATCCTCCTCTCTTTCACCTCCTTCTTGTGTTCAGCCCTCTTCATCTATTTATAATGCATCTAATCCTAATTAGACTCTTCTTAGGATTCTCAATAATATGAAAAGACTAATTACAAGTGAATCCTAATCCTATTCTAACTAAGGCTTTAATTGGGCTTCACACTTCAAGACTTTAATTCCTCTTGAAACTCTATTTCGGAGAGTCTTCTAGGTTGTGGACTTCTAATCCTTGTATGGCACAACTCCTTGGAAGTTCATTGGGCTTGGAAATCATCAAACTGCTCTGAAATAGGTCCTAGGCGCCACGGTACAAAGTTTGGGCTCCACGGCGCCCATTGGCAGAATTTACAGGCTACGTCTCTGGTACATGGCGCCACGGTGGTAGGGCATGGGGGCCACGATGCCCAATGGTAGAATGCCATTCTTCTCCATTTTGCTCCTTTCGGCTTGTATACCTACAAAACAATGAAATCTAATCGACAACAAAGTATTTTTACCATAATTGGGACTTGAAATGGAAGGGAATTGAGGCTAAATAATCTATATAAAATGTAATTATCAAACTCCCCCACACTTATCTTTTTGCTCATCCCAAGTAAAAGCATACATAGGCATTCATGCAAGATAGCAAGGCTTTCACACAAAACTGACTTACTAACCATATTTGGCCTCAGAATCAATTCATATGGGATTTCTGGAATTCAGTCATCATTTCATAATGCAGATCATTCAATATGCAATGAAATATTCCCCAAATTCCCAAGGTAACTCTCAATGCAAAGTGATATAGGCTCAATTCTTACTCATTAAAGTGCAAAAGGAAAGTTTCCATGTAATAGGGTGGTCAATTCATGAAAAGTCATAGTGATGAAATAATCAAGTGAATATATGCATAATAGCTACTTAAACTCTAGGGAGTGTAAGTGGTGAGGGATGAATTCTCTCTCATGGGAATGATATTCACTTATCTCACAAGTGTTTGGAGGGTTAGAATTTCACTCATTTCAGGACAAAACCAAGAAATTTCCATAGGCTTGTTCATATATCAAATCTTCACCACTTCAACAAATCACAACACTAATCAAAGGGTCTTACAAAGGGTTGTAATGGGGCTAGGTGAAGGTGATAAAGGCTTAGGACTTACTAAGAAGAAATTATGTGAATTCAACATACTCTCCAACCAATAGCTCAAATACTTCATCTTTTACTCCCTGTTTTCTTCTCTATTGTCTCCCTTTTTGCTTTGGCTTCTTGGTCTTTTGACCTTTTTCTTTTCTTTTATTTTCTATATTTTCTTGGCCCTTCTCATTCAAATTTTTCAGAGCATTTTTCTCATTTCTTCTTTTCTTGTGCACTGCTATTTTTTCTAGGGAGATAATTCTCATTATGAGGCTATTCTTTTCTCTCTTTTTCTCTCAACTAGGGTGGAGTCTTCACTTTCCCTAAATTCACACATTCCTTCAAAGTATTGGTGTCCATTTGGTGGAGGAATTGAGGAATGGGAAGGATATCATGATAGGGTGAACGGAAGGAAAGGGAAAGGCTCAAAAGGGTCAACTAAGGGGTAGCTCAGCTTTCAAGGTTCTGATGTAGGGGATATTGGTACAGATCATCCATAAACTGGATGTTCTATTTTTGCATGGTATGTGGTGATTTTTCATGATCATCGAGTGATTACTAATCAGCTCTACCATCATCTAAACTACTAACAGAAACAGGCTTGAACAGATTGGCTACTAAAGAGTGAGGTTGAGGTGGAAGGTATAATCCTAGGTGCCCTAATCATCCTAGTGTTTGTGATTTAAATGTGATCTCGAAATGCATAATAGAACAAGTTCTAGAAAAATCAAGGATGTCCTATTCACTCACAAACAATTACTGAGCTCTAGTGATATAGCTCTTAGGCTCAAAAGCTCACCAGGGGATAATTCATCCATTCACACTTTAGTTTCCTCCAATATCTCAGTAAACTAATGCATATAGGGAATAGCAAATCATTATGGGTTCACACAATTTTAGGGTAGGCTCAGAATTCCCAGAAGCTTTTCAATCATGAAACAGGAAGATGAAATGAACAATCATGCATTAATTCAACAATAATTGAATATTCCTCATCCCATATAGTCAGTGATACACTATTTTCATCATGAGCCATGGTTTTCAGTCAGAAACACACAGACAATCATGCATTTATTCAAAAACAAAAATTTAATTTTAAACATACTAAAACACACAATCATGCAGTCAATTTAAAAACACTCAACTAATCCACTGCTCAATAAAAAATTATTTTAACTACTAACTACTAGGCAAAATAAAAGTGACTCTCCCCTACACTTAAAAATTGCATTGTCCTCAATGCATCAATTAAAACAGAGTAAGGAAAGAGCCAACTTGGAAGGACAGCCTAGTCAGTGTCCTCAGAGTCTTCCTCCGAGCTTTCTTCTTCGGCTTGTGGTGGTTGAGCAGCATGTGGTGGTTGAGGGAGATGTGGGAATAGAGGTAAGCCAGTGTGGCCTACTGCACCTACTTCTAGGTATTCTTCAGCTATTTGGTACCATCGGGTGGTTGCTTCAGTGTATTGATAGCTGAAATCTATCCAGGTGTGCAACTTGGCTGCGAGTGTAGGGTCCATAAACCCTTGCTGGTTTAGTGGTGGTGGTGCTTGTGGGGTCGGTGGGGCAGGTGGCTGCGGTGGAGTTGCTGGGCCTCCTCTTAAGTAAGGTGGCTTCAGGCGAGCAAAGAATGTCTTGTTTAACATCCGGCCTAGTGTGATCATGGGCTCAGAATCTCCCCACACAACTCCAGCTTTTCTGCAAAGGACGACGATCAAATGGGGGAATAGAAGCACCTTCTTGTTGACCATTTGGCGAATAGTCTCCAAGTGCTTTGCAATGGTGTGGCCGACATTGAACCTCCACCTGTTGTGAATGGCCCAGAGGAACTCTACTCGCAGCTTGGTGACCTTCGATGTATGCGTGGATGGGAACAAGTGGTTGGCAATAAAGTGCAGCCACGTCTTGTTGATTTTGTCAAGTCTGGTCTTGGGGAAGTGGTAGAATTCACCATCTCTGGTGACCCACTGTGTGCCTTTAATGCACAATGTTCTTGTAATATCATTGTAATCCCCACTAGCTATGAAATTGCCTAGCCCTATCTCTCCGGCATGCAGATTTGGGATCTCAAAAATCTCATGAATTGTGTACCAATCAAAAGGTACCTTGTGGCCTCACACCCAGCTTGCATAGGGAGTTTGATATTCGAACAAGTTGGCATAGAACTCCTTCACGATGTTGAGTGGGGTGGGCTCCGGTTGTTGAGCAAATTTTAGCCAACCTCTCCATGCCATGTGGTTGGCAATTGGAGCAAAACAGGGCTTCAAAAGATCAATGCCAAACTCTGGTATGGTTGGCTTGTTGTCCAGTTCATCCATGTTATCCTCTGCCTTTTTGCTTATGAAGTGAGTGGCCTCATATTCGGGCAATTGAGAGGATGAGGGTGCCTTTCGCTTGGCCAAACGTTTGAGAGGCATGGTATCTGCAAAATTACACACAAAATACCCAACAGAGCACCTATTCCACTAAATAATCATAATAATTCAGAATTTCCACAATGGTCTATTTTTCGAAAATTTTTGTCTATGCAAATATCTAGATTATAATTCACAAATCAGAGCAACCAACATTAACTAGATATAATCAGCAATCCAAAGCACCAAAGACATCCCACATGCATACAAATTTCGAGTGCAAGCATCCATAAAAATTCACAAATTCGGCCAAAATACCCAAGGAAGAAGGTTGATGAAATTTGTCAAATTCTACCAATTAAATTGAGTGGGTAAGTGAGAAAATACTCTATGATGCCCAAGGGTGTGATTACGAACCTTTCCTTGCAAGAGGAGTGAGAAAATCCATGTTCTAGTGAGAGAAAGTGGTGAAAAGTGAAGAGTTTTTTTCTCAAATCTGAAGATTGTTCGGATGGATTGAAGTTTAAGTGTATGGGCAAGGGTTTGGAGGTGTTTTGGGGTGATTAATAGGCAAAAATCTGAGGGAATGCAAGGGGTGTGCAAATGGGTAGTTGAGAGTTTGAAATATGAAAAGTGTGAGAGTGGCGAGTTGGGTGTTATAAGGCTCGGGTAGTGGGCACCACAGCGCCAGGACACAGAGGGAAATAATTTTTTTTAAAAAAAAAAAATTTTGGCAATTGCTACAGTGTTGGGTGCCGTGGCGCCCAAACGTTGGGTAGTTTCTGGAAGTGGGCGCCATGGTGCCCAGAGCTTCTGTTTAAGTCCTGTTTGAGTCCTTTTGTGCCCGAATTGCTCCGTTATGGCTCCAAGGTGTGTCCAATACCCAAATGGCTTCAAATATTTGAATGAAAGATCATGAGTAGTGGATAAATTGACTAAATTAACAATAAAGCACACACAAAAATCAAAAAGGGAAAGAAATAAAAACCAATAGGTTGCCTCCCATAAGTGCTTGGTTTATAGTCCTTAGCCATACTTTCTCTGATTCTATGGGCTATCTTGAAGGATGACAACATGCACCGGCATGTTGTCACTTGTTAAGTAGGGCTTTAATCTATACCCATTCACTTTGAAAGTTTGCCCATCCTTCATTATTGTTATGGCTCCATATGGGTTGATCGATGTGATTGTGTATGGACCATACCATCTTGATTTTAATTTACCCGGATGAAGCTTCAACCTTGAGTTGAATAGTAGGACTTTCTGCCCAGGATATAAATCCTTTCTTGCTATTTTTCTTTCATGCCATAGCTTGACCTTTTCCTTGTAAATATGGGCATTTTCATAAGCATCTCTTCTGAATTCATCCAATGCATTGAGTTGAAGCATTTTGTTTTGCCCAGATACACTTGGATCAAAATTCAGTAGCTTGACTGCCCAGTATGCTTTGTGCTCTAACTCAATTGGTAAGTGGCACTCCTTCCCAAAGACTATGTTGTATGAAGACATGCCTAAGGGTGTCTTGAATGTTGTTCTATATGCCCATAGCACATCATCCAACTTGAGAGACCAATCTTTTCTGTTAGTGTGGACTGTTTTCTCCAATATTCTCTTCAGTTCCCTGTTAGATACCTCCACTTGCCCACTGATTTGTGGGTGATAAGGGGTGGCAATTTTGTGCCTTACTCCATATTTGACAAGGAGAGCTTTGAGGTGTTGGTTGCAGAAATGCTTCCCTCCATCACTAATTAGTGTTCTTGGTACTCCAAAGTGGGTGAAGATATTCTTTTTCAGAAATTTTTGTACCACTTTGGAATTATTTGTAGGAGATGAAATTGCTTCTACCCATTTGGAAACATAGTCTACTACAACTAGGATGTTCAGGTTCCCAAAGGATGATGGGAATGGTCCTATGAAATCAATGCCCGACACATCGAATAGTTCAACTTCTAAGATGGGATTTTGAGGCATCTCATGTCTCTTGGACAAATTTCAAGTTCTTTGGCATTTGTCGCATCTTTCAACAAAATTATGTGCATCTTTGAAAAGTATTGGCCAATAAAAACCAGATTGGAGTACTTTATTGGTTGTCTTGTGAGCTGCATAGTGCCCTGCATAGCTGCTCGAATGGCAGCTTTCAAGGATGGCTCAAAATTCTTCTTCTAGGACACACCTTCTGATCATGTGATCACTGTATCTGCGATAGAGTGTAGGGTTATCCCAAAAATAAAATCTTACCTCAGAAAGGAATTTCTTCCTTTGTTGATAGGTTGCTTCAGGTGGTAACTCATGACAGGTGAGGTAGTTGACATAATCAGCATACCATGGCCCGTCTTTGCCTATTATGTTCCATCCTTTGTTGAAAATTTTTCTGATGGAAAATACCTGTTCATCAGGGAAGGAATCAGCTATAGGAACAAAGTTATTAGCATGATATTCCAGCCTAGATAGGTGGTCTGCTATGACATTATCTGCTCCTTTCTTGTCCTTCATCTCCAGCTCAAACTCTTGCAAACGTAAAATCCATCTAATAAGTCTTGGCTTGGCATCTTTCTTATTCAGCAAATATTTAAGTGTTGCATGGTCAGTATAAACTATAGTCTTGTTGCCAATGAGATATGGTCTAAATTTGTCAAAGGCATAGACCACAGTTAATAGTTCTTTTTCAGTTGTTGCATAATTGACTTGGGCAACATCAAGAGTCTTGCTTGTGTAGTAAATAGCTCTGAAAACTTTTTCTCTTGTCTTCCCTAGAACAGCCCCCACTGCAAAGTCACTTGCATGACACATAATTTCGAATGGGGCGTCCCAATCAGGCGTGGTAATTATAGGGGCAGTGATGAGTGCTTTCTTTAAGGCTTCAAATGTTGTTTGGCATTCTTTTGTGAAAACAAAAGTTGCTTCCTTCAGTAGAAGATTGCATAGTGGTTTGGAAATTTTTGAGAAGTCTTTGATGAATCTTCTGTAAAATCCAGCATGTCCCAAGAAACTCCTTATTCCCTTAACAGTAGTAAGATGGGGAAGTTTCTCAATTAAATCTACTTTGGCCCAGTCAACCTGAATTCCTTCTAGTGATATTTTGTGGCCAAGAACTATTCCTTCATGTACCATAAAGTGACATTTCTCCCAATTTAGCACTAGGTTTGTTTCTTGGCATCTTTTGAGTACCAATGATAGATTATTCAAGCATGAATCAAATGAATTCCCAAAAACTAAGAAATCATCCATGAAAATCTCTGAATTTTTCTACCATATCTGAAAATAGTGATGTCATGAGCCTCTGAAAAAGTAGCAGGTGCATTACATAGTCCAAATGACATTCTTCTAAAGGCGAATGTGCCATAGGGACATGTAAAAGTTATCTTTTCTTGATCTTCAGAGGCTATGGAAATTTGGTTATAGCCTGAATATCCATCTAGAAAACAATAGAAAAGATATCTAGCTAACCTGTCCAGCATCTGATCAATGAATGGTAGTGGAAAGTGATCCTTTCTGGTGGCCTTATTCAGCTTCCTATAGTCGATGCACACTCTCCATCCAGTCACGGTTCTGGTAGGGATCAACTCATTGTTGTCATTTTCTATCACAGTGATACCTCCCTTCTTCGACACTACTTGTATCGGGCTCACCTAGGGGCTGTCAGAAATAGGGTAGATAATGCCTGCATCTAGCCATTTTTGAACTTCTTTTTTGGCTACTTCTTTTATCTTCGGGTTCAGCCTTTGGTGCTCAATTGAGAGCTTGAAGTTCTCCTCCATGTAAATTTTGTGCATGCAAAGGGTAGGACTTATGCCTTTTATGTTAGCAATAGTCTACCCTATTGCTTTCTTGTTCGCTCTCAGCACTCTCAGCAGCTTTTCTTCTTGCTCTTATGTTAGGGAAGCAGAAAGAATTACTGGTAGGGATTCTGCATCTCCTAAATAGCTGTATTTTCAAGTGTTCTGGTCATGGTTTCAGCTCTAATTTGGGTGCTTGCTCAATTGAAGGTTCGGTTGGGGCTTCAGGCTCTCCTAATTCTTCAGCAGGTTTCTTGATGAAAATTGGTGGGGTAGCCTCGAGTTAATGAATGCAATCTTCAATCTCTAGATCCTCTTCTGATGTCATTCTAACTAAGCATGCTTCAAGGGGCTCAGAGAACTTTGAAAGTTGCGCCACTTCCTTGATGCATTGGTTAATGATGTATGCTCTAAAGCATGACTCTTCAGCAGCTGGATGTTTTAGTGCTTTGAGGATGTCAAATGTCACTTCTTCTTCTTGCACTCTCAGGGTTAGATTCCCTTTCTGTATATCAATTAGGGCTCTTCCGGTTGCTAGGAATGGCCTTCCCAAAATGATGGGGATTTCTTGATCTTCCTCCATATCTAAAACTATGAATTCTGCAGGGAAGATGAATTTGTCAACTTTAACTAAAACATCTTCTACTATACCTCTTGGATATTTAATGGATCTATCTACTAGCTGCAGAGATACAGTAGTGGGCTTGGCTTCTCCAATATTCAGCTTCTTGTAGACTGAGAGTGGCATTAAATTTATGCTAGCTCCCAAGTCACATAAAGCTTTGCTAAAAAACTCTTAGCCTATAATGCATGGAATTGTAAAGCTTCTAAGGTCTTTGAGCTTTTGTGGCAGCTTCTTTTGGAGTATGGCACTGCACTCTTCAGTAAGTGCAACAGTTTCATAATCTTGTAGCTTTCTTTTGTTGGACAGAACATCTTTCATGAACTTCACATAGCTTGACATCTGCTCCAAAGCTTCTGCAAAAGGAATATTAATATGCAATTTTTTAAATGCCTCCATAAATTTTGCAAATTGTCTGTCCAGTTTCTGCTTTCTGAATCTTTGTGGAAATGACAAGGGTAGCTTGTATGGGGAAGGAATTTCGCATGGCATGTGCTTCGGCTTCTCCACTGGCTTTTGTTGTTCTTGCCTTTCTTCTGGAGTGACTTTGGGTGCTTGTTCAGCTTCAGATTTAGCTTCCTTTTCTTCTTCTTGTGGCGTGGAATCTTGGACAGCAACTATGGTTTTTCCACTTCTCAAAGTTATGTTTTTTACATCCCTCGGATTGGCTTCAGTTGTTCTTGGTAGTACACCAGGTTGCCATGTGGTCAGCAGTTGAGAAATTTGGCCTACCTGATTCTCCAATTGATTAATTGAAGCATTAGTAGTCACCATAAATTGATTTGTCTTTTCAGTTAAATCAAATTGGGATGTTGCAAGTTTGGCCATGGCTTCTTCTAAATTCATCCTTGAACGCTGCTATTGTTGCAAGTTTGGCCATGCCTATCTTGGGTTCTTCCATGAAAAATTGGGATGATTCCTCCATCTAGGATTGTAGGTCTTTGAGTAGAGATTGTTATTCCCCACATAGTGCACCTCTTCGGATTCTTCTTGCACAGCTTCCACAGGATTTCCTTTAAGCATTGCTGTGTGGAATGAAAGTACCTCGTCCAGTTTTGCTGCAAGTGTTACAAGTGCATCTAAGTCTTGTATACCAACTACTTTCTTCTCATTATCCCTCCTAGAGCTCCAATCAGAGGCATTTGTTGTTACCTCTTCAAGCAACTCATAGGCTTCAGCATAGTCCTTGTTCAGAAAGGCTCCTCCAGCAGCTGCATCCACAACTGTTTTGATGTTAGGGATTAATCCTCCATAGAATACCTGCATGACCAGCCAGTCTTGCATTCCATGGTGTGGGCACTTCCTTAGCAGCTCCTTGAATCTTTCCGAAGCATCATAGAGAGATTCTCTCTCAAATTGATTGAAATTCATAATTCAGTTCTCAGCTTGGTAGTCTTCGAAGGAGGTAAATATTTAGTAAGAAATTTCTGGGCTAAGGAGTCCCATGTGTCAAGTGAACCTGGTGGCAAAAAATTCAGCCACCTTCTAGCTTCATCTCTGAGTGAAAAAAGAGAATAATCTAAGCTTGATTGCCTCCTCTAACACTCCGTTGTATTTGAAAGTATCACAAATTTCCATAAAAGTAGAGAGGTGCAGATTTGGGTCTTCATTAGGTGCTCCAGAAAATTGATTATTTTGAACCATCTGGATCACAACTGATTTGATCTCAAAATTATTTGCTTCAACAGCTGGACTCTGGATGCTTGACATAACATTTTGCACTTTTGGGACAGCAAAGGTTCGAAGAGGGATATGCACCTCATTCGGTTGATTGTTTGGTGCTACCATCTTTTCTAGATCTGGCTGCAAGTTTTGAACTACTCTCCTTGCTCTCAAATTTCTTTTAATAGTCTTTTCGTTTTCTGGATCAAGAGGTAGTAGATTTCGGTTCTTTGTTTTTCTCATGTACTAGAAAATTTTTTTGAAAAGAATTGAAAACAGAAGATCAAAGTAAAACATAAAATAAAATTTTGCTTGAATCAACACTTGTTAATTCCTCTAATATCAATAAAACAATCCCTGGCAACGGCGCCAAAAACTTGATTGCTCCTTAGTGAGTGTCACGAATGGATGATTTTAGCATTAATATGGGCGAGAATGGATGTATATATATGGAACAATATGTTATGTGTTGGAACACAGTGCAAGTATTATGGGGATTGTCGTATCCAAAGGATTGATATTGATTACCAGAGTAATATAACTCCAGTATTGTTCAAGCGATCGAATTGTGATGAGATAGGTAAGGTAATTAAATGCAAAAAATAAGTAAGCGATAACAGAAAAGTATATAGCAGAATATAATTATGATGGGAGATCTAGGGATTTAGATTTCACCACAATCTTCATGTATAGACTTCCTTGATTCAGTTATGAAGTTATAGAATTATCAATTGCTAGCCAAGATTCCCTAATTTAATTAATCAGCCTTGGTATTAGGTCAGATCAAATTTAATTACAATTACTAACCTTGCTACTGGTCTTTGCGAGTTGTAGCAACTATAATTGCATTAAGATCTATGGACATCCCTTTAGGGAGATTAGGGGAACCCCCTAATTCCCATGTGACTACACAAGGTCCTCGGTACTGGTCTGTCCTTAGCTCCACCATGGATTTAATTCTCTTGGTCTAGATTAACTAATCTCCAGTCGGTCTCATAGCTAACCCACAGATTTTCCCCAATTAATTGGCCAGATCAATCAAGAGTAAAGTGTAGAAAAATAAACCTCAATTGAATAAAACATAAACTGGCATAACTTCCTCAATTTGTCTATACAATCAGATCAGGCTACATCTTAGCCCTAGAGTGAAGTTTAGTTGCACATGATACTATGGAAACACATAATGGTAAAATAAAGAAAACATTAAAAGAGTAGAAGAAATAAAAAGGAAGTGATGTCTTGCTATTGGATCTTGATAGGTTGTTGCTGCTATATCCTCCTCTCTTTCGCCTCCTTCTTGTGTTCAGCCCTCTTCATCTATTTATAATGCATCTAATCCTAATTAGACTCTTCTGAGGATTCTCAATAATATTAAAAGACTAATTATAAGTGAATCCTAATCCTATTCTAACTAAGGCTTTAATTGGGCTTCACATTTCAAGACTTTAATTCCTCTTGAAACTTTATTTCGGAGAGTCTTCTAGGTTGTGGACTTCTAATCCTTGTATGGCACAACTCCTTGGAAGTCCACTGGGCTTGGAAATCATCAAACTGCTCTAAAACAGGTCCTGGGCGCCACGGCACAAAGTCTAGCGCCCATTGGCAGAATTGACAGGCTGCATCTCTGGTATATGGAGCCACGGCGCCAAGGCATGGGCGCCACAACGCCCAATGGTAGAATGCCATTCTTCTCCATTTTGCTCCTTTCGGCTTGTATACCTGCAAAAGAATGAAATCTAATCAACAACAAAGTATTTTTACCATAATTGAGACTTGAAATGTAAGGGAATTGAGGCTAAATAATCTATATAAAATGTAATTATCAGGTACGACAACCCTGGGATGTGTTGCATCTAGTGTACACTTACACTGTATTCCATCACACATATATTTTCATTACATTAGTCATCTACCTCTAGCTTACCAAGATCTACTGGCAAAGTCTCTATACCATCCCTCTTGGTGGACGAGGGATACCAGCTGATGAACTAAGAGTATGTGGATGTTGAGCAAAAGAAGCTCTTGAGGTGTCTAGATGTTGAGATGTTTGATAAGGTGAAGGCTTGGGTGGAGTCACCAATGGTGAAGAGACCGTGGATGGAGTAGTTTAAGATGAAGGTGCCCTAGATGGTGAGGAGTGTGGGTCTAAACGCTGAGGCTGTGCAAGTGGCCACAAGCCCAATCTTCCAATATCTCTTTCTATCAAGGAGCCATCCTACAAACCTTAACAAATCTCCTATAATACCATCTAAATCTCCCATGCCTAGCTAGGGGGTGATGTATGGTTGGACGTCTATCTTCCCCACTCATCCATCATGGGCTTCGCGCCTCAAAAAACCAGCTTGTGCATGCCCTATGTGGATCAGTACTCTCTCTCTGAAGCTATACAGGAAATAGATATCAATATTGGTAACCACTGCACCACTATCACCTCTACTGGTCAGTGTGGCTCAATAGTGAGTGCATAAATCTCCACGAGGGTTAGCAGAAAGTGGATTGCTTGGAGCTCTACGGGTCATATTGGGGTTCCTTACTAAGTGGTAACCCTTAGTAGCTACAAACTTTGGTATGTAAAGGCCTATCTATATGGAAAGTTGTGTGAGACTGATCTAATATGGGACCTTAGCTAGTATGAACTAAATAGAGTTCCCTTAGTCCTAGTTGACGAGGTGTTGAAACCTGTCCATCTCAAAAGTGGTGAGGAACTCCAAGGTGATCTCTCTATAAGTAGGCACAATGATGCCAAAGAAATTTGCGCAAGCCCCAACCCTAATGAGTTCTCTAATCTCGAAATCTCTCAGCACATCCCAATCAACATATTGCCTCTCCACAAATGGTTTTATGTTGAGCTTGTCATAGTTGTTGATAGGCCGGGGCTCTGAATTCTAAGAATGGGTGCTTTGGCTGAGCCTTTTTCCTTGACCTCGCACCTTGTTTGGAATTTTTCATCATGTGAAGCTTTGGTCTCACCATTATATCTCCTACAATCAAAAGAAACAATCAACCATTAGTGGCTCTTTCATTGCATCAAAACCAAAACTCATTCTATATGCTCTTTCAAAACAAAATTGAAGTTCAAACAATCCACAATCTTCTATTGTACTTGCATTCAAAACTTTATGCACAAGAGTGATAATATAATCATACCACAAGTGAGGATTGAAGCAAGAATCCAAAAGAGTGCAATTAAATAAAGTTTTCTGTCCACATCAAAGAAATGAATGTGTGAGGCATCCATGAAAAGTTTATGCACTCACCAAGATAAACCATGCCCTATTTACAACTCAATGCAATCCATCAAATTAAATCAATTAAATTCACTCAATAAGAGGGAAAAAGTCTTTTAAGCTCCAAATGAGTCCTAAGCATGTCAAAGCCATGAAATCAAGCAATCTGGGAAGCAAACTATTTACATCCAATCCTATGAATCCATCAAGTAGGATCTATTCAATTCATCATATCAAGCAATATAAGCATGAAATTGAGCAAAAAAATCACAAGGATATCATAATTCAAAAACAATGAAGTCATGTTCACACTTCTAAGAGTTTATAACCCATGAAATCAATGGAACAACTAAGATCATATTCACATTTAGCAATAACTAAGCACAAACAAAAACAATCCTCATCCATTTCATACTATCAAAATTCCTAAGAGTTCATATTCACAAATTTCTAATACTAGTATCAAAGCTCAATGTTAGGTAGTTTCACCAAATCAAGCATAAAACATGAGTGAAAAGGAAATGCACTTACCTTGAGTGGTCTTGAACTAATAAAAGATAAAAATCCTAGCAATGCCAATCCAAGCTCTAATTCACAATCCCTCTTTTTTGCACTAAGGGAAAGTGACCTCTATTGACCCCCGAAAAAGTCCAAATACACCGCACTAACCCAAATTAAGTGGGGATTTGAGGGGATGACTGAAGATAACAACGGAAATTCGAGAACCCCCTTGTTTGAAGAACCACCAAACCTTAGCCCCCAAATGGAGAAATTCAATTTGTGGAAAAGTGGGGAAATGTGAGAAAATGGGCGAGTATGTGGATTTGCAAAGAAAATGGGAGGAAAATTAGTGGGCTTGTCGAAAATGTAGATGGAAAGAGGTTAGGAGTGAGTGAAAGGCGACATGGAAATGAAGAAATGATGAAAGAATGAGAAAGGTGGGATTTAAGCTGTCATCATACAGGTATGCAGCTCCCCATGGCAATGTACATAGGCCGTGTACTTTAATCAAGTGACCCTGTATCTTCTGTTTGAGGTATTGAAGGCTGGGAAGGGGTACATGGGCATTGGGGGTAATGTACACAAGGCATGTACTTTGACATTAGACCCGTATATCTTTTTATCTAAAGGAAAAAAAATAAGATTTCAAAGTACATGGGTCATGTGGACAAAGCATGAGGAATCTCTCAAGAAACTTGTAGAAATCTCTCAAACTCGCATGGAATCTGCATGGAATGGATGGACAATGTTGGGTTTGCTCCAAAACTATCTATTTTGGTCTCTAGGAGCCTCTCTAAGCTCTAGAACGGAGATTAGGTCATAAATGCACTTTGGAGCTATTTATTCACTCAAAAAAATCAATAGTGGCAAAGTACACGCTCCTATGCACGGGCCGTGTACATGGGGCAGGTGTAACATCCTCTAGTTGAATGATTATGCAAGTGTATATATGTATTATTATCATTTATAAGCATGTACAAGGCATTCTCTAATTGAATTTCTTAAACTGAATTTCTTATATGTACGTGGTTATACTAATTACATTTACACTCTTATGTGAGTAAGCATATGTGCATGTTTGTGGCAAATAGAAATTTGATATCTTGCATGAGCATGTGTAAATGGAATCATGTTATTTTATTCATGGGGACCTAATTGAATAAGATTTAGATAACTAGTTGCACACTTATAAATAATGAAAATATGAAACAATTGGTTGAAATGGAATGAGGGAAACCAAACTAGGCTAGTTACATTGGAGGGATCTAGTCCTAATTGAACTAAGAGGGAAGCAGCCCCTTTCCCTTAGTCCCCACGCCACTCACCATGCAATAAAGCTCCAAAGACTTGCATTAAATTGGTCAAAGTGTCAACCAATAGGAGCATGACATTAATAATGGCATAATTATATATCTTCATGATATTTGTGAAGGAAATAATAAAATTAAGAGGGATATAAATAAAATAAAATTCAGAGAAATCTAGAGGGGGAAAGAAAGTCGGCAACTTGGGCTGAAGAAGGGGAAAAAGAAAAATAAAAGGGAGAAGAGAGTAGGGGAGTTCGGCAACCTTAAAGGAAAGAAATAGAGAGAGCTGCAGCAAAGGAAAGAAAGCTAGGAGTTAAGGTAGCTAATGACTCCTTTAACCTCTTCTTGCATGCTATATATTTGCCTCTGGGTGTGAGTGTTTATGGTATGCTATTATCCATATTCCTTGCTGTGTTTAAATGGTATTCAAGAGGATTATTAAGTTGTGGTGCTTAGAGCTGCCAAGGAAGTGATTCTAAGTGATTATGTGCTATTACGTACATCAGTTATTTTCTTTGCATTCCTATGCCATTTAAATGAGATCAACGACTTGTAATAGTCATGTATATTTACTAATAGACTCATTTGCTACTGAGACTTGAAGTCTCATATCCCTTTTGTGGGAATATCAATGATTTCCAGGTGGAGAAACACCAAGGGTGGCTGCAAAGCTTCAAATAGAGTGTGGTTGTGATTTAATTTGTAAAATACATGATTAATGTGTAATTATTTGTTTTAGTTGAATACTTGATGTATAATGATGTATTATGTTGCTCATAAATGAGAAATGAACTGAATATAGGGAAGGGGTAAATTAATAGATTTTCCTCAAGCATGCACAATAACTTAAAAACCGGTTTTCTAGCAGTTAAGAGGATAAATCAAGTAAGATGCTTTAAGCCCTGCTTTTTTACTTGAAAATTTTACAGCAAGCATTTGACATATTGAATTTCATCTATCCCAATTTTCGTAGCAATTGGAGCACAAATCCATGCCTAAATGATTTTCCAAAATAGCTAAACAGTATTCTAGCAGTACACAGGGCAGTGTACAAACTTTACTTAATTGACCCATCAAACCAACGAGATTTTGTATGAAATTTTTACCACATGTTCTAGACACATTAAAATTGTAATCTGGAGCTTTTCATGATTTTCTGACGTTTACATGTCACGTTTTCATATTTTACAAAAACAGGACAGCAAGCTGTCAACTCAGTAAGCTGTCCAGTGTTCCTAAACTTGTAAATTGAGACTTAAACTTCTAATTGGCAATTGCCTTATTGAATTGAGCCAAATGAAAGGTGTTTTCATGAATATAAGAGTTAACATAAGGTGTTACATTTTTGGTATCAGAGCATAAAGTTTTGGGATTAATGACTCTGGGAAAAGTTTTTGATTTATGTTAAATGGGTTGCTTGGTGATATGGGATTGCCATGGAAATGCTATTGTTTGCTTTGATATCTTGTTGATGCATTCTTTCCAAGGAATTGTTTCCTTGCTATTGCAAATTTGTTATTAATTAATGATTTGTTTATCTATTTGTTTTGGTTGGCGGTTTAAGATATGGTATGAGCCACTATGTGATGATATGTGTATACTTAGCTTTATATCATGATGTTAAATGATAAAATTCTTTTATTGAACATGAAGGATTTCCGTTTGTCTAAATTAAATGTATATGTATACATTGATGGATGAATATAAATCCTTGTGGAATATATGTGCTGCAAGTGAAGGGGGCTTGGCAAAGGCATCATGATGGTGCTGATAAAAGAGGCTTTGAGCCATTAATGTGCCAAGGGAATACCCAAGATGAGGGTATTTGCAATAACCTTGGTGACTACATGATAATTTATGATGCTCTATTAAGAGCATTGAGACAATATTATGAGTTTCCCTTCACTTTCAGCATGGTTACCGGAAGCTGGATTATTTGTATATGTATGCATTAATGAATTCATATGTGTGGATTCTGGATGAATATTATTTGTATATGAATGCATTAATGAATGCATATGTGTGGATTCTTGATAAATATGTGTTGTAAAGTGAAGGAAATTTGGAAATGGCATCTTGAATGATGCTGGATAAGGAAACTATAAAGCTTTGGAAATGGCATCTTGAATGACGCTGGATAATGAAGCTTTGAAAATGGCATCAAGAGTGATGCTGAATAAGTGAAGCTTTGTGCTACTAATGTGGCAAGGGAATACCCAGAACAAGGGTATTTGTAGTAACCTTGGTTACCACATGAGAGTACGTTGTGACACTAGTGTGGCGAGGGAATACCTGGAATAAGGGTATTTGTAATAACCTTGGGTACCACACGGAAACAGATAATGCTCTATCAAGAGTGGAAATAAATGATGCTCCATTAGGAGTGTTGAAAATATCTATTATGATTTTCCTTCTCTTTCGGCATATGAATTGGCTAAATTAATGTAAGCACTCACGCTTGTTGAGGGGAAATCACAAGTCATGATGTGAGTCATTTCTGCAAAAAATTGTGCATGATGTATGTTGTCCATGGCTTATGCATGGACGATATCATAATTTACTGATGTGCCATGATTTCTAATTGCCGAGATATACTTGGACTACTAAAATTTTGAGGACAAAATTTCTTTTAAGGGGGGTGGAACTGTAACATCCCCTAATTGAATAATTATGCAAGTGTATATGTGTATTATTATCATTTATAAGCATGTACAAAGCATTCTCTAATTGAATTTCTTATATGTACGTGGTTATACTAATTACATTTACACTCTTATGTGAGTAAGCATATGTGCATGTTTGTGGCAAATAGAAATTTGATATCTTGCATGAGCATGTGTAAATGGAATCATGTTATTTTATTCATGAGGACCTAATTGAATAAGATTCAGATAACTAGTTGCATACTTGTAAATAATGAAAGTATGAAACAATTAGTTGAAATGGAATGAGGGAAACCAAACTAGGCTAGTTACATTGGAGGGATCTAGTCCTAATTGAACTAAGAGGGAAGCAGCCCCTTTCCCTTAGTCCCCACGCCACTCACCATGCAATAAGGCTCCAAAGACTTGCATTAAATTGGTCAAAGTGTCAACCAATAGGAGCATGACATTAATAATGGCATAATTATATATCTTCATGATATTTGTGAAGGAAATAATAAAATTAAGAGGGATATAGATAAAATAAAATTTAGAGAAATCTAGAGGGGGAAAGAAAGTCGGCAACTTGGGCTGAAGGAGGGGAAAAAGAAAAATAAAAGGGAGAAGAGAGGAGGAGAGGTCGGCAACCTTAAAGGAAAGAAATAGAGAGAGCTGCAGCAAAGGAAAGAAAACTAGGAGTTAAGGTAGCTAATGACTCCTTTAACCTCTTCTTGCATGCTATATATTTGCCTATGGGTGTGAGTGTTTATGGTATGCTATTATCCATATTCCTTTCTGTGTTTAAAAGGTATTCAAGAGGATTATTAAGTTGTGGTGCTTAGAGCTGCCAAGGAAGTGATTCTAAGTGATTATGTGCTATTACGTGCATCATGTTATTTTCTTTGCATTCCTATGCCATTTAAATGAGATTAACGACTTGTAATAGTCATGTATATTTACTAATAGACTCATTATCTACTGAGACTTGAAGTCTCATATCCCTTTTGTGGGAATATCAATGATTTCCAGGTGGAGAAACACCAAGGGTGGCTGCAAAGCTTCAAATAGAGTGTGGTTGTGATTTAATTTGTAAAATACATGATTAATGTGTAATTATTTGTTTTAGTTGAATACTTGATGTATAAGGATGTATTGTATAGCTCATAAATGAGAAATGAACTGCATAGATGGAAGAGGTATATTAATAGAATTTTCGTCAAGCATGCACAATAACTCAAAAGCCGGTTTTCTCGCAATTAAGAGGATAAATCAAGTAAGATACTTTAAGCCCTGAGTTTTTACTTGAAAATTGTACAGCAAGCATTTGACATATTGAATTTCATCTATACCAATTTTCGTGGCAATTGGAGCACAAATCCATGGCTAATAATTTTCCAAAATAGCTAAACAATATTCTCGCAGTACACAAGGCAATGTACAAACTTTACATAACGAGATTTTATATAAAATTTTTACCACATGTTCTAGACACACTAAAATTGTAATCTGGAGATTTTCATGATTTTCTGACATTTACATGTCACATTTTCATATTTAGTTTTTGCCAACACAATACCGCTTGCATGTTTAGTCTATGCCAATAGAGTATGGCTTGCCTGTTTAGTTTTTGCCGATAGAGTCCGCCTTTCATGCTTAGTTTTCATTGTTAAGGTGGAATCAGTGTGTTTTTGCATTATTTTCCTTACCATTAAGTTATTGTCATGTCAATTTTTGAACAAGTTATAATTTTCTAACATTTCACATTTTTTTTCATAAAAGTTGCACTTGAAAAAATATATGAAAATTGATTTTTTCTAAAATTGAATTTTAGGCAATAAATACATTTTTTTTTTTTTTATCTTTACTTGTTTCTTATAGAAGGATCTTGACTAGCTAAAGCTTATCTCACTCCTCTGTGAGAAAACATGTAAAGATGGAAAACTATTGACACTATTTTTTGTTTGAGTTTTGTTAAAAAAAATTAGAATTTAATTTTACAAGTCAAATGTTATTTTTCCCAAAAAATAAAAAATAAAAGAAAATTTCAGGATGTCACTTCTATTTATAGTGCTTTGAATTCAATTTCATTTTTTTGTCTCATATTTTCTTTTGGAATAATCTAATTTTTTCATTAAAAAAAAAAAAAAAGAAACAAAGTAGGTCCAATTATTCTCATCCGGCCAAGAAGTCCAACCCAAGTACGTATGTTTAGATGGCCCAAGCACCCACGTTGCAAACCCTAGCCCTCTCTCACGCTCAAGGAGGCGGCACACAAGAAAGGACGAGAGACTAAGAAGGATGAAAAAGAGCAGCATGAGATATTGAGAAGTGAAGGAAAAACCACATAGAAGGAGACATGCTCTTGGCGTGAAAACGCTTTGAGAAAAAGAGGCCTTCAGGTGAAAGGAGGGTGTGAGCAATTTCAGAGAATTGAGAAGGGAAATTAAGGAAAGGACGGTAGCTCCCGGAGTTGAAACATGCACTGATAACTTTATTTTCATACACTATTTTCATGTGTTTTCAATGAGATTTATGGCCCATTTGATGTTGATGTTTAATTGATTAGGATTTAAGCTTGGTTGTTTCCTTCTATCATTTTTCAACTCCAAATTGCCCTCGGAAGCAAAAGGAAGTGATTCATGAAGAATTGAGCAAGAAAGTCAAAAGTTTGAAATTTCTGGTAACTACATGATTGCACTTGCATGGGGTAGTTGGATTTACATGACCATGGAATGGTCCATCAATGTGTCTCTTACTTTTGAGGCGCCAAAAATTGCATGGATTAAGCTATCTCAATTACATGCGCATGTAATAGCCCATGTAATTAGTCTTTGTTTCGCTATAAATTTGTGAAGAGCAATTTTTGTTCACTTTTTCTTTGTCATTTTTTAGTACTCTAGGTTAGAAATTTGTAGCATACACTTAGTCCAGAGGATAGACGTACCTTGAGCATCTTGGAATGGATTTGGCTAAGACCAACCATTCTCTTAGATGAGCTTATCGTCTACTCTCTATCTAATCTATGATTTTCCTTATTGTTTTACTTTTGTTTTCTCTGTAATCATGTGTAACTAAGTCTTTGGAGACTTGAGAATGATGAATTAATCACATTCTTGTTAAGGATTGGTGAATTTCTATGAGTACATATGTTGAATTGTGATTGTGATGAGTTTTTATTGAATTACAATGGATATGCATATTCTCCTTTTTAATTTTAGATTCAATTAGTTTTATAATGACCCATATTGTTCTTAAATAAATTGATAGATCATGCATCACAATGATTTCTATGCAACCTTGCTTTGACAAAGGGGGTACATAGGAATTTCAACATCAAAACTATACTAATTTTCGGGGGTTCTTACTTCAAATGAATATTTTGGGGATTTTAGCTTTGTGGACCAAGCCTGATGTTTCCAATTTATTAGAATTCTCTGAGCTGGACCAAGGCCTTAGAATTCACAATTGGAATTTCCGCCGGCATCAATTCACACATATAATCTAGAATATAACCAATCCAACGCTTGATGAGATTAATTTTGTTAATCCCTATGACTCATTTTTATCATTTCATAGTTTAATCTACTTCACATTGTTTGTTTTCTTTGTTGATTTTACTTTCATTTTGGTTATTTAGATTTATTTCTTTATGTGATTCATTAGCTAAGTTGAGACACCGAAGTATGTGTAATTACTGATGATCTTTGGGTACTATACTAATGCTTGCAATTGCTATACTTTGCCCAATGCACTTGCCTTGACTTGTTTGGCTACATAAGTATTACTTCCTTATAAATTTAAAGCTTGCACACACAGTTGACAACATGTGCAATCAAGAAGGAGAGGATTGAGAGCTTGTGAGCTTTGGATGTGAGTGAGAGAAGAAGAGAAAATAGAGAGGGGCTAATAGGGGGAAGTAGAGGGAGCCAAAAAAGCAGAGGAAAGGAGAGATATGTTGATTCCATTAGAACAAGGGACTTGAGAAGATTGGAAGAGAACGAGAAATTGGAGAGAGAGAGACTTTTTGAGGAAAATTGGAGAGGAATTTGGAGCAAAGGGAAGCTGATTCAATGAACATTGTTCTAAAGAAGGAAAAGCCAGTCACTAGAAATCTTTAGGTATGTCTCTCCTCATATTAAATTAAGTTATGCTTCCTTAATGTTGAGTATTGTCTATATCACCTATTTTGCTGTTGGACAAGAGCATGTTTGTTTTGTGTTTAATGTGAATAATTTGATTTAGGTGTTGCATTTGTGTGAAACACCTACTGCATAGATTATTTTGTTGATAGAGTTATTGTGGTTGTTTGTCTGGCTAGTATGTCTACATATTTGGGGAAATATCAAATGTGCTTTATAAGTGTTTGATGAAATGCTTCTTTGGTTATATATGGCCTGTTTGAATTTTAATTGTCTAGTTGTTGACCTTGGTGGTTTGGAGATTGCTAGCCCCCTCTTGAGTCTTGAGCATGATGTTATGTGTTTGATTGTTAAGAATTTGTGAATCATGAACACTCCAATTTGTTGAGTTATTCATAAGTTTATTATAGTTTGCTCTCTGTTTGTTGGTTGATTGATTTTATACTCAAGAGTTTCATTGTCTGAAGGCTATTTGGTAGAATGATCTTTGGTTGCAAATTTAGCGTTTTTATTCAACTTGCAAGAGGGGGTGTGGGAATATAAATTAAGGGAATTGACAAAAGAAACAAATAACTAATCAGATTAAGCCCACTAGATCAGAGGTGTGCAAAAAAATCTGGGAGCCCAATAGACCAAGTGGGCTTGAGGCTTAAGATTATGAAATAGGGTCAGATTTTATTTGGGCTTAAGCTGTTATAGACCACTGCACCAAAACGGGAAACAGGGGTGCAGAAAGCAATTAAATTGGATTTGGCCGCAAGAGTGTGTCAGTAGACATTAGTGGGTTAGGAGGTGTGTTAAGAAGTTTGAGTTCTGGCCTGGTAAAATAAATAAAAAAGAAGAACAAGAAAGGAAAAAGTGAGGGCCGCCCTTAGCTTTGTTTTATTTTATTTTTATTTATTATTTTTGATATTAAATAACCCATCATAAACTAAGTAGTCGAGAATAGAAGAAAGTCGTATAGAAATTTAGCAGGTATGAGAAGTGTAACATCCCAAATTTCTTAAGAGAAGAATATAAATTTACACTAGAATAATTTAATTAGTGGTATGTTTACTAAATGCAAATGGGAAGTGTGAGAATATTAAGAATATGTATGAGGATGACATTTATGTGTACATACACATATAGCTAGAAAATGGATGTTATATATATTTATATGATTGTATATTAGTGTAACATCCTTCTATTTCATTCATGATAGCCACATATAAAATGTAATGTGATTTCATAACATGACCAAAGACCATGAGATTTAAATTCTATCTTAATTGATGAAACATGATTGAAGTTAATGGTGTGAACTCTTGGTTGCTTTCTACTGTATGTGCTTAGGTAATTGTGATTCTCATTATCATAAAAATGAAGTAAACTAAGAGGAATGAACTTTAAATGATTAATTAAGGAATTAAAGAGTTAGAAATGTGGCATAGTTAGTGCAATTGGGTTAGATAGCTAACTAAGTGAACCACTAGTTAGGGAGGTGATTAGTATGTAACCAAGTTGGTCACAATTGGACCAGGGGAAGGCAAGCAGCTAGCCTCCCCAAGGACCCACGCCTCTTGCATGCTTTTAACCTCTAGAAAGTGTGCAATTAAAGAGAGGACACTCCCACTAATCATAGCTTGACAATATGCCATAGTATGATAATGGTATACTTGATATTTTGTATGATTTTGAGGGCAAATAATAGAGACAATAAAAGAGATGCATGTGAGGCTTGCACATGAAGGAGTTCAGCTGAAGGCTTCAGCCCACTCCCCTTAAGATCCACGTCACTCCCTTGCACAAGTCACTAAAGTTAGCTTAAGCTTGGTCAAAGTGTCAACCAATGAAGTGGTGACACTAGGCAAGGCACGTGTGCATGACCTTAGGATATTTATGCACACAACAAATGAAGAAAAATTGAGAGGCTTCTAGACAAGGGAAGGTC
The DNA here is from genome assembly GCA_022379115.2 of Bauhinia variegata. Lineage (NCBI taxonomy): Eukaryota > Viridiplantae > Streptophyta > Magnoliopsida > Fabales > Fabaceae > Bauhinia > Bauhinia variegata. Next base: position 1,053,479 of record CM039437.1, on the reverse strand, counting down.
GGCAAACTCAAGGGCTGCAAGGAGGAGAGAAAAGAAATAAAAAGGGAAAGAAGAAGGGGAAGGTGTGGAGAAGAGAGGAAGGGAGACAAGAGAGAAAGTAAGCTTGTATGAATCCTAGGTGGTCTTGCTACTTCAATGACCTGAACCAGCCATCTAATTAACCTCAAAAGAGAAGGAGAGCTGCCATAGAGACTTTGGAAGAAAAACCATAGAGCTGCTCAAGAGAGAATTAAAGATAAGAGGTAGTTAGTTTAATCCAAGCATGGGTAGTTGGTTTCATTCAAACATAGGTTATGTGTGCTTGTATGCTAAAATTTCTGCACTCTTGCCATTGCTAATTCTTGTCCCTTATGTACTATGATTTAATGTCATTTTTGTGTGTGTGAATGGATACTGGATTGCTGTTTTTATTATGGTTTAGTGCTATATATGTTCTGCCCTAAAAGAAGCATGTAAACTCATAAAGTGTTATGAGAAGAGTATGAAGAAAGTTGTGTAACCTTGAGGTAGGGGTGTGCCAAAAATGAAAGTAAAGGTGGCATCTATGGACATAATGAATGATTAGTGCCAAAAGGGCGCACTAAACAGGCTTCATATGGGTGATTAGTGCCAAAAGGGTGCACCAACCCATGTATGATGTCCATAATGATCCCTAAGCTTAGTTATGTCTCTTTCTTTGTAATTTCTTCGAATTAACCTTAGTTTATGGCATCCTTGAGCCATGTTTGGATGGACTAACTACTGAGAAATCATTGATTTCTCATATTATGAGTGTTGATGATTTTATACAGGTGACGAATCAAAAGAGGTAACTCAAGACTGAATGTAGATGCTGGCTGTTTCTGATATGATTAGGGATGATCTATGTGAAATAAATGTTTGAGGATTATGTGATGTAATTTGAATCATATCTAGATTACTTTACAATGGACATTTAATTCATTTATATTATGTACACATGTGACTCATAGAGATGATAATTATAGACTAGTATACCTTGTGACGAAATTCTGCTTTTTTGGACAGTTTGGGATAATGAATTATTAGTACCACCAAACCACAAGATAATTACATGAAATTATTTTCCCAAGCTCACGAAACAGTATAATTTATGCATGCAAAATTTCAAGATTTTTGGCTTAGCCAAATAGTACAGAAAATTCTTTTAAGTTACACTTCAGGATTTTATCGGTAAAACAGGATAGTTTATAAACTTTGCTTAATTGACTCACCAAACTAACGAAATTTTATATGAAATTTTTACCACCTATTCTAGACACATTGAAGTTGTATTCTGGAGCTTTTCATAATTTTTAAATATTTATACACCATGTTTTCATATTTTACAAGAAAACAGGACAGCAAGTTGTCAAAGTCTGAAAGCTGTTCACTTGAAATCAAAATTTTTTATTTTTAATTTCCTTAGTGAATTGATATCAATGGAAGGTGTTTTTACAAATTTGAAAGTTAAAAGGGGATGTTACAAGAAGACATTAGGTCTCGTATTGAACTTACAATGAAGGTAGAAAATACTGATAATATGGAGGAGAGAAAGGGAATAAGATGGTTTAATTAGTCAGCATTCTGATCTTTTGAAAATGTTTGTATGTTAAAAATAAAAGCCACACCAATGAAGACTTAAAAGGTGTTATAATAGAGAAGTTATTTTGTGACCATTTAAATTTAAGATTCAATATTTTGTGCCTGTTAATCCATAAAGGACTTGATTGTGACAATCCCAATCTTAGAGACCAAGATTAATATATACCCATATTAGTCTGTCTTACTCTTCGTTGAACTATGTATTCAACTGTGGTGTCTCACTTCTGGTTCATATGAGGACAGGGTTATTTTTAGATTATTAAATATTTTGTGAACTGTTGCATAATTCCTAACAAGTGCACTAGTTCACACAAGTATTATAAGATGAGTAAGGGTTGTCATCCTCAGAGATTTATAAATCAATTACCAACTTCGTTTTCAAACTATTATTCAAGCAATAAATATTGAGAACTTGGAAGTGAATGACACAAATAGACTAATAAATCTCAATGACAGATGTCTAGGTTCAAAGTTTGACTTAAGATGATGCAATCTCATGGAAAATACTCTATGCAAGTCCTAGTCAGTTCTATGAATTTCAAATTCCCAAAATTGACAGACTCAATTCCTTTGCGAATTAGCGCTTTTTCTCTAAGTTGACTACCTAATTTAATAGCATAATTCAATTAAGAGAAGGATGCAATTCAATGGAATTCAATTAAGTGACAATATGATTCGTGTTTACCTATTCCTAGCTTTTGCTCAAATCATAGAAATTATCTCAAGAGCTAATCTATAAATCCATATTCCTATGTAATTCATAGTCAACAAATCAATTCTAATGGTGGCTAATCCATATAAATCATTAAGAACATAGATAACTACTCATAGGAACTGAATAAAAGCTTGCATAGATAAAAATCTCAATTAAATTATATCAAACCTAAGCTACACCCTTCCCTTGGAGGAGAGCTTAGCAATTCATGTCAAAAGATAATAAACACAAATAGACAAAGTAATTGACGAAGAGAAAAGGGTACAGGATAGCTTCTCTATAGCTAATTGTGAATATCTCCTCTAAAACAAGCTTTCTCTCTCCTTCGTGCCTCCAAAAATCCCCAAAGTGTCTAAAAAGTTGAAACCCTACTTAAATAAGGTATTTATAGTCTACAAAAGAACCTAGGGGCATTAGGAAACCAAACAAGATAGAAATTCTGCTCAAAATTCTGGCACATGTGTTGTGACACACAATGTGTTCCAGCTGGAAGGAGGCTCTTTCCACAAAGTGTCGCGACACACAGGGACTTGGCAATTCTCAAAGTTTTCTCCTCTCTGTGTGTTACAACAGAACATTTTCCTGTGCATCAACACACAATTCCAAATCTTAAGTCTTCAATTTTCTTCAATCCAAATGCCAAAGCCATTGAATTTCTTCCTCAAATCGCCTTCAACCCTGTGAATTTCTTCCAATTTGCACTTTTTACACATGATTTTATCTACCATTGCATTTTACCACATAAATTTACAAATTAACCAAATTACACCAAATTTGGGCTAAATTCTTCAAATCAAAGCTCATATATTATCGAAACGGAGAGGGAAATATATAAAAGAAGTTAGGATTAACATGAACAGATCAATGTAAAACCATATGTCATTTGTGAGCGTTGATGAAAGGGCAATTCATACCATTCCTATCATACAGCATAGGAACTTTTAAATTCTTATTTATTTTCTTACTACATGAAGTGGGCAGCGAGACTAATTAATTTGATGGAGATAGAGATTTTTGCAATAGGAGAGCAACTTTTCCAAACATGTCTGCCCCTTACAAAAATTTGAGAATAGGTACTTTTGAATTTGGGGTTCCATGCTAAAGGGATCATCAAATATAAGTGACAACGCTACCATAAACGGTACACATGTTCATCACCCCATTCCTCTGTTACCATGCCCTTGATGTGAACTATATTTTGAGATAATTGATCATGATACTTAGGTGTGAGTTTAGATCCACATTCTTTGAAGATGTTTAACCCATCCTTTGGAGGAAATTCTAAGGAAAAGCATAAAGGACACAAACAAACCACTACAAGCCACAAGGAAAAATGTTTGCCAAATCATGCCATAGCTTATTGTAATTATGTTTTTTCTTAGGTGAACTATGAAGTGGCTTTGTTGGAAGGAGTATATGCATTGAGACACCACTTTTATAGGTGCAAATTTTTTCTCAACATTACTCAACCTTACCATTAAATGGTTTATGAGTTTGAAACAAATTTACTGATTGGAGATCCATTCAAAAGAACTTGGATTCTAGCTATAACCAATAATATTTCCTCTTTCACATCCATTTAAAATATTTACTTTTATCTAATATTATTCTCTTAAGGGTAAATTTAAAATATTGATATTAATCCTCTCTTTAGATTTCCAAGGAAAAACTATCCACGACACACAAGTCTGTTAAAACAAATGGTGTTCATTAAGGTGACTGCATTAGTCGTTCAAAGAGAAACAAATAGTTAAGTCCAGTTTGGCACACCATACTAGTTTGGATAACATAAAGTTTGATGGATAAAAGTCTAATTGTATAAGATTTGATAAGATAAAACTTGAGAAAAATTTAATACTATAGGTGTTTAATGTGACACTATGCATTGTTAAACCCTAAACCAGAAATGGTGGTGCAACCACACCAGTATGGATCCGGCAACATGAACAGTGTCTCAACAACGAGCATCAAAAGGTGTCACTGCTGGGCTAGAGAGAAGAGGGCGAGGGAATGAAAAAGGAAATTTTAATTTTAGTTATACTATAAGGCCGAAAGAGGGCAAAGTAGCTCTAATTAATAATTAAGTTGGTGAGTTGTATTAAGTGTACTTCACTAGATTTGACTGTATAACCTAATATAATGCAACCTTTAACCCAAACACCATATAAAGTTGAATGTATTATAAAACCTTATACAATCAGGCTTTATATAGTGTGTCAAATGCACCCTTAGATACTACTAATTTTATGTAGAAGAGAAGAAAAAAATGTCAAATAAGTTTAATCTATATTTGCATTTAAAAGATCAAGGATTAGGTTTCATTTTTATCTATTATCATTGTCCTAGTTTTTATTTAATCTCAAAATGAAACCTCTAAATATGAAAATGTGTAGTATATATATATTGCTACGAAATAAAATTATATATGTTAGCTGAAGAAAATTTTTATCAATCATTTTAATTGATTTTGATGAGAAAAGTATTTTTAAATTTGATTTGTTGAAGTATTTCTATCTTACAAAATATATGTTTTATGATTTTTATAACTAATAGAAAAACTTCCCTAAATAAAATTAGTATTTTATTTTTCTCTTTGGTTTCTAAATTTTTTTTGGTTACTCTAACCAAACTAATGAGTATTTTTGGTTCACTTCCTTAAAATTATTTTTGTTAAACATGTTCTAGAAAAAAAGTTTTACTTTTACAAAGTATATTTATTATTTTAATATGTTGTAAAGTCAACCATTATTTAAAATAAATAATTTTTTTTAAGCAAATTTTTCTTCCTTGCAACAAGAAAGAAATCTGCAGTAGTACAGTATTGTTGTATTGCCCTCACATGTACTGCTAAACAGCATTAAGTAGCTGTTTCTGATGATTTGATGCAAATTTGCCTATCCCTTCACGTGCTTCATTCGTAAGCAGAAATATATGCTAGCCACACCTGCTAATTTGCTTTTAAGCACAAGACAATTTGTTAATCCAATGGGTAAAGAAAAGATGGAAGCTCATGCCTCATGCAGTTTGAAAGCAAACTTTATTGGGCCACCAAAATATTGTCAAATAGGCTTTAATGTCAATTGGGTAAAAATCAAATTGCAAGCCCACGTAATATCCATTGGGTAAAAACTAAGCTGCAAGGTGACATTTTTATAGTCTAAAACTAAGCTTTATTGGGCCATTGGAAACAACTGACCGGGTCATACTTATATTAATAAGAAATTAATGTCTTGGGCCACAAAAATCTACAATTCACACCAAAAAAATTCAAAAGGCTACAATCAAGCCCTTCTCATAGGCCTCAATAGACGAAATCCATCATAAACAAAGCCCAACGTTCTTTAACTATTGGGCCAAGCAAATCTACTATCTTGAAGGAATATTAAGCAAAAGACAAAAGATCAAGCATGGAAGACAAAAATCAAGAACTCAAGGCTATTACATGCAAGGAAAAGAAGATAAGTTGAAGTGAAAATCTAATTAGATTTTTCAAATCTTTCCTCCAATAGTCATATTCAAGAGCCTATATAAAGAAGAGAAAGCCACACTTTTGCAAGGAGAGAACAACAAGAAAGAAGTCATATTGCAAATACTCTCTAGAGCTCTCAAAGTTTCATTTTCTCTTGTTCATCTTTATACACCAACACTTATACGATATTATATTTGGTGTATTGAGCATACTAGGAATTTTGTTGTAATAGCAACAGGGTTTTATGCTTGATTGTTTCATCTCCAAATTAATTTTTTATAAAGGTTGTTGGCCTTCATGCACTTAGTTACAACTTTGGTGAGGGCAGACTTAGTCTATAAGAGACTTTGTTGTTGTTGTAGTAAAAGTTCTTGGAATATCTTGGAAAACCAAGGTCAGACATATTTGCTGAGAAGCTATAAAAGGTTGCTGGAAGCCTACAAACCAGTGGAGATAATAAAGAAATTCTCTCAAAAGTGTTAAGAGGAATGGATGTAGGTCATTATTATTGTGACTGAACGACTATAAATTATTGGTCATTTCTCTTCCCTAACTCTTTTATTTTCAGCATTTACTTACTTTCAGCTTATCATTTGTGTTTAAGCTTCATTCTGTTATATCATGTTTTACAACTTGAAGGTTTTCGAAAATCAAGCTTAACACGTGCTTAATTCTGTATCATAAATTTTATTTGTGAAAATTTTCTAAGTGTCCTATTCATCTCCTCTAAGACACATTTATCTATATTTTCAATAACTTTGTGTCTGAACTTGAGATATTTTTCACCTTGAGGTTTTTTCTTGCCTAGCATGTAAAAGGAATTCGTTTGAAGGAAAATTTTCACCTTGAAGTTTTTTCTTGCCTAGCATATAAAAGGAATATCGATTGGAGGAAGGAAAAATTTAGTGGGAATTCAATACAAAGGAGAAAACTATGTCCCCACAAGTTTTCAAAGAATAACCCTTTTTTTTCTTGTACAATATGAAACCACTTTTGGGTTTTAAAAATATTAAGAGTTAACAAAGGTATTATAGTTTCCTTGTATAATTTATTAACCAACCTGTTTTGGATTTTGTTCAAGATTCGAAGAGAAATTTCATTTCCAATTTATTACAGTGATTAATTTTAAACTAAAATATTGTTAATTTATTTCTTTTGTGCACATCAACATTTAAACTCCTCATTAGATGTTGTTACACAATGATCTCTCAGTTCTAATTTTCATTTCAATTAAATCTTTATGGTGATATCACATTGATGGAAATGTTGACTTATACTTTTGTGAGGTGATACAGTGCGTTGGTAAGCGTTGGTAACAGGGTGATGGGAGATGGAGAATGATCAATTGGAGCACACGAAAGAAGGCATTATTTGGGATTCTTTGTTTGATTTTTTGGGTTCTATTTTATAGTTAATAATGAATTTTGTATATTGTAATTATGAGTTGTTATAATTTCAAGGCCATCTAAGTTCTCTGCAATTTTAGTAGTTGTTTGATTTTCAACTATTAATTTGGATTCGTTTCATGTGAAATACCATAGCTTTTAGGAAACAAAATAGAAACTGATCAATGTTAAATAACTCATGCAAAAACTAAGCAGTCAAGAACACAAAAGAAAGTCACAGATCATTTTAGGAGGTACGAGAAGAGTGGAGGTCTCGTATTAAACTTTCAATGAAGGTAGAAAAAATTGATAATATGGAGGAGAGAAAGCGATCTGGTCCAGTTAGTTAGCATTCTTATCTCTTAAAAATGTCTATATGTTAAAAATAAAAGGCACACCAATAAAAATTTAAAAGTGTTATAATAAAGGAGTCATTTTGTGATTAGTCAAAAAATTATAAAATAACATTATTATTTTAACTAATCACAGAAGGTGAAAATGGGAATGAGACACAAAATAAAACAAAAGATATCAACCCTCCCAATATACATGTCAATATCAAGGCTAACTAACTATTCACCTATCTAATTAACCAATAAACAAAGAAAGATGTGAATTATGTTGTGGTCCAATGCTATAACTACAATTCTATAGGTGATAGCCAATAGCACGTAAGTGGTTAATTTCCCCAAAATCAAATCACTACAGTGCATACCATTAACTAACTGAGCCTTAATTATGGCAAGATTAATGAAACCCTTTATACCTATATTATGGCCAACTTCTCTTAAAGAAACGAAGTTTGAACATTGGTGATTATGAATAAGATGTCACTTATACACACAATGAACATACAAACCAAATCTAATAGCTGCAAGGACTGAAGATCCAATTCCACAATACTTATCAATACTGATTGCCAATTTTCCATCTGCTTCATGATATCAGACAACTGCAAACAAACTACATAATTATGACAGCACTCAAGTAGCCTCAGAAATTTTTCGTCAAAATATGGTCTTGTTCAAACTCAGCAGGCAACAGTTCAATGCAGTTTTTGCCATATAGAAGAAAAGAAAGAGACATCACATGAAATAATTTTTGGAGACTAAGAAAACTAATATCTTGTAATTTTTCCCGAATTCTATTATCTACAGAAAAGCAGTTTTCAGTACATATATGCTCATGCTGCAGGGATGGAAGCAAGTGGCACAAGCAACATGAAGTTTGCACTAAATGGATGCCTTATAATTCGTACTCTAGATGGAGCTAATGTGGAGATCAGAGAGGAAATTGGCGAAGAGAATTTTTTCCTCTTTGGTGCAACTGCAGATGATGTTCCTAGACTACGGAAGGAAAGAGACAATGGGCTGGTATGCATTGCGCAATAATGTTCTTCTGAGTTTAGTGAAATATATTTTTTCAAATTTTGGGATAAAATTTCCTGTACTTTTAGTATATCTCTCCCTCTCTAAGTTACTTTAAGGTGTTAGCTCTAATATCAGAGCTGACAAAACTTTTTTTTTTAATTGGATACCATTTGAAAGGGGTCAAACATGTGTTGTATAGGTGTCATGTTAGTATTAGAAACGTGTCGGATACTCCGACGCCTCTAAATCAAGAGCTATTTGTGTTTCCTAGATCCTAGTAAATATATCAAGGATTTAATGAACATGCATCAATACACTTTTGAATTGTAGCATCTAAATGATCATGTAATATAATTATCAGAATGGAGAGCTTGAACATGATTTAATGTAGGATTCACAAATAAAAATTAAATATACAAAAATGGTTATTATACCATAAGGAATCACAAAACTTTCCTGTACCGATTGGTATGAAAATACATTCCATTAATTCTAATAATTTAGATCATGCTACTAAACTAAATATCTAGATTTATGATATTTTTATAATACACATAACATGCATACAATATTCCTATACGTTTGATCATTTTCTTGTTTTCATCTTTATTTATTTTCTGTTTCTTTTCCCATAGTTAACCATATCTCTTCCTGTGATTATAGTTCAAACCAGATCCTCGTTTTGAAGAAGCCAAGAAGTTTATTAGAAGTGGGGGGTTTGGAAGCTATGACTATAACCCACTTCTTGAGTCTTTGGAGGGAAACTCTGGTTATGGTCGTGGTGATTACTTTCTTGTTTGCCACGACTTCCCCAGTTATGTTGATGCTCAGGAAAGGGAATATAAAACTTACAGGTAAGATGTTGACTAATTTCAATATAAACAAGCTACAAACAAAAAGCAAAATAAAACAAAACTTCGACTGAGTTGGTGGGGTAAGCCAGGCCCAAACAATAGTGTAACGCTTGGGCGACACGCAAGAGCCCCAGCAGCAAGCTACTGTAGTGGGCTCTCCCCTTGAAAAAATTAATTTAATATCATGTGAGCCAATGGCCCACGTATCAGATATTAAACTGATAAGAACAGATACTACACTTGATCTTAGCCAAAAGGCCGAGAAAGGTATGAGTTTTATTGTCACCAAGAGCCCCCTCTTATATTATCCTCTCGGTTCTTTTTCCACGTGTTACCCGATGTGGGGCTTGTTTTGTATGTCAACCTTTATTTATGATGAATAACTGTACATTCAAAGGTTCTGGTTGCTATTTTTTAATCCCTCTTAAATTGCATGAGTTTAGGTGGAACCCACCCAGTAATATATATTATTATTGTTCTAAGTCTATAACCCAAATTGTTTATAGTTTTTTGTCACGAGAAATCTTATGGTAAGTCTAACATTTCTTAAGTAAAATGAATTAAACAATAACTGGTCCTAAGGTTTTGTTGGAAGAGATTGCATTTGCTTACTTTAGTGATATATTCATATTAAAAGGTTTAATTTTTACCTATTAGAGAAGAATCCCTTTAACTCGCATTTGTGTTAGAGTATTTCTATTGGTATCATTTGAGGGTTTCATAAATTTTGTGTAATATGAGGTAGAGGAAAGAGAGGGAAGAGAGTTTCAAACTCAATGACCGGTGCACACAAAAAAATAGAGCTTAATTTGTACTTTTTACAAAAAAAAAAGAAAGGTTTATGAGGAGAAAGAAATAATTTGTGAGATTTATTGAAAAAATTTTAAGAGTTATATTAGTAAAGAAAATAAGTCGTTTAAGTTATATAAAATAACATAATAATATATTATTGTAGGATCCGTAAAAATAATATAAATAATAAAATATAAAACTTTCATTGAGTTTATGACTAAAGATGGTCTTACTTGTCATAAAATGCAACTTATTTTCGCATTAAGAAATAGAATGTAGGGCTAAGCATTTGTTAGGTTCGGTTGGTTTGACTGACTCGAACTGTTGGTAGAGAATAGAGTAGTAAGGTTGGGGTTAATATGGCTATGCTATCAAGAACCAAAGGTTACCAAATAAACAATCACACCAATATTCTCTGTTCACCCATCAGTAAATGGACTAAATTCCAACCAGAAGAAAGTCATGTAAGGAAATATGTATACCAAACCAGACCATAAACATTAAGTGAAAGAAAACAAAAATATAAACCTTCTAACATAAAAAGACATAGCAAAACAGATATTTAACAGAGAATTCAAATCTTTCAATTAGGGCATCCAACGAAAATAAATAAACCTTGGGAGACATCAAAGCTTCAATGAAAGGTCAATCTCTTCATCAGAAGTGTCAATTCCCTTTTCTACATCAATTACGTCTGCGCTCATTGCTCCGTGATAATTACCCTCCATATCATCAAGAAATACATTCTTGGAGTTCTGGATTTCAGCATTGGACCAGAGCTGTGGCGAGATATGGAACTGTTCTGATTTATCTTTAGAATTGCTTGAACCTGCTCCTGTACTCTCCTGAAGAAGCTTCCAACTCAAAGGAGAACACGACCAAGAAGATTCTAAATTCGATGGATCACTGCTCCCAAAGCTATTCATATCAAAAAAGGGGAAGAGATCATTCTCCTCGATCTCACGTGGTGGGAAATTCAGATCGTATTCATGCTCAAAATGAAGGATATCATGCATGTCAACATTAGTCACCCATTCAAGATTGTCATAATCTTTCTTCCTTTTTGACCAAGACTCTCTGCTTTCCTCAAACTCCATGACTCTCTTGCCCTTTCGAACTTCAGGTTCATTAGAATCTTGGTGTACTCCTTCCATATCAGCGGCACCAGAACTATGATTTTGATCTGGATCAGTCTTGCTTGGGCTACAAGAAATTCCTTGCTCGAGCATGGCCACCTTGATGAGAGCATGACTGTGCATGGAGATATTGTGATTGTTGTAATCCTTTTCGGCATCGTCAGGGTTTTCCATGGATTCCAAAATTGGATGTGGCGGCCTATCAGGGTTTTCTTCTTTGAGTTTCGCTTCTTTCATTGTAGACCGTAGCTAGGGTTTCTCTTGCTGGTAAAGAGCTGTGCCTCCTTGGGTTAGGGTTTTAAGGGAAACATACATAGAACCAGAGAGAAAGCAGGAAGATTCTCCGAATAGAGAATGAAAAGAAGGTTTCAGGTGATTATGTCATCAACGCTGTAGTTAGATTGCCTTGATTATCTGGGATAACGATCAAACGAAAGAGCTGCAACGCTCATTTTACACTGGGTACTTTTCGGCCCATTAACGTTCTTTCTTTGTTTTTTGGTTTATCTTTTGACATGGTCAAATGGTCGGTTTATAAACCACAATTTTCAAACTGACCATTGATGGTTTAGATCGGTTTGAAGTTGTCGTTTAAGTTGGTTTCATCTCTTGGCTGCAGCAACCGTAGCAGGAGGCAAAGCAAATTACAAATTGACCATGTGCTCCTCTGTCACTTTTGTATGAGTTGATCTTTAAATAAATGAGGGCAATACTATCAATGAACTTACCTTTTGAGATGAATCACATTTTTCTTTAATCTGTAAGTGTTGTGTGATGCGAACTGCAACCAAGAATGAAAATATTGGATCTCCGCCCTCCCTGTCTTGCCATTGTCTCCTACCATCTGCAACTCTGTGCGATACTGCAATGGCGGAGCTATGGGAATGTGAAGAGTAGTTAGGGATTTTCAATTAAAATGGGGCAATTCACAATTGGATTGGGCTTGGGTTGTGCCGCTGTGTATAATGAGATAAGAGTAAGAGTTAATTATGGTGTTGTTTTCAATTTGCTTAGGTCTACTTCTTTTCTTTTTAATTTTCTGACCTATATAAATATAACTTTAATATATAAAATTCATATTTATTAAAATCTCAGCGTGGTTCGGTTCAAGTTGGTTTGGAAAATTTTGAAACCGATAAACCAAACCGAACCATCAGTTTATGTCATTTTTGAACCAACTTAATCCGACCTCAACCAGTTTGAGTCAGTTTCGGTGTGGTTTAAGTTGGTTTGTGAACATCCTTATTGGGATATTGTGAAAAACTGAAAACTAAAAATTACCAGTGAAGCTGCTTAAACCATAAGGCCAAATGTTGTGAGTTGAAGCTTCAAAATCGTTGTTACTGGAAGAGATTTCTCACTGCTCTTGTCTCAAATAGTATTTAATCTCATATCTAAAAAAGTACAAATATACTTGGGTGTATTAAGAAAATGAACTAGAGTAAATTATACCAATTTTTCTTGTAGTTAATTGGTTTTTTCTGTGTCTTCCTTTTATTTTCAAAACTTATACTTAAGTCAAGTAGTCTAACACTATTAAAGAACTATATATTTTTTTCTATTAAAGAGTTATATATATATATATATATATATATATATATATATATATATATATATATATATAGTTTTTCAACAGCTCAACATCCACATATATGTTAAATTTTCAGAACTTAGCAACATGTTGGTTAAACCGAATTACTTGAGAGTGGAGTGTAATTTTCATAAACCTTAGTTTAATTCACCCTAACAATATTATGTTAATGGTTGAACGCAGGGCATCAGGGGAGTTATCATATTCAAATCTAAGATGTACTGAGATTTTAAGGGACGTGTGTTTATGAAGAAATATCCTAATTGAGAGTTTATTATTCTCTTGTTATATGTGGATGACATGCTGAATGTTGGGCATGACACAAAGAATATTCAAGATCTTAAAAGTTAATTGAGCAAGTCTTGTGTTATGAAGGATTTGGGTGCTGCAAGGAAATCCTTGGCATGAGAATTATCTTTGATATATAGGAAGAATGAAAATTTGTGGTTATCCCAATAAAAGTACATTGAGAAGGTATTAGAGAGGTTTGACATAGTAATGCCAAAACCGGTTGGTACTCCATTTGCAGGTCACTTCAAGCTGAGTAGGAAGCAGTGTCCTACAAGAATGAAAAAGAAGAAATGAAGAAGGTTCCTTATGCATCCATTGTAGGTAGTTTGATATATGTCATGGTATGCATAAGGTCAGATATTGTTAGGTGGAAATGACTCTTTGAAGTGTAGAAGTAGAGAGGAGAAAGAAAGCTGTGTAGAAGTCTTCAAGCCGTGGGCTGTTCCTTTATGCTTGGTTCACTTGGGGGTGGGCACGGGATGGTTGGGCCAGAATATGGCTTGTCCTGGTCTTGTTCCAAAAATTAATCGGGACAAAATATCCTATCCCGTCTTGATCTTATTTACTACTTTTCCGGTACCTTTCGAATCCCATCCCAAACTCAATGTCTCATCCTGTCCCAATCTTAAAAGAGGCTAAGTGATTTGATCAAAAGAGAGACACACATGGATACAACAACAATGAACTAGAAAATTATGTGTAATCCTCATGAAAGGATAACATAATCTTTTAAAATATGAAAAGCAAAAAAAAAAAAAAAAAAAATAAACAAAAGGAATTCATAGCTTTCTGATGCCACTAATAGATTTCTGTTACTATCACTACCCACTAATGACATTTGTTTTCCTCTTTGCTTGAGGGGACAGAGGAGTTAGCATGCATATAGACTAAATGAATATAGAGCTCATCACTCTTAAAAATGAAAGCAATCAAATCTATAGACTGAGAGGAGATAAAAGCAAAGGGAAACTAACCTGGAGAACAGTAGCTTCTAGCCTTCTAAGGTTTAAGGAGAGTGAGAGTGATAGCTGGGTCCAGCGCTCGATAGCATTGGGTAGTGGTGGTACTGAGTAGGGGTGAATCGACGTTACTGTATGGGAATTTCAAATTTGTGTAGTGTGGAGAGGAGGGATTTCAAATTTAGGACTTTGGGATTCGATGATGAGTGAAGCGTGAGAGTTGAGAAGCAAAGACATGTATATGTTTCTCTTATTAAAGTAAAACTACATAGTTTTAATAGGGGACAAAGGGACATATAATCATAACACAAGTAAGTATGGTATTGGGACGGGATAGGCACACCCTTGTCCCAGTTTTGTCCCGAAAAATGATCGAGTCATAAAACTCTTTACGGTCCAGAACCCCATGACAAGATTTGTCCCATCCCGAAGTTGTCTCAAACCTTTCAAAATGGTATGAGACATTGGGACGTCCCACCCCATGCCCACCCTTAGATTCACCCCCACCTATTACAAACTATTGGGTACAAATTAGGTTTAATGGTGAATCTCCTTTAGGATACAATGAAGACCCTTAAGTATGGTTTGCACTCCCAAAACTCAAGCAAAGACAACAATGACTTTTACAAAGTGATATTTTACTTATTTATCTTGTGTGCACTCAAGATAAAGACAAGTGAATTTGTGAACAATTGTTTAATCTCATCTCTTGAAAGAACAGCTTGAAAAACTTCTGAAAAACTTACTTGAATGATGGTGGGAATTGTCTATTTATAGACATGAAAAGATGCTTCACAAATGGACATAACTCTTCTATAAAGAGACAAGTTGTGTTGTTCCATGAAGAGATATAATTCTTCAATGGACATGACCCTCCATTAAAGAGACAAGCATCTTCAATAAATATTGCCTTTCAAATGACAAGGCTTTACCAACCAATACAACTTCTTACCAATGGCTACTCCGTGAAGAGTTACAACTTTTAATTGTGTGGAATTTCCATGAATCAACCTAACCTTTCACCAATAACCTTTCATGAAATATTATAACCACCTTTGTATCTTTTAACTTATAGACTTGGTGACTTTTTGTGTTGTGTTCTTTAAATAGGTATAATATCTTCCTATATGACAAATATTTCTTCATTTTGAAAATCTTCCCACAATCCCACACCATTTTCATAATGAACACAAATTCCTATCACCTTAGAAATCTCATGTTTTCAGTAAAGATGGACAAAGCCTTGAATCTTTACATAGTAACACATGGTTCAAAATAATATGGTGGACAAGGCTTGAACCAATTATCCCATTTTAATAGACGTGCATGCGTTGCACATAAGATCTAGGACCATTGTATGTCATATTCAATCGACACATTTGTTACGCCCTTTTGTCTGGTATCCCTTTCATGAGAGCTTGAAGAACACCCATAGACTCCAAGAGGCGGTCTCACCTCACTCTCTTATAGGTAAACCTATCATGAGTACCACCATGTTAGGTCACTCCAACAATATATGCTCATAGGTCTATTTAGAGCTAGTATTAGCTCATCCTCCCCTTATAACCCATAATAACCCAAGTATTATCCAATCTTGGGATATATATATATATATATATATATATATATATATATATATATATATATATATATATATATATAGTTCCACTGGAAAGGTGATCCCACCTTGATTTGGAAACTCCATGATTAACAGAGGTCCAGTTGGCAGTCTCTTGATTTTTTTTAATTTATAGGATTCCGTCCCTCTTTGTTGTCTCCTTAATTTCGTCTTGATTTTGTGCAATCAATTATTGTGTTAATGGTGTTCATTTGTGGAATTTGGTTCTTCTTTTTATCTATTTGAGGGTATGTCTCAAGTGGGTGGATTGATAGAGAAGACGCGCCTTTGGGTCAGTCAAGTCTTTGGATCTAGCTTGGCTTAAAGGGTACTTGCAGACAAGAAGAGCTTGGTTAGGTGCAACACCTCTAAAGCTCAAGTATTGTGGATAGGGTAAAACTTTCAAGACTTACAATTCTCATAAGTTACGTACCTCATTAATGACAATGTCTTTTTATAGTGCTCCGATGGCGTAGACTTTTGGTAATTTTGCTCTGACATCATGATTGCTAGGCTGGGCACCTACTCTTACCCTTTTATCAATGTTGTATGGGCTTGGGCCTTCCAACTTAGGCCCATATTAAGCATTATTTGGGCTTGGGCCTTTTAATTATGGCTTGTATCATTAGCCACCCCAACTTGGGTATCCAATAGTCTGGGTGCCTGAGCTAAGTGATTATATTTTACTTAATTATTTTGACTGGCAATCATACATTAATTGGGGGTAATGACGGAAATTATTATCGTTATTATTTATAGTACTACCAATCTCGTTTTAATTGTTGTTTTTTTACTATTATTTCAACACATTGTTTCACTTTCCAAGGCATGATGTTATTGCTAGTCATTTCATTTCAGAGCATTGTTTTACCTCCCGAGGCCCGACATCATTGTTGATCATTGGATTGTACCTTTAGGAAACCATTAGGTGCATTGGCTCCTCTCTCTTAACTTCTATAAATAGGGGGTCATTTTCACTGCTTGGCTGCCTTCACCTTTCTACTTGCACTTGGTTGCCTTCATTTCTTCTTAGCTTACCATTTTTTAGTTCAAGTCAGCCTTTCTTCCTTGGTGTTTCTCACCAATGTCTTCAGCGCTCCTTTCCTTGCCTTGACATCACCTTTTAACTTTCACAGGTTAGTTTCTTCTCTTTATTGGCTTTAGATCTTCTTATTATGATTCGGTCAGTTGTTAGCACTTTATGATGTCTCGTACTATGGATGTATAGAAACTGATAAAATCTCATGAAAGAGATGGGGTTGCCTTCATGGAGCATCTACTTAGTGAACCCAATGACAATACAACTCATAGCTCAAATTTTGAGAGATCACTGGACAAAATAAGCACTTCCGGTCTTAATGCTAGTAGAACGTCCCTCTCTTCAACTCAAGAAGCTACCCAGGGAATTCTGATGTTAAGGGAGGTCGAGCTTACTGAGGGAGTTTCCTAAGGGAGTAAGGTTGGTGTTACACTCGCCTTTCCTTAATGTCTGATGAGTGTGACGAGATCGGGGTCACCTATCCCTTGGGTTTCCACCACCATAACGACTTGTCAACAGATGGCACCTTGTACGCCAATGACCTGAAAGATGCGTGGTGGATCTTGAAGGAAGTAGTAAACAATAGCTCTTTGCCAGATAGTGGCGACCTAGATGCTATCAGAGATGCTTTGCCTGAATGCACCAATCTCGATGGTGGTTTTGGAATTGAACTATGTCTCTTCCCATTTTTGCTTTTAAGATGAAGGTTCTTGACGCTCTGTAAATAGCCTCGAGCTAACTCCATCTAAATGCGTAGGCTACTCTACACACCTTCCAGAAGATTTGTGCCAAGCTAAGGAAACCCCCATGCCTTGACATTTTATTCTATTTTTACTTCCTAAAGAATCTAAAAAAGCATAAGCTAGGGTATTTGTACCTTTCAGCCAAGACAGGAAGGTCGCTAATTGTCCCTGCCGAGGAATCTGTGAAGTATTTTAACCGAAGCTTCGTTAGGATGGTGGAACAATAGTCTGGTCGCACATTTTTCTTAAATGAAAATGGGGAGCCAAAATTCCCTCTTAGATGGCAGTGACATTTTGGGAAGGTGGATGATATCCCAAGTGCCGAGTTAGGGCCAGCCACCACCTTCTCAATAAAGGACCTAAAAGCCAAGATTTATACGGATCTAAAAAGGGCCACTTATCGGGCTCTTCAATATATTGGTGTTTTTTTTTTTTTCTTTTGCACTTCTAAGTTAAGTGATTGCTCCTAAGTGTCGTGAATGGCTATAATTAGTGGGTGTGTGACGTGAATGTATATGTATGTGGAACAATATGTGATGTGTTGGAACACAGCGCAAGTATACACTATCAGTGTAGTGAGCAAGTATTCCGGGGGGGTTGTCGTACCCAAGGGATTGTTATTGATTACCAGAGTAATATAAGTCCAGAATTGTTCAAGTGATCGAATTGTGATGATATGAGCAAAGTAAATAGATGTAGAAAATAAATAAGCAATAACAAAAAAGTATATAGCATAATTAATTGAGAGAATTATGATGAGAAGTCTAGGGATTCAGATTTCACCACAATCTTTATGTATAGACTTCCTTGATTTAGTTATGAAGTTATAGAATTATCAATTGCTAGCCAGGATTCCCTAATTTAATTAATCAGCCTTGGTATTAGGTCAAATCAAATCTAATTACAATTACCAACCCTGCTACTAGTCGGTGCGAGTTATAGCAACTATAATTGCATTAAGATCTATGGACATCCCTTTAGGGAGATTAGGGGAATGCCCTAATTCCCATGTGACTACACAGGGTCCTCGGTACTGGCCTGTCCTTAGCTCTACTATAGATTTAATTCTTTTGGTCTAGATTAACTAATCTCCAGTCGGTCTCATAGCTAACCCACGAATTTCCCCCAATTGATTGGCCAGATTAATCAAGAGTGAAGTGTAGAAAAGTAAATCTCAATTGAATAAAACATAAACTGTCATAACTTCCTCAAGTTGTCTATACAATCAGATTGGGCTACATCTTAGCCCTAGAATGGAGTTTAGTTACACATGATAATAGGAAAACACATAATGGTAAAGTAAGAAAACATGAAAGAGTAGAATAAATAAACTAGAGTGACGCCTTGCTCTTGCTGATCTTGATGGGTGGCTACTGCTACTTGCCTCCTTTTTGTGTTTAGCCCTCTTGATTTATTTTTAATATGTCTATCCCTATTAGACTCTAAGTAGGATTCTAAATTATATTAAAAGTATAATTAAACATCAATCCTAATCCTACTTTAACTAAGGCTTTAATTGGGCTTCTCACTTCAAGACTTTAATCTAGCTAAAAACTCAATTTTGAAGAGTCTTCTAGGTTGTGGACTTCTAATGCTTGCTTAGCACAACTCCTCGGAAGTCCACTTGGCTTGGAAGTCCTCAAAACTGCTCTGAAATAGGTCCTAGGCGCCATGAGCCCATTGGCAGAGTGCTCGCTTTGCTCTCTGGTACATGGCGCCACGGCGCCCAATGGCAGAATGATGAATTCTTCCATTTTGCTTCTCTTGGCCTGTGTACTTGCAAAACAATGAAATCTAATCAACAACAAAGTGTTTTTACCATAATTGGGACTTGAATTGTAAGGGAATTGATGCTAAATTATTTATATAAAATGTAATTATCAAACTCCCCCACACTTATCCTTTTACTCATCCCAAGTAAAATCAAATATAAGCATACTTGCAAGATAACAAGGCTTTCACACATAATTAACTTACTAACCATGTTTGGCATCAAAATTATTCATATGGGATATTAGGAATTCAATCATCATTTTATAATGCAAGATCATACAATATGCAATGAAATATTCCCCAAATTCCCAAGGCAACTCTCAATGCAAAGTGATATAGGCTCAATTCTTACTAATTGAATTAAAGAAAGAAAGTCTCCATGTAATAGGGTAAAATAGGGTGGTCAAACCATGAAAAGCCATAGTGATAATATAATCAAGTGAATATATGCATAATAGCCACTTAAACTCTAGGGAGTGTAAGTAGTGAGGGATGAATTCTCTCTCATGGGAATGATATTCACTCATCTCACAAGTGTTTGGAGGGTCAGATTTTCACTCAATTCAAGACAAAGCCAAGAAATTTCCATAAGCTTGTTCATATATCAAATCTCCACCACTTCAATAAATCACAACATGAATCAAAGGGTCTTACAAAGGGTTGTAATGGGGCTAGATGAAGGTGATAAAGGCTTATGACCTACTAAGAAGGAATTATGTGAATTCAGAGTCATTCTTTATTTCACATACTCTCCAACCACTAGCTCAAATACTTCATCTTTTACTTCCTCTTTTCTTCTCTATTGTCTCCCCTTTTTCTTTGTCTTCTTGGCCTTTTGACCTTTTTCTTTTCTTTTCTTTTCTATCTTTTCCTAGCCCTTCTCATTCTAATTTTTCAGAGCATTTTTCTCATTTTTTCTTTTCTTGCTCACTGTTCTTATTTCTAAGAAGATAATCCTCATGATGAGGCTACTTCTCTCTTTTTCTCTCAACTAGGGTGGAGATTTTACTCTCCCTGAATTCATACATTCCTTCAAAGTTTTGGTGTCCATTTGGTAGTGGAACTGAGGAATGGGAAAGAGATCATGATAGGGTGAACGGAAGGAAAAGGAAAGGCTCAAAAGGGTCACCTAGGGGGTAGCTTAGCTTTCAAGGTTCTGATGTAGGGGATATTAAAACAGATCATCCTTAAACTGGATGCTCTATTTTTGCAGGTTATGTGGTGGTTTTTCATGGTTATCGAGTGATTACTAATCAGCTCTACCATGATCCACAGTACTATCAAAAATAGGCTTGAACATATTGGCTACTAAAGGGTGAGAGTAAGGTAGAAGGTGTAATCCTAAGTGCCCTAATCATCCTAGTGTTTTGGATTTAAATGTGGTTTTAAAATGCATAAAAGAACAAGTTCGAGAAAAATCAAGGATATCATGTTCACTCACAAACAATTGCTGAGCTCTATATAACTCTTAGGCTCAAAAGCTCATCAGGGGATAATTCATCCACTCACATTTTAGTTTCCTCCAATATCTCAGTAAACTAATGCATATATAGGGAATAGCAAATCAATGTGGGTTCACACATTTATAGGGTAGGCTCAGAATTCCTAGAGGCTTTTTCAATCATAAAATAAGACAGATGAAATGAACAATCATGCATTATTTCCACAATAATTGAATATTTCTCATCACATTTAATCAGTAATGCATCATGTTCATCATGAGCCATGGCTTTTAGTCAGAAAAAGCACAAACAATCATGCATTCATGCAGAAACAAATATTTAAACTAAACATACAATCATGCAATAAAACCAACTAATCCACTACTAAAATTAAAAATTTTATTTTAACCACTAACTTCTAGGCAAAATGAAATATGACTCTCCCCCACACTTAAATATTGCATTGTCCTCAATACGTCAATTAAAACAGAGTAAGGAAAGAGCCAACCTGGAAGGACAGCCTAGTCGGTGCCCTCAGAGTCCTCCTCTGAGCTTTCTTCTTTGGCTGGTGGTGGTGGAGCAGCATGTGGTGGTCGAGGGAGATGTGGGAATGGAGGTAAGCCAGTATGGCCTACTACACCAGCTTCCAAGTTTTCCTCAGCTATCTGGTGCCATCGGGTGGTTGCTTCAGTGTATTGATAGCTGAAATCTATCCAGGTGTTCAGCTTGGCGGTGAGTGCAGGGTCCATAAACCCTTGCTGGTTGGGTGGTGGTGGTGCTTGTGGGGCAGGTGGAGCGGGCAGCTATGGTCGAGCTGCTGGGCCTCCTCTTAGGTAAGGTGGCTTCAGGCGAGCGAAGAAGGTCTTGTTTAACATTCGACCTGGCTCAAGCATGGGCTCTGAGTTCCCCCACACAACTCCAGCTTTGTGGCATAGTGCGGCTATCAAGTGGGGAAATGGGAGCTGTAACACCTTATTTTAACTCTTATATTGATGAAAACACCTTTCATTTGACTCAATTCAATAAGGCAAATACCAATTTGAAGTTTAAGTCTCAATTGGACAGCTTACTGGTTTAGACAGCTTGCTGCCCTGTTCTTGTAAAATATGAAAACGTCACATCTAAATGTCAGAAAATCATGAAAAGCTCCAGATTACAAGTTTAATGTGTCTAGAACATGTGGTAAAATTTGTATACAAAATATCGTTGGTTTGATGGGCCAATTAAGCAAAGTTTGTACACTGCCCTGTTTTGACAGTGAAATCCAGAGGGGAAATTTTGAAGATTTTTCTGTACCAAATGGCTAAGCCAAAAATTCCAAAATTTTTCATGCATCTAATTGGAGATATGGAGAGTGTAAGAAAATTTTTTAAAAGGGTTTCCACATAGGGAAGGTTCACTAAATAAATACATCAATACAAGCTGTTTAGCATTCAAATCTCTGGACAGATTCTAGTGTTTTACAAAAATTCTTGCATTGAGGCTAATAACTATCTCTTTACATAGTAAGGTCTTTACTAGATAAATTCTACACATTATGGATTCATAAACACAGATTACATATCCCAGATTATGCATATACACATTATCAAAAATACACAAGCAAGATACATCTTAAACATCAAAGCTGTCTTTACTCTTCCAGCTTACCCTCTTTGCTTTCTCCACCTGTTTGCATCCACAAACACAAGGATTATGACAATGATACCACAGTTAATGAGACATATATAAAGGGTTTAAGCTTGGAAATTAATTACATCAAGTAAATCCCACAAAATAACCATCATCCATTAGAGGAAATCAGCTGAAAATGGGGAAAACACTCATGACATATTGTCTCAATACCCTTAAGCAAGTATCATACAAATTCTCATGTGGTCACCAAGGCTAATACAAATACCCAATCTCAAGGTATTCCCTTGCCACAGTCATGGCGCATAGGCCTTAAACAATCTGCACCATGAAAGGTGCCAATCCCAAGTATCCCCCACTTTCAACACTTTGCTCAACTAGAGCTTCCATATACACATAGACTTTATGCATACAACCAATTGCTATAACAGCAATCTTTCAGGTTCAATAGCAAAGTTTTCACACCCTAAATCATGTCATGGGGCCAAGTCTTCCATTTGTATCACATGAACTCACATGTTCATGCCAATTTCCATCAAGACTACAAGCAATAAGCTACCATTAGTAAGTAAATAGAATTAAATGCAGCCACCTACCTCTAAGCTAGACTCCAAACCTCTTTTGGTGAGATTATCTCCTAATTAGCAAGCTTGAATGGTCACTAGCAGCAGCTCCAAGTGAAAACAGCAGCTCTAATTTCTCTTCTCTTCTTTTTCCCTCTAGGTCATGCCCTCCTTTGTTTCCCTTCTCTTTTTATTTTTCTTTTCCCCTCCTTCAGCCCCAGTTGCCAACCTTCTGCCCCCCTCCAAATTTCTCTATTTTTATTTTATGCAAATCCCTCTTAATTTTTATTATTTCCTTCACAAATATCATGAAATTATACAATTATGCCATTGCTAGTTGATGGAAACATGGCCACCAATGCTGCCAGCACTGCCAATGGGAACGTTGCTGCTGCCAATGGAGATGTTGCTGCCAGCACTGCACATGGAAATGTTGCTGCCAAGTGGAGTAGAGACCCACTTGAAGTGCCACTTGGTCCCATGACAAGAGCTAGGGCAAAGAGGTTCAAGGAAGCCCTAAATGGGATGGTGCAAGAAGCATTGGAATAAGCTAATTCGTGGAGGCCCATGGTCAAGCTGGCCAACAAATTGATTGTATTTGATTAGGAAATTACAGAGCTGATTGTATTAGGATTAGTTACTTTATTTAGTTTCCTAATTTTAGAAGTGATATGATTTGATTAGATTACATTAGATTACTTTTATTTTATTTGCTTTTCTGTTTAAACAAGATTTCCTAATCTTGTAAAGCCTTTAAACAGGCCTTTTTGATTCAATAATATTTAGAATATGCGTTTGAACCAAATTGTGAGTTTTTCATATTCTCTCTAGTTCTTTGTGAGCTATTCGACTTATCAATCAAGCATCCATCCTTGATACCAACTGAAGTAGAAACGATCCTTAAACAATTTCGTTATGGGTTTCGTTACAATGTTGGCGGGGTTCGTATCAGTTGGTATCAGAGACTGCTTCTAGTCTCAGGTTTGCTTATCTTTAATTGCTTTCTTTTAGTTTATTTCAATTCTGAACTTCTTCTCCATTCAGAAATCTGATAAAAAAAAGAAGAAGAGAGAACAACAATAGAAAATAGAAACAGCAAAGGGGAGAACGTGTTCTTGGTTTTCCCATATTCAAAAAACAAAAAACGAAAAAAAAAATTGTCCAGATTTGGTTATTGCATTCTTAGTTTCCAGATTTTTGTTTGCTTGAATTCTGCTTAATTACTTTCCAGAATTCAGACTCGGTTATTACCAATTAAATGTTCCAAATTTTGGCCACTTAATTCGTGCTCCTCTGTTCCAGAAAATTCAGATCTGTTTGGTGTTATTTCGGGTGTAAACTGTGCCCAGAAATTCTGTATTTTTTCAGAATTAATTGATCTTGTTTGCGTTCACCTTGTGCCCAGAAAATTCTGCACTTTTCCAGATTTAATTAATCTTGTTTGGGTGTGAATTGTGCCCAGAAAATTCTGAATTTTTCCAGATTTAATTGTCTTATTTTGGGTGTGAATTGTGCCCAGAAAATTCTGCAATTTTCCAGAATTGATTGACCTTGTTCAGTTGAGAAACTTGTCCAGAAAATTCTGTTTTGGGTTGAGTAGCTTAATAAGAACTCTTGAGAGGATTAGGAGTGGAAAAAGGCAAGAGTGACATCCATTACGGAGAGCAAAAGCCAAATTATTCTCCTTGTAAACATGAGTGACTTAGAGTGTCAATCCTTGAGAGGAAACACGTGAGTTGTGTGAAGTGAGGAATTTTTTTACTAACATTTTCTTCTTGCAGCAAGCATGTCTCATGAAAGTGCTTCGATAGGTGCAAGGGTGGTGAAGATCCACAACCAATGATGGAGGCAGTGACAAGAGAGGTGAGGAGAATGATGAGAGCAGAGCTGGAAGCCTTACATAACAGAATAGACTGCAGAGAAAATGCCCAAAGGGAGCCGCCTCGTGTGCCTAGAGGAGGACGAGCTCCACCAAGGAGAGCAAGAGCTAAACCCGAGGAGTATGAAGGGGAAGGCTTTGATGATGAAGATGATCGGGGTTCAACCATTGACCCTAGGAGGTATGGTGGACGGTTCAGAGGATTTAGAGAACCCATTCATGAAGATGCCCTACCCATTAGGCAGCTTGAGGGAGTTGGTGGTGAGAGGCAACCTAAGTATTTCCAAACTAGATGCCATGTGAACGAAAAAGTATGTAGCTTGATCATTGATGGTAAGAAGAATGCTAACTTTGCTAGTACTTATATGGTTGAGAAGCTAAGTTTACCCACCTTAAAGCACCCTAAACCTTATAGGTTGGAGTGGCTGGAAGGCAGTGGAGACATATGGGTAACAAAGCAAGTGTTAGTTGCATTCTCAATTGGCAAATATAAGGATGAAGTGCTTTGTGATGTGGCACCAATGTATGATTGTCACTTACTCTTGGGGCATCCTTGGGAGGTTGGAAGAAAGGGTACTCATGATAAAAAGGATAGATACATTCTTTCCATGAATGACCGAAAATTTAAGTTAGTTTCTCTCAAACTAGAAGAGGCACTTGAAGATCAAAAGAGAATTCAAAGGCAAAATTCTGAAAGAATAGTGACTGAGAGTGCAAAAGAAAATGAGGCAACTTCTGAAAAAGAAAATTGTGATAAAAATGGAAGTGAGAGTCCAAAAGAAAAGAATAGAGTGATTGAATGTGAGAAAAGTGAGGAGAACAAGAATGAGGATGAAAAAGAAATAGAGAGAAAATTTGAGACAAAAGAAATTACATATGAGTCTGAAAAAGAAGTAAGTGTAATTAAGAAAAATAAGAGTGAAGAATGTGGACAGCAATGCAAAAATGAGAGAGTGCTTGAGATAAAAGAAAAATTCCTGCATGAGTGCACAAGAAAAAGTGAGGATAAGAGTGTGAGTTTTTCTCATGATTTCATAATTAGATCTCCTAACTCTTGTTCTAGTGATTTTTCTTTCTTGCAGAATTTTCATAGAGATTTCTCAAAGGAACTGCCTAGTGGATCATCATGTGTTATAAAGGAGAAAACTCCAATGGATCCTAGAGGTAAATCTAAATTGATTGAGAAATTTGAATATTTGTTTGAGTATGATCCTAATATTATCATTACGATTGATGTGTGTGGTGGATTAGCTCATAAAAATTTCTGCATAGGCGATTTTATTCTACTCTCTTGTAGTAGAGCAAAATCTTTAGGACTTGAGCATGCTAATACATTGTATGAGGATCATGTTACTTGTTCTAACATGTTGAATGCAATTGGAACTGCTGAACATAAATCTGTCAATAGTGATGTTAATTCCTTGATTGGGGAGCTTGAAACTCATATGCATGAAGGTCACATATGTAAATCCTATTGTCATGATCCTACTGTCATGAAAAGGAGTGATGAATTTTTCTTGACTTGTGCTATTGATTCCTTGCTGCACTTTAAGGATAATATGGTTTTTAATTCTTCATGTCAAAGGAAAGTATCAATCCTTAATGCAAATAAGTTGGGATTTGACTACTATGCTTCTATGTCTTTCTTGCATGATTTTAAAAGTTGTTTCATTCTTGATTCAGTATCACCAATGAATATACTTGTCTTTGCACTTGATTTGAATTTATTGGAATTGGATTTCATTAAAGCTTCAAGTACTGCTAAGTTGAACTATTTTCATGTCTTCAATGAATGTGGAATTACATTTGACAAGCTTGATAAACATGATAGTCTTTTCTTAAAAGGAAATCCATTGTGTGTGATCCATAGTTTCTTTTGTGCATTTTTGTGTAATTTTGCTATTGAATATTTTGGAGATGCTTTGGTCTATAATGAGAATTTCATTGATCATCTTGAACATTGGCAAAATGTGTTAACTGATCTGAGAAAAGGAAATTTGAAGAAATGGCATGAGAAGTGGCTTGAATTCATGGAGCCCTTGCTATATGCAAGAAAATGCAAGCATGAAAAGGAACATGCAAGTGTTGAAAATCTTCCTTTAAGGTACATTCTTATTGCTATTTTATGTGAGGTGTCATTGGAATGTAAGTCCAATAGAAGATTGCATGCAAATCTTGATTTTCAGAAAATGCCCAATGCTTGTTTGGCAAATGTTTTTATGCAAATCCATGAACATGTGAAATTTTGGAGAAATCAATTCTGTGAGGCCAAAATGATTAAGCTGAATAATGTGCATGAGAGAGTTTTCAATACTTTCAAGGAGCTTTCTAATGCATCATTGTTGTGTTTGCTATTGTATAGAGAATTTGAGTGTGATAGGTTTGTTCATTCTAAAACTTCATATTCTCTTTTTGCAAGTTTGTGTGGTGATCCTATGGCATATGTAGTGAAATTCACATGGCCCATAAATGGAAAAGTTTTTATGTTGACTACTGATATGCTGTTATTTCACTTTGGTTATAATTCATTAACCCACATGAATCGATTACTATCACATGTTGATAAATATACTAGCTTAAGTGGGAAATTGAAAGTTTTCTTTGTAGTAAAATTGCATGAGAAAGTTCAACACAATGTTGTCCAAAGGATAATATTTGACCCTGGAGGATTATTACACAAGAGAAAGAAGATACATATGTTTCCAACAAGATTTCAGCTAAAAACAAGAGAAGAAGATTTGATCCAAGTTTTTGAATATATCAATACTGAAGTTGATATATTAGAGCATCAAGGTAAGTCCAGTTTGGGTAATGTAACTCTTGTTTCTAATATATATTCCTTTTTTTATGTATACCTTGTAGATTTGAGGACAAATCCTTTTCAAGAGGAGGGGAATGATGGAAACATGGCCACCAATGCTGCCAATGGAGGCATTGCTACTAGCACTGCCAATGGGAATGTTGCTGCTGCCAATGGAGACGTTGCTGCCAGCACTGCACATGGAAATGTTGCTGCCAAGTGGAGTAGAGACCCACTTGAAGTGCCACTTGGTCCCATGACAAGAGCTAGGGCAAAGAGGTTCAAGGAAGCCCTAAATGGGATGGTGCAAGAAGCATTGGAATAAGCTAATTCGTGGAGGCCCATGGTCAAGCTGGCCAACAAATTGATTGTATTTGATTAGGAAATTACAGAGCTGATTGTATTAGGATTAGTTACTTTATTTAGTTTCCTAATTTTAGAAGTAATATGATTTGATTAGATTACATTAGATTACTTTTATTTTATTTGCTTTTCTGTTTAAACAAGATTTCCTAATCTTGTAAAGCCTTTAAATAGCCTCTTTGATTCAATAATATTTAGAATATGTGTTTAAACCAAATTGTGAGTTTTTCATATTCTCTCTAGTTCTTTGTGAGCTATTCAACTTATCAATCAAGCATCCATCCTTGATTGTGGCATCTTCACTATACCAAGGTTCACACCTCAATATAGGTGCTGAGTTGCGGTTTGTCCATCCAAGCCTGAAGTAGAAACGATCCTTAAACAATTTCATTACAGGTTTCGTCACAATGTTGGCGGGGTTCGTATCACTAGTGTCATGCTCCTATTGGTTGACACTTTGACCAATTTAATGCAAGTCTTTGGAGCCTAATTGCATGGTGAGTGGCGTGGGAACTAAGGGAAAGGGGTTGCTGCCCTCTTGGCTCTATTAGGACTAGATCCTTCTAATGTAACTAGCCTAGTTTAGTTTCCCTCATTCCATTTCAACTAGTTGTTGCATACTTTCATTATTTACAAATGTGCAACTAGTTGTCTAAATCTTATTCAATTAGGCCCTCATGAATAAAATAACATGATTCCATTTATGCATGCATATGCAAGATATCAAATTTCTATTTGCCACAAACATGCACATATGCTTACTCACATAAGAATGCAAATGTAATTAGTATAACTAGATAAATATCACCCTTATACATATCCTTAGTATTCTCACACTTCACATTTGCATTTAGCAACATGCTACTAATTAAATTATTCTAGTGTAGAAAATTTGGTATGTTACAGGAGCAACTTCTTGTTGGTCATTTTTCTAATGGTCTCCAAGTACTCCGTGATGGTGTGGCCTACATTGAACCTCCACCTGTTGTGAATGGCCCAGAGGAACTCTGCTCGTAGCTTTTTGATCTCAGATGTATGCATGGAAGGGAATAAGCGGTTTGCAATAAGGTGCAGCCACGTCTTGTTGATTTTGTCTAGCCCGGTCTTGGGGAAGTGGTAAAATTCACATTCTCTAGTGACCCATTGTGTGCCTTCAATGCATAGCTCTCTTGTAATATCATTGTAATCCCCACTAGCTGCAAACGTGCCTAGCCCCATCTCTCCTGCATGCAGCCTCGAGATCTCATAGACATCATGAATGGTGTACCAGTCAAAAGGTACCTTGTGGCCTCTCACCCAGCTTGCGTATGGAGTCTGATGTTCGAACAAATTGGCATAAACCTCCTTCACAATGTTGATTGGTGCGGGCTCCGGTTTTTGAGCAAATTTTAGCCAACCTCTCCATGCCATGTGGTTAGCAATCGGAGCAAAACAAGGCTCCGAGAGATCAATACCAAACTCAGGTATGGTTGGCTTATTGTTCAGTTCGTCAAAGTTATCCTCTGCTTTCTTGCTAATGAAGCGAGTGGCATCATATTCTGGGAATTGGGAGGATGAGAATGCCTTCCACTTAGCCAATCTTTTGAAAGGCATTGTATCTATAGATTTTACACAAACAAAACAAACTAAACATAGCACCTATTCCACTAATTTGAGCACAATAATTCAAAATTCCCACAATGCTCTGTCTTTTGAAAAAATTTGCTATGCAAATAACAAGATGGCTATTGAAAAATCAGAGCAATCGATATTAACTAGGTATAATCAGTAATCAATTGCACAGGTTTCAGCTCACATGCATTCAAATTTCATACCCAAACACCCAAAAATCCCCAATTTTGGCCAAAGTACCCAAGGAAGAATGTGGATGAGATTTTTCAAATTTACACCGATTAATTAGAGTGGGTAAGCAAGAAAATACCTCTAGGAAGCCCAGGGGTGTGATTGCGATCCTTTCCTTGCCAGAAATCACCGAAATCCTCAAGAACAGAGGAGTGAGAAAATCCATGTTCTAGTGAGAGAAAGTGGCGAAAATTGAATAGTTCTTCCTCAAATCTGAAGATTGTTTGGATGGATTGAAGTGTAGATGTATGGGAAAGGGTTTGGAGGTGTTTTGGGAATGATTAATCGGCAAAAATCTGAAGGAACGCAAAGGGTATGCGATTGGGTAGTTGAGAGGTTTGAAATATGAAAAGTATGAGAATGGCGGGTTGGGGGTTTTAACTCTGCCAGTGAGCGCCACAGCGCCAAGACAATGAGGGAAATTTTTTTTTTTTTTAAAAAAAATTGGCATTTGCTATAATGATGGGCACCGTGGTGCTGAGGGTTTCTGCCGTGGTGCCCAGAATGTGGTTACTCTCTGGAAGTGGGTGCCATGGGGCCCAGAATGCCTGTTTGTGTCCTTTCGTGTCCAAATTGCTCTGTTCTGGCTGCATGTTATGTTCAATACTTGTATGGCTTCAAATAATTGTTTGAAAGATCATGAGTAGTAAAGAAATTGACTGAATTAACAATAAAACACACATAAAAATTAAAAAGGAAAAGAAATAAAAACTAATGGGTTGCCTCCCATAAGCGCTTGGTTTATAGTCCTCAGCCAGACTTTCTCTAATTCTATGGGCTGTCTTGAAGGATGACAACATGCACGGGCATATTTTCACTTGTTAAGTAAGGCTTCAATTTGTGCCCATTCACCTTGAAGGTTTGTCTGTTGTAGAGAGGTGTCGTAGCCTCACAAATTATTTCACTACTCCCTTAAAATATAATATAATATAGGCAAGTAGGATCGATCCCACGAGAAAGCGAGTATTTAATCTAAAAGGATTAAAAGGTAGTAAACTAGTAATTGAATTAACAGAAAAAAGAAACTACTAACTAACCTAAGCATACGAAAAGGAAAAGGGGGGGTTTGATAGGTAATTGCAGAATTATAAATTCTGGGCAGATTTAGAAGTAATTAAAAGAGAATAAAGAGAATTAAGAGAAGTAAATCGAGTGAATAATGGAATAAAGCATGCTTAGTATCGACATATCCTCACCATGATTAACACAAATTCGATTATTGACACATAGGTAAATTAATATTGAATAGCTAGACTGTAGAACTTTGTACGACAAAATTTCCTATTTTCCCTTATCGTTTGTTTTGTAACTAGAACGTCTGAGCTAAAAACCTACCAAGTCCAATAACCTCAATACACCAGCGCACAAGATTTAATCGGACTTGTAGCATTAAGATCTATGGAAAACATCATCTAACCTGAACCATAAAGGTCCACCAGTGGCTTTATGTAATTTAGATATGAAATTATTCTAATCAATCCAATTCTAGGATTAACTAGTTGTTACTTGTGCTAATTAATTAAGGTTCCAGACTTACTTAATTGGCTAACAATCTGAATCATTCAAATATGTTGGTTGATCACTCCAAACAAATCCAAATGGATTCAATAACAATGCTGTCAAATAATTTCAGAATACTCAAATCAATTTATCTAACATTAAAATCATAATCTTGTCTCACAAATTTGGTATCATGGCTTAGATATGTCTAGCTAAGCATAAAAGAAATTAAGCTACCATACTAATAGATCTAGCAAAATTCTGGACTGAAAGCATGGTGACTTTGAACAAAAATAAACAAAAGAGAAAGAGTACTAGTTTTGGCAAAAGGGACAAGAGCAAAATAAGTCTTCAGCTCTTGATGTGTGGCTCTTGGATGCGTGGATGGTGTTGTGTCTTCAGTGGCTTTGTTGGTGTGTGTGGATGGATTGGTTGTGTGTTGATGTGGTGCTTTTTCAGATCTCCCCTCTTGATATATATATAAGGGATTAAATCCTAATCCTATTCAGCCTTGGCATCTTCCAGCAAGAAGGAAAACAGAATTCTTTTCTAGCTCCAACTCTTCTTCTTAGCCACTTGATAAGTCCTTCTTTGATGAGGAAATTAATTATATTAGTATTGGAGTTGGCTTAGGATTCTCCTTTTTTATATGTTCAGCTCTACTTGGATATTTAATATACTTATCCTAGTTCTACTTAACATAAGACTCTTAGATGCATTATAAATTAAATTACAAAATCATTCCTAATCATACTCTAACTAGGACACCAAGTAGATTTAATTTTCCAAGACTTTAATTCCACTTTAATCATGCTTCCAAAGAGTCTTCCAAGCTTAGGAGTCCCAATCCTTGTATGATAAGGCTTCTCGGTAGTTGAATTGGCTTAAGACTCTTCAAAATAAGTGCATAATTTCTCCAGCTCGCCACGGTGAAGGCCCCGACTCGCCATGGCGAAGACTGGCAGCATTGCTCTCTGGTTCACCTTGCCACGGAGGGTAGCTCGCCATGGCGAGCTCTGGCAGAATTGCCATTCTGCCTCTTTTTAGCTTGGCTCTTCAATGCTTGTCAATGGTTGTTCTTGGCATAGAAATTAATCACTTGTGAAAATATAAATGTTAGTTAAAAACATGCAATTAAACTCAATTTATATTATCATCCATATGCATTCAAGAATCTAAAAAATGATTTAAATCAAATGAAATAGTCTAAGAATGTGCCACTAATCCAAGAAAATATGGGGTTGAAATGGACTAAAATGAGACCTAACATCCATCCTTCGTTATTGTTATAGCTCCATATGGGTTTATAGATGTGATTGTGTACAGACCGTACCATCTGGATTTTAATTTTCTCGGATGAAGCTTCAATCTTGAGTTGAATAACAGCACTTTCTGCCCAAGATATAAGTCCTTTCTTGCTATTTTTCTGTCATGCCATATCTTGACTTTTTCCTTGTAAATGCAGGCATTTTCATAAGCTTCTCTTCTGAATTCATCTAGTGCATTGAGTTGAAGCATTCTATTTTGCCCGGCTGCATTTGGATCAAAATTCAGTAGCTTGACAGCCCAATATGCCTTGTGCTCTAACTTAACTGGTAAGTGGCTCTCCTTCCCAAATACTATTTTGTATGGTGACATGCCTAAGGGAGTCTTGAATGTTGTTCTATATGCCCAGAGTGCATCATCCAGCTTAAGAGACCAATCCTTTCTGTTAGTGTGGAATGTTTTCTCCAATATCCTTTTCAGCTCCATGTTAGATACCTCCACTTGTCCACTAGTTTGTGGGTGATAGGGGGTGACAATTTTGTGCCTTACTCCATATTTGATAAGGAGAGCTTTGAGGTGTTGGTTGCAGAAGTACTTCCCTCCATCACTTATTAGTGTCCTTGGTACTCCAAAGCAGGAAAAGATGTTCTTTTTCAGAAATCTTTGTACCACTTTGGAATCATTTGTAGGAGATGGAATAGCTTCTACCCATTTGGATACATAGTCCATAGTAACTAGGATATATAGATTCTCATAGGATGATGGGAATGGTCCCATGAAATCAATGCCCCGCACATCGAATAGTTCAACTCCTAGGATGGGATTTTGAGGCATCTCATGTCTCTTGGACAAATTTCCAGCTCTTTGACATTTGTCACATCTTTCTACAAAAGATTGTGCATCTTTGAAAAGTGTTGGCCAATAGAAACCGGATTGAAGTACTTTATTGGCTATCTTGTGAGCTACATAGCTGCTAGAATGGCAGCTTTCAAGGATGGCTCGAAATTCTTCTTCTAGGACACACCTTCTGATCATATGATCATTGCATCTGCGATAAAGCATAGGGTTATCCCAAAAATAAAATCTTACCTCAGATAAGAATTTCTTTCTTTATTGATAGGTTGCTTCAAGTGGCAATTCGTGACACGTTAGGTAGTTGACATAGTCAGCATACCATGGCCCATCTCTTCCTCGTCTATTCCAACCTTTGTTTACAATTTTTCTGATGGAGAATACTTGCTCATCAGGGAAGGAATCAGCTATAGGGACAAAGTCATTAGCATGATATTCTAGCCTAGATAGGTGTTCTGCTATGACATTGTCTGCTCCTTTCTTGTCCTTCATCTCCAGCTCAAATTCTTGCAAAAGTAAAATCCATCTAATAAGTCTTGGCTTGGCATCTTTTTTATTCAGCAAATATTTAAGTGCTGCATGATCAGTATAAACTATGGTCTGAATTTGTCAAAGGCATAGACCACATCTAGTAGCTTTTTTTCCGTGGTTGCATAATTAACTTGGGCAACATCAAGAGTCTTGCTTGTGTGGTAAATAGCTCTGAAATTTTTTTCTCTTATCTGCCCTAGAACAGGCCCTACTGTAAAGTCGCTGGCATCACACATAATTTCGAATGGGGCTTCC
Organism: Bauhinia variegata; assembly: GCA_022379115.2. Lineage (NCBI taxonomy): Eukaryota > Viridiplantae > Streptophyta > Magnoliopsida > Fabales > Fabaceae > Bauhinia > Bauhinia variegata. Next base: position 1,019,217 of record CM039437.1, on the reverse strand, counting down.
CAATTAGGCGTGACAATTATAGGGGCAGTGATGAGTGCTTTCTTCAAAGTTTCAAATGTTGTTTTGCACTCTTTTGTGAATACAAAAGTTGCTTCCTTCAATAAAAGATTGCATAATGGTTTGGAAATTTTTGAGAAGTCTTTGATGAATCTTCTATAAAATCCAACATGTCCCAAGAAACTCCTTATTCCTTTGACAGTAGTAGGAGGGGGAAGTTTCTCAATTAGCTCTACTTTTGCTCGGTCAACCTGAATCCTTCTAGTGATATTTTGTGGCCAAGAACTATTCCTTCATGTACCATAAAATGGCACTTCTCCCAATTCAGCACTAGGTTTGTTTCTTGGCATCTTTTGAGTACTAATGATAGATTATTCAAGCATGAATCAAATGAATTTTCAAAGACAAAAAAATCATCTATGAAAATTTCAATGAATTTTTTTACCATGTTTGAGAATAGTGATGTCATTAACCTCTGAAAAGTAGCAGGAGCATTACATAATCCAAATTGCATTCCTCTAAAGGCGAATGTGCCATAAGGACATGTAAAAGTTATCTTCTCTTGATCTTCAGGGGCTATGACAATTTGGTTATAGCTTGAATATCCATCCAGAAAATAATAGAAAGGATATCCAGCTAACCTGTCTAGCATCTAATCAATGAATGACATTGAAAAGTGATCTTTTTTGGTTGCTTTGTTCAGCTTCCTTAGTCGATGTACACTCTCCATCCAGTCACAGTTCTGGTAGGAATCAACTCATTGTTGTCATTTTCTACCACCGTGATTCCTCCCTTCTCTGGTACCACTTGCATAGGGCTCACCGATGGGCTGTCAGAAATAGGATAGATAATGCCTGCATCAAGCCATTTTTATACTTCTTTTCTGACCACCTCCTTCATCTTGGGGTTCAGCCTTCTTTGATGCTCAATTGAGGGCTTGAAGTTCTCCTCCATGTAGATTTTGTGCATGCAAAGGGTGGGACTTGTGCCTTTTATGTCAGCAATGGTCCAACCTATTACTTTCTTGTTTGCTCTCAGCACTCTCAGCAGCTTTTCTTCCTGTTCTTTTGTTAGGGAAGCAGAAAGAATTACTAGTAAGGACTTTGCATCTCCCAAATAGTTGTATTTCAAGTGTTTAGGTAATGGTTTCAGCTCCAATTTGGGTGTTTGCTCAATTGAAGGTTCGGTTGGGGCTTCAGGCTCTCCCAATTCTTCAGCAGGTTTCTTGATAAAAATTGGTGGAGTAGCCTTAAGTTGTTGTATGCATTCTTCAATCTCAGGATCTTCTTCTAATGTCATTCCAGCTAAGCATGCTTCAAGGGGTTCAGAATACTTTGAAAGTTGCGCCACCTCCTTGATGCATTGGTCAATGATGTCTGCTCTAAAGCATGACTCTTCATCAGTTGGATGCTTTAGTGCTTTGAGGATATCAAAAGTCACTTCTTCTTCTTGTACTCTCAGAGTTAGGTTCCCTTTATGTACATCAATTAAGGCTCTTCCAATTGCTAAGAATGGCCTTCCCAGAATGATTGGGATTTCTTGATCTTCCTCCATGTCTAATACTATGAAATCTGCAGGGAAGATAAATTTGTCAACTTTAACTGAAACATCCTCTACTATACCTCTTGGATATTTGATGGATTTATTTGCCAGTTACAGAGATACAGTAGTGGGTTTGGATTCTCCAATGTTCAGCTTCTTGTAGACTGAGAGTGGTATTAAATTTATGCTAGCTCCCCAGTCACATAATGCTTTGCTGAAAAACTCTTGGCCTATAAAGCATGGAATGGTAAAGCTTCCAAGGTCTTCAAGCTTCTGTGGCAGGTTCGTTTGGAGTATGGCACTGCACTCTTCAATAAGTGCAACAGTTTCATAATCTTGTAGCTTCTTTTTGTTGGACAGAATATCTTTCATGAACTTCACATAGCTAAGCATCTGCTCCAAAGCTTCTGCAAAATGTATGTTAATATGTAATTTTTTAAATACCTCCATAAATTTTACAAACTATCTGTCCAACTTTTGCTTTCTGAATCTTTTCGGAAATGGTAAAGGCGGCTTGTATGGAGAAGGGATTTCACATGGCTTGTGCTTTGGCTTCTCCACTTGCTTTTGTTGTTCTTGCCTTTCTTCCGGAGTGACTTTAGGTGCTTGTTCAGCTTCAGATTTAGCTTCCTTTTCTTCTTCTTGTGGCATGGGTCTTGGGAAGCATCAAGAGTTTTTCCACTTCTCAGAGTTATGGCTTTTCACATCCCTTGGATTGGCTTCAGTTGTGCTTGGTAATGCATCAGGCTGCCTTGTAGTAAGAAGTTGAGAAATCTGGCCTATCTGGTTCTCCAATTGCTTAATTGAAGCATTTGTAGTACCATAATTGATTTGTCTTTTCAGTCAAATCAACTTGGGATGTTGCAAGTTTGGCCATGGCTTCTTCTAAATTCATCCTTGGACATTACTGCTAGTGTTGTTGATAAGGAGGTGCTGCCTGTCCTGGGTTCTTCCATGAAAACTTAGGATGATTGCTCCATCCAGGATTGTAAGTCTTTGAGTAGGGATTGTTGTTCCCTACATAGTGCACCTCTTCGGCTTCTTCTTGCATAGCTTCCATAGGATTTCCTTTGAGTAATGCAGTGTGGAATGAGAGTACATGGTCTAGTTTTGCTGCAAGTGTTGCAAATGCATTTGAATCTTGGATACTAGCTACTTTCTTCTCATTATCCCTTATAGAGCTCCAATCAGAGGCATTTGTTGTTGCCTCTTCAAGAAACTCATAGGCTTCAGCATAGTCTTTGTTCAGAAAGGTTCCTCCAGCAGCTGCATCTACAACTGTCTTGGTGTTAGGGATTAATCCTCCATAGAATACTTACATGACTAGTCAGTCTTGCATTCCATAGTGTAGGCACTTCCTTAGCAGCTCCTTGAATCTTTCCCAAGCAGCATAGAGAAATTCTCTCTCGAATTAATTAAAATTAACAATCTCAGTTCTCAGCTTGGTAGTCTTCGAAGGAAGAAAATATTTAGTAAAAAAATTTTGGGCTAAGGAGCCCCATGTGTCAAGTGAACCAAGTGGTAAAGAATTTAGCCACCTTCTTGTTCTATCTCTGAGTGAAAAGAAAATAATCTGAGCTTGATTGCCTCCTCTAACACCCCATTGTATTTGAAAGTATCACAGATCTCCAGAAAAGTAGAGAGGTGTAGATTTGGATCTTTATTAGGTGCTCCTGAAAATTGATTATTTTGAACCATCTGGATCACAGCTGGTTTGATCTCAAAATTATTTGCTTCAATAACTGGACTCTGGATGCTTGACATAGCATCATGTACTTTTGGGACAACAAAGGTTCTAAGGGGAATATGCCCCTCATTCGGTTGATTGTTTGGTGTTGTCATCTTTTCCAGTTCTGGTTGCAAGTTCCGAACTACTTTCCTTGCTCTCAGATTTCTTTTAATGGTCTTTTCAATTTCTAGATCAAAAGGTAGTAGATTTCGGTCCTTTGTTCTTCTCATGCACCAAAACATTTTTCTGAAAAGGAGAAGAAAAAAGATCAAAGTAAAACAGAATAATAAAATTTTGAATCAACACTTTGTTAATTCCTCTAATATCAATGGCACAATCCCCGACAACAGCACCAAAAACTTGATTGCTCCTAAGTGAGTGTCGTGAATGGATATAATTAGTGGGTGTGTGGCGTGAATGTATATGTATGTGGAACAATATGTGATGTGTTGGAACACAGTGCAAGTATACACTATCAGTGTAGCGAGCAAGTATTCCGGGGGTTGTCGTACGCAAGGGATTGTTATTGATTACTAGAGTAATATAACTCTAGAATTGTTCAAGCGATCGAATTATAATGATATGAGCAAAGTAAATAGATGTAGAAAATAAATAAGCGATAACAGAAAAGTATATAGCATAATTAATTGAGAGAATTATGATGAGAAGTCTAGGGATTCAGATTTCACTACAATCTTAATGTATAGACTTCCTTGATGTAGTTATGAAGTTATAGAATTATTAATTGCTAGTTAGGATTCCCTAATTTAATTAATCAGCCTTGGTATTAGGTCAGATCAAATTTAATTACAATTACGAACCCTGCTACTGGTCTGTGCGAGTTGTAACAACTATAATTGCATTAAGATCTATGGACATCCCTTTAGGGAGATTAGGGGAACACCCTAATTCCCATGTGACTACACAGGGTCCTCGGTACTGGTCTGTCCTTAGCTCCATTATGGATTTAATTCTCTTAGTCTAGATTAACTAATCTTTGGTCGATCTCATAGCTAACCCACGAATTTCCCCCAATTAATTGGCCAGATTAATCAAGAGTGAAGTGCAGAAAAGTAAATCTCAATTGAATAAAACGTAAATTGTCATAACTTCCTCAAGTTGTCTATACAATCAGATCGGGCTACATCTTAGCCCTAGAATGGAGTTTAGTTACACATGATAATAGGAAAACACATAATGGTAAAGTAAGAAAACATGAAAGAGTTGAATAAACTAGTGTGACGCCTTGCTCTTGTTGATCTTGATGGGTTACTACTGCTGCTCTCCTCCTTTTTGTGTTTAGCCCTCTTGATCTATTTATAATATGTCTAATCCCTATTAGACTCTAAGTAGGATTCTAAATTATATTAAAAGTTTAATTAAACATCAATCCTAATCCTACTTTAACTAAGGCTTTAATTGGGCTTCTCACTTCAAGACTTTAATCTAGCTTAAAACTCTATTCCGAAGAGTCTTCTAGGTTGTGGACTTCTAATGCTTGCTTGGCACAACTCCTCGGAAGTCCACTTGGCTTGGAAGTCCTCAAAACTGCTCTGAAACAGGTCCTAGGTGCCATAGCCCATTGGCAGAATGCTTGCTTTGCTCTCTGGTACATGGCACCACGTAGGGCTGAGCAAAACAGAGTAAACCGACCGAAATTAACAGAACTGAAAGAAAATTTTAATTTTCGGTCAGTTAACGTTAGTTGAACGTTCGGTTACGATTTAGAAAATATAAAAATTCGATTAAATGCGGTCGGTTTCGGTTTTAATTATTTTTAACCGACTCTAACAGAACCAACAGACTAAAATTAAATTTTTTATATTTTTTACAATACTACGTCGTTTTGGCTCTAGTACTGGTACTACTTTCCCTTCGAGTTCGAGGCTTCTAAAAACCAAAATCCCCACTTCACTTCAAACTTCTTCTTCTCAGTTCTCACTCTTCTTCTTGTTCTTCAGACTTATTCTTCTTCAGACTGCTCTGTTCCCTTCTCACTCTCACTTCAGACTTCACTTCAAATCTCTCAAGCTCTCAAGTCTAGAAAACCCTAAATTCCCAAATTCTTCCATCCTTCCTTTACTTGGTTTACCTTTCAATTTCTTTCTCTTACACTTGCACACACTCCACATTTTGTTCTTATTACTTGTTTGGATTTGGATGGGGATTTGGTGCGGCTGTGAAGCAAAACAGTCGGAGTTGCGAACACTAGGTAGGTATAGTGCCATTCTTTGATTTTTTTTTTTTTTCTGTTTGTTTCCCAACTATTAGATCTGCTTATATTTACCAAGTTCCATTAAATTGACTTATTGATGTTGAACAATTAAAAGCATGATACATGTCTGTACTGATAGTTACTTCCCAATTGGGCAATTTGCAATAAGCTTGTTCAGAGCCAAGTTTCAAACACGATAAACATAGCCTTTCTGGAATTGATCAGTATTTAACCAATTTTACTAACATTTTCACTTCTAGCAGGATGAATTAAAATCTGTTCAAGGCCTTCAGCCCACTTCTAGATGCTACAAAGAGTATGATGTTAAATGTTTAATTTTCGAAGCTGCTTGTTTGTCATTTAGATTGTGGAATTAGTTTTAGACTGCAGAGATGTTATAAACTGCTTTAGTTTTCGCTAGCTAAATCTTCTGTTGATTGACATTATAATATTGCAGGATTGCTGAATTTGTGTTGGCAAACTCAAATCCTTTATTACCTACGTAAGAAACGCTCTCATTATTATCTCTCTGTTAAATTTAAAAGAGATCATAATCCTAATTCTTATGCATTTCCCTTTCAAACAGAACCAAGAAGAATCACCGATCATGTCGATTCTGGAAGTGGCTCTGGTACCATTCTCTTGTCTTGTTACTGGATGCATATTCACACATACACTCTCATAAAAGTACAGTTTTCTGAGTAGTGATTCAACTGGGAGAACAATGAAAATAAAGCATGTTTGTTTTGTTTTAGATGACTCCAAATCAAATACTGGTTTCCGTTGGCAAACAATTGTTGTTGTTGTTTATTATTATTATTAATTCAAATTCATATGATATAGTTTAAATGAAGGTCTTCGGTTTCTTAGCTTGAAATCCAATCCATGTATATAGTGTCTATGTGCTTAAATTAAAATAAGCATTTTTTTAGGGAAAAGGATGACAACACTAATAATAAGGAGAAGGGCAGGCAGCGAGGCACTCAATTTGATACTTTAAGCATGTGCACCCACTAACAACCACTGCTCATATATATATATATATATATATATATATATATATATATATATATATATATATATATGTATGTATATGCACATGATCATCCTCTTTTCATACTCACAGTATTATTATCAAACTCGGTATAAAACAATAAAGATAACACTCACATACAGCTCAGTAAACTTTAATCATAACCATTTTAAAAAGGATTAAAATAATGTCATTTATATAATTTTTTTGTTTAATTATTCTTCATCCTAAATTTAATGCCCTTACATGCAATTGGAAATTCAGAAATTATCTTAGTTCAATAATGTCAATTCTGATGGGTAATTGGGTATACATAAGAAAGTACTTAATAACACACTAGCAGTACAAAGAATTGTTAAAATGCAGTACCTAGAGGGTGGTGTAAGGTATTGTATATGATTCTTTCTGTTAGTTACTTGTTATGCTAGCTGGGAATGCATTCATGACAGTACATTAGTTATAGTTGTTAAAATAGTAGGCCCTACAAAAATATCATATTTGGACTTTCTGGTTTTTCCTTTTAATCTAAATCAGACCTTATTCTAGTCTGGTCATCCTTTTGTTATGATAATACAGAGTATATGTGGTTCTAGTTCAATGATAGCTACTGATTTATTCTTATTCTTACATTGTTCCAAAGCCACCTTTTGCAATTATTGTTACTTGGTTTTAGATATCTCTGTAGGGACAAAGGCTAAAACGTTATGGCTGCAAAATTTGTAGTTATTTGGTGTATCTATATGACATGTTTAGGGGAAATTATATGTTTGATGTGTGCTAATGTGGTTAGATAATTGTTGTGATAGCCAACTTTAGTATAACTGTTATCACTGGGGATGAGTTAAAAATAGTGTTTTTTTTTTTTTTTTTTTTTTTAAAATATTGTCTTGCACAAACATGCTATTTTGATTGGAAATGTAGTATGAACCTTGTTCATGAAAATATTAATATATGTAAGGTTTTCAGTAGAATATTGATGTAGAAATTTTCTTCAAAATGAAAATATCGGTTGACATAATTTTGGTTGCATTCACGTTTCAACAATACCAAGCCTTTTAAGTGGTATATCTATATTCTTTTATTGCACAACAGATTATAAACCTTGTCTTTTGTGCTTTAATTTGCCAATGGTATTATAAAAAATTATAAAGCTATTAAGACCATTTTGCTTGCAATTTTTTATAGTTATGTATGCTATAGCATAAGCTAAAAATCTTTCTTTTTTTTGTTGTCATTTTAGTAAAAGATGCAAGGATCAAGTCAACCACCAATGGAAAAAAACCAAGAACAAAGCCACAACCAAAGGGCAGCCTCTACATCTACACAACCACAACAGGAGAGTAACCAAAGTGAAAGAAAGAATGAAATTAAAGGCAAGGAGAAAGTAGCCAATCGAAAAAGTAATTTGCCTAGGAAGAGAAAGCCAAATGCAAGTGGTGCTAAGAAGACTTTAATTGCCTAGGAACATTTTCAGAAGCTGCCTAATGTAAAGGAGCCCACTGCAGCATGTAAGCATTGTGGGAGGAGGTATTTATGTGATCCCAAGCAAAATGGTACTTCTAACATGCTTTTACATATTACTAAATGCCCAAAGTATCCTTATGCTGTCACACATAATCCCACACAATCAGTTATAAACTTTTCTACAAAACAAGATGGTGTTGGGAATGATATGGTAGTGGTGTCACAAAAGTTCAACAATGAGGAATGTAGGAAGGCTTTAGCTATTTTTGTGATTGTAGATGAGCAGCCTTTTAAGGTTGTTGAGGGGAATGGGTTTAGACACCTTTGTGGTAAAATGCAACCTCAATTTATCTTGCCATCTAGATTTACTGTAGCTAGGGATTGTTATCAATTATATCTAGATGAGAAATTGAGGTTGAAAGCTCTTTTAAAGAATGATTGTGTTAGAGTAGCCCTCACCACAAATTGTTGGACTTCTATTCAAATTTTAAATTATCTCACAATCACGGCTCACTTTATTGACAATGATTGGTGGTTGAATAAAAAAATCCTATGCTTTTCCTTAGTGCCTAATCATAGAGGAGAAACCATAGGAAAATATATTGATGAATGCTTGAAAGATTGGGGTATCAAGGCTGTTTTTACGGTTACTATTGATAATGCATCTTCTAATGATGTGGCAATTTCATACTTGAAGAAAAGGATTAAGAGCTTAAACGGGTTGGTTTTAGATGGTGAGCTTTTGCATGTCCGTTGTTGTGCTCATATTTTAAATTTAATAGTGAATGATGGATTGAAGGATATGCAAGATTCTATTTTTAGTATAAGAAATGCTGTGAGATTTGTTAGGTCATCACCATCTAGGCTTGCTAAATTCAAGGACTGTGTAAATTTTGCTAGCTTGCCTTCCAAGGGCCTTGTGTGTCTTGATGTTCCTACAAGGTGGAACTCAACATATTTGATGTTGGAGGCTGCCTTGAGGTTCCAAGTAACATTTGAAAAACTTGAGGATGATGATAGGTCTTATGTGGAGCATTTTGGTGAATTAGGTCCTCCTAGTACTTAGGATTAGTTTACTGCAAAGGTTTTCCTCGAATTTTTAAAGATTTTTTATGATGCCACTATGATTTTATCTGGGACATTGCACATTACTGCAAATAGTGCATTTCATCAATTGGCTTTAATCTTGATTGAGTTGAATACATGGTGTGTTGCTGATGATAGTTTGCTAAGGGGAATGACTATGGAAATGAAGAAAAAATATGATAAATATTGGGGGAATGTTCAAAATATTAATCCAATCATATACTTTGGTGTTATATTTGATCCACGTTATAAGATTAAATTTATTGAGTGGACATTTGAGAAAATGTATAGTGATGATGTGTTGACTAGGCATGACATGTATATTAGAATAAAAAACATGTTATCCAAGCTATACTCTTGGCATTCTATAGCTTATCAGCAAGGCAAAGAGTCTACTCAAGAATCCTCTTCACAAGGCTCTCAAAGTGAGCATGGTGGAACTGTAAAATCTGGTCTTATGTTATTGACCAATGCATTTAGAAGCCACTTAAAAGAGAGAGATTCAATTAAGCAAAGAAATGAGTTAGAAAGGTACCTTGCAGAAGGATGTGAAGATGGAAATGAGAATTTTGATGTCTTAGCTTGGTGGAAAGCTAATGCTGCGAGGTTCCCGATTCTCTCTTTTGTTGCATGTGATGTTTTGGCTACTCCTGTCTCAACTGTGGCCTCAGAGGGTGCATTTAGCACTGGGGGGAGAGTGTTGGATTCGTTTAGGAGCTCCTTATCTCCTAAGATGACTGAGGCTTTGATTTGCACACAAAATTGGTTGAAAGGCACAACAAGTTTCAAGGATCGTGACTTATTTGATGAGCTAGAAAATTGTGAGAAGATTGAATTAGGTAACTTTCATGTTTTCACTTTTATAATGACTTTATAACGTAAAGGTGCTAATTTTTACTTCTTTTCATGCTATTGTAGAGCTAGCTAGATATGATTTGGGACAAGGCCAGCCACAATCGAAGGGTGCAAGAATCGAGATTGAGACACAAACACAGCCAATGGTTGTTGACTAATGGGTAAGGGTTCTTGAGGTTGTTAAATCATCTTACTCCATAGCTTCATATTTGAATAAACTAATTTTTATATAAACTAATTTGTATGTTATATTTTATAGCAGGTGTAAAGAAAATTTCTTTTGCATTATTAACTTTTTGCTGCAAGACTATGATGAGTACAATGACTAAGTGAATATTGGCACCTTTTTCTTTTTTTGTGAAAGGGCCTATGAATTCTTTTTGTATCTAGTTGACAATTGACAATGGAGAAAAATAGTTTCTTTTTGTAAAGGAAGTTAAGAACTAGACTTTTGGATTTTGTAAAGAAGGGATAAATAGTCTTAGGAAATAGCTGTATTTGAAGCTTAAAAATTGTATGGTGACATTCTTATTAAATGTCAATTGCTGGAGATTAGATTATGCATTTTGAAATTTGTTTGGTTATTAAAACTTTTTAAAGTAGTCTTAGTGTTTTCTAAAACCAAGAAAAGTAATCCATAACATATAATATAATACCTGCTTCTTCTTGGTAAGTACTTACTGATGGAGTTATTTCGAGTTTTCACTACTATAGCGTTTATCCTATTTGCTGAGGAGAACATTAACATTACAACTATTGAGGTTGATTCTTTTTCCCATTGGCTTATTCTTCTATTTTGATGTTGATTTTTCTATTGGATTTTTCTTTATTAAACTAAAGAAAATTTTAAGATGGAAAAGTAATAATAATTTGTTTTTAGATTTTCTATTGACAGGCTGGTTTGGGTGGCTGCTCATGGAGGTTCTTTGGAAACTATAGCAATGGCAAAGTTAGGAATTATAAAGCAGGGTTTGAAGGGTATTCTTTTTAGTATTTAGGCATTTATGATTGATCAGTGTTCTTCTTGGTCTTGATTCCTGTATATTTGTGCTAACTAACCTCTGATTTACCATGTTGAACATTGTATATCTCATTGGGGAATGGTGAATGAAGTGCTAGTATATATTTATTCTCTTTTTATTATTATTCATTTTATTTGTTGATTGTTTGTACAACTTGCAAGATCCAATTTTAGAAATTTATGGGCCACTTTCTCAATCTACTCTGTGGAACTGCCATAGTAAACAAATCAAGTTTCCATAACTGTCCCAAGCTGCTTCAATGAAAAACATGCTCTACTAGAAAAGTTGCCAAATGTAAGAAATGCATTGTTGCTCAACTGTCTTTGAAAGGTTATTTTTCAAAAGGGAACTTTTTTAATCTATTCTCTCTCCCTTCATCATCACTGTGTTATTTATTGTTATTCTAACAGACAGTGCAGAATTGGCAGATCATATTAAGAGCTCTTTCAATGACAAGGTAATAAACTATCTTAGCACCTTTCATGGTATAGCAGTAATAGCGGAGCAACTTGAGGTGTATTTTCTAAGATTCACTTTCTTCTAATCAATGCACAAACTTGAATTTGCATGTGTTGAATTTGATTACAACTAAAGCTGGTCAATCATCATACTGATATGTTTCATAATACTTTACTTCTCATATTCTGAAAAATAAACATAACTGAGACTAAAATAAGAGGTCCTTAATATTGTATTAAATTATTGATTTACCACTTAAAACATGCTTGATTCTGAAGATTGTAGGCTTGCTTGATGGTGGCAAACCTCTGTTTATTTAAATAAGAAAGTATAGGGACATATTTGGTGGTGGCAAACCTCTGTTTTTGACTATCTGGATTCTGTTTGCTTTTTGTAAAATTTACCAGTCTAGATTAGATAGTGTTGTTATGTTAGATTTTAAATTTATCAAGCACTTCCCTTTGCTGTATGATGTGTTAACTGTTGGTTAACTATTAACCGACCGAAACTGACTGCTTAACTGACTAAAACTGAACCGTCAGTTATAAGATATAGTCGGTCGGTTATCGGTTTAATAAAATTACATAATTGGTTAGTGTCGGTCGGTTAAAAATACAGTCAAAATCGACCGTAACAGATCGATGCTCACCCCTAGCACCACGGCGCCACGGCGCCTAATGGCAGAATGATGAATTCTTCCATTTTGCTTCTCTTGGCCTATATACCTGCAAAATAATGAAATCTAATCAACAGTAAAGTGTTTTTACCATAATTGGGACTTGAATTGTAAGGGAATTGATGCTAAATTATCTATATAAAATGTAATTATCATTAAGCTTTTCTTAACATTTGCTTGGTCGTTTTACAGAGTGGAGGACCATGCTAAATCTCCATAAGTTGATGGAGCAATTTGACTGCAGGTTGGAGGATTAGAAGAAAGGGAAGAGGAAGGTTAGTGAGGCTGCCGATCAACAGAGAGGTGGTGTTGTTGTTGCCCCTTCAAAGAAACTCAAGGGAATTTCCATCAAGGAACCCTGCCCTACCTCAACTACTACTAATCCAACCTTGCCTTGTAGCCCCCTGCCTCCCAGCACTTAGGGAAGTGTGGAAGCTTTTACTGCCCCTCAAGGTATTGGCTCGTTCCTACTGCCTTGCAAGGTAGTGGCTCGGTTCCTAATGTCCTCGAGGTGATCTTGCCCACCTTAGGGGATCCCGTTAATGAATTGACCTACCCACCTTTAATCTCGAGGCGGACGAAGATGAAGACCACTGTTATGAGGGATTGAGGAAGCTCAGCCCCATGTGTTGAGGCTCAACCAAGCATTATATATATATATATATATATATATATATATATATATATATATATATATATATATATATATATATATATATATATATATATATATGTATGTATTTTCTTTGGATTTAGTGGCTACCCTTGACATTTTATGGTTTGACCTCCTCCAAATGCTAGCACCGACCCTCCCCCAATTACCAAGGTAAGTGGCTTTGGGTGTGCCAAGCCTGATTCGTCCTTTCCATTAAACTCAGTAGCCTTTTCATTTTACTCTCTCTCTCTTCTCTTCCTCTTTTTTTATTTTATTGATTCTTCCTCGTCTATATAGGTTGATGGGTATCCTTTCTTGGATCCTGCATCCTTGGTGACCAAATTTCAAGACATCCGTGTGGTTCGAATACTATCTTGTGCAGTGATAATTCAATTAACCATGCAAGCATCTGGCCTAACAAGTCAGGTTTTTGTAAAATTTTCTTCAATGGCTAGTTTGTGTGCATGACTATCTAATGGCTCTAAAAGTATGGCCGTAGATGTCTAGAGGTGTGGATCAAGGCGTGATACGGGCCATAATTAAAAGGCCTAAGCCAAAATAACACTAATAAAGGGTAGGAGCAACTGCCCAGCACAACAGTCATTATATTAGAGCAAAATTATCGAAAGTTCATGCCATCAAATCATTATAAATAGACGTTATCATTAATGAGGTATGTAACTTATGAGAGCTATAACTCTTGAAAGTTTTACCCTATCCACAATGCTAACTTGAGCGTCGAAGGTGTTGCATCCAACCAATCTCTTCTGGTCTACAAGTACCCTTGAAGCCAACCTAGATCCAAAGACTTGACCGACCACAGCCTCTCTACTAATCCACCCACTTGAGACATACCCTCAAACAAATGGTGCATTGAGCATGGGTTGGACACGCAACCTTCAAATCTTCCCAATGGCTAAATCCGATTTCAGTACCCCTCAAGAAAGGGGACCAAGCAACACTCCCAAAACACCTACCCAACCCCCTAACACACTGATAATTACATTTTATATAGACTTTTATGGTTCAAATCCCTTTCATTTATATTCACAATTATGGTAAAACATAGTGCTTTTGATGCCATTTCTGTTTGATGCAGGTTCAGGTGAAGCTGGAAGCGAAAAGCCAGAAATTCCATTCTACTAAGCTTCGCCATGGCAAAGTGAACCCAAGAGGAACTTGTGCATTCTGCCATGCTTTGCCGTGGTGAGCTGTAGGGATGCTGGACCTGTTTTGAAGAGTTTTAACTCAACTTGACTTCTAGGAGTCCTTCTCCTAAGAGAATCAAGACTCCAAGATACCAAAGACTCTTTAGAATTAATTAACAAGTAGGATTGAAGTTGTGTAATTGCAATGTAATTAGAATCCTAATTAAAGTATGATTAGGATTTCATTAGAGCTAAGAATTGTAATGCAACTTAAAGTCCTAGGTTGAGTCTAATTAGGATTGGAGGCAATATAAATAAGAAGGAGGACTGAGAAGCAAAGACATGCAGCATCCACACCAAGCAAGCAAGCATCAAAGCATCCTTCCACCGACAAGGTGTCACCTATCTTTACCAATTCCATGTCTTCTTATTTTATCATTATGTTTTCTTCCATCATTATGTGTAGCTAATTTCTTCACTAGGGGCTAAGATGTAGCCCAAGTACTTGTATAGACATGATTGATGATGTTATGACAAATCTAGCTTTTATTTAATTGAGGTTTAATATTCTGCATTAACTCTTAATTGATCTGGCCAATTAGAAAGGAGAAATCAGTGGGTTCTCAATGACTCGGAAGATGATTAGTTAACCTAGACCACGAAGGTTAAATCCATAGGGTTATGTGGCGATCTACACCCAGAATTCTGTGTAGTTACAAGGGAGTTAGGGAGATCCCCTAGAATACCCAAAAGGGATGTTCATAGAACTTAATGCAATTATGGTTATTATAACTCACACTGGCCCACAGCAGGGTTGGTAATTGTAATTAGAATTACTCCAACCTCATGCCAAGGTAGGTTAATTAGATTAGGAAATCCTGGCTAGCAATTAATAATTGTAGAAGTCATAACTAAATCATGAAAGTCTATGTCAAGGACTTGTGGTGAAATCTGAATTCCCTAGGTTTTACTTCCTTGAATTCAACTCACGCACCTTTCATCTATCTTTCTCTATTTTACTGCTGTTTTATTTTATGTTTTATTGTTGTCATCACTCTTATTTGATCGCTTGACCATTATTGGAGTTAATACACTCTAGTAATCAATCACAATCCCTTAGGTACGACAACCCCGGAATACTTGCTGGCTACACTAATAGTGTACGCTTGCACTTCATTCCATCTTTATTTTACATCTATTCTACACCTAATTTTACATCCATAATTCTCTCATCATTTTTTTGGCGCCGTTGCTGCGGATTATTTTATTAGTATTAGAGAAATTAACAAGATAGTGACTCAAGCACAATTTAACTGTTTACTTCGAATTTCTTTCTTTTACTTTACAAGAATTTTTCTGGTGTATGAGAAGAATAAGATCCCTAAATTTACTTCCCTTTGATCCAGAGATTGAAAAGACAATCAAAAGAAATCTGAGGGCAAAGAGAGTAGTTCGGAACTTGCAGCCATAACTAAAAAGGATGGCAGCACCAAATAACTAACCAAATGAGGGACACATCCCTCTTAGCACCTTTGCTGTCCCAAAGATTCAAAACACAATGTCAAGCATTCAAAATCCAGTAGTAGAGGCGAACAACTTCGAGATCAAACCAGCTCTGATTCAGATGGTCCAGAATAATCAATTTTCAGGAGCACCTAATAAGGATCCAAATATGCACCTCTCTACTTTTCTGGAGATATGTGACACATTCAAATATAATGGAGTGTCAAAAGAGGCAATTAAGCTGAGATTATTTTCTTTTTCTCTCAGAGATGGAGTAAGAAGGTGGCTGAATTCCTTGCCACCCGGTTCAATTGACACATGGGATGCTTTAGCACAAAAATTTCTTACTAAATATTTTCCTCCTTTGATGACTACCAAGTTGAGAATTGAGATTGTCAACTTCAATCAATTTGACAGAGAATCTCTTTATGATACTTAGGAAAGATTCAAGGAGCTGCTAAGGAAGTGTCCACGCCATGGAATGCAAGGCTGGCTAGTCATCAAAGTGTTCTATGGAGGATTAAGACACAAAGACCGTGGTAGATGCAGCAGCTGAAAGAGCTTTTCTGAACAAAGATTATGTTGAAGCCTATGAGTTGCTTGAAGAGGTCAGTACAAATGCCTCTGATTGGAGTTCTAGGAGAGATAATGACAAGAAGGTAGCTGGTATTCAAGATAATGATGCAATTACAACACTTGCATCCAAATTGGATCAGGTACTTTCTCTCCATACTGCTCTACTCAAAGGAAATTCTATGAAGGTTGTGCAAGAAGAAGCCGAAGAGGTGAATTATGTGGGGAATAATAATCCCTACTCCAAGACCTACAACTCAGGCTGGAGGAATCATCCTAATTTTTCATGGAAGAATTCAGGACAAGCAGCACCTCCATATCGACAAAATCATTAACAACCTCCAAGAATGAATTTAGAAGATGCCATGGCCAAACTTGCAGCATCTCAAGCTGATCTTACTGAAAAGACCAATCAAGTCATTGTAACTACAAATGCTTCCATCAAGCAATTGGAGAACCAGGTAGGCCAAATTTCTCAATTTCTAACCACAAGGCAACTTGGTGCATTACCAAGCACAACTGAAGCAAACCCAAGAGATGCTAAAGCCATCACTTTGAGAAGTGGGAAGACACTAGAAGCTGTCCAAGAGCCCACGCTTGAAGGAGAAAAAGAAGCTGAACTTAAAGCTGAAAAAGCACCTGAAGACACACCAGAGGAGAGGCCAAAACTACAGGAGTTAGTGGAGAAGCCAAGATCAAACCTGTTCCCTGACAATCTTCCACCATACAAGCCGTCTCTCCCATTCCCAAACAGATTCAGAAAGCAAAAGCTGAAAAAACAATTTGCAAAGTTTCTGGAGGTATTTAAAAAATTGCATATTAACATTCCTTTTGCAGAAGCTTTGGAACAGATGCCCAGCTATGTGAAGTTCATGAAGGACTTATTGTCTAATAGAAGAAAGCTGCAAGACTATGTGACAGTTGCACTTATTGAAGAGTGCAGTGTTATACTCCAAAAAAAGCTACCATAGAAGATTGAAGACCCTGGGAGTTTCACCATTCCATGCGTGATAAGCAAAGAGTACTTCAGCAAAGCACTATGTGATCTAGGAGCTAGCATAAATCTCATGCCACTTTCAGTCTACAGAAAGTTGAATATTTGATAAGCCAAGCCCACTATTGTATCTCTACAACTAGCTGATAGATCTATCAAATATCCAAGAGGTATAGTAAAGGATATGTTAGTTAAAGTTGACAAATTCATCTTCCCTGCAGATTTCATAGTACTAGATATGGAAGAAGATAAGGAGATCCTTATCATCTTGGGAAGACCATTCTTAGCAACTGGGAGAGCCCTGATAGATGTGCAAAAAGGGAATCTGACCCTTAGAGTGCAGGAAGAAGAAAACCTCCAAGATTATAATTGCCTTGGCAACAAAGGAGGTGTTTGTCAAAAAACCTCCAAGATTCATCAAGCAAGGAAGTGAAGAAAAAGTGCATAAACTAAAGAAGGCATTATATGTGAAAGTTAGTGGCTTTGGTGATGTGTTGCTGGTGTGTTTATATGTTGATGACAATTTCTACAACATTATATGGTCTTAAGCAAGCACCAAGGGAATAGGCAAATTGATTCTTTCTTTCTTAAGATTGGCTTCAACAGACGTACTTATGAGCATTCTTTTATATGTAAAAGATAATGGCTTTGGTGATGTGTTGTTGGTGTGTTTATATTGTAGAAATTCTGAAGAAGTTTCATATGCAAGATTGCAATCTTGTGAGAACTCCTATGGATGTTGGCACAAAGCTATCAAAGAATGGAGAAGGAGCCCCTATCAACTCAACTCACTTCAAGCAAATTGTAGGAAGCTTGAGGTATCTAACTAGTACAATACTTGACACCACATATGGTGTTGAGTTATTCAGCAGATTCATGGAGTCTTCTTCTCAATCCCATATGAAAGTGGCTAAGAGAATTTTGAGGTATCTATAGGTTACTCAAGATTATTATTTATTTTACTCTTCATCAAGTGACTGTATTCTTGTAGCCTATTTTGGCAGTGATTGGGGTGGAGACTTAGATGACAAAAAAAGTACTACTAGGTATTGTTTCAAGGTTAGCAACATAGCTTGTTTGTGGTCTTCAAAGAAACAACCCATTGTAGCAGTCTCAACATCTAAAGAAAAGTATGTAGCTGCAACATCATGTGCATGTCAAGCTATTTGGTTATGCAATTGATGGAACAAATTCATGTTCCAGAGGAGGGACCGATGGAGATTTTCATTGATAACAATTTTGAAATTAAACTAGCAAAAAATCCAATCTCACATGGAAGAAGTAAAAGAATTGTGAGTCTAAAAATAAGAATTGAGCAAAAGCATTGTGAGTCTAAAAATCAAGTTGCCGACATTTTTACTAAGTTATTGAAGTATGATGCTTTCATCAAGTTCAGAAGTATGCTTGGGATTACTGTCCTCCCAAATCAGAATTAAAGGAGGGATGTTGGTGTTAATTCTAATCAGTTGCATTGACTAAGTCTAGTGAACGTGTCAATCAGTTTAGTGGTGTACTAGTCTGTTACGTGCCAAATTCATTTTCCAATTCTTTAGGCTCAAGTTGTTAGTGGTTTTATGATTGTGGCTACAGAAAAAATGCACTAGGTCACACCAATAATAGAGTGATGAGAAAGAGTATTGTGGCCATAGGGAGATAGTTAGTACCACTCAATATCTATCAAACTAGCTACTAGAAAATAAAATGGAATTCTTTGTGAAATTAATTGCGTAAATTGTAAAAATTGACAAATAAAATAATTGAGGTTGTGTAATCAACTAAAAGATATGAATGAAGGCAAACACAACAACCAAGAGAGTGAAACATACCCAGAAAAGGAATCACCTATTAACTTCATTTTGCACTGAAATTCACATCTAGTTCCGTTTACTAATTATTTAAGCCACGGGAATTCATAAGTTAAACTAATAACCCTCGAGACTATTAACTCCTAACCATCAGTTGTAATTGGAATCTCTTCCTAATTAAAACCCCTAGGTTGCATTGATTGTGATTAGTGAATTTCACTATTGAATCTTACCTCAATACGAAAAATTTAAGTCGTCCTATCTCTAGGATTGCATGCAACTACTTTCAATTATGCCTAGGTTTATTTCATTAGTTGAATTTCTCTATCTCAATCAACAAAGCCATACAAGAATAAGCATTCTGAAAATAACAATCCAAGAAAATATAAATTTGCTTAATCAAATCTCAAATAACGATAAACCAAACATAAATTAATGAAGAGTCAATTACAAAATTCCATTAATAGATTCATCCCATCTGGGTACTAGGGATTTAGTGTGCAAACATTAATACAAAAGCAGGAAAGTAAAAGAGAAAAGAAGAAACCAAACAAAGCATGAGGAATCTCTCAAAAACCTTGTAAAAATCTCTCAAACTCGCATGGAATCCATGTGGAATGGATGGATGATGTTGGCTTTGCTCCAAAACTGTCTCTTTTGGTCTCTGGCCGCCTCTTTGAACTTGGAATGAAGATTAAGTCATAAGTACAACTTGGAGTTATTTATATGCTTAGAAAAATCAATAGTGGCAAAGTATGTACCCCTCTACACCAATCGTGTACATGGGTACCCATTTGAATATCCCTCAAATCTTTCTCTCTCAAGTAATTAGCAAAGTACACGAGTTCATGGGCAAAGTACAAGGGGCATGTACTTGACCTATGTATCTCTTCAATTTTTAGTTTCCTTCTTGCTACCAAGTGACAAAAATGTACACACCCTTGTACATGAGAGGTGTACTTTCTATTTGAATGAAATAGAGCTTGGAAAGCTTGACATTGATCACAACTTTGCTCCAAATTCTTTCAAACACCATATATAAACTTAAAACCAAAACAAGAAGCATCTAGGTATCAAATCCAAGTGAAATGATCATAAAATTAAACATTATCAATCAACTTCAAGCACTAAGATGGGTGCATTTTTTGCACTTATCACTATGTTTGGGCTTTTATGGAGACTTAGGAACAGAGGAGGCTTTGTGGAGCTGGAAGATGTGGCAGCACTTGCTGATGAAGAGTTGAATTATGGCAACCGGTTTTTGATCGCCAGGGGTATAACTTGGAAGCCATTCGCTGTCAAGCCCAACTAATAGCTCAGATTGGTGTTGTTGGCTGGGGATTTGCAGTTGGTTTTTGATCCAACGTCTGGAAACTTTGCGGAGGAGATGACTAAGGTTTGTGATACGAACCCCGCCAACATTGTGACAAAACCCGTAACGAAATTATTTAAGGATCATTTCTACTTCAGGCTTGGATGGACAAACCGCAGCCCAACACCTATATTGAGGTGTGAACCTTGGTATAGTGAAGATGCCACAATCAAGGATGGATGCTTGATTGATAAGTCGAATAGCTCTCAAAGAACTAGAGAGAATATGAAAAACTCACAATTTGGTTTAAACGCATATTCTGAATATTATTGAATCAAAGAGGCCTATTTAAAGGCATTACAAGAATAGGAAACTTGTTTAAAAAGAAAAGGAAATAAAATAAAAGTAATCTAATGTAATCTAATCAAATCAGATTACTTCTAAAATTAGGAAACTAAATAAAGTAACTAATCCTAATACAATCAGCCTTGTAATTTCCTAATCAAATACAATCAGCCCTATTATTTCCCAATTAATTTGCTGGCCTGTTTTGGGCGTGAAGGAGGTTGACTATCCTCGGTTGATCATGCTCCATGGGCCTCCACGAGCTAGCTTGCTCCAAGGCCTCTTGCACTAGCCCATTCATTGCTTCCTTGAACCTCTTTGCTCTAGCTCTTGTCATGGGTCCAAGTGGGACTTCAAGTGGTTCTCTATTCCATTTGGCAGCCACATTTCCATCATTTCTGTTGGCAACAACGTCCCCATTGGCAGTACTGGCAGCTTTGGTGGCTACGTTTCCATCAGTTTGGATGGCATGGCCATGGCCATGGATGGTGACTGCATAGCTCTTATGAGAGCTGCAAACTGGTCTAATGCCAATTCCCATGACTGTCAAATAGTAAATTAAGATAAAGTTGTAGTCTTTACCAGTTAAGAGAATGATCACAAGTTAAATAAAGGCTTTCTCTTCTTCTCCTTAATTATATAGAAAGTTTTGAGCATCTGCCCATTAAGTAGCCGTTGGAGAGCTGAATTTAAATTGTGTTGCAGAGTAGAATTTCTTTCTAGCCATCTCTCTAGGCTTAACTTTGGGTCTCGTGAGCTCAGAGAAGATGAGAAGGTCAGAGACTTGTGTCACAAGCAAGATTTGCATTATAGGCACTCTCTGATACTCTCTCTTCTTTGTTGCAGTCAACAGCACAAATTCTGCACATAAACATGTTTCTCTTACATAAAAGGACTAAGTAAGAGACAAAAAGGAGTCGTAAACTAAAGTCCCATGAGTGGCTCAGGTTAATAAGTTTTGTATTTTTTATTTGAGAACAAGAGTCCCATAATATGGTAATTATTATACAGCATGCTTTTATGATTTCAATTCAGTTTGATTAGTGCATATATGTTTATCATATTATAATTATTGTGATTGAAAAATTAAATGTTAATGTGATTGATTTATAAAAGAAAGTTTTTAAATGAAATAACAATTTGACAAGATTATAATTGTATATTTCCTGAGGTGTTGACCGTGAAATTCTGATAATATCTGGTGAAATATTATGTTACCATATTTACTTGATCTAATTATGGTATGATTAAACCAAGGAGTTTTGCAAAATCAAGGAGAGGTTTATTAGTGAACCTTAGCAAAACCCATTGTAAATGTTTGCAGTACATATCCAAAGTTGATTACTAATGTCTCATATAGTGTATCAGTGAAAAATAAGAACACAATGGCAATTCATCTAGCCTATGATGTCGTCCATTACCTTGTTCACATAACCCCATTAACAGAAGGAACAAAGTTCCAACTATCACCATCAATGTTCCATGTATTCCAGTCCTTGATCCCTACAAAAGAGATGGTTAATGGAAATAAATATTATACGAGAAGATGTAAAGAAAAACAATTGGAAGTGATTCTTACATTGGTGAGTTCTCTGTTAACAGAAATGAGTGTTTCAGAGGATATGTCAATTGCTCATTATGTGGAGAACATATCCAGTGTTCGTAACACTAAGCATTGTTTGTTCCCTTTGTTACCCTAATGTGAAACAACCAAATGGCCATTCAAGAACTGCAAGTTCCATCTAGGGTCAATCCTGTCAGGGCCAATTGTCAGACTTTGCGAAGTCCCATATCGATTAATACTTAACCTAAAGTAAACTTTATATGAACCACGCATTAATAAAACCATTGCCGAGTTAAGTAGCGCTGGCTTGTAACCCAGGTGGGAGCATTAAGTGGTGGGACAAGGCTTGGGCTTGTCTGATTGGTCTAGTGGCTACACTGTGCTGGCCTGCCTGTTTCAAGTTGAGAGTTCGTTCATGTGGCTTGGGCGAAGGCTCGAGCTTCGTGGCACCTAGAGTGGAGGGAACCGCGTGAGGCTGGCTTTACAAAGCAGCGTAAACTTCCCGCTCCCAACAGTGGAAGGATAACAGGCAAGCCTCGCTCCATTGGACCACCCCTTTTTTTTCAATTCTGTTATTTTGTTCTTTTTTCGTTGGTGGACAGGATGCTTGAGAATGCTTGCTAATCAAGATTTAGTTTGTTGCCAAAGAAAAAATATATATATAAAAGTAGGTAAACTTAATTGATGATTTATTTATGAGGACACTATTTTATATATAAGCTTTTTCAGCAAAAAAAAAGTTAGGTTGGACTAGGGGTGGGCACGGGCCGGGATTTGGGCTATCCCGGTCCCGTCCCGAACATACCTCGGGACAAGAATTCTTGTCCCAGTCCCGTCTCGATTTACCTACCTGTCCCAGCCCGTCCCGTCCCGGTTGTCCACATGCTTGTCCCGGTTCCGTCCCGGTCATGTCCCGAGTCCCATCCCGACTTGTCCCAAATGTGTCCCGTCCCGTTTTATATGTTATCAAATGACTTATATGCTGTCAATGGTTTGGAATCCTCTAATGCATCTGCAAACAATTAACACCTGTCAGTATATAACAAATTTGATCTCCTCAAATAATAATACTCCATTAAGCTCCCAAAGCAATTGCCAAGTAGCCTACAAACTAAATACCAACAAATGCAATTGACCAAAATTCTAAATCATTGTATAAGAGGCTTTCCAGGAATTGCTTGGTAAAGTGAAGAAAGTTTCATAAACGAAGGGTGACAAACAGAAAATCCATCAATTTTCATTTTATGAGTCTCTCGTCTGCTTAGAAACAAAACAACACTGAGGTTGCTTTGTCAAAACATAGTAGAATCTCAAAAACTCACATTCCAAAAAAAAGAAGCATAAAAATGAATTGCCAGTATACAACCAATTTTACTAAAATTCTACAGGTTTTGTCATCTTGTATATAGGTCCCAACTCTTTTATAAAGTTTAAGATGTCAAATTCACATGGAAGGCATCTATAAGACTAGATAAAACAGATCTACGTCTCCACACGTCTTTACCTATATAAATACTTCATCCAAATTCTTCATGATTAAATAAAGAAAATTCTATCACCAACCAAAAGAACCCACAAAACATTAGCTGCTATTTGATGAATAGTTCACTACCCACAAAATCCCAAAATTGAGATAGCAAATATGATATACACTGCAATCTGTTCAAACAAATTTTAATTAATTTACAACCACCCAACAATATATTCATCAGATGAGATTATATGTCTCTGGAATTCTGGTCTTCCCTGTGTAAACAGGACCCAGAAGAAAGGAAAATAGATAGGTGCGTGTCACTTACATTAGCCATTAATTAGATGACAGGCCCCAACTCTTTCTGTGAAAGAGACAACCCATCTGGGTCTCTTGCGACGTGCTTTCTGTAAAGCAAGCAAGTACCATCACATTTGGCCAAAACCTTAATATCTCATTTTGAAAGAACTTGGAGGGATTGTAGAACAAAAAAACAATGAAAAATATGATACCATTTTGTTAAAAAAAATTTGATGGAAGACATCAGTATTTTTATGCTTAATATAAACATTTCACAAAATATACTTGGAAATTCCTGTGAGAACTTGACCTTAAACTTCTTCCATAAGATATCTCATTTTATATAAGATCACAATTGATTAGATCCTTCTGGCTTAGAGTAAACTAGTATGCAGATTTTTGAAAGGATATATAGTAGCAGAAAACTTGAAGGTGATGAATATTTCTAATTACCTGATCCAACAAGAAACAGACCCAGGCGAAGTTTATATAGGACCCTTTGATTAAGTTTCTTCCAAAAAAAACTGAGGCTGGGTATTTGCACAGTTGAAGAAAGTTATAACCAGCAGTGGCAGAAGTAACATACACCAGTATTCTGAAAAATAAATAAATAAATAAATAAATAAATAAAAAATTCCCAACTCCAAGTTTAGTTTCCATGCAAAGCCACAGGAATATGATCAGAGAAGAAAGAGAGATAGAGAGGGAGAGAGATCTGTTACTTGAGAGCATTGACGTCTCTATAAGAAGCCTTTTTCTCAATTACAGATAATATAAGCTCTGTTTGAGTATCAAAAGCAGCAACACAAGTTGTTACAAATTGCAGAAATCCTCAGACAGACTTCAGTTGATCTAGCCATTGGCAACTCTATATCTGCACAACCTGAATATTGAAAAGCCTATCCAATTTAATTTCACTTCGTTTTGGCAACTCCAACTTGTCATTCAATGTCAGCCATCTCATAACAAACAACATAACCACCGTCTCCCAATTCACAATAAATGGTTTCTTATCCTGAGAAAGCACAGACATCATTAACGCAAAATAAATCAAGAGATGATATAAAGCTTATCTATTCATCAAGGTAGATATCCCAATATACTGTCCTTGAACCGAAGAGAAAGATATTTGAATCTAAATTAAAACATCTATCCTAAAAGTAATCACAATAACTATGATGGAATAAAAAAAAGAAAATAGATTAAAGAATGAAATGAGAATATATAGTTTTTAATAAAAAAAAATGTATAACCATAAATCTGTTTCTTCCAATGTTAACTGTGTAATCAAATTAATTTAGTAAATTATGCCAGCAATTTTGGACTTAAAGACAGTTAAATGACAGTAACTTCAAATTAGTTGATTAGTTTAACAAAAGAAATGGATATACAATACAATCCAAGAAACAAAATGAGAAACATAACAACATAACAATCTGTAGTGTCTTTAGTCTTATAATATAGATAAAACTGAAAAATTAAGACAATTTTAAAATAAACACCTAACATGATATATAGAAAACCAATTAATGCAAACATAATAAAATGATTTAAATCATTAAACAGCCTTCCTTCTAGCAATAAACTTCAAGAGTGTAGCGTAGGCGTTGCTAATCTCCAGCTGCCAAATATGGAAAAAAGAAATGAATTTATGTAAGACTTGTATCCAAGTTTATGAAACATTTATTTCTAAACACAAGAAAAGACTAGTACCCAAATATATATACATATAAGACTTACATATTCATTTCCCTCTTGAACCAATTTCTATAAAATTGTAAAAGTAACATATGAGCAATAAGTAAATATTAAATAAAGAGCAAAAATACATACAATGAAAAAGTTATACAGTTAGAATAAAAGCTTACCATTAATGATAGCATCATTTGCTTTAAACTCATCGAAGAATTCTTGTATCTTGTACTCATTAGGATTCAACCAATTTTGAGTGCATATAAGTGCTTCAACCATCTTTGGTGACAAAGAACTCCGAAAAACATCAAGGACTTGTCCCCCAGTGCTGAAGCAAGACTCAGACGCAACAGTAGAAACTGAAATGGCCAATACATCATGTGCTAGAAGTGAAAGTACACTATACTTCATAGAGTTCTCCTTCCACCAAGACAAGATATCAAAATCATTTATACCATCATCTATTACATCATGTGCTAGATATTTCTCCAAATCATTTTTCTTGTCTAGACAATCTTGAGCCAACTTTAATCTTTTCCACTGGTTTTTTCTTTCCTTTTTATGTGTTGTTGTTACCCATCCCATGTTTGCTAAAACTTCCTTGGTAATAACTGACTCTTCATGGCTTGCACTATCATCAGAGGTTTGAGATACCTCATGTGACTCTTGTGCATAGAAATTGTATAGCTGCCACAATGTGTTCACTATCTTCTTTTTCAAAAGAGTAGCTGTCCCAATCTCATAATTGCATCAAATAAAAAATTCACATACTCAAGTTTATACCTTGGATCCAACACGATACCAATATAAATTAATGGATTAATATTTTCTATCTTCCCCCAATACTTATCAAACTTATTTCTCATATTACATGCCATAGTCCCAAAAACACAATCAACTTCATTCTCACTCCACTTTACCAATAATTCATTAATTGTTTGAATTTCATCAAAAGCACAATTAGCTGTGACATGTAAAGAACCAGAAAGTGCCAAGGTCACCTCATAAAACAACTTCAAAAATTGAACAAATGCTCTAGCATTATCCCAATCTAAACTATATGGTTGTCTATCATCTTTAAACTAAGTGACATAGCCCTCATCTTCATCCTCAAGTCTCTCAAATGCTTTTTGAAATGGTATAGCATGTTCCAACATAGTGTAGGTGGAATTCCACCTAGTTCGAATATCAAAGCAAAGAGAGGCTCCACTACTTATTTTTTCTGCATGTGCAGCTTGTTTAAATTTTTGGAGGCGTTGGGGAGAAGACCTAACATACCGAATGGCATTTCGAATAGAAACAATAGATGGATTCAAGTCTTTCAATCCATCATTCACAATTAAATTCAAAATGTGAGCAGCACACCTCATATGCATATACTCTCCTTCACATACCAAACCATTCTAATTCTTCAATTTCCTTTTCAAATAAGAAATGACCACATCATTAGAGGAAGCATTATCCACAGTTATTGTAAATACATTTTCAATTCCCCATTCCCTCAAACACCTATCAATTTCTTTTCCAATAGTCTCACCTTTGTGGTTGTCAATTTGTGAGAAATTCAAAATTCTCTTTTGAAGTCTCCATTGTTCATCAATAAAATGAGTTGTGAGACACATATAGGAAATATTTTGAATGGATGTCCAACAATCTATAGTCAAGCAAGCCCTCACACATGACTTCTTAAGAAACTCTTTTAACTTACCTTTTTCATTTAGAAAAAGTTGGTAACAATCTCTTGTAATGGTCCTCCTAGATGGCACAGTAAACCTAGGTTCCAACTGATTCACAAAATGACGAAACCCACGCCCTTCAACAACACTAAATGGCATCTCATCTTCTATAACAAAAATAGCAAGTGCTTTCCTAATTTCCTCTATGTTATAGGAAATAGAAACAGTTGTTTTTCTCCCTCTTGGACCTTCCTCACCCTCTGTAACCCCTATAAGTGACTGATTCTTCTCAACAAAAATCCACTTATGACGCCTTTTCAAGTGTTTTAGCTTCCATTTGTCCCATGACTACTTGAGTTACAAAGAAATTCACTTTTATAGTGTTGGCTTTTTCCTCTCCATTAGTCTGTTCTAATGACAACTTTGTAAAATGGTCCCACACTATTAACTTAGGTTTAGAAGTTTTCGAACCTGCTGTGATGTGAACAGTTGCACTAGTAGAGGATCGAGAAATGCCTACCCCAAGTTGATGCTCTTGTCGGGCTTGCTCATTCGAACCTGCTCCAGGTGTTCCTGTTTGGATTTACTCTGCCATTGTATATCTTAATTTTCTAAACCATAAAAAAAAAAAAAGTTGTCAGCCATGTGATTCTTTTAATATTCAAGAAAGATGATGAATGTTTATATCATGAGAGATAACAATATATAGATATAAAACTTGCATATATATTCAAAATAAGCTAGCAAAATTATGACGAAATCACACTCAATGAATCTAGAACTTATTAGCAATGTAAATGGATATTAAAGTCTTTTCAATTTAATTATCGACTGATTTGCTAAATGAAATTGAAAGTATTGTAATGAAGTACAATTAAGACTACTTTAATTTTCTGCAAACATAGAGAGAAAAATGAAAGGATGGCTAAGTCTCATGTCCATATTTTAATTAAAAGAAAGCTGCATTCCAAGACAACAAACAGCACAGAAATAACTTTGAACAAAACATTCCCTACAGAGTTTGTCATTAACAGAAAATAACACGAATTTCTGTTCAAAGGTACAAGAAAATAGAATGTCTTCACAAAATCCAACATGTTCTAACACAAGCATCTCATTGACTGGGAGACCTTGCACGGGCAGATTCCCTTGGACTCTGGCTTTTGCTCTGGTTCAGAACCAAACAAATTAATATCGCAGGGAAAAAAAAAGATAGAACATGGATATGGTGGGGCAGTGAAATAATAATGAAAGGGCTAGAAAGAAGAAATATTAATGGATGATAGCTTTGGCATCCAATCATTGATATATATATATTAGTTAATATCCAAACCAAACCATTGGTCTAATTAAAATTTAGTAAATCCATTAAATTCAAATGCTAGCTATAATGTGTATAAACTGTGAAACAACATAAGGACATCAATATTCTTTTTAGTACACATGGGATGTTTATATGGTAAATCAACATTTTTGTTTTTATGGGTTTTCTATGCTAATTACAGACAGACCTACGAGGGATGAGATTGAGCACACACACACACCTATTAATGCATATATGACCAGCTAGACTGCTATATGGAGATTCTTGGCAAAAAACAATAACTGTGATATCTTGGTTAAGAAAAGTCCAATAAACCACAACAAACACAACTTTAAATGCTTCTGTATGGCCCCCCCCCCTCCCCCCCAAAAAAAAAAAAATTCTAATGAAAGTTTTAAGCTTACTACTAGCCAGTTACCCTTCATGTTTCATGTGCTTCCCTGTATTACTAAGACTTATAATTTTTCTATTCTTATCAGTTAGAGCACATGTAGGACCCAACAAATAATAACATGACATGCACACTTTAACGTGGCAAAGTAAACAGTAGAATTTTCTTGAGACGACAATAGAAAATCCTCCAAAAAATTTTAGATAGGAACAAGCAAGGAGCAGAAAGAGCAAGGAAGTGAAATCATATTAGAGAAAAGAGTAATTAAAATCAAACATCATGAGAACTGAAGAATGAATTTGTAGGAAGAATACTAACACAATGAACCAAACAGAAAATGAGAGAGTATTGGTGAAAACAAGACTAATTCAGTTTTTAAACAGACAGCTGAAACCATGAGTTCAAAAATTTAATAAATTAAAATTGACCCAGAAGAATGAAAAGTAAGAAACACCCATCAAAATGCAACCAAATCTCCTTTGAGTCAAATTAGAGTAGAGATCAAGATTCACCTAGGCTTTGCCAATTGCAGAATCCAATTATGTTAATGCTTCAGTGGACAAATAAAAAATGTCCACTTGTTTTTACTTTGCAAATCTCAAAAGTTTGACAATGATTAAACTAAAGCAAGTCTCACACCATGGCTAAGCTAACTATTCATATATATTCAGCCTAGCCTGTCCACATGCACGTTCGATGTTACAATATTCAATATATTCAACCAAGTTCCACGATGCGTATAATGGAATAAATCAGATTCCATGCCCACCGAACCTGTTCTAGATAGATAGATGCCATTTGATTCTTGCATTTGAATTTGGATATATCTTGCAAGTTCATATCAAGACTCCCAATTAAAAATGGTAAAAGAAATGAACCAAGTACTGGATTCAAATTCTGATATACGTGTGGTGTGGTGTGGTGCCTAAAGTGACATGTCATATTCTCCCAATATGTTGCGTTACTGCTAAAAACTAAGAAGAAAATTGAAAAAGACAAATATACTATGAATGGCAGCAAAGGAAGCCCCGCAATGGCAGCTTTCATAAGTAACCTTTAGGCACTACATACATACATATCATTTAATGTTTTAGTTTTTAAACACCCATCAGAAAAGCTTCCATGAAGAATGTACCTGGTTCATGTAAATCTCATCAAAAAGAAAACTAATAGACTAACCCAGAAGCAGAATCAGGTCACCAAATCACAAAGCAATATTGAATTGAAAGTGCAAACATCAGAAATAGTAAGTACTCAAACTGAGACAGAGAGAAAATTCCACAGAAATAGAAAATAGAGGATCAAGAACCACGAAGAATGTACCTAGTTCTGGATAGTTGAGTGAATTTGTGATTTACGGTTTGCTCAAGGTGAAGAGAGAATGAGAAAGTGTGAGGAACGAAGGAGGATGGAAGTCCCAAACTAAATGCTAAACACAGGATGGGTAAGGGATGTACGGGCCTTGGTTCCGGGATGGGCCGGGATAGAGTTATACTCGGGCCAGGCCGAGACGGGATTGGGCCTATCCCGGTACTGTCCCGAAATTGGCTGGGACACTGAAAATTTGTCCCATCCCGAATGTGTCCCGAAGCTCCCCGGGCTGGGTCGAGACACCGGGCCTGCCCGACCCGTGCCCACCCCTAGGTTAGATAGTACTATGATGGAGTTAAAATGGTGTCTAACCCACTTAACAAGGCAACAAGGTATTGATACTTTTTAATTATACAAGAGAATTAAATTAAAACCTCTTACATATTTACTTAAACCAATTACTACTAAATTATTTATAGTAACTTCAATAAGGTATTGATTAATTTTGACAAACTAAGTCATAAAGCATTTTAAGTTTGGTAATAAGATTTTTTTTAGACTTAGTTGTCATTAAATATATTTAAATCATTCGTTTAAAACATTTTAATAAGATAACCTAAAACATATATAATGAATTGCTTGTCCTCAAGCAAGAAACAAAACTAAGGAATTGCTCTAGCAATGATACAAATTGAGCAAAATTTACTATTTAAAACTTTGATCAAATCATGCAAGACGACTTCATTGTCTTTTCAACCAGCAAAGCAATTCAATTTCAACAAGAATCAAGAATAAAAGCCTCACACAAGAATGAAAATCTCACAAGGCATTTAATTTCAATTATTCTCAATTTCATGCATGAAAATTCATCATTGGCTTGTCAATCCAACAAATCAATCACTTGCAATCAAAAGTCATTCAAATTCAAGTTTAAATTCAACAAAATAATTTAAAAGTGGCCAAAAATTAAAATATTTGGAGGAAAATCCACAAGTTCTTATGCAAATTCATTTCCAATTGGCTCAAAAAAAAGAAAATGAAACTCCCCCTACACTTAGAGCAGTACATTGTCCTCAATGTACAAAAAGCAATTAAAGAGAGAAGGAAAATAATAAATACATCAAGGAGGGAGAATTGTACTTCCCTTCGTAGTGGAGCAATTCATTGTTGAAACATAAAGAAGACTCAAAGAGAGTTGAGATAGAAGATCCAAAGAAGAATAGGCACACACTGAATTTAATTACAAACTACTAGGAATTAAAATGAATTTCATGATGCATATTACAAAAAAATAAAGCTAGAAAATAGAAATAGTCTAAAGTGCAAGATACATAAAATAAAACACACTGGAAATTAAAGAAAGTTAATACAATCCAAAGTAAAGAAAAGTATGAGAGTGAGGTAAGGTGTGGCCATGTCCATACAACATGAGGTAAAGAGTCCTAAATCCCTAAGCGGAAGGAGACTGTGATGACTCTGGCTATGGTGGAGACTCAAGTGCAAGGGGTGGCTCAATACTAAACTGATGTAACAAGAATCAAGCTTACCCTCCATTTGACTTGCATCTTCCTATATCCAAATAGCTCTCTTGCCACACCCAACATGTCTCTTTCCATATCCTCTTGATTCTATGTCAATGATGAATACATTTTATATCTCATTCCCTCACATTTAAGTCCTCAATTGAGAAAGAATTAGGTGCTTCTGACAAAATACTTAAAGAAGCAAGGTAGAAAAGTGAGCATGAAATGATGATTTTGGAAGATTTCAGACCAAAGGAATCAATCCCAAGATGAATTGAACAGTTTATAGGCCCAAGGAATGGCAAGAAACACAAGTTGTAAGAGAAAACCGGTCTAAGAAGCCTCGAGTAACAAGTTGGTGCCACGGCCTCACCAATTTGGGGCCATGGCACTGCAAAATCCAGCAAGGTGCAAGTTGGTGCCGTTGCATTAGGAAAATCCAGCAAGGGTCAGTTTCGCGCAATGGTGGTGCCGTGGGGCGCCAAGAAGAGGAGAAATTCAACCAGAGAGAAGGCAATTGGCATTGTCGCGCTAGAGGATCTTTGTTGTGGCACCTTGGAGATCCCAACACACAATTTCATGGGCTTTTGGGCCAAATAAACTAGTAGGAATCCTAGTTCAAGTTAGAAATTATATCTTAGCTATTAATAGGCAACTAGGATTGGCAATTGGGATCTTTTTGGCAACTTGGGAATTAGAGGAGGCAAAAGG
This sequence comes from Bauhinia variegata, assembly GCA_022379115.2. Taxonomy (NCBI): domain Eukaryota; kingdom Viridiplantae; phylum Streptophyta; class Magnoliopsida; order Fabales; family Fabaceae; genus Bauhinia; species Bauhinia variegata. Next base: position 986,841 of record CM039437.1, on the reverse strand, counting down.
AGAGCGTGGAGATGAAGGAGACTTGGGGCTTCATAGTGTTCTTTCTTCTCTGTATGTTTTCTCCTACTGCTATGATATATTTTAGTTTGACTATGAGTTGCTAAACTTCTTTCTAGGGGCTATGATGTAGCTCAATCTATGTATAAATTTGAATAATGATTTAATGAAATTCTACGTTTGATTCAATTGAGTTTTGATTCTCTATGCTTAAATCTATGATTGATCTGGCCAATTAGTTAGGAAAATTGTGGATTGCTATGAACTGGAAAAGGAATAGTTAATCTAGACTATGAGAATTGAATCCATAGTGGAGTTTAGGGTAGGAATGTGCCTAGGACCTTGTGTAGCCATTAAAAGGAATCCATAGAACTTAAGACAATTTCAGTTATTACAATTCACATAGGGATATGATTTGATTGGTAATTGGAGTTAGTTTAATCTGACCTCGGGAGGGGCTTTTCAATAAATTAGGGAGATCCTAGCTAGCAATTGGTAAAACTAGAATTCATTGATAAAAGTAGGAGAATTTATACATATGATTGTGGTGAAATCTAAACCCCTAGGCTTTTAATCACTAGTTTCTATCCTTTTATTCTTATTCCTATTTTAGTTGTGGCTTTATTTTATTTTCTATTGCTTCTATCTTTATTCAATCGCTTGGGTAATACTGTTGTTATAGTATTTTAGTAATCAATTTCACAGTCCTTTGGGTACGACAACCCTGGGATACTCTATCTTCTATATTGATATTGTACACTTGCACTGTATTCCATCACACACATATTTTCATTACATCAAGTTTTTGGCACCGTTGCCGGGTACTATGCCAATTGATATTAGAAGAATTAACTAGGTGTTAACCCAAGCAATATTTTTATTTTTATTTTTCATTTTATTTGCTTTTTATGTTAGTGATTAAACTGCTACTACTCCCAAGTGTTATTAGCTCTTATCCTTGCTATGAGGATTTGTCTAGTGTATGAGAAGTGCTAGAAATCACATTCTAGTCCCTTTTGATCCAAAAATTGAGAAGACTTGTAAGAGAAATCAAAAAGAGAGAAGGGCAGTTAAAAATCTACAACCAGATCTAGAGAAAATGGCGGCTGAAGACCATCACATTGAAGAGCACATGGCTATAAGAAAATTTGTTGTCCCAAGAATTCAAAATGCGATGTCTAGCATTCGAAGACCAACTGTGGAGGCAAATAACTTTAAAATTAAGCCTACAGTAATTTAGATGGTGTAGAACAATCAGTTTGTAGGAGAACCCAATGAAAACCCCAACCTTCATCTCTCAACCTTCTTGGAGATCTGTGACACCTTTAAATACAATAGGATGTTCGATGAGGCTATCAAACTCAGGTTGTTTTCTTTCTCACTAAGAGATGGAGCTAGGTGGTGGCTCAATTCCCTTCCACTAGGTTCTGTTGAGAACTGGGATTCCTTAGCTCAAAAGTTTCTGACAAAGTATTTCCCTCCATCAAAGACAGTCAAGCTGCGGACAGAGATAATCAATTTCACTCAGTTTGAGAGGGAATCCCTCTATGATGCGAAAATGCCCACACCATGGTATGCAAGATTGGCTGGTAATGTAGGTATTCTATGGAGGTTTGGGCTCTCACACCAAGACAGTGGTTGATGCAGCAGTTGGAGGAGCATTTCTAAACAAAGACTATGTTGAAGCCTATGAGTTGCTATAAGAGGTTACCACTAATGCCTCTGACTGGAGTTCTAGGAGAGACAATGAGAAGAAGGTAGCTGGCATCCATGATGTTGATGCATTGACCAAGCTATCAGCTAAACTTGATCAAGTGCTCTCTTTTCAAACTGCAATACTCAAGGGAAATCTTAGGGAAGGAATGGAAGAAGGAATCGAAGAAATGAATTATGTAGGTAACAACAACCCATACTCCAAGTCCTATAATCTAGGGTGGCGCAATCACCTTACCTTTTCTTGAAAGAATCAATGTCAAGGGAATCCCCCATTTCAACAACAACCACCACAACCACCCAAGATGAACTTGGAAGAGGCAATGGTAAAGTTGGTAGCTTCTCAAGCAAATCTCACTGAGAGGACTAATCAGTTCATGAGCAACACCAATGGCTCTATCAAGCAGCTAGAGAATCAAGTGGGGTAGATGTCTTAACTATTAACCACTAGACCACCTAGAACATTGCCCAACATAACAGAGACAAAATCGAGAGAGCATGTCCATGCAATCTTTTTGAGAAGTGGGAAGGTGGTTGAGACTAACATGAAGGAGACCTCCACAACTAAAGGAGAGAAAGAAGAGAGGTTAAAGCCTATAGAATAAGAGACACTTGTAGTGCCTAAGGCATCATAACCCAAGAAGGTGAACAAGCCTAAATTCAAACTATTTTTGAACAATCCACCACCATATGTGCCTAAGGTTCCTTTTCCACAAAGGCTGATGATGAAGAAGAAAAAGGAAGAGGATGAATTTTTAAAATTCTTAGAGATATTCAAAAAGCTACATATCAGCATCTAGGAATCCCTTTCCTAGGGGCTATCACCAAGATGCCTACATATGCCACATTCGTTAAGGAGCTCTTTAGTAAGAATAGGAAGCTAGAGGGGGGTGAGAAGATAATGCTTAATGAAAAATGTAGTGTAATTCTCCAAAGGAAACTACTAGTAAAGATGAAAGATTCGGGGAAATTCACTTTACCCTACACCATCAGCAACATGGATGTAGGAAGGGCGTTGTGTGATTTGGGGGCTAATGTGAATCTAATGCCTCTATCTATGTTTAAGAAACTGGGCATTGGGGAAGTAGAGCCCACCATGATGATTTTAGAATTTGCAGACAGGTCTCTTAAATACCCATATGGGTTGGTGGAGAACGTGCTCATCAAATTAGGGAAATTATTCTTCCCAATGGATTTTGTGGTGCTTGATATAGAGGAGGATGTTGATATCCCCTTAATACTGGGAAGATCCTTCTTGGCAACAGGTAGGGCCATAATAGACCTGGGTGCTAGAGAGCTCAGATTGAGTGGTAATGGAGACCATACAACCTTCAAACTCTTTGAAGATCATGTCTTAGGCAACATAAATGAAGAGTCCCAAGAAGAGAGGGTTGAAGTTAAAGCTGTAGAACTAGTGCAACCAGCTGAGAAAGCCACAAATGTAAAAAGAAAAAAGAAAAAAAAGAAATAAAGACAAAAATAAAAAGAGTAAAGGCAAGGGAATTCTAGAGTGATGTTGTTGAGGATTCTTGACTTGCCTTGAAAAAATTCTGAAGATGGTTGGCTGCCCAAGCAAGGAAGGAAAGGGAGCTGGAGAGTTTATGATTTCTCCCTACAGCTCTCTAGATGTGCCATAATGAACTTGAGAAAGTCAGGCTGAGGACAATAAACTAAGCGCTTGTTGGGAGGCAACCTGATGTGTAAATTATATAGATATTTTGGCATAAATTCCCTTGCATTTAAGTCCCAAATTGATATAGATTAAGGTGCTTTTAATGCCATTTTACTATTTTGCAGGAACCAAGCACCAAAAGGAATCAAATGCAGAAAAATAGAAAATTAAGAAAATGCCACTCACCATGGTGAGCTACCCCTTCGCCGAGGCGAGTTGTACCAGAGAGTACCAAAATCAATTCTGCCATAGCTTGCCGAGGCGAGCTGGAGATTTTCTAATGAAGATTTTTAGAGTTCTAAACCAATTGGACTTCCAGAAATCTTTTTCCTACAAGAATTAAGACTCCAAGACATAGAAGACTCTCCAAAATTATTAATTAAGTGGGATTGAAGTTGTGTAATTGCATTGTAATTAGAATCCTAATTAAAGTATGATTAGGATTACATTATAGCTAAGAATTATAACTCAACTTAGAGTCCTAGAATGAGTCTAATTAGGAATGAAGGAATTATAAATAGGAAGGAAGGCTGAGAAGCAAACCACCACGCATCCAAGAGTCCACAAAGCAGCAAGCAAGCAAGGCGTCACTCCCATCCATATTTTATGTTCTTTTATTTTAGCATTATGTTTTCTTTCATCATCATGTGTAATTAAATTCTTCTCTAAGGGCTAAGATATAGCCCAAGTACTTGTGTAGACATGATTGATGATATTATGACAATTTCAGCTTTTATTTAATTGAGGTTTAATATTCTGCACTTCACTCTTAACTGATATGGCCAATTAATTGGAGAAACTTGTGGGTTTTCTATGACTCGAAAGATGATTAGTTAACTTAGACCACAGAGGTTAAATCCATAGGGTTCTGTGGCGGTCTATACCCAAAATCCTATGTAGTTACAAGGGAGCTAGGGAGATCCCCTAGAATACCCGAAAGGGATGTCCATAGAACTTAATGCAATTATGGTTATTACAACTCACACTGGCCCATAGCAGGGTTGGTAATTGCAATTAGAATCAATCTGACCTCACGCCAAGGTTGGTTGATTGGATTAGGGAATCCTAGTTAGCAATTAATGATTGTAGAAAGTCATAACTGAATCATGAAAGTTTATATCAAGGACCTGTGGTGAAATCTGAATCCCTAGACCTTTATTTCTTATTTCTTCTACTCATATTCTTACTCTACTTCTCTTTACTATTATGCTGTTTTCTTTTATGTTATCTTGTACTCTAGTAATCAATCACAATCCCTTAGGTACGACAGCCCCGGAATACTTGCTGGCTACATTGATAGTGTACAGTTGCACTTTATTCCATCATTAGTTCACATCCATTCTTCACCTATTTTCTACATCCATAATTCGCACATCACAACCCAAATGTTTTTTTTTTTCCTTTCTTTTAAGTTTTTGCAATTTTTAGCTTAGTTTAATTGTTTATTTTTTGTTTTTAGAGTATCTCAGACAATTCAATTGACTTATGCAGGTTTGGAAGCAAGTTTGGAGGGCGGTACTGATGCCGCTTATGAGGACTTTGATGATGATTAGCTAGCCTCACACATGGAGTGTCCTTTTCCTTCTCTTTTATTTTCTGCACTAAGGACACTACAAGTTTTGAGTTTGGGGGGGACACTAGTGCCTATTCATTTGCTTTCCTGTAGTATGGTTATTGTCTGAGTAGGTTAGTTTGTTAGAGTGTTTTTGCATGTTGCATGTTTCTTATATTCTTCCATGATTGTGTGTAGTTGATTAGGTTTTGTCTTGTTTTGCTTAATTTAATTAGTTTTAGTTTTATTCAAAAAAAAATTCTTTGACTGAAAACCATGGCCAGTGATAAAACTAGACTTGATATATGATATTGTGGGTTGAGGAGACCTAATTTAATATGTAGCAATGCATGATTACATACTATGTCCCAATAGATTGATTTGATGCCTTACAATGCATGTTTTACCCCTTGAATTGTTATTGGAAAGCCTTTGGGAATTCTGAGCCTACCCTTATGTTGTGAGATCCCATATTTATTGTTAATTCCCATTTTGGGCACAAACACTTGGATAGTGGAGTGAATGAAAACACATGAGGATGAACACTAGCTATTTGTGAGCTTTTGAGCCATAGAGTTGCATTTTTGAAGCTCTTGAATCGTTTTTGAGTGTGTCATGCAATTTTTTGGTTCCTCTAGAACTTGCTCTACTATACATGTTGAGACCACACTTGAGTCATGGACATTAAGGTGATTAGGGCACCTAGGACTAGCCATTTTAGCCTTTAATGACCTAACCTTGCATGATCACCATTAGTTGACCCCTTTTGAGCCTTAGCCATAATTTCCTTCAATTAACCACATTTTTAGCCATGTACTCTTCCTTGAACTTAGCCTACCTTGCACCCAACACCTTGAAGGATTGTGTGAATTCAATGCTTGGGATTGTTGCTCGGTTTGTATCAAGGAAAGCGGGAAGAAATAGCCTCAAAAGAGATGAAAAGTCTCCCAAGAAAAAGGCAAAATGGAAGAAAAAGAAAGGAAAATCTGGAAAAATTGAAAAGGAAAAAAATTGAAAGAAAAATAGCTAGAAAAGCAAAAGAATGAGAAATAAGGGAGAGAGAAAAATTGTGTAAGTTTGAGGCTTGGTAATGGAGAGTGACTTGGCTTAAAGGGTAGCTTTACATTCACATAGTCTCTTCATGGTGTGTTTACCTTAATTCTTTACACCATTGACCCTTTTTTTTTTTTTTTTTTCCTTTCTAAAGCCCCATTACAACCCTTAAAAAGTCCCTGTGATTAGTGTTTTTGTTCATCACTTAGTGGTGGAGATTTGATATATGAGCAAGCCTATGGAGGAACCTTGAAGTGCATTGACTTGAGTGTGTGTTCAACCCTCTAGACACTTGAGAGATTGGAGTGTATTTTCATCCGTGTGAGGGAATTCATCCTCAATGCATTTGATTTCTTGAAACTTGATGAGTGGTTGTATATGTGCACTTCATTCCATGCTTTATACCTTTTTGATAATGATGCCTTTCCTTGATTTGATGACCCATTCATATGATAACCTTTAGTATGCACTTGATTAAGAATTTGAGCTTAACCCGTTACTTATGTTGAGAGTTACCTTGGGGGTATAGGACTATTTTCTCTTCTGTTAAATGATCTTGCATTGCAGCATGGTTCTTAGTCTCCAACATCGCCCATGGTGGTGTCCTTTGAGGCCAATGTGGTTAGTAGGTCTTTGCTGATTGAATTGTTGTCTTGCCTATTTTCTTCTCTTTAATTTTACTCGAGGACGAGCAAAATGATAAGTTTTGGGGAGTTTGATGAATAAATTTTATATAGAGATTTGGTATCTCATTCCCTCACATTTAATTCCTCAATTGAGAAAAAAATTAGGTGCTTCTGACTTTAACTGCTAATTTTGTAGGAACCAAGCACTTAAAGAAGCAAGGTAGAAAAATGGGCATAAAATGATGATTTTGGAATATTTTGGACCAAAGGAATCAATCCCAAGATGAATTGAACAGTTTAGAGGCCCAAGGAATGGCAAGAAACACAAGTTGTAAGAGAAAATGGGTCCAAGAAGCCTCGGGTAACAAGCTGGCGCCGCGGCCTCATCAATTTGGGGCCATGGCACTACAAAATCCAGCAAGGTGCAAGTTGGCATAGTGGCACCAAGAAAATGTAGCAAGAGATAGTTTCATGCCGGGGTGGCCCCGTGGGGTACTGTGGCACTAGGAAGAGGAGAAATTCAACCATAGAGAAGGCAATTGGGGCCGTGGTGCCAGAGGGTTTGCGTCGTGGCACCCTGGAGGTCCCAACACATGATTTCATGGGCTTTTGAGCCAAATAGACTAGTAGGAGTCCTAGTTTGAGTTAGAAATTATATCTTAGCTATAAATAGGCAACTCGGATTGGCAATTGGGATCTTTTTGGCAACTTGGGAATTAGAGGAGGTGAAAGGAGAGCGTGGAGACGAAGGAGGCTTTGGGCTTCATAGAGTTTTTTTTCTCTATTTTATTCACTCCATGTTTTCTCCTTCTGCTATGATGTATTTTACTTCGACTATGAGTTGCTAAACTTCTTTTTAGGGGCTATGTTGTAGCGCAATCTATGTATAGATTTTAATAATGATTAATGAAATTCTACGTTTAATTCAATTGAGTTTGGATTCTCTATGCTTAAATCTCTGATTGATCTAGCCAATTAGTTAGGAAAATTGTGGATTGCTATGAACTGGAAAAGGAATAGTTGATCTAGACCATGAGAATTGAATCCATAGTGGAGCTTAGGGTAGGAATGTGCCTAGGACCCTGTGTAGCCATTAAAAGGAATCCATAGAACTTAAGACAATTTCAGTTATTACAATTCACATAGGGATATGATTTAATTGGTAATTTGAGCTAGTTTAATCTGACCTCGGGAGGGGCTTTTCAATAAATTAGGGAGATTCTGGCTATCAATTGGTAAAACTAGAATTCATTGACGAAATTAGGAGAATTTATACATATGATTGTGGTGAAATCTAAACCCCTAGGCTTTTAATCACTAGTTTCTATCCTTTTATTCTTATTCCTATTTTAGTTGTTGCTTTATTTCATTTTCTATTGCTTCTATCTTTATTTGATCGCTTGGCTAATACTGCTATTATAGTATTTTAGTAATCAATTTCATAGTCCCTTGGATACAACAACCCTAGGATGTTTTGCTGTCTAGTGTACACTTACATTGTATTCCATCACACATATATTTTCATTACATCAGTCATCTACCTCTAGCTTACCAAGATCTACTGGCAAAGTCTTTATACCATCCCTTTTGGTGGACGAGGGATACCAACTGATGAACTAGGAGTATTTGGATGCTGAGCAAAAGAAGCTCTTGAGGTGTCTAGATGTTGAGTGATTTGATAAGGTGAAGGCTTGGGTGGAGTCACCAATTGTGAAGAGATCGTGGATGGAGTAGTCTGAGATGAAGGTGCTCTAGATGGTGAGGAGTGTGGGTCCGAACGTTGAGGCTATGCAAGTGGCCACAAGTCCAATCTTCCAAGATCTCTTTCTTGCAAGGAGCCATCGTCCAAACCCTAATCAAATCTCCTATAATACCATCTAAATCTCCCATGCCTAGCTAGGTGGGTGATGTATGGTCCAACGTCTATCTTCCCCACTCGTCCATCATAGGCTTCATGCCTCAAAAAACCACCTTGTGCATGCCCTATGTGGATCAATACTCTCTCTTTGAAGCTATATAGGAAATAGATATCAATATTGGTAACCACTGCCCACTATCACCTCTACTGGTCAGTGTGGCTCAATAGTGAGTGCATAAATCTACACGAAGGTTGGTAGAAAGTGGATGGCTTGGAGCTCTACGGGTCATACTGGGGTTCCTTAATAAGTCTCCTCCAATACTAAGCCTTCTTCACTTCAACAGGAAGCATGGTTCTCCACTGTTGGTAGCCCTTAGTAACTACAAACTTTGGTATGTAAAGGCCCATCTATATGGAAAGCTGTGTGAGACTGATATAATACGGACCTTAGCTAGTATGAACTAAGTAGGGTTCCCTTAGTCCTAGTTGACTAGGTGTTGAAACCTGTCCATCTCAAAAGTGGTGAGGAACTCCAAGGTGATCTCTCTATAAGTAGGCACAATGATGCCAAAGAAATTTGCTCAAGCCCCAACGCTAATGAGTTCTCTAATCTCTCCATCTCGAAATCTCTCAGCACATCCCAATCAACATATTGGCTCTCCACAAATGGTTTTACGTTGAGCTTGTCATAGTTGTTGATAGGCCAGGGCTCTGAATTCCAAGAATGGGTGCTTTGGTTGAGCCTTTTGCCTTGACCTCGCACCTTGTTTGGAATTTAGTCATGTGAAGCTTTGGTCTCACCATTATATCTCCTACAAAAGAAACAATCAACTATTAGTGGCTCTTTCATTGCATCAAAACCAAAACTCATTCTATATGCTCTTCCAAATCCAATTTCAAAACAAAATTGAAGTTCAAACAATCCACAATCTTCAATTGTACTTTCATTCAAAACTTTATGCCCAAGAGTGATAACATAATCATTCCACAAGTGAGGATTGAAGCAAGAATCCAAAAGAGTGCAATTAAATAAAGTTTTCTATCCACATCAAAGAAACGAATGTGTGAGGCATCCATGAAAAGTTTATGCACTCACCAAGATAAATCATGCCCTATTTACAACTCAATGCAATCCATCAAATTAAATCAACTAAATTCACTCAATAAGAGGGAAAAAGTCTTTTAAGCTCCAAATGAGTCCTAAGCATGTCAAAGCCATGAAATCAAGCAATCTTGGAAGCAAACTATTTACATCCAATCATATGAATCCATTAAGCAGGATCTATTCAATTCATCATATCAAGCAATCTAAGCATGAAATTGAGCAAAAAATCACAAGGATATCATAATTCAAAAACAATGAAGTCATGTTCTCACTTCTAAGAGTTTATAACCCATGAAATCAATGGAACAACTAAGATCATATTCACATTTAGTAATAACTAAGCACAAACTAAAACAATCCTCATCCATTTCATACTATCAAAATTCCTAAGAGCTCATATTCACAAATTTCTAATACTAGCATCAAAGCTCAATGTTAGGTAGTTTCACCAAATCAAGCATAAAACATGAGTGAAAAGGAAATGCACTTACCTTGAGTGGTTTTGAACTAACAAAAATGAGATAAAAACCCTAGCAATGCCAATCCAAGCTCTAATTCACAATCCCTCTTTTTTGCACTAAGGGAAATTGACCTCTATTGACCCCCCAAAAAGTCCAAATACACCACACTAACCCAAATTAAGTGGGGATTTGAGGGGATGACTGAAGATAACAATGGAAATTCGAGAAACCCCTTGTTTGAAGAACCACCAAACCTTAGCCCCCAAATGGAGAAATTCAATTTGTGGAAAAGTGGGGAAATGTGAGAAAATGGGTGTGAGTATGTGGATTTGCAAAGAAAATGGGAGGAAAATTAGTGGGCTTGTCGAAAATGTAGATGGAAAGAGGTTGGGAGTGAGTGAAAGGCAAAATGGAAGCGAAGAAATGATGAAAGAATGAGAAAGGTAGGATTTAAGCTGTCATCATACAGGTATGCAGCTCCCAGGGCAATGTACGCAGGCCGTGTACTTTAATCAAGTGACCCTGTATCTTCTGTTTGAGGTATTTAAGGCTGGGAAGGGGTACATGGGTCTTGGGGGTAATGTACACAAGGCATGTACTTTGACATTGGACCCGTATATCTTTTTGTCTAGAGGAAAAAAATAAGATTTCAAAGTACATGGGTCATGTGGACAAAGCATGAGGAATCTCTCAAGAAACTTGTAGAAATCTCTCAAACTCACATGGAATCCCCATGGAATGGATGGACAATGCTGGGTTTGCTCTAAAACTATCTATTTTGGTCTCTAGGAGCCTCTCTAAGCTCTAGAACGGAGATTAGGTCATAAATGCACTTTGGAGCTATTTATTCACTAAAAAAAATCGATAGTGGCAAAGTACACGCTCCTATGCACGGGCCGTGTACATGGGGCATGCACCCCTTTGCATGGCCCTTAAATCTTTCTCTCTTAGGTAATTGGCAAAGTACACGGGACATGTACTTGATCCATGTATCTCTTTGATTTTTAGCTTCCTCCTTGCTTCCAAGTGATAGAAATGGACATACTCTTGTACATGGGCATGTACTTTCTACTTGAATGAAATAAAGCTTGAAAAGCTTGACATTGATCATAATTTTGCTCCAAATGCTTCCAAACACCATATTAAAACCTGAAACTAAAATAAAAAGCATCTAAGTGCCAAATCCAACTAGAATGATCATGAAATTAAACATTATTAATCAACTTCAAGAACAAAGATAAGTGTATTTTTTGCATTTATCAGTTTGTTTTAGGAGTCCAATTGTATACATGACTTAATTTTTAGAGTTTAGTTGTTTGTATTTTATTATAAATAGGACAGTTGTTACACATGTTTGGGTAAATTAGTTTGCAGATCAATAAAACACCTTTGTTATCCGACCTTTATTCTTATCTATTTGAAGTTATCAATATCCTTTCTTCTTTAAAGCTATCAGGTCTGGATTGCATGTTTAGTTTCTGCCGAAAGGGTCTATATCTTGCATCTCTAGTTTTCACTAACAGAGTCCGACTTGCATATTTAGTTTTTGCCAACACAATCCCGCTTGCATGTTTAGTCTATGCCAATAGAGTATGGCTTGCCTGTTTAGTTTTTGCCAATAGGGTCCGCCTTTCATGTTTAGTTTTCATTGTTAAGGTGGAATCAGTGTGTTTTTGCCATTATTTTCCTTACCATTAAGTTTTTGTCATGTCAATTTTTGAACAAGTTATAATTTTCTAACATTTCACATTTTTTTTTCATAAAAATTGCACAAGTTATAATTGAACTTTTAGACAATAAATATATATATATATTATCTTTACTTGTTTCTTATACAAGGATCTTGACTAGTTAAAGCTTATCTCACTCCTCTATGAGAAAACATGTAAAGATGGGCAAACTATTGACACTATTTTTTTGTTTGAGTTTTATTAAAAAAATTTAGAATTTAATTTTACAGTCAAATGTTATTTTAAAAAAAAAAAAAATGAAAATTTGAGGATGTCACTTCTATCTATAGCGCTTTGAATTCAATTTCATTTTTTTGTCTCATATTTTCTTTTGGAATAATCTAATTTTTTCATTAAAAAAAAGCAGGTCCAATTATTCTCATTCGGCCAAGAAGTCCAACCCAAGTACATATGTTTAGATGGCCCAAGCGCCCATGTTGCAAACCCTAGCCCTCTCTCACACTCAAGGAGACGGCACACAAGAAAGGACGAGAGACTAAGAAGGAATGAAAAAGAGCAGCATGAGATATTGAGAAGTGAAGGAAAAACCACAGAGAAGGAGACATGCTCTTGGCGTGAAAAAGCTTTGAGAAAAAGGGGCCTTCAAGTGAAAGGAGGGTGTGAGCAATTTCAGAGAATTGAGAAGGGAAATTAAGAAAAGGAGGGTAACTCCCAGAGCTGAAACATGCACTGATAAGTTTATTTTCATACACTATTTTCATGTGTTTTCAATGAGATTTATGCCCCATTTGATGTTGATGTTTAATTGATTAGGATTTAAGCTTAGTTGTTTCCTTCTATCATTTTTCAACTCCAAATTGCCCTTCGAAGCAAAAGAAAGTGATTCATGAAGAATTGAGCAAGAAAGTCAAAAGTTTGAAATTTCTGGTGACTACATGATTGCACTTGCATGGGGTAGTTGGATTTACTTGACCATGGAATGGTCCATCAATGTGGCTCTTACTTTTGAGGCGCCAAAAATTACATGGATTAAGCCATCTCAATTACATGCGCATGTAATAGCCCATGTAATTAGTCTTTGTTTCGCTATAAATTTGTGGAGAGCAATTTTTGTTCACTTTTCTTGTAGCATACACTTAGTCCAGAGGAGAGACACCTACCTTGAGCATCTTGGAATGGATTTGGCTAAGACCAACCATTCTCTTAGATGAGCTTATCGTCTACTTTCTATCTAATCTATGATTTTCCTTATTGTTTTCTCTGTAATCATGTGTAACTAAGTCTTTGGAGTCTTGAGAATGATGAATTAATCACATTCTTGTTAAGGATTGGTGAATTTCTATGAATACATATGTTGAATTGTGATTGTGATGAGTTTTTATTGAATTACAATGGATATACATATTCTCCTTTTTAATTTTAGATTCAATTAGCTTTATAATGAGCCATATTGTTCTTAAATAAATTGATAGATCATGCATCACAATGATTTTTATGCAACCTTGCTTTGACAAAAGGGGGTATATAGGAATTTCAGCATCAAAACTATACTAATTTTTGGGGGTTCTTACTTCAAATGAATATTTTGGGGATTTTAGCTTTGTGGACCAAGCCAGTTGATGTTTCCAATTTATTAGAATTCTCTGAGCTGGACCAAGGCCTTAGAATTCACAATAGGAATTTCCGCTGGCATCAATTCACACATATAATCTAGAATATAACCAATCCAACACTTGATGAGATTAATTTTATTAATCCCTGTGACTCATTTTTATCATTTCATAGTTTAATCTACTTCACATTGTTTGTTTTCTTTGTTGATTTTACTTTCTTTTTGGTTATTTAGATTTATTTCTTTATGTGCACTATTAAATTCCTACTCGATTGTGATTAATTAGCAAAGTTGAGACACCGAAGTATGTGTAATTACTGACGATCTTTGGGTACTATACTAATACTTGTGATTGCTATACATTGCCCGATGCACTTGCCTTGACTTGTTTGGCTACATAAGTATTACTTCTTTATAAATTTAAAGCTTGCACACACAGTTGACAACATGTGCAATCAAGAAGGAGAGGATTGAGAGCTTGTGACCTTTGGATGTGAGTGAGAGAAGAAGAGAAAATAGAGAAGGGCTAATAGAGGGAAGTAGAGGGAGTGAAAAAGCAGAGGAAAGGAGAGATATGTTGATTCCATTAGAACAAGGGACTTGAGAAGATTGGAGGAGAACGAGAAATTGGAGAGAGAGAGACTTTTTGAGGAAAATTGGAGAGGAATTTGGAGCAAAGGGAAGCTGATTCAATGAACATTGTGTCTAAAGAAGGAAAAGCCAGTCACTAGAAATCGTATGTCTCTCCTCATATTAAATTAAGTTATGCTTCCTTAATGTTGGGTAATGTCTATATCACCTATTTTGCTGTTGGATAAGAGCATGTTTGTTTCGTGTTTGATGTGAATAATTTTATTTAGTTGTTGGATTTGTGTGAAACACCTACTGCATAGATTATTTTGTTGATAGAGTTATTGTGGTTGATTGTCTAGCTAGTATGTCTACATATTTGGGGAAATATCAAATGTGCTTTATAAGTGTTTGATGAAATGCTTCTTTGGTTATATATGGCCTGTTTGAATTTTAATTGTCTAGGTGTTGACCTTGGTGGTTTGGAGATTGCTAGCCCCCTCTTGAATCTTGTGCATGATGTTATGTGTTTGATTGTTAAGAATTTGTGAATCGTGAACACTCCAATTTGTTGAGTTATTCATAAGTTTATTATAGTTTGCTCTCTGTTTGTTGGTTGATTGATTTTATACTCAAGAGTTTCATCGTCTAAAGCCTATTTGTAGAATGATCTTTGGTTGCCAACTTAGCGTTTTTATTCAACTTGCAAGAAGGGGGTGTGGGAATAGAAATTAAGGGGACTACAAAAGAAACAAATAACTAATAAGATTATGCCCATTGGATCAGAGGTGTGCAAAATATCTGGGAGCCCGTTAGACTAGACCACTGCACCGAAAAGGGAAATAGGGGTGAAGAAAGCAATTAAATTGGATTTGGCCACAAGATCGTTAGAAGTAGACATTAGTGGGTTAGGGGGTGTGTTTAGAAGTTTGAGTTCTAGGCTGGTAAAATAAATAAAAAAGAAGAACAAGAAAGGAAAAAGTGAGGGCCGAAGGGCCCATAGCTTTGTTTTATTTTATTTATTATTTATTATTTTCGATATTAAATAACCCATCATAAACTAAGTAGTCGAGAATAGAAGAAAGTCGTATAGAAATTTAGCAGGTATGAGAAGACATTAGGTCTCGTATTGAACTTTCAATGAAGGTAGAAAACATTAATAATATGGAGGAGAGAAAGGGAATAAGATGGTTTAATTAGTCAGCATTCTGATCTTTTGAAAATGTCTATATGTTCAAAATAAAAGCCACACCAATGAAGACTTAAAAAGGTCTTATAATAGAGAAGTCATTTTGTGACCATTTAAATTTAAGATGCAATATTTTGTGCCTGTTAATTAATAAAGGACTTGATTGTGACAATCCCGATCTTAGAGACTAAGATTTTTTTTGTCAAAAATTAAATATATACCCATATTAGTCTGTCCCCCTCTTCGTTGAACCATGTATTCAACTGTGGTTTCTCACTTCTGGTTCATATGAGGACAGGGTTATTTTTAGATTATTAAATATTTTGTGAACTGTTGCATAATTCCTAACAAGTGCACTAGGCCACACAAGTATTATAAAATGAGTAAGGGTTGTCATCCTCAGAGATTTGTAAATCAATCACCAACTTCGTTTTCAAACTATTATTCAAGCAATAAATATTGAGAACTTGGAAGTGAATGACACAAATAGACTAAACATGTAATAAATCTCAATGACAGAAGTTTAGGTTCAGAGTTTCACTTAAGATGATGCAATCTCATGGAAAATGCTCTATGCAATTCCTAGTCAGTGCTATGAATTTCAAATTCCCAAAATTGACAGACTCAATTCTTTGGCAAATTAAGACTCAATTCTTTGGCAAATTAACGCTCTTTCTCTAAGTTGATTACTTAATTTAATAGCATAATTCAATTAAGAGAAGGATGCAATTCAATGGAATTTAATTAAGTGACAATATGATTTGTGTTTACCTATTTCTAGCTTTTGCTCAAATCATAGAAATTATCTCAAGAGTTAATCTATAAATCCATATTCCTATGCAATTCATAGTCAACAAATCAATTCTAAAGGTGGCTAATCCATATAAATCATTAAGAACAGAGATAACTACTCAGAGAAACTGAATAAAAGCTTGCATAGATAAAAATCTCAATTAAATTATATCAAACCTAAGCTACACCCTTCCCTTGGAGGAGAGCTTAGCAATTCAGGTCAAAAGATAATAATTGATGAAGAGAACAGGGTTAAGGAAAGCTTCTCTATAGCTAATTGTGAATATCTCCTTTAAAACAAGCTTTCTCTCTCCTTCGTGCCTCCAAAAATCACCCAAAGTGTCTAAGAAGTTGAAACCCTACTCTAAATAAGGTATTTATAGTCTACAAAAGAACCTCGGGGCATTAGGAAACCAAACAAGATAGAAATTCTGCTAAAAATTCTGGCACGTGTTGGGACACACAAAATGTGTTCCAACTGGAAGGAGGCTCTTTCCACTAAGTGTCGCGACACACACAGACTTGGCAATTCTCAAAGTTTTCTCCTCTCTGCGTTACAACAGAACATTTTCCTGTGCATCAACACAATTCCAAATCTTAAGTCTTCAATTTTCTTCAATCCAAATGCCAAAGCCATTGAATTTCTTCCTCAAATCGCCTTCAACCCTGTGAATTTCTTCCAATTTGCACTTTTTACACATGATTTTAGCTACCATTGCATTTCACCACATAAATTTACAAATTAACCAAATTACACCACTAAATTCTTCAAATCAAAGCTCATATATTATGGAAACGGAGAGGGAAATATAAAAAAGTTAGGATTAACATGAACAGATCAATGTAAAACCATTTGTCATTTGTGAGCCTTGATGAAAGGGGTTCCTATCATACAGCATGCAATAATCTTTAAAAAAAAAAAATCGATGAACTCCTTGACCTTGATATTAATATGTTGGAACATTTAAATTCTTATTTATTTTCTTAGTACATGAAGTGGGCAGCGAGACTAATTAATTTGATGGAGATGGGATTTTTGCAATAGGAGAGCAACTTTTCCAAACATGTCTGCCCCTTACAAAAATTTGAGAATTGGTACTTTTGAATTTGGGGTTCCTTGCTAAAGAGATCATCAAATATAAGTGACAATGCTAACATAAACTGTACACATGTTCATCACCGCATTCCTCTGTTGCCATGCCCTTGATGTGAACTATATTTTGAGATAATTGATCATGATACTTAGGTGTGAGTTTAGATCCACATTCTTTGAAGATGTTTAAACCATTCTTTTGGAGGAAATTCTAAGGAAAAGCACAAAGGACACAAACAAACCACTATAAAACCTTTCACTCATCCTTGTTTCTCTCTCGTCCATTCTTCAACAAAAATAAAACCTTTCCTTTTTCTATCTGATCCTTTCTCTTTCATCTTCTCTAAACTTACACACTCTTTTTGAGAGAGAAATGCTTCTTTGTCTTTCTTTTCAGTTTTCTCCTTCCCCTGTACTGGGTTGATAAAGAAAGGAAACCCAAATTGGGTTTTTCATTGTGAGGCAAATTAAATAAAAGAAGAGAAAAAGAATCCCAATTTACCTTCATTGGAAGAAAATAACTTGACCAGTTAAATTCCTTATCTTTTAATGGGTGGATTAGAAAATAACTTAGACAAATAGAATCATTAAAAAAATCTTATATCTAATGAAGGTTTGCTTTACCTAGTAACTCGTTGTGGCGCCACCAGAAATGGTGGTGCAACCACACCAGTATGGATCCGGCAACATGAACAGTGTCTCAGCAACGAGCATCAAGAGGTGTCACTGTTGGGCTAGAGAGAAGAGGGTGAGGGGATGAAAAGGAAATTTTAATTTTAGTTATACTATAAGGCCTAATGAGGGCAAAGTAGCTCTAATTAATAATTAAATTGGTGAGTTGTATTAAGTGTACTTAACTAGATTTGACTGTATAACCTAATATAATGCGACGTTTAACCCAAACACCATATAAGGTTGAATGTATTGTATAACCTTATACAATCTGGCTTTATATAGTGTGTCAAATGCACCCTTAGATACTACTAATTTTATGTAGAAGAGAAGCAAAAAATGTCAAATAATTTTAATCTATATTTGCATTTAAAAGATCAAGGATTAGGTTTCATTTTTGTCTATTATCATTGTCCTAGTTTTTATTTAATCTCAAAATGAAACCTCAAAATATGAAAATATGTAGTGTATATATATTGCTATGAAATAAAATTATATCTTTACCTGGAGGAAATTTTTATCAATCCTTTTAATTGATTTTGATGATAAAAATATTTTTAGATTTGATTTGTTGAAGTATTTCTATCTTACAAAATATGTTTTATGATTTTTATAATTAATAGAATAACCTCCCTAAATAAAATTAGCATTTTATTTTTTTCTTTGGTTTCTAAATTTTTTTGGTTACTCTAACCAAACTAATGAGTATTTTTGGTTCATTTCCTAAAATTATTTTTGTTAAACATCTTCTAGAAAGAAAGGTTTTTTTTTTTTATTGAGAAAAAGTTTTACTTTTATAAAGTAAATTTATTATTTTAATATGTTATAAAGTTGATGAGGTCTAGCCCAATTAGCAAAATTCTGGTAGGACTTTTGATTGAATTTCATGTGCAATCCCAGCCCCAAAATGGTGTGACAGAACTGAACCAGAATGGGTTGGCGTGTGCAAGTAGAGATGAAAAGAAAAATTGGTTAAGAGAAGAAATGGATAGGCGCAACAATCCTGGAGGAATGATAAGCCTGAAGTGTTTGATCGCCACAAGAGATTGGCCTCTTGATAAGATCGGTGTTTGACTCAAACAAGAACCCCAGAGACAAGTCTCACAATTCAGTAAATTGAACTTCCAAATCTGATTTCCATTGATAATGGCGTGGGTTACATATAGAATGATTTGCTGGCAACATTAATTGCCAATGACTACCAACTTTGTAACCTAACTATTAATAATTAGACACTAGTGCATGGCTTTATAACTTGCATGTTGTCGTAACCAAAAAGTCCCACGCCTTGTAGCCATATCCTCTTAACTATTCAGATTCAATCCTAATGCAACCAACAATTCTGAAAACAACAATAAAATTAAGCAATTGTTTTGGGCCTAATTATTACAAGCTTTGTTAAATTGACAACTAGGGAATAGATTCTATTCTGCCTTGCGTCCAGCCCACTTCCTTTGGTCTTGTCTTGTGTCATTTGAGCTCATCTTCTTGGATTATTAGATTAACCAGCTTGGGTTTTAATTTTGCTTGTGTTGGATTGGCCTCAACCAACGTGGACACCATGTGGTTCAAGGCTTCCTTTGCTTTCTTTGCGCAAACCCTTGTCATTAGCCCACCAAGCCCTTGCAGTGCTTCTTCATTCAGGTTCCAGCTTGATTGATTCCCATCAAAAGTCAATCATTATTTAAAATAAAAAAAAAAATTAAGCAATTTTTTTTTCCTTGCAACAAGAAAGAAATATGTAGTAGTACAAAATTATTGTATTGCCCTCACATGTTATGCTAAACAGCATTAAGTAGCTGTTTTTGATGATTTGATGCAAATTTGCCTATCCCTTCAAGTGCTTCATTAAGCAGCAGTAAGTAGAAATATATGCTAGCCACACCTACTAATTTGCTTTTAAGCACAAGACAATTTGTTAATCCAATGGGTAAAGAAAAGATGGAAGCCTATGCCTCATGCAGTTTGAAAACAAACTTTATTAGGCCACCAAAATATTGTCAAATAGGCCTTAATGTCAATTGGGGAAAAATCAAGTTGCAGGCCCACGTGCTATCCATTGGGTAAAAACTAAGCTATAAGGTCACATTTTACAATCTAAAAATAAGTTTTATTGGGCGACCAAAAACAACTGACCAGGCTATACTTATATTAATAAGAAATCAGTGCCTTGGGCCATAAAAATCTACAGTTCACACCAAAAAAATTCAAAAGGCTACAAGCAAGCCCTTTTCACAGGCGTTAATAGATGAAATCCATCATAAACAAAAGCCCAACATTCTTTAACTATTGGGCTAAGCAAATATGCTATCTTGAGGGACTATTAGGCAAAAGTCAAAGGATCAAGCATGGAAGACAAAAATCAAGAACTCAAGGATATTACAAGCAAGGAAAAGAAGATAAGTTGAAGTGAAAATCTGATCAGATTTTTCAAATCTTTCCTCCAATAGTCATATTCAAGAGTTTATATAAAGAAGAGGAAGCCACATTTTTGCGAGGAGAGAACAACAAGAAAGAAGTCATATTGCAAATACTCTCTAGAGCTATCAAAGTTTCATTTTCTCTTGTTCATCTTTATACACCAACACTTATACTTGGGATTTTATATTTTGTGTATTGGGCATACTAGGAATTTTGTTGTAATAGCAACGGGTTTTTATGCTTGATTGTTTCATCTCCAAATTAAATTTTTATAAAGGTTGTTGACCTTCATACACTTAGTTACAACTTTGGTGAGGGTAGACTTAGTCTATAAGAGACTTTGTTACTGTTGTAAAAGTTCTTGGAATATCTTGGAAAACTAAGCTTAGATATATTTGCTAAGAAGCTATAAAAGATTGCTGGAAGCCTACAAACTAGTAGAGATAGTAAAGAAACTCTCTCAAAAGTGTTAAGAGGAGTGGATGTAGGTCATCATTATTGTGATTGAACGACTGCAAATCATTGTGTCATTTCTTTTTCCTAACTCTTTTATTTTCAGCATTTACTTACTTCCAACTTATCATTTGTGTTTAAGCTTCATTCTGTTATATCATGTTTTACAACTTCAAGGTTTTTGAAATCAAGCTTAACACAAAGCTTAACACGTTGTGCTTGATTCTGTATCATAAATTTTATTTGTGAAAATTTCTAAGTGTCCTATTCATCTCCTCTAAGACACATTTATCTGCATTTTCAATAACTTTGTGTCTAAACTTGGGATATTTTTCACCTTGAGGTTTTTTCTTGCCTAGCATGTAAAAGGAATTCGTTTGGGGGAAAATTTTCACCTTGATGTTTTTTCTTGCCTAGCATATAAAAGAAATATCGCTTGGAGGAAGGAAAAATTTAGTGGGAATTCAATACAAAGGAGAAAACTACGTCCCCACAAGTTTTCAAAGAATAACCCTTTTTTTCTTGTACAATATGAAACCACTTTTGGATTTTAAAAATATTAAGAGTTAACAAAGGTATTATAGTTTCCTTGTATAATTTATTAACCAACCTGTTTTGGATTTTGTTCAAGATTCGAAGAGAAATTTCATTTCCAATTTATTACAGTGATTAATTTTAAACTAAAATATTGTTAATTTATTTCTTTTGTGCACATCAACATTTAAACTCCTCATTAGATGTTGTTACACAATGATCTCTCAGTTCTAATTTTCATTTCAATTAAATCTTTATGGTGATATCACATTGATGGAAATGTTGACTTATACTTTTGTGAGGTGATACAGTGCGTTGGTAAGCGTTGGTAACAGGGTGATGGGAGATGGAGAATGATCAATTGGAGCACACGAAAGAAGGCATTATTTGGGATTCTTTGTTTGATTTTTTGGGTTCTATTTTATAGTTAATAATGAATTTTGTATATTGTAATTATGAGTTGTTATAATTTCAAGGCCATCTAAGTTCTCTGCAATTTTAGTAGTTGTTTGATTTTCAACTATTAATTTGGATTCGTTTCATGTGAAATACCATAGCTTTTAGGAAACAAAATAGAAACTGATCAATGTTAAATCACTCATGCAAAAACTAAGCAGTCAAGAACACAAAAGAAAGTCACAGATCATTTTAGGAGGTACGAGAAGAGTGGAGGTCTCGTATTAAACTTTCAATGAAGGTAGAAAAAATTGATAATATGGAGGAGAGAAAGCGATCTGGTTCAGTTAGTTAGCATTCTTATCTCTTAAAAATGTCTATATGTTAAAAATAAAAGGCACACCAATAAAAATTTAAAGGTGTTATAATAAAGGAGTCATTTTGTGATTAGTCAAAAAATTATAAAATAACATTATTATTTTAACTAATCACAGAAGGTGAAAATGGGAATGAGACACAAAATAAAACAAAAGATATCAACACTCCCAATATACATGTCAATATCAAGGCTAACTAACTATTCACCTATCTAATTAACCAATAAACAAAGAAAGATGTGAATTATGTTGTGGTCCAATGCTATAACTACAATTCTATAGGTGATAGCCAATAGCACGTAAGTGGTTAATTTCCCCAAAATCAAATCACTACAGTGCATACCATTAACTAACTGAGCCTTAATTATGGCAAGATTAACGAAACCCTTTATACCTATATTATGGCCAACTTCTCTTAAAGAAACGAAGTTTGAACATTGGTGATTATGAATAAGATGTCACTTATACACACAATGAACATACAAACCAAATCTAATAGCTGCAAGGACTGAAGATCCAATTCCACAATACTTATCAATACTGATTGCCAATTTTCCATCTGCTTCATGATATCAGACAACTGCAAACAAACTACATAATTATGACAGCACTCAAGTAGCCTCAGAAATTTTTCGTCAAAATATGGTCTTGTTCAAACTCAGCAGGCAACAGTTCAATGCAGTTTTTGCCATATAGAAGAAAAGAAAGAGACATCACATGAAATAATTTTTGGAGACTAAGAAAAACTAATATCTTGTAATTTTTCCCGAATTCTATTATCTACAGAAAAGCACTTTTCAGTACATATATGCTCATGCTGCAGGGATGGAAGCAAGTGGCACAAGCAACATGAAGTTTGCACTAAATGGATGCCTTATAATTCGTACTCTAGATGGAGCTAATGTGGAGATCAGAGAGGAAATTGGCGAAGAGAATTTTTTCCTCTTTGGTGCAACTGCAGATGATGTTCCTAGACTACGGAAGGAAAGAGACAATGGACTGGTATGCATTGCGCAATAATGTTCTTCTGAGTTTAGTGAAATATATTTTTTCAAATTTTGGGATAAAATTTCCTGTACTTTTAGTATATCTCTCCCTCTCTAAGTTACTTTAAGGTGTTAGCTCTAATATCAGAGCTGACAAAACTTTTTTTTTAATTGGATACCATTTGAAAGGGGTCAAACATGTGTCGTATAGATGTCGTGTTAGTATTAGAAACGTATCAGATACTCCGACACCTCTAAATCAAGAGCTATTTGTGTTTCCTAGATCCTAGTAAATATATCAAAGATTTAATGAACATGCATCAATACACTTTTGAATTGTAGCATCTAAATGATCATGTAATATAATTATCAGAATGGAGAGCTTGAACATGATTTAATGTAGGATTCACAAATAAAAATTAAATATACAAAAATGGTTATTATACCATAAGGAATCACAAAACTTTCCTGTACCGATTGGTATGAAAATACATTCCATTAATTCTAATAATTTAGATCATGCTACTAAACTAAATATCTAGATTTATGATATTTTTATAATACACATAACATGCATACATAATTGATATTCCTATACGTTTGATCATTTTCTTGTTTTCATCTTTATTTATTTTCTGTTTCTTGTTTTCATCTTTATTTATTTTCGCTTTAAGAAATAGAATGTAGGGCTAAGCATTTGTTAGGTTCGGTTGGTTTGACTGACTTCGAACTATTGGTAGAGAATAGAGTAGTAAGGTTGGGGTTAATATTGCTATGCTCTCAAGGACCAAAGGTTACCAAATAAACAATCACACCAATATTCTCTGTTCACCCATCAGTAAATGGACTAAATTCCAACCAGAAGAAAGTCATGTAAGGAAATATGTATACCAAACCATACCATAAAGATTAAGTGTAAAAAAATAAAAATATAAACCCTCTAACATAAAAAGACATAAGCTTCAATGAAAGGTCAATCTCTTCATCAGAAGTGTCAATTCCTTTCTCTACATCAATTACGTCTGCGCTCATTCCTCCGTGATAATTACTTTCCATATCATCAAGAAATACATTCTTGGAGTTCTGGATTTCAGCATTGGACCAGAGCTGTGGCGAGATATCGAACTGTTCTGATTTATCTTTAGAATTGCTTGAACCTTCTCCTGTACTCTCTTGAAGAAGCTTCCAACTCAAAGGAGAACACGACCAAGAAGATTCTAAATTTGATGGATATCTGCTCCCAAAGCTATTCATATCAAAAAGTGGGAAGATATCATTCTCCTTGATCTCACGTGGTGGGAAATTCTGATTGTATTCATGCTTAAAATTAAGGATATCATGCATGTCAACATTCGTCACCCATTCAAGATTGTCATAATCCTTCTTCCTTTTTGACCAAGACTCTCTGCTTTCCTCGAACTCCATGACTCTCTTGCCCTTTCGAACTTCAGGTTAAATAGAATCTTAGTGTGCTCCTTCCATATCAGCGGCACCAGAACTATGATTTTGATCTGGATCAGTCTTGCTTGGGTCACAAGAAATTCCTTGCTCGAGCATGGCCTCCTTGATGAGAGCATGACTGTGCATGGAGCTATTGTGATTGTTGTATTCTTTTTCGGCATCGTCAGGGTTTTCCATGGATTCCAAAATTGGATGTGGCGGCCCATCTGGGTTTTCTTCTTTGAGTTTCGCTTCTTCGATAGTAGACCGTGGCTAGGTTTTCTCTTACTGGTAAAGAGCTGTGCCTCGTTGCGTTAGGGTTTTAAGGGAATCATACATAGAACCAGGGAGAAAGAAGGAAGATTCTCCGAATAGAGAATGAAAAGAAGGTTTCAAGGTGATTTATGTCATCAACGCTGTAGTGAGATTGCCTTGATTGTCTGGGATAAAGATCATTTTAAACTGGATACTTTTCGGCCCATTATCCTTCCTTTTTTTTTTTTTTTCTGTTTTTTGGGTTTATGTTATGATATGATCAAATGGGCTTTTAGAAACCGAGTTACTAAGATTTAGACAAAGCAGAATAGATCTTGCAGGCGAATCATGTGTGATTGGGATATAGAGATGTACCTCGGTTTGGTTTGGTGCAGTTTGGGGCCAAAACTACACCGAACCGACCAAGGTGGTTGGAAAAATTTTTGAACCCAAAATTTGCTAGTCGGTTTACAAACTGACATTTTCCAAACCAACCATGGACAGTTTAAGTCGGTTTGAAGTGGTCGGTTTAAGTTGGTTTCATCTCTTGGCAACAGCAACCGTGGCAGCAGGCAAAGCAAGTTGCAAATTGACCATGTGCTCCTCTGTCACTTCTGTACGAGTTGATCCTAAAATAAATGAAGGCAATACTTTCAATGAACTTACCTTTCGTGATGAATCACATTTTTCTTTAATCTCTAAGTGTTGTGTGATGCGAACTGCAACCAAGAATGAAAATATTGGATCTCCGCCCTCCCTGTCTTGCCATTGCCTCCTGCCATTTGCAACTCTGTGCGATAATGCAATGGCGGAGCTATGGGAATGTAAAGAGTAGTTAGGGATTTTGAATTCAAATGGGGCAATTCACAATTGGATTGGGCTTGGGTTGTGCCGCTGTGTATAATGAGATGAGAGTAAGAGTTTATTATGGTGTTGTTTTTAATTAGCTTAGGTCTACTTTTTTTTTTTTTTTAATAATTTTCTGACCTATATAAATATATAATATATAAAATTCATATTTATTAAAATGTCAGTATGGTTCAATGCAAGTTGGTTTGGAAAATTTTGAACAGATAAACCGAACCAAACTGTCGGTATATGTAATTTTTGAACCAACTTAATCCAACCTCAATCAGTTTGAGTCAGTTTCGGTGTAGTTTAAGTCAGTGAGGCTGCTTAAACCATAAGGCCAAATGTTGTGAGTTGAAGTTTAAAAATCACTGTTACTGGAAGAGATTTTTTACTGCTCTTGTCTCAAATAGTATTTAATCTCATATCTAAAAAGCATAAATATACTTGGGTGTATTAAAAAAAATTGAACCAGAGTAAATTATACCAATTTTCTTTGTAATTAATTTGTTTTTCATGTGTCTTCCTTTTATTTTCAAAACTTATACTTAGTCAAGTAGACTAACACGATGTTTGTATGTAGTTTTTTAACAACTCAATATCCACATATATGTTAAATTTTCAGAACTTAGCAACATGTTGGTTTAGTTGGTGTAAAAGAATTATTTATTAAAATCATTGATTTGGTATATAATGCTTAGGTTCAAACTCCCATACAAGGAAAACAATAATGAAAACGAGGGAATGCCCAATGTTATTTTGATTGAGGAAAAGAACGTTGAGAAGTGTTAGGAAAATTTTCTGGAATGGTGGTAAAGTGTCCTTTCGGCAGAACTTAAGACTGATTATCGAGTGTAATTTAACAAAGAAAATACATTGTTCTAAGTCAATGCATAACACATTGTTACAAAGCAATAGGGGGTGGAGTGTAATTATGAGATGACATGAGAGTGGAGTGTAATTTTCATAAACCTTAGTTTAATTCACCTTAACGATATTATGTTAATGGTTGAACGCAGGGCATTTCATCAGTGGAGTTCTCATATTCAAATCTAAGAGCATAATATGTACTGAGATTTTAAGGGACGTGTGTTTATGAAGAAATTTCCTAATTGAGAGTTTATTATTCGCTTGTTATATGTGGATAACATGCTGATTGTTGGGCATGACACAAAGAAGATTCAAGATCTTAAAAGTGAGTTAAGCAAGTCCTTTGCTACGAAGGATTTGGGTGCTACAAGGCAAATCCTTGGCATGAGAATTATCTGTGATATATAGGAAGCATGAAAAATTGTGGTTATCCTAATAAAAGTACATTGAGAAAGTATTAGAGAGGTTTGACATGGTAATGCCAAAAACCGGTTGGTACTCCATTTTTAGGTCACTTCAAGCTGAGTAAGAAGCAGTGTCCTACAAGAATGAAAAAGAAGAAATGAAGAAGATTCCTTATGCATCTATTGTAGGTAGTTTGATGTATGTCATGGTACGCATAAGGTCAGATATTGTTAGGTGGAAATGACTTTTTAAAGTACACAAATCTTCAAGCCATGGGCTGTTCCTTTAGGCTTGATTCACCTCGGGGTGGGCACGAGATGATATGGGCCAGAATTTAGCATATCTTGGACCTGTCCCAAAAATTGATTGGGACAAATTATCTCATCTCGTCACGATCTAATTTACTATTGTCTCGGTACCGTTTCGAATCCCATCCCAAACTCAGTGTCTCATTCTGTCCCCTTCTTAAACAAGGTTAAGTGGTTTGATCCAAACAGAGACACATATGGATACAAGAACAATGAACTAGAAAATTATGTGTAATCCTCATGAAAGGATAACATAATCTTTTAAAATAGGAAAAGAAAAAAATATAAGAAATTCATAGCTTTCTGATGCCACTAATAGATTTCTGTTGCTATCACCACCCACTGATGACATTTATTTTCCTCTTTGCTTGAGGGGACTAAGGAGCTAGCATGCATACAGACCAAATGAATCCAAAGCTCATCACTTGTAAAAATGAAAGCATTAAATCTATAGATTGAGAGGAGATAAAAGCAGAGGGAAACTAACCTAGAGAACAGTAGCATCTAGCCTTATAAAGTTCAAGGAGAGTGAGAGTGACAGTTGGAGCTGGTGCTCGACAGTGTTGTGTAGCGGTGGTACTGAGCAGAGGCGAGTCGACGTTACTGTATAGAGATTTCAAATTTGGGTGCGGAGAGGAGAGATGGGGTTTATGTGTAGTGTGGATAGGAGAGATTTCAAATTTGGGACTTTGGGATTTGATGATGAGTGAAGCATGAGAGCTGAGAAGTAGAGACATGTATATTTTTCTCCTAAGAAAGTAAAACTACATAATTTTAACAAGGGACATAGGGATATATAATCATAACACAAATAAGTATGATATTGGGACAGGATGGGAACACCCTTGTCCTAGTCTTGTCCCAGAAAATGATCGAGACATAAAGCTCTTTATGGTCCAGCACCCTAGGACAAGATTTGTCCCATCTCGTAGCTATCTCAAACCCTTTAGAATGGTACGAGACATTGGGATGTCCCGCCCCATGCCCATGCCTAGATTCATCCCCACCTATTACAAACTATTGGGGACAAATTAGGTTTAACAGTGAATTTCCTTAAAGATACAATGAAGACCCTTGAGGATGGTTTGCACTCCCAAAACTCAAGCAAAGACAACAATGACTTTTACAATGTGATAGTTTACTTGTTTATCTTGTGTGTACTCAAGATAAAGGCAAGTGAATTTGTGAACACTTATTGGATCTTGTCTCTTGAAAGAACAGCTTAAAAAACTTCTAAAAAACTTACTTGAATGATGGTGGGAATTGTCTATTTATAGACATGAAAAGATGCTTCACGAATGGATATAACTCTTCCATAAAGAGACAAGTTGCGTTGTTTTATGAAGAGATATAATTCTTCAATGGACATGACCCTCCATTAAAGAGACAAGCATCTTCAATAAAATATAGCCTTTCAAATGATGAGGCTTTACCAACCAATACAACTTCTTACCAATAGCCACTCCATGAAGAGTTATGACTTTTAATTGTGTTGGATTTTCATGAATCAACAGAACCTTTCACCACTAACCTTTTTTTGGGGCCAAAACTAATTTTATTATGTTTTAAGCTGATGGGCCAATAAAAAAACTGTAGAGGCCCAAAATCTAATTGGGCTAGTCAACTTGCAAGTTGAATAGCAGGTCGAGAAGTTGGTTACTGCGTAGGTTGTGTCTTGGGTCTATTATGAGTCTAGTTTCTAGGTTGTAGTAGGGGCTACTTCCAAGTGCGTGGCTTAGTCGTGATACGCGACGGGTGTGTACACGCACCACTCCCTGTTTGACCCATTTTTCCTTACAAACCTCTATTTTCTAGTACTCCTGACTCAATGGTGATTTTTTCTAATTTTTCTAGACACTAGAAAATATTTATTTTGATTTTCTTAGACATAAAATTAGGAGGTAAGAACAATATGATTAGAATTTTGACTTGAAATTTTTTATGTAGCCTCTAGATGCTATTTTACATCATATATGTTGCTCACTCTCTTTACTAGCACCGTTTTGGTATAAAAAAAAAATTAGAAGCTTGTTTTCGCTATATTTAATTAGCAAAATTGAATTTCTTTTTTAAAAAAATTGCTTCTAAATTTTTGGAAAAACATTTTTGAGTATCTAAAAGTAATTTTCTTAATCAATCTTGTCCTGTTGTTAGCTCACCTATCATGAGACCAATTGAGATAAGAGTATGTGCATAATTTCTAGAGTTTTTCGCTTTGAAAAATGTTTGAATTTTGTTATTAATGGACATACCCTATCGGAATGACATTAGTAGCATGATTCTTTGTGTTCATGTTTTGTATCATTGTTGGTGCTGGGTGTTTTTTTTAGTTGATGAATTATCATTACTTGAATGTTATGTCTTGTGATTTGAAATGTCCATCGGTGTTAAATCTTGAGATATAGTATTAAGATGTGAGAGTGGACTCATGCACTGTAATTGAGGACCCTATAAGCACAATTGTAGTGACATGAGGACTCTAATAAACATTAACCATTAATTGTGAATCCAATCATTGGATCAAAATTCTCTCATTTGCTTTGTAGTTGTTTCAATTGCTTAGACTAATGGTTGTTTTAAATTGGACTAATTAGAGGATTGGGTAAATTCCATAAAATTTAAATTAGGCATTATGGTCATGAATATGGTTCTTAAATAATGGCGCACCTCCTACGCCCACTGCTACTTTTTCTAAACAAGAAAGGGTTAAATAAAGTTAGTGGGAGTATTCCAACAGGGTTTGATGTTGATGTTCTATCAATGGATTGAACTATAAGAACTGGTATTCTAGAAATACACAATGCATCAGAAGACTAGAAGGCTATTGACGTGCTCCCTATATCATCGCTACTCTAGGTTGCGATCAAATTAAAACTCCAAGTTCAAGTTTTTAACCACGGTTATATTCTCAGAGAATTACTAGTACAGGTCTCAGTCATAATAGGCTAAGGAAAATGGATTTTAAGCAATTCAATAGCAAAAACAGTAAATAAAATCAATAACAGGTAAAACAGAAGTGAACAGATGATGGAAATGCAATCAACCTAGGGAACTATCAAACAACGGTGATTCTATCCTTGACCTAAAGATAAAATTTAATTCCAATTATGCCAATTAACTAAATTGACCCCGAAATCTCAAGATTATCTTATCTAATTGATTAATTTGGTTGAAGCCTAACAAAGCCAATATCCCTACACCTACTTTGGCAATTCCTACTACGCAATCACATAAGTTATGGTCATTGAAACCAAACTTAACCCTAACCTACATTGTAGCAAGGGATTAGAGCACCCAAGACCTAAATTCTGAATTTCTATCCAACCAAATCAAGTTCTACTCCGTAGAAATTACTCCTAGAGTGATTAGGCCTAGAAATCTCATAAGCTCATCTAGCAATCATGCATAAAAATCATCATACATAACCACAAATAGAGAAATGAGGAGCAGAGAAGCATAACTTTTATTAAATCCAAAATAAACCCAATACTAGTCTCAAGAATCAAACCAACAGTCTTCAAGTAGTCCTAGGTTGATTGCAAAACCATCTAGGCTTCTATTTTCATAGAGGCGGCCATGGGAGGAGAGAAGAAGAAGAAAACTAGAGAGGAAAGTGAAAGAGGCGTGAAAATGATGGCTAGGTCTTCATGCTAGCCGAATTTACCTAGGTCTCAATGTAAAAAAATTATGAGAATGCCATTAATGAGGCCCAAATTACAAAATTGCCCCTCCTTAAGTTACCAAGAGCTTATTTCACCCTTTTTGAGTTGAGAAAGTATCCTTTGTGCCCTTGTTTCATGAATTAATGAAGATTATTGCTCTAATCCTAAGCTCAAACATAAATCCCAACAGGTTTTAAGGCCTCCTAGGTCCAGTCCTAAAATTAAAAATCCCTAACAAGTAAAATTGAACCTTAAAATGGCAAAATTAATATGAAAAATAATAAATTCTAATTAGACCTCAATGATAAAAATAGATGCTAATTAAACAATTAAATGCAAGTTTGAAATATTAGAAGTAAGTACAAGAGTACACGATTAAAGTGTTTATCAAATCCCCCACACTTATTCTTTGCACATCTCGGGCAAGATAAAACTTTACATTAAAGAACAAGCGAGAAATAGCAATATGCAAAAAGCTCAAAAAAAAAAAAAAAAAAAACAGTTTCTACTCTACTTCTCAATGATTATCAGGAATGAGATAATGTGTAACATAGAGGACATTCAAAACCATAAGAACATAACCAATCATGCCATAATTCTTTAAATTTCAATTTAACAAGCAAAGCAGTATCAAGTGAAAGCATATATCAAGAATGATGGTCTCATATGATGCTATCCACTCAAACTCTCAAGTGTTTAGGTTAGGCAAAGTGTTTACACTCACTTAACTCAAGATGTAAGCACTACCATAGGCTTGCAAAAATTATAATCTCCACTACTCCAAAACATATGCATTCATAAATCAAAAGGACTTTATTCAAGGTTGTAATGGGTTGTAATGGGGCTAAGGGAAGAAAAAGAAAAGAAGAATATAATGGATATGGAAAAATAAGTATCAAAGAGAGTAAGAGAGCATGAAAATAAGAGTTCAAGCACAAAAATGTACAATGAATTTTTACTCTCACTTCCTTCAATTATAAAGGCCACAAAACAACACTTATTGTATATATAAATCTTTTTCTTTCCTTTTTTTTTTTTTCATTCATCATTTTTTTTCTTTTTCTTTTTCTTTTTTTCTTTTTTTGAACTTTCTACACTCATCTTAGAAATATTTGCACAAACCAACACTTACAACTAACAAATCCACCCCCCACACTTTATTTTTGGCTATCCCGGACAAAGAATAAAATCATAAAGTGCTAAGAACTCATATAAATAACATTCATGTCTAACTCCATAAGGATGGGGAAATGTGGTTGTGCATTTAAGGTTAGGGTGAGTTCAACCAAAGGTGGATAATAGGCTCAAGAGGGCTAAACAATGGTAAATAATGCAAGGATGTCATTTGGATAAGTAGCTAAACAAGAAAAATGGCCTTCATCATCTCTATGCATGCACATGAAAATGTAGCCTAAAAAATAATTAGTGCAAGTTCTAGAGTGACAAGCATCAAAAGTGAGAATACATACAAGAAAGAAGGAGCATGTCATAAATATGCAATTATGCTGAAGGGGCTCAAAAGCTTACAAGGTATATTTTTCCAACATCCTCAACATATACATCCATCATCCATCACCAGTTCATCAATTCGAAACATAAATAAATCATAGCAATCAAGGTTTCAAGTTATAAAAATCTAGAAAAGTCCTCATCAAGTCACAACATCATCATAAATCTCAAATCATCAAAGGAAATTATTCAAGCACTAAAAAGACATGGAATGTAAACTACTAAGGAAATAAAAGAGAAGACAAGAAAAGAAAGAGAAGGAGAAAAGTGAACTCTCTCATGGTGGATATGTGGCATCCACTAAAATGATGTCCTCATGATGTGTTTGCTCTTGAATTCCCTCATGAAATTTCTTGACTTGGTGCCCATTCACTTTGAAGTGCCTTTTTGTTGCTACATCCTCAAGCTCTACTGCACCATAAGAAAAAGTGTTAGTAACAACAAATGGACCCTCCCATCTAGACCTAAACTTACCAGGCATCAATTTAAGGCAGAAATTGTAGAGAAGCACTTTTTCACCAATGACAAACTCCTTTCTCACAATCATGCTATCATGGAATGCCTTGATTTTTTCTTTGTAAATCTTAGAGCTTTCATAAGCCTCGAACTGAAATTTTTCAAATTTTTGAAGTTGCAATTTTCTTTCCAAACCGACTTTCAGCTCCACTTCTATCTTGGATCTCAACATCAAACTCTTAAAACAAGTGCATCCATCTAATCAATTGGGGTTTTGCCTCTGGTTTCTTCAACAAAATTTCAAAGCTACATGATTATTAAAAACAACAACCTCAGAACATAGCAAATATGATCTAAATTTATCCAAAGCAAAAACAATTGCTAAAAGCTCTTTTTCTGTGGTTGTGTAGTTTGCTTAAGCAGCATCTAGTGTCTAAGAGGCATAGTAGATGACATGAGGAAGCTTTCCAATTCTCTGAGGAAGGACAGCTCCCACTGCATAATTAGATGCATCACACATGAGCTCAAATGGGAGTGTCCAGTCTGGAGATTAGATGATGGGAGTAGTAATGAGGGCTTTCTTTAGCTTGTCAAATGCTTGCTTGCAAGCCTCATTAAAGACAAACTCCACATCCTTTTGTAGCAAGCTAGATAGTGGTAAGATAATCTTACTAAAATCCTTAACAAACCGCTTGTAGAAACCTACATGACCAAGAAATGAACGCACTTCCCGCACACTGGTGGGGTAAGGCAAAAAAGAAAGAACATCTATCTTGGAAAGATCTACCTCAATACCTTTGCTAGATACAATATGACCTAAAATTATACCCTGCTCAACCATAAATGACACTTTTCATAATTCAAAACAAGGTTAGTTTCAATGCATATGTTTAATACCCTAGCAAGACTATCCAAACATGCATCAAATGAAGAACCATATACAGTAAAATCATCCATGAATACTTCCATACAATCCTCAAGAAATTCAGAGAAGATACTTACCATGGACCTTTGGAAGGTGCCAGGGGCATTGCAAAGACCAAATGACATCCTCTTGTATGCATATGTGCCAAAAGGACATGTGAAGGTAGTCTTCTCTTAGTCCTCTGGTGCTATGTGGATGTGGAAGTATCCAATATATCCATCAAGAAAGCAGTAATGTGACTTTCCAGGAAGTCTCTCTAACATTTGATCAATGAAAGGTAATGGATAATGATCTTTCCTGGTGGCTTGATTTAACTTCTTGCAATCTATGCACACCCTCCAACTATTTTGCATTCTGGTGGGAATCAATTCATTCTTCTCATTAGCTACCACTGTAACTCCAGATTTCTTGGGAATAACTTGCACTGGACTCACCCACTTGCTATCTGAGATAGGATAAATTATGCCAGCTTGAAGAAGCTTGGTCACCTCTTTTATATATATATATATATATATATAGTTTAGCCCCATCCTCCAATAAAATTCTATGCATAAAAACAGCAGGGCTAATGCCAGGAATATCTACAAGTGTCCATCGCCTTTTCTTCTTGCCCATGGAGAAGATTACTAGCAATGATAACAGGCAATTTCTCATTGGCCTCTAAAAAGACATATTTCAAATTCCCTGAAAGAGGTTTCAGTTCAAGTATAAGTGGTTGGATTACAGAAGGAAGTAATATACTAGGCTGTAAATCTGCTGCATTAAGCTCAACAAAGTTTTCTACCACAACAGAATTAATAGACAAAGACTCAATAGAATCAACAGAATCCACTGCAATTATATGAACATAATGTTCAACAGGAGCCACCATATCATTTAAACTATCAACAACATCAATAGGATTCCCATCATGGATAAAATGCATTAATCTTAACACAAATAGAACATGGACTAGATTTACCACAATCAAAGTAAAAATCAACAAAATCATCCAAGTCCACAAGTTTTAGGAAATCAACAGAGTATATATCAACATATCTATCATCTACCAATTCATTAACAATATCCATGCAGAAAAAGACAGAGTGATCCTCAGCTAGATATTTCATAGCATCATGAATATTGAATGCAACTATAATATCACTAAATTCGATAGTAAGAGTATCAACATACACATCTATTTTATTCCTAGCAGTTCTCAAGATGGCCTGCCTAGAATAATAGGAGATCTCCTAGAATCACCCTCCATATCAAGAACATAAAAATCAACAAGAAATAGAAGCTCATTAACTCTAACTAGGACATTCTCAATCAAACCTATAGGATATACAATACTCTTGTTGGCCAATTGAATGACAACTCTAGTGGGATACAAGGGACCAAGGACAAGAGATTAAAACACTAATTTGGGCATTACATTTATGGAAGCAACTAAGTCTAGCATGACATCTTCAAACTTGCAATTCCCAATGATGCATGAAATGGTGAATGTGCTTGGATTTTAGCACTTCTATGGCATTGGTTGGATGAGAGCTAAGAAATTTTGGCCCATGGTGACTCTCTCTATACCCATAAGCTTCCTTTTGTGAGTACACAACTCTTTTAGAAATTTAGCATACTTGGAAATTTGCTTGATGGCATCAAGAAGAGGAATATTCACTTCTGCTTTTTTGAAAGTCTCTAAAAGCTCTTTTTCTTTCTCTACCTCTAGTATCTTCCTTGCTGGTTGTATGGATCTCTATGGAAATGGCAAGGGAATTCTAGGCTACTGCATATATGGCTAAGCTAAGCTACTAGACTCTCCTCTATCTTGAGAAATAAGCTTACTAAACGGAGGTGTAATAGTAGAAGAAGCAGCAGGTGGCTCTAGTGAAGTCAATGTTTTCCAACTCCTCAATGTAATGGCACTCACATTGCCCTTAGGATTGGGAATGGTTTGGGAAGGAAATTGGCCAGAATTTTGTCCTTGTTGCATATTGCTCAATGTAAAATTTCACTACCTAATCTAAGTTTGTAAATTATGAATTGATGATTATGTATGTTGTTGAAACTCAAGATTATTTTTCTACATCTGAAGGCTGTTAAATGTCAGTTGCTTCATTATCTCTTCTAAGGAACTCTCATAAGTCTATGAAGGTGCAAGTGCAACAGGAGGAATAGGAGCTTGTTGTTGCTGTGGGAATATATGCTACCTAGGAGGAAAGGCAGGTCTACTTGGCCCAGGACTATTTGGGAGCTGGGACTGTTGTTTGAATGGTGGCTTGGTGCTGAGTGTTGCCATATCTAAAATTTGGATGATCACGCCATCCAGGATTGTAAGTGTTGCTATATGGATCATGGCGGGGTTGTTGGTACTATGGCTTGATAAAAAGTGCACCTGCTACTGCTATTGGCTCAAATGTAGTAGTATCATCTTGCATGGTCAGGCAAGCATCTGTGCATGAGCCATGGAAGCACAAATACCACATGCTCTAATAAGTGGCTATTAGATGGAAGTCTGGTGCTGGGTCATTGCTAACTGCCAGACTAGAGATGTAACTTCATCTAGCCGATTATGTACTGAATGGTTAGCATGTGAGCCTTGCATCTCATGAACAAGACGGGTCACTACACCTCTAGTGCCAAATTGTTGAGAATTAGCAGCCATGTTAGCAATCAAGTCTCTGGCAGCTGCTAGAGTTTTATCAACTAAGGCCCCACCACTAGCAGCATCAATCATACTTCGGTCCATAGGTAGAAATATTAATGAGCAACTAGTCACTGATTGATGGTGTGGACATCTTGAACATAGCTTATTGAATCTCTCCTAGTACTCATGCAAACTCTCTCTAGTCATTTGTCTAATCCCACAAATTTCTTTTCTAATTGTTGTTGCTTTAGATGTAGGGAAATTTCTTTTCTAGGAACTGCCGCTTCATTTCATTCCATGTAGTGATAGGACCATCAAGAAGATAATATAACCAGTCTTTTCCTACCCCATTAAGAGAGAATGGAAAAGCCCTTAGCTTAATATGATCTTCATGTATACCTTTTGGCTTCATTGTAGAATAGACAACATGAAATTCTTGAAGGTGCCTGTGAGGATCTTCACCTGATAAAACATGAAATCTAGGAAGCAAGTGTATCAATCCAGATTTAAGCTCAAAATCAGTAGTAAGATGGGGATATTGAATACACAAGAGCTAGTAAGTAATATCAGGGGCATCAAGCTCTTTTAAAGTTCTATTAGCCATAATGACAGAATTATCAACAGCAAGATTATCAACTATAGGATCAACAACAAGACGAATAATAAGAATATCAACAGTAGGATTAGCAACAGTGGAATTAATATTAGCAGTAGAAGTATCAACAGGGATGTGAAAAACAAGAGCAGACAAATCAATGTAAATAGAACCACTAATAGGAACAAAAATAGGAACAGGAACAAAAAGATTATCACTATTACTATCAACTACAAAGGCACTTTCAGTACTATTAGCACTATGACAATGTTGCCTCCGAAGCCTAAAAAGTCTTTCAATCTCAGGATCCAATGCAAAAAAGTGAGGCACAAAGGAAGACCTAATCATACACTAACAACTAGTACCACAGCATACAAAAACAACAAAGCTATAGTAATATATACGCAAGAAATAACACTAAAATACTAAACTACCAAATTTTGGGGTAATCGAACATTGCACGTTTTTCGATGGGTCCTGCAGAAAAAATATCAAAATCATAGAAAACAGAATACCTAGACAAATAGAAGCAAGAAACAATATATACAGTCTCAATATATACAAGAATGCACCAAAACTAACTAAGAACACTAGTGATTCCCCCACAATGGAGCCAAATTTTGATGTGTGCCCTATAACGTTGCTATTATAGGTTGTGATCAAATTAAAAATCCAAGTTCAAATTTTCAACCAGGGTCGTCTTCTCACAGAACCACTAGTACAGGTCTCAGTCAGAATAGGCTAAGGAAAATGGGGGTTTTAAGCAATTCAATATCAATAACTGTAAATAAAAGCAATAACAGGTAAAACAAAAGTGAACAAATGATGGAAATGCAATCAACCTAGGGAACTATCAGACAATGGTGACTCTATCCTCGACCTAAAGATAAAATTTAATTCCAGTTATGCCAATTAACTAGATTAATCTCGAAATCTCAAGATTAACCTACCTAATTAATTAATTTGGTTGAAGCCTAACAAAGTCGGTATCCATGCACCTAGTTCGGCAATTCCTACTACACAATCGCATAGGTTATGGTCATTGGAACCAAACCCAACCCTAACCAAATTATAGCAAGGGATTAGAGAACCCAAGACCTAAATTCTGAATTTCTATCCAACCAAATCAAGTTTTGCTCAGTGGAAATTACTCCTAGGGTGATCAGGCCTAGAAATCTCACAAACCCATCCAGCAATCATGCAAAAAAATCATCATGCACAACTATGGAGAGAGAAATGAGGAGTTGAGAAGCATAAATTTCATCAAATCCAAA
Source organism: Bauhinia variegata (assembly GCA_022379115.2). Taxonomy (NCBI): domain Eukaryota; kingdom Viridiplantae; phylum Streptophyta; class Magnoliopsida; order Fabales; family Fabaceae; genus Bauhinia; species Bauhinia variegata. Next base: position 948,841 of record CM039437.1, on the reverse strand, counting down.
GTAAACACAATACTAGTCTCAAGAATCAAATCGACAGTCTTCAAGTAGTCCCAGGTTGATTACAGAAACGTTTGGTGTAACACCTTATTTTAACTTCCATAATTATGAAAGCACCTTCTGTTTATTTCAATTCAATGGGGAAAATTGAAAATTTGAAGTTTAGGTTTCAAGTGGACAGCTTCCAGACTTTGACAGCTTGCTGTCCTGTTTTTGTAAAATATGGAAACATGGTGTATAGATGTCCAAAAAACATGAAAAACTTCATTTTACAATTTTAATGTGTCCAGAAATTGTGATAAAATTTTCATACAAAATCTCGTTGGTTTGATGGGTCAATTAAGCAAAGTTTGTGCACTGTCCTGCTTACCGGTAAAAATCCTGAGGTGTAACTTTGAAGAATTTTCTGTATTAAATGGTTAAACCAAATCTCTTGAAAATTTTCCGAGATGAAATTTAGTGTTTTGTGAGCTTGGAAAAATAATTTCATGTAATTATCTCATGGTTTGAAGGTACTAGTAATTCATTATTTCAAACTGTCCAGAAAACAGAATTCCAGCACAAGGTATACTAGTCTAAAATTTGTCATCTTTAGAATTTACATGAGTACATATTATACATGGAACAAGTATCCACTTCAAATTACTCTAGATATGATTCAAATTACATCACATAATCATCAAAAATTCATTACATAAAGATCATCACTAATCAATACAGAAAACAGCCAGCATCCACATTCAATCCTGAGTTACCTCTTCTGGTTTGTCACCTGTATAAAATCGTCAACACTAGTAATATGAGAAACCAATGATTTCTCAGTAGTTAGTCCATTCAAACAAGGTTAAAAGATGGCATCACTGAACAATAATTAGAAGAAATTGCAGAGAAAGAAACATAACCAAGCTTAGGGATTCTTATGGACAGTATACATAGGTTGGTGCCCCCTTTTAGCACCTCTGCTTGTTCATAGGGTGAGACATGTTTAGTGCTCCCTTTTGGCACTACTTACCCCTATGAGGAATTCATATATTCTCTGTCCATAAATGCCACTTTTGGTACCATTTTGGCATACCCCTACCCCAAGGTTACACATCTTTCTCCACACTCTTCCCATAACATCTTGTGGATAAGTATACTTCCATCCAAGGCAGATATATGTGGCATTAAACCACCATAAAAACAGCAATCCAGCATCCATTCAAATGCACAAGATAACATTAAATTCCAATGCATAAGTGACAAGAAATAGCAATAGCAAGAAGTGCAGAATTTTTAGCATACAAAGAAAACCACAACCTATGCTTGAATTAAACCAACTACCTTTTATCTTCAATTCTTTCTCAGACAGCTCTAGGGTTTCTCTTCTAGGGTCTCTATGGCAGCTTTCCTTTCTCTTTTGATGCTAGTTAGATGGTTGATTCAAGTGGTTGAAGTAGCAACACCACTTAGGGTTCACACAAGCTTGTTTGCTCTCTTGTTTCTCTTCCTTTCTTCTTCACGCCTTCCTCCTTCTCCCTTTCCCTTTTTATTTTCTTTTCTCTCCCCCTTGCAGCCTTGCCTTGCCGCCTCTCCTTGCTCTAGATTTCTCTCAATTTTTCTTCATTTATTGCATGCATAAATATCAATAAAAGTATGCATACAAGCCTTGACTAGTGTCACTATTTCATTGGTTGGCACTTTGACCAACTCAAAGCCAACTTTGGTGATTTGTGCAAGGTGAGTGGCGTGGGAGCTTAAGGAGAAAGGGTTGTTGCCTTCTTGGTTCAATTTGGACTAGATCTTTCCAATGAAACTAGCCTAATCTAGTTTCCCTTATTCGATTTTAACTAATTATTTCCTACTTTTGGTTATTTGTGAATGTGCAACTAGTTATCTTACCTTCTTCAATTTGATCCTTATGAATGAAGTAACATAATTCTAATCACACATGTTTATGCAAAGTATTAAATTTATACTTGTCACAAACATGCACATATGCTTGCTCACATAAAGTTGAAAATATAACTAGTATAACCACATACATATAACCCATTCAATTTGAGATTCAATTAGGGAATGCTTTGAACATGCATATAAATATGGATGATGCACATAAAATCTTATATATGGTTCAATTAGGTGATCCAATTAGGGGATGTTACATTTGGCCTTCCATTTTCATGGAGGTGGCCATGGGAGGAGAGGAGAAGAAGAAAACTACAGAGGAAAAGTGAAGGAGGCATGAAAATGACGGCTAGGTATTCATGCTAGCCAAATTTACCTAGGTCTCAATGTAAGAAAGTTATGAGAATGCCATTAATGAGGCCCATATTACAAAATTGCCCCTCCTTAAGTTACCAAAAGTCTATTTCACCCCTTCTGAGTTGAGAAAATATCCTTTGTGCCCTTGTTTCATGAATTAATGAAGATAGGTTTTGAGGCCTCTCAAGTCCAGTCCTAAAATTAAAAATCCCTAACAAGTAAAATTGGACCTTAAAATGGAAAATTAATATGAAAAGCAATAAATTCTAATTAGAACTCAATGATAAAAATAGATGCTAATTAAATAATTAAATGCAAGTTTGAAATGCTATAAGTAAGTATAACAATACATAGATAAACACTAAACAGTGTTTATCAATCCTTCAAATTTACTTTTTTGCAAGTTGAGAATAGTTAGATCTTGTAGTCCTCCAAGGCCACTTGGAATGTTTCCCAAGAACTAATTATCTAATAAATGAAGCTCTAACAAAACTCTTAGATTTCCAATTTCTTGTGGGAGAGGTCCTACCAGCTAGTTTGAGGAAAAGTTTAAATGTAATAAATATGTGAGGCTCATCATATTAGAAGCTATTGTGAAGTTCAATCTATTACCCCCTAATGAAAAGTCCCTCAAAGATGTAAGGTTACCCAAACAAGTGGGTATGGGTCCAGAAAATCTGTTACTACCCAAATCTAAATCTCACAGCTTCTTGAGTTGACATATTACACGTGGAAGTATTCCTTCTTACTTGTTGTTACAAAGAGAGAAAGCTTGTATCCCTTGTAAAGTCCCGATTTCATTGGGAATGGTTCCAATGAATTGATTGTCACTTAGGTCAAGGAGCATTAAGCCACTTAAATTTATTAAAAATATAATTTTTGGGTTTTTGGTAATTGGAGAAGCTGTTACTAGTGAAAAATATTGATTGTCGATATATTTCTACAAAATACAACAATTATTAAATGCATTAACCTATTTATTATACAATTCAAGTTTTGCCAAAAAATGAATATTTTGTTACCGAATTACATTCTATGTTTCACGAGTTTTGTCGTGTCTTATTATGAGGAAATATTAAAATAATGTGTGTATATATTAATAAATTATTTAAAATATATTTTTATAAATAACAGACATTATAGATAATGTGTGTACATATTAATAACAGACATTGAGACAAACAACATATGCAACATAGAATATTAACACATACCATACTCGACCTATTAGATATTACTATCTTTGTTATTAAACTATTATTTTCTTTTTAATATTTTTATACAAGGATTAAGAATTCATTAATTAAAATAGTATTTTGACTATAATAGTTTTACTTAATTATTTATATTTAATTAATTTATAGGTATATTTAATGGAAATAAGAGCGAGTTAAATAAGGATATATATGAAAAAAAAAAATTTATTCATGGAAGTCATAGGTTTTTAAAATTGTAAGAGTTTTGAAATCAAAGATATTCACTAAAACAATAGTTTTATTATAAAGTGAATATTAATTTAAGAAATATGAGCTATCCTAGAAAGGATTATTTTTAATTTGAATTGCACAAACGAATGGGTGAGTCCCATAAAGAAAAGAAAAGAAAAAAAAAAAGAAAAAGAAAAAACTGAATGTGAGGCTAACATAGTTTGTCTTAGTAGTTGAGAGATTTTGCAATGTCAGAGATTCGAGCACATACGAAAGCATATGTTGGGAGAGAAAATAAAGGTACTTTTTTTTTTTTTTTTTGTATTTGGGTGAGATGAATGTCAATTTCAATATAAAATGAGGATACTAATAAAGAAAAAAAAATACAAAATAGAATAATAATGACAAATAATATATGATAGCAATAACATGTGATGCTAACACAACTGGCACAACTTGAATTTTATTGGACAGACTTTCCTAACATTGCTTTGTTTGTATGAGAAAATTAAGAAAATGAGAGAAAAGAGAAATATGAAGTGAAATGTTTTCTGTTGTTTTGTTTAGAAGAATAAGGGAAACATAAATGAAATAAAAGTAACTAATTTTATGATAACATTAATTTTATTAAGAGCATCAATTTATTAATATTATATTTCTCTTTTTCTAAGTATAATGGATAAAATTACTTAGAAAATATTAAAAAATTTAAATAAGTTACTAATATAAAACTATTTCTTAATTTATCACACTTTTAGTCATCTTAAAAATCGCCATTTTGTATAGTGTTTTAAAAACTGAAATACAATTGGAAGATGCCACTTTATATGGCATTTTGTGTCTATAAATTCTAGCGAAAACACCACTCCATTTGGCATATAACACATGATAGATGGCCAGGCTGACAAGAAACTGAGTCTCACGCAGACAGAATGCAGACAGGCTGAAATATTAGTCGCAATCTCGGTTATGGTATACCTACCTGACTTGGACATTTGATAAGAAACCACCATAAATGTAGACATGCACCAACTAACACGATACGGTACAGACTTGACTATGTAGTATCCTTAAAATGAGTCCAACACATAAACCAACACAACAAGGTATAGATTTGACTATTAAGTCTCCATAAAATGAGTCAAACACATTAAATCAACACAACACGTTATAGACTTGACTATTAAGTCTCCATAAAATTATTCCAACTCAAAAAAGGCAGAAATATTAGTCACAATGTTATGTGTGGATATGGAAAATATTGAATTTACAAATCTAAAATTTCTAAAGTATACTACTAACTGTCACACACATTTTAGACAAGTGCACTAATTGTAGTGTGGTAAAGATTAGCAAGTATCATTATTATATCTAATAGAAAGGTGATAACTATAGTTATATGGATTGCCTCTCTTATCTAATCTCAAAATTATGTTTGATTGATTGCAAAATTAACAAAATAGAATAATAAAATTGAAAAGACATTAACGAACGAAGAGAATGAGAAGCTCAACACAGAAATATCAATAAATTAAAGCAGAGTCATAAAACTTGAATCCTTTTATGGTCCTCTTGCAACGTTTCTTATCATTTCCTTGATCAATTAAAGTGGAGTCACAAAGCCTTACCCTTGATATGACTGGTCCAATTGATTTAATTATCTTAGGCCTTGTATGCAGTGGTTAATATAAAACAACAGGTAAGTCCTGCTTTTCCCTTGATTGGTTAAAATTTTGAATGTAACTGTTGTATAAGTGAGCATTATGAGCTGATTGGTGAATGTAAGAGCCACTTTGCTGGTGCAACTACAGTTGGGTTTGAATATAATAACTCCGGTGAAAAGAAGAGTGTGAGAAATAAATGTCTTGGTTTTCCTGAGTTAAAGTAAAGGTTGATGTTGATCAAATTTTTGCTGCATCAGAAGGTATACTTGCAACCTGCTAGAACTAGAGGATACTAAGTTGGTTAGAAAAATGCTACTCCTCCGTAGCCATGCAGAACCACCCAAGAGAGAAAAGAAAGTGTTCTAGTGAGGAAAAAAATAGAGATGGGCGGCTGTGTGAATGGGAGACTGAATATGGTTCTCAAATTGGGTGAAAACCCTAGTGAAAAAATTTCAAGTATGCCATTAGTGCATATAAACTTACCAAATTGCCCCTTTCATTAAAATTTCAGTAATTCTGAGTTTGTTTTTGGTTGAATGTTGACTTTAGCTCCTCTTTATTGACCAATGAATTTTGCAAGGCATGCTAAGAGCCTTACCCTTGATATGACTGGACCAAGTGGTTTTAATTAGCCTAGGCCTTGTATATATATTTAATTGATTTGAGTGAATTTTGTTCGGGATCCCTTAACCATTTCCCCTCTGCAATTAAGCAGAAACCTTTGTTATTTCTTCTAGCAATGGTTAATATAAAGGGAAAAACTGTGGGCACACCCCTTTGAACATTTGAATGATATACACAACGCTTAGACATACACAATCTCCACTTGAACAAGTAAAATCAAAACAATCAATTAAGGGTAATAAATTTATTTCATACACAAGGCATATATGTATGTTGCAGACAATCATACTTATATCTCAATCCTACGACTCTTAGGATATTCAAGTTTATACAGCAAAGATATGATATATGGCACTTAAACAATACAGCTGAACACTTGGAGACTCAAAAGACTTTTTATTAGTTACATAGAAAACTTAGTTATACTTGCCATGAAAAACTTGTAAACAGACTCAAACCGATGCTATGGGATTCATGGTTTTACTCAAAAACTTGATTTTTATCTTTGTCAATGCAGCCACGACATCTTTCATATTCCTCCTTTCATCCGGAGAATCTGCTGAACATTCCATTGCCAACCTCATGATGGATAATAAGCAGCCTTTCTTAGCAGCTAATTGTCTTCTATCTTCTATCATCAATTTGGCACCAATGATATCAATTATTGCATCAGGATATGAATCTTTGACCCAGTGCTCGATGCTAAATTCTCCATGGAACATCTCATCTGTAGGCTTCTTTCCAGTGAAGATTTCCATAAGCATTATACCATAGCTATATACATCACCTTGCCTAGAAATAATTCCCTCCCATCCGTACTCTACATGCAAGGGAAATATATTAGTATATTTGATTTCATCTTATGAACTCAAAAAATGTTTTGACATATTAAAAATACTTTTATTGCAAGATTTATTTGTAAGAAACAACGAAACTTGTTGAAAGGAAGTTAAACATCACCTGGAACCATGTATCCAATTGTAGCTAGTGTCATAGTGTGAGTCATGGAATTGCTAGCTAAGAGTTTTGCAATGCCAAAATCAGTCACATGGGCAACCATATCTTGATCTAGCAACACATTTTGGGGTTTCAAATCACAATGTACAATTAGTATAGAACAATCATGATGTAAATAATCCAATGTTGTTGCAACTTCAATCATTATATTCAATCTTTCCATGATACTCAATGGACGATTGTTAGAGTACAACCACCTCTCTAAACTCCCCTTAGGCATGTGGCTCAGAAGCCTAAGTAAAAGAGAAAACCCTTTCACTTTGGATAATTTTCTTCACTCTATTGCTTGATGAAAAGTACATGAGAGGAGCCCTATTTATACTAGTATAATTCAGACAACTTATTCAATTCTAATAAAAGGAAAAGGTAGGTTATGAAGGTTACAAGGCAATCCCTTCTATACCATTATTCCTATGTTTCTAAACTCCTTCAACAATTCATGGCAGTAATTACAACCATTCATGGCTGCTTAATGGCTGATGATTGGGTCTGGAGCTTGGGTCTTGGGCTAGCATGGGTTGTTTCTTGATCCATGTCGGCTTGGTCCAACTTTGCATGGGTTTGACCTCTATCATCCTCCCTAGGTTGGAAATGACTTGCCCTCGAGTCAAATTCAGCATCGTCTTCAAAGATGGGGACAGATATGCAACATTGAAAGTGGTAGAGACTCTATAGGTTCCTGGTAGCTCAACTTTGTAGGCATTGTTGTTGATTTTTTGCACGATCTTGAATGGACCATCAGCTCTTGGGGACAACTTTGCATTAGGTTGTTTAGGAAATCGTTCCTTCTGTAAGTGAATCCAGACTAAGTCTCCCTCTTTGTAAAGTTACAACCTCCAATGCTTATCTCACTGAGCTTTGTACTTTGCATTTTGCTTCAGAATCCTTTCACGAACTTGTTGATGCAGCTTCTTGATTTCTTTTGCCCTTTGTTCAACATCAGTATTATACTGTTGTTTGTTAGCCGAAGGTGCTAAGTCTAATGGACTAAGGGGGCAATTGCCGTAAGCTACCTCAAATGGGTACTTTCTAGTGGCTTGAGTGGTAGAGTTGTTGTAGGCAAACACCACTTGAGCAAGGATAAGATCCCATTGTTTCAGATTCTTTCCAATAAAAATCTGCAATAGGTTTCCTAACAGTTTGTTGATAGCTTCAGTTTGTCCATCTGTTTGGGGGTGACTAGCACTGCTAAACTGCAACTTGGTACCCATTTTCTTCCATAGGGTTCTCCAGAAGTGGCTTAAGAACTTGACATCCCAATCAAAAGTTATGGTTTAGGGATACCATGTAGATGAACAATCTCCTTGAAGTACAAATCTGCTACTTGCACAACATCATTGGTCTTCTGGCAAGGACTGAAATCAGCCATCTTCGAGAATCTGTCTACGACTACCATTATTGAATCCTTGTGTCATTGAGTTCTAGGTAGCCCAAGGATAAAATCCATGCTAACTGTAAGAGCTGTCGTAGGCTCACAAATTAATTCACTACTCCCTTGAAATTATAATATAATATAGGGTAAGTAGGATCAATCCCACGAGGAAGCGTGTATTTAATCTAATAAGATTGCTTTAAGAGAAAGGAAATAACAGAAAAATAAACTATTAATTAACCTAATTTCTACTATACCTAAACACACGAAAGGGGGGGGGGTTTGATTAAGAACTACTACTAAAAATTTTAGGCAGATTTAGAAGTAAATAAAAGAGAATAAAGAGAAGTAAAGCAAGTAAATTGAATAGATTGAGTAACTGAATTAATAAGGCATGCTTAGCATCGACATATCCTCACCATGATTTACACAAATTTGATCATTGACACATAGGTAAATTAATTTCGAATAGCTAGACTGTAGAACTTTGTACGACAAAATTCACTATTTTCCCTTACCATTTGTTTTGTAACTAGAACGTTTGAGCTAAAAACCTACCAAGTCCAATATCCTCAATACACCAGCGCATGAGATTTAACCAGACTTGGAGCATTAAGATCTATGGAAAATATCATCTAACCTAAACCATAAAGGTCCACTAGCGGCTTTATGTAATTCAGATCTGAAATTATTCTAATCAACCTGATTCCAAGATTAACTAGTTATTACTTGTGCTAATTAATTTAAGGTTCCAGACTTACTTAATTGGCTAATAATATGAATCATTCAAATAGGTTGGTTAGCTACTCCAAATAGATCTAAATAGATTCAATAACAATGCTGTCAAATAATTTCAGAATATTTCAGAATACTCAAATCAATTTATCTAACATTAAAATCATAATCTTGTCTCACAAAATTGGTATCATGGCTTAGATATGTCTAGCTAAAAATTAAGCTACCATGCTAACAGATCCAGCAAAATTCTGGACTGAAAGCATGGTCGCTTGAACAAAAATAAACAAAAGAAGAAAATACTAGTTTCGCAAAAGGGACAATGGATGTCTTTGGCTCTTGGATGCATGGATGGTTGATTGTGTGGTGTGGTTCCAGATCTGGCAGTAGCTCTCTGAATGTGGCATGGTTGGGTGGTGGTGTCTTCTCCAGATCTGCCCTCTTGAAATATATATCCAGAATTAAATCCTAATCCTATTTAGCCTTGGCCTCTTCCAGTAATGGGAAAGCATAATTCTTTTCCAACTCCAACTGCTCTTCTTAGCCACTTGATAAGTCTTTCTTTGACAAGGAAATTAATTCTATTGGTCTTGGAATTGGCTTAGGATTCTCCCTCCATATTTTTAGCTCTACTTGGTTATTTAATTTATCTAATCCTAGTTCTACTTAACATAGAACTCTTAATTAAATTATAACTTAAATTACAAGTCATTCCTAATCATTCTCTAACTAGGACATTAAGTGGATATATTTTTCTAAGACTTTAATTCTACTTGAACCATGCTTCTAGAGAGTCTTCAAAGCTTAGGAGTCCCAATCCTTGTATGACAAGGCTTCCCGGCAGTTGAATTGTCTTAGGACTCTTCAAAATAGGTGCAGAATTTCTCCAGCTCGCCATAACGAAGGCCCCAACTTGCCACGCGCGAGATGTAACATAATTGGCAATGTTCACCTTGCCACGGCGAGGAGGGCAGCTCGCCACAGCGAGCTCTGGCAGAATTGTCATTCTTCAATTTTCCAGCTTGGCTCTTCAATGCTTGGAAATTAATCACTTGTGAAAATACAAATGTTAGTTAAAAACATGCAATTAAGCTCAATTTATATTATCATCCATATGAATTCAAGAATCTAAAAAGTGATTTAAATCAAATGAAATAGCCTAAGAATGTGTCACTAAACCAAGAAAATATGGGACTGAAATGTGACTAAAATGAGACCTAACAAATTCCCCCACACTTAAACTCTTGATCGTCCTAGATCAAATTAAGAACAATACAAAGAGAAACTCTCCTGAGATGTGTAAGTCACCATGTCAAGCAAGTCATCACCTCACAAACATAAGTATATATTTCATTAAGGAAAGACTCCTATCTCATATTTCACAATGCATAATGTGAACGATCCTCACTGGATATATGTGTTTACGCTCAAGTTCTCTCAAGTGTTTAGGTTTAAAGTGTTTACTCTCAAGTTCATAATCATAGAGCAAGAGCTACCAAAATTTGATTTTCAGTCTTACCTCCACCTCTTAGAGCATATTGCATACTTGAATCAAAAGGACTTTTCCTTGGTTGCAATGGGGCTTTTGGTAAGGTAAGAAAATGAAGATGGAATCAAGGGTTAAGCTACGCCAAGAAGAGATTATGTGAATTAAAAAGTATACTCTTTTCAAGCTCACTTATTCTCCACTATCAAGCCTTATACTACATAATTTGCTTCTCCCTTCTTTCTCATTCTTTTGCTTTTGCTTGCAGAATTTTTCTTCTTCTTTTCTTTTCTTTTTCAACTTTTCCAGAATTTTTCCAAAATGCTTTTCTTTCCAGAATTTTTCCTTTTTCTGGACTTTTTCTGCACTTTGCTTTGGGAGATTTTCACATCTTTTGAGGCTTTTTCTTTCCACTTCCCTAGTTACTAACTAGGCAGCAATTTGATGTCTCAAATTCACATATTCCTTCAAGGTGTTGGGTTCAAAAATTGGGGATAATTCAAAGGAATGGTATATGGCTTATGGTGTGCTTAAAAGAAAGGAAAGCTAAGGCTCAAAAGTGGTTGACTAGTGGTAATTATGCAAGGTGGGCTGTGAAAGGCTAAATTGGTTAAACCTAAGTGCCCAAATCACTTTCAAGCATGCAGATGTAACTCTAAATATGTGGCAAGGCTTAGAGCAAATTTCAGAGGTCTATACCCTAGATTGAACAAAATACACACATGAAAAAATATATATAAACTCTCAAGTTGGCATGAATGTCCCAAACTTTCACTCGGCTCGAGTAGCTCACTTGGACCTCATGATCAATCACATTATACATTCTATAGGTTTTGAGTTAGGGTCCACTCAGCCATATTCACTTATGTCATGGGTTATCCTTGTTTAATAGAAGACTACACTTTCAAGAGATTTTCTTGTTTTCTCTTGAATGCAGAACTAAGAAGAAGATGCCAAAATTCAGTTGTAGAGAGTATCTAAGTCATGCAAACATGCAGAATTTTCCATTCTCCCCCCCACACTTAAATTTTGCATTGTCCCTAATGCAAAGAAAAATAAAAACATACTAAAATGGAAAATTTGATAGAAATAAAAGTAACAAAACATGGCAGAAATAAAAAAAAAAATAGATAGAATTAAAAATGCAAACTTCCTTGAAATTAACATGGGTTTCCTCCCAAGAAGCGCCTTTGTTTTATGTCATTGGCTCGACATTCTTTATGCTCAAGGATCCTCCAGCTGAATTGCTTCTACCATCCAAGCAGAATTACCTTCATAAAATTTCTTCAACCTGTGTCCATTTACTTTGAAAATTTTATTAGTATCAAGGCTCCTAATCTCTACAGCTCCATGAGGATGGACATGAGTGACAACAAAAGGTCCAAGCCACTTTGACTTAAGTTTTCCAGGAAATAATTTCAATATTGAATTATATAGTAGCACCTTTTCACCTACATGAAATTCTTTCCTAGTTAACTTAGCATCATGGAAAGCTTTGGATTTGCCCTTGTATATAACAGAATTGTCATAAGCTTCTATCCTTAATTCCTCTAATTCCTGAAGCTGCAATTTTCGGTTTCTCCCAGCTAGATTGTAATCAAGATTACATTGCTTGACAGCCCAAAAAGATTTATGCTCTAGTTCTACAGGGAGGTGACAAGCTTTGCCAAAAACAATCCTATAAGGTGACATGCCAATGGGAGTTTTATAAGTTGTTCTTATGGCCCATAAGGCATCACCTAATCTAAAACTCCAATCCTTCCTATCAGGTCTAACAATTTTTTCTAGAATTCCCTTGATTTCCCTATTAGTACTCTTGGCTTGCCCATTTGTTTTGGGGTGGTAAGCAGTAGACACTTTATGAGTGACCTGAAATTTGTCTAATAAGGCTTTTAAGGTGCGGTTACAAAAGTGTTTGCCCTTGTCACTGATTATTGCTCTTGGCATCCCATACCTATTCACAATGTCATTCTTCACATGCTTGACTATAGTTTTCGCATCATCATTCCTAGTAGGGAAAGCTTCTACCCATTTTGACAAGTAATCAACACAAACCAAGATATATATGTAACCAAAGGAAGGGGGAAATGGTCCCATGAAATCAATGTCCCATACATCAAATATTTCACAAACAAAAACATTATAAAGTGGCATTTGATTTCTATTCCCAATATTACCAGTTTTCTGGCATAGCTCACATGCACAACAAAATTGAAAACAATCTTTATGAATGGTGGGCCAATAGAAACCACACTCCAGCACCTTGTGTGCTGTTCTTTTGGGTCCAAAGTGACCTCCTCCCTCACCGGAATGATAGAATTCTAACACAGAAAAAATTTCAGCTTCATCTAAACAGCGCCTAATGACTTGATCGCTGCAAGAGTGCCATAAATAAGGGTTATCTGACGTGCGCCCTATAGCATCGCTACTACAGGTTGCGGTCAAATTAAAAATACCAAGTTCAAGTTTCAAACCAAGGTCGTATTCTCAGAGAAACACTAGTACAGGTTTCAATTAATTAGGTGAAATGGGGGGATGATTTCAGCAATTCAACAGTGAATAAATGCGAAAAACAATAAAATAGAAGTGAATAGATGATGGAAATGTAATCAACCTGGGGAACTATCAGACAATCGTGATTTTATCCTCGACCTAAAGATAAATTTAATTCTAGTTATGCCAATTAACTAGATTAACCCCAAAATCTCAAGATTAACCTACCTAATTAATTAATTTGGTTGAACCCTTACTAAGTCGGTATCCCTGCACCTAGCTCGGCAATTCCTACTACACAATGGCATAGATTATGGTCATTGGAACCAAATCTAACCTCAACTAACATCGCAGCAAAGGATTAGAACATCCAAGACTTAAATTTCGAATTTCTATCCAACCAAATCAAGTTCTACTCCGTGGAAATCACTCCTAGGGTGATCAGGCTCAGAAATCCCACAAACCCATCCAGTAATCATGCATAATTATCACCATACACAATCATAGAGAAGGAAATGAAGAGTAGAGAAACATAACTATCATTAAATTCAAAATAAACACAATATAGGTCTTAAGAATTAAACCGACAATCTTTCAGCTATCCCAGATTGACCACAGACGCGCTTAGCCTTCCATTTTCATGGAGGAAGCCATGGGAGAGGGAGAAAAGTGAAGGAAAATGTGAAAGAGAGGTGAAGTGCGGCTGGGAGGGGGGCTGGCCGAATTTGGATATGTCTAAGATGGCAATAATTACAAGTTTGCCATTAATGAAGCCCTAATTACAATAATTACAAAAATGCCACTCCTTATATTGTCAAAAGCCTATTTCACCCTCTTTGAATTGAGAAATTATCCTTGTGCCCTTGCTTCATGAATTAATGAAAATCATTGCTCCAATCCTAAGCTTGGACATAAATCTCGAGGCCTCCCGAGGTCCATTCCTGAAATTAAAAATCCATAACAAGTAAAATTGGACCTTAAAGTGGGAAAATTAATATGAAATATAATCAATTCCAATTAGACCTCAATGATAAAAATAGATGCTAATTGAACAATTAAATGCAAGTTGGAAATGCTAGAAGTAAGTATAAGAGTATACAGATAAACACTAAAAAGTGTTTATCATTATCCCATATGTAGAACCTAGCTTGGGATTTAATTTTCTCTCTAGCATGCCTAGGTAAATCTGGGGGAAAAGTTTTAGTCACTAAATAATTAACAATGTCAGCATACCAAGTGATATTACTAATCAATGTATATAATTGCTCATCAGGAAAAAAATCCCCTAATTCCTACTAGTTTCCCCAGTTTGGATTCTACTTAGATGGTCAGCTATATGGTGATCTGAACATTTTCTATCCTTAATTTCAAGATCAAATTCCTGCAGGAGTAAAATCCATCTAAGTAGCCTTGGTTTGGCCTCTTTCTTTTGCAATAAATATTTCAAGGCTGCATGGTCAGAAAATACAATTACTTTAACACCAAGCAATATGATCTAAACTTTTCTAAAGCAAACACAATGGCAAACAATTCTTTCTCAGTGACAATGTAATTGCATTGTGCAGGGTCTAAAGTGCGACTAGCATAGCATATAACATAAGATTCCTTACCTTTCCTCTGTCTAAGTGCGGCACCTACTGCCCTGTCCGAGGCATGACATAATAATTCAAAAGGGAGTGCCCAATTTGGGGCTTGGACAATGGGAGGTGTGATCAAACAATTTTTTAATTCATCAAAAGCACACTTACAATTATCAAAAAAAAAAAATTCAGCATCCTTAGTTAATAGGGCGCATAGGGGAGAGGCAATTTTTGAAAAATTCATTATAAAAGGCCTATAAAAACCCACATGCCCTAGAAAAGATCGAATTTCTTTAACTGTAGATGGATATGGTAAGGTTTGAATTGTTTCTACCTTAGCTTTGTCAACCTCTAACCCTTTAGCTGAAATAACATGCCCTAAGACAACGCCATGATTAACCATAAAATGGCATTTTTCAAAATTCAAAATCAGATTAGTTTTAATGCAGCGCCTAAGGACTAATGCTAGATGATGTAAACATTTATCAAATGAGTGTCCATGAACAGTAAAATCATCCATAAAAACTTCCATGAATTTTTCAATAAAATAAAAAAAAATGTTCATCATGCATCTTTGAAATGTGGCAGGTGCATTGCATAAACCAAATGGCATGTGTTTGAATGCATAAGTGCCAAACGGGCAGGTGAAGGTGGTTTTCTCTTGATCCTCTGGTGCAATAGGTATTTACAAATAACCAAAATATCCATCTAGGAAACAAAAGAATGAATGACCAGCTAATCTCTCTAACATTTGGTCCATGAATGGGAGAGGAAAATGGTCCTTTTTCGTGGCTTTGTTTAGTTTCCTATAATCTATGCAAACTCTCCAACCTGTTTGAACACGTGTAGGTATAAGTTCTCCCTGCTGGTTGGTCACTACTGTGGTTCCTCCCTTTTTAGGGACTACATGAATAGGACTAACCCACTCTGAATTAGCTATGGGGTATATAACTCCCACCTCCACCCACTTAAGAATTTCTTTCTACACTACTTCCATCATGGGAGGATTGAGGCGACGTTGAGGATCACGCTTAGGTGTTGCATTAGGTTCTAAAGCTACCTTATGGGTGCATAATGTGGGACTCAAACCTTTTAGGTCAGACAATGTCCACCCAATAGCTTCCTTATGTTCCCTAAGGACTCTAACCAATTTTTCCTTCTGTAATTCAGTCAAGGCATTTGAAATTATCACAGGTAATGTTTCTTTTTCCCCTAAATACACATACTTTAAATTTTCAGGCAAAGGTTTCAAGTCTAGGGTAGGACGTGAAATGTGAGATGAAATAATTTTAACATGTTGTGTAGGGAGAGATAAATATGATTCTACATGCATTTGATGTGAGGATTTCAATGCTGAAATTATATATACCAAAACATCATGCAACATAAAATCATTTTCAGCTATATCCCTATCAAGCATACTTTTAGTAATAACAGTTTCTAGATCATCAGATTTTTCTAATTCATAAACTTTCTAGGACATTTCATCAATAACATCCAATGCATATAAATAATTAACATCAGCAAGATATCTAATGGCATCAAATATGTTAAATTTAACAACCTCACCATCAAATTCCATAGTTAAACTACCATTGTGCACATCAATTTTAGTCCTTGAAGTTTTTAAGAATGGTCTCCCTAGAAGCAATGGAATATTTCCTGAGTGACCCTCATCTCCCATATCAAGCACATAAAAATCAGTACAGAATACTAATTCATTTACTTGTACTAGGACATCCTCTATGACTCCATTTGGGTACACATTACTTCTATTAGCTAATTGAATTATCAAGCCAGATTCTTTCAAATTTCCTAGGTTCAATTTTTCATAGATATTTCTAGGCATGACATTAATTGAAGCTCCTAGGTCTAACATAGCTTTTCCAAAAGAAGTATTACCAATTTTACAGGGTATAGTAAACATCCCTGGATCTTGGCATTTTGTGAGAATTTTCTTTTGAAAAACAGCAGACACATTTTCTCCTACACTAATTTTCTCATTGCCAATTAATTTTCTTTTAGAAGTGCAAAGCTCTTTAAGAAATTTAGCATACCTTGGAACTTGCTTGATAGCATCTAGTAATAGAATATTTACCTCCACTTTTCGGAATGTCTCTAAGATTTCTTGATTGGCCTCCTCATGCTTCTTTTGCTTGAATCTTTGAGGGAATGGAGGCTTCGGAATGTACCTATTTTCTGCAGATTTTTCCAACTTTCTTTCTTCCTTTTTCTGCTACTAGAATGGCGTCTTATTGCTGCTGTTTTGCTGTCCAGAACTGGGCTGGCAACACTGCTCTTGCAGCTGCCCAGATTTGCCTTGCTTCGGTGCTTCTTGCAAAATCTGTTTGGTTTGTTTAGGTGCTGGCAGCGGCTGTTGCAGTGGCTTCTTGAGATCTAGAACTTCTGTTTCATCTTCCTTATCTCTTGGTTGCATAGTAGATGAGCTAGGGTGCAGCTCACGCCCGCTTCGTAACATGATAGCACTCACATTTTCCTTTGGATTGGCAAACGGTTGGGAAGGTAACCTGTTATTCATTTGGGCTTGGAAATTCCCAACCATCACTTCATTGTTGGCGATGCGGGTTTATAGTTGCTTGAATTGACTTTCAAGATTTTGGAGTCTATCTTCAGAGTCACGCCTCAAGTCACTGAAATCTTTCTTGAATTCAGTTTGCATAGAGCCCATTTGTTTCATAAGTTGTTCAAACATTATTTGAGTTTTGTCAACAGCTTGAACTTGTGGTGGAGGGCGTTGATCTTGATCAAATCCTGGTGGATTATTTCTGGGTGGTCCATATTTGAGATTTAGGTGATCTCTCCACCCCTCATTGTAAGTAGGAGCAAAGGGATCATACCTTCTGTTATTGTACATGGCATTTACCTCTCCCAGTTGTTGTAAATTAGGACATGAATCAGTCATGTGTCCTAAAGCTGTGCATATACCACAAATAGGTGTTGTAGTTGAACCGAGTTGTACCATTTGATTTATTATGGCTTGCAGCTGGGTAAGTTGAGCATTAGGGTTGCTTGCGGCATTAGGAGGGTGCAAGAAAGAACCATTCCCCAAATTGTTGAGAGTTCTGAGCCATGTTGTTGATTAAAGCTTGGGCTTGTGCAGGTGTTTTGTCTACGAGAGCTCCACCACTTGCAGCATCGATCATTCCTCGGTCATGGGATGTTAATCCCTCATAAAAATATTGAATGAGAAGTTGGTCGTTGATTTGGTGCTTTGGACATGAAGCACATAGCTTGTTGAAGCGCTCCTAATACTCATACAAAGTCTCACCACTGGCTTGCTTGATTCCACATATTTCTTTTCGAATTGACCCAATGCCAGATGCTGGAAAAAAATTTTCCAGAAATATTTTGTGAAGTTGCTGCCATGATGTGATGGATCTAGGCATCAAGTAGTACAACCAATCTTTGGCAGCATCTTGCAATGTGAAAGGGAATGCTCTCAGCTTCACTTGATCTTCGGTAACTCCCTCTTGCTGAATGGTTGAGCATGTTATCATAAATTCATTGATATGGCGGTATGAATCCTCTCCTGGCCTTCCATGAAATTTGGGTAGCAAATTATTGAACAGCAAGGGCAGGATATGTTATCGCCAATGGCTGAATTGTTAAGTCCGGTTCTGCCAACTGTTTCAGGGTTGCCATCTCCCTTTCAAATGTAGTGTCAGGTTTGAATAATGGGTTGATGTTGAACCTTTCTTCCAATTCTGTTTGGTCTTGGTGGCTAGAAATTATTCTTCCACTCCTCAAGAACATAAATCAATTAAACCTATAAAATTCAAAACAAAGAAAACACATAAAATACTAACAATCCTAAAAGATTAAATTGTTGCTTTCCTGGCAACGGCACCCAAATTTGTAGAGAGCTGTTGTAAGCTCACAAATTAATTCACTACTCCCTTGAAATTATAATATAATATAGGGCAAGTAAGATCGATCCCATGAGGAAGCGTGTATTTAATCTAATAAGATTGCTTTAAGAGAAAGGAAATAACAAAAAAATAAAGTATTAATTAACCTAATTTCTACTATACCTAAACACACGAAAGGTGGGGGGGTTTGATTAAGAACTACTACTAAAAATTATGGGTAGATTTAGAAGTAAATAAAAGAGAATAAAGAGAAGTAAAGCAAGTAAATTGAATAGATTGAGTAACTGAATTAATAAGGCATGCTTAGCATCGACATATCCTCACCATGATTTACACAAATTTAATCATTAACACATAGGTAAATTAATTTCGAATAGCTAGACTGTAGAACTTTGTACGACAAAATTCACTATTTTCCCTCACCGTTTATTTTGTAACTAGAACGTCTGAGCTAAAAACCTACTAAGTCCAATAACCTCAATACACCAATGCATGAGATTTAACTGGACTTAGAGCATTAAGATCTATGGAAAACATCATCTAACCTAAACCATAAAGGTCCACCAGTGGCTTTATGTAATTCAGATATGAAATTATTCTAATCAACCTAATTTCAAGATTAACTAACTGTTACTTGTGCTAATTAATTAAGGTTCAAGACTTACTTAATTGGCTAGCAATATGAATCATTCAAATAGGTTAGTTAGCTACTCCAAATAGATCCAAATAGATTAAATAACAATGCTGTCAAATAATTTCAGAATACTCAAATCAATTTATCTAACATTAAAATCATAATCTTGTCTCTTTGGTAACATGGCTTAGATATGTCTAGCTAAGCATAAAAGAAATTAAGCTACCATGCTAACAGTTCTAGCAAAATTTTGGACTGAAAGCATGGTCGCTTGAACAAAAATAAACAAAAGAAGAAAATAAAAGTTTTGCAAAAGGGACAATGGATGTCTTCGGCTCTTGGATGCGTGGATGGTTGATTGTGTGGTGTGGTTCAAGATCTAGCAGCAGCTCTCTGAATGTGGCATGGTTGGTTGGTGGTGTCTTCTCCAGATCTGCCCTCTTGAAATATATATCCATAATTAAATCCTAATCCTATTCAGCCTTGGCCTCTTCCAGCAATGGGAAAACATAATTCTTTTCCAACTCCAACTCCTCTTTTTAGCCACTTGATAAGTCCTTCTTTGACAAGGAAATTAATTCTATTGGTCTTGGAATTGGCTTAGGATTCTCCCTCCATATTTTCAGCTCTACTTGGTTATTTAATTTATCTAATCATAGTTCTACTTAACATAGGACTCTTAATTAAATAATAACTTAAATTACAAGTCATTCCTAATCATACTCTAACGAGGACATTAAGTGGATATATTTTTCTAAGACTTTAATTCTACTTGAACCATGCTTCCAATGAGTCTTCAAAGCTTAGGAGTCCCAATCCTTGTATGACAAGGCTTCCCGACAGTTGAATTGTCTTAGGACTCTTCAAAATAGGTGCAGAATTTCTCCTGCTCGCCACGGCGAAGGCCCCAACTTGCCACGGCGAGATGTAATAGAATTGGCAGTGTAATCTCAGGTTCATCTCACCACGGCGAGGAGGGCAGCTCGTCACGGCGAGCTCTAGCAGAATTGCCATTCTTCAATTTTCCAGCTTGGCTCTTCAATGCTTGGAAATTAATCACTTGTGAAAATGCAAATGTTAGTTAAAAACATGCAATTAAGCTCAATTTATATTATCATCTATATGAATTCAAGAATCTAAAAAGTGATTTAAATCAAATAAAATAGCCTAAGAATGTGTCACTAAACCAAGAAAATATGGGACTGAAATGTGACTAAAATGAGACCTAACACTAACATCTTCCCATAGTGCTTTAGGAACAAGCATCAACAAGAGCCAAAGGAGGTGAAAATGGCACTTTTGCACAAGCTTGGCGCCGTGGAGCCCTAGCCCAGAACCAAAGCTGCCATCTAGCGCTGTGGCACCTTGGAGACCTTCTGGAGTGAAATTGAAGAGTTCAAAGCCAAGTGGACTTCCGGGAAGCCGTGTCATGCAAGAATTAGGACTCTCAAGCCTAGAAGACTCTCCAGAATCATTGTTCAAGTGGGATTGAAGTTTTGGAAGTGTGTAGCCATTTGGAATCCTATTTCAAGCATGATTGGGAATGATTTTGTGGCTGGAGTTGTAATTCAACTAAGAGTCCTAATTCAAGTAAAACTCTACTTAGAATCCTAGCTTGAGAGAAACTAGAAGAGATATGCAACTATAAGAATTAAATTCTCAAGAGTCCCAGTGGGAGTGAAACTGAAGTTGCCAAAGCAAATTAAATTCTCTACTATCCTAGTTTGAGTGAGATTGAAGTATTTAAATCCTACTAGAATATTGTATGCCTAGTTAGAGTAAAATTAGGATTATATACATTATAAATAGGCAGCAAGGCAAGGAGCAAAGACACCACTTCTTCCACTCCTTCTTCCATTCATGTTTTCTTTCTTTTATGTTATGTATTTAGGTTACACTATGTGTAACTAATTTCTTCTCTAGGGGCTAGGATGTAGCCCAATTTCTTGTATAGACATGATTGATGATGTTATGACAATTCCATCTTTTATTCAATGGAGGTTTAATTTTCTGCACTTCACTCTTGACTGATCTGGCCAATTAGTTAGGGGAAATCTATAGGTCTTCTATGAAACAGATCAGAGATTAGTTCATCTAGACCACGAGAGTTAAATCCATAGTGGAGCTGAGGACAGACCTGTACCAAGGACCCTGTGTAGCCACATGGGAACTAGGGCGTTCCCCTAGATCTCCCTAAAGGGATCCATAAAACTTCATGCAATTATAGTTGCTACAACTTGCACAGACTAGTAGTAGGGTTGATAATTATAGTTAGATTCAATCTGACCTAATACCAAGGTTGATTGATGTGATTAGAGAATCTTGGCTAACAATTGATAAAGCCGGAATTTTATAACTGAATCATGAAAGTCTATACCAAGAAATTGTGGTGAAATCTGAATCCCTAGGCCTTTATCATCTAAATTCTTCTTCATTTATACTTGATCTTATTTTCTTCTTATATGCTTTCTTCTTTTCTATTTTATTTTGCTGTTATCACTCTTGTTCTACCGCTTGAGCAATATTGGAGTTATTGTACTCTAGTAATCAAGAACAATCCCTTGGGTACGACAACCCCAGAATACTTGCCAGTTGCATTGATAATGTACGCTTGCACTTAATTTCGTCCATATTTCATACACATATCCATCCATTCTACACATATTTTCTACACCCACAATCAACATCAGCAGCCACCTTTAAGTGGCCCTGCATCAAATGGATGTTAAGAATGCCAGCCTTCATGGCTCTCTTCAAGAGGAAGTGTACATGGACCATCTGCCTGGCTTTGTTGCTCTGGGGTAGTATGGAAAAATATGTCATCTTAAGAAGTCTTTGTATGGTTTAAAATAAAATCGACAGGCTTGGTTTGGGAGATTTATACAAGTAGTCTTCAATTTGGAATGAAATATGCAAGTCTGATAACACAATGTTTCATAGGTGACGATGTTATTCCCCTTGTTGTGTATGTGGATGACATAGTGATCACTAGGAACAATAGTGCAGGTATCTCAAAATTTAAGGAATTCCTACAATCACATTTCTAGACAAAGGATCTAAGGTCACTCAAATACTTTCTAGGGGTTGAAATCTTGCAGAATATAAAAGGCATTTTCTTGAGTCAAAGGAAGTATGTTCTTGATCTCCTCAAAGAAACAAGTAAGTTGAGGGCAAAGCCATGCAGTACCCCGATGCTCCCTAACTTGCATCTTAGAAAAGGTGATGGTGCACTATTCGATGATCCAGAGAAATATAGGTGCTTAGTAGGGAAGCTGAATTATCTTACAGTCACTCGACCAAATATAGCCTTTGTAGTTAGTGTGGCTAGTAGGTTCATGTCCTCTCCTATTGTCAATCATTAGGCGCTCTTAGAACAGATCCTTTGCAACCTAAAATGAGCTTTAGGATGTGGACTATTTTATGAGCGGTATGGTCATGCTAAGGTTGAGTGTTTTGCTATTGTAGATTATACATGATGTAAGGATGACAAATGATCTACTACAGGTTATTGTGTGTTTGTAGGTGGAAACTTAGTTTCCTAGTATAGTAAGAAGCAAATGTAGTTTCTAGGCCAATTGGAGAATTAAAATTCAGGACTATGGCTGACTCGGTATATGATATTGTGTGGATATATCAATTACTCAAGGAGATCGAATACGAGCTTTCTCTCCCAACTCAACTATGGTGTGACAATTGGGTTGCACTACACATTGCCTCTAATCCAGTGTTTCATGAATGCACAAAACACATCAAGATTGGCTGTCATTTTGTTCAAGAAAAGACAGAAGACAAGTTTATCACTACCAGACATGTTGAAACAGAAGATCAGTTTGGTCATATCTTCACAAAAAAAAACTAAATAGAATTCACATTAATTACATTTGTAACAAGTTTGGCAAAATTAATATATATGCTCCAACTTGAGGGAGAGTGTTAACATGTAAATATTAGAATTAGGATAACGCTTATCTACAATTAGGGGTAACACTTATCTACCTTAGGGATAAAGATTATCTAGAATTTTGTTTCCACATTTACCCTTGATTTCACTATATATATATGGGTCTAAACCCTCAGAAATATATAGAGAAACATTCATGTTAGCTCAAGGGCTATTTTTTAAAATTAACTTTGTATTGATTTTGATAATGAAAATAATTTTTGATTTTGGTTTTAC
This sequence comes from Bauhinia variegata, assembly GCA_022379115.2. Taxonomy (NCBI): domain Eukaryota; kingdom Viridiplantae; phylum Streptophyta; class Magnoliopsida; order Fabales; family Fabaceae; genus Bauhinia; species Bauhinia variegata. The sequence continues at coordinate 925,501 of CM039437.1, read as the reverse complement.
TCTTAGAAATTTATTTCTCTCTAATTAGTTTTTATAAAACTGATGTGGAATTTTATTTCCTCTAGCAAAATCCTTTTCATGTTAGAAACTATTTTTAACTATACAATACAATCTTTTTTTGGAAATTATTTTTAAAGAAAATTTTTTTTGTAACTCTTCTCTTTTACTATTGGTGCATATTTTTGGTTCCCTAAAAATCTGACTTTGTGCAGCACTAAGTCACCTTTTGAAAGTCAACCTAGTACTGAATTGCAGTAGCTGAAGTCTACACCCTTGGGCCTCACATGCACGGTTTCAAAGGGAGCCTTATCGGTGACTTGGAAGAACCTGTAGGTAATACCCAAAGTTCAACTTTCTTGACAAGGCATTTGACCTCACGTGAATATTAGCAACAGGCATGCTTCCCAAACCTTGGGCTTCACGCATATGTCAACAAGGCATGCACTTCCATTCAGCAACCTTGGGTTTCACATGTAAAGCTAAAGGAAAGTCTTTTTGGGCCTTTTGAGCTCTAACAGTCAAAATTTTTGAAGTCTGTATAAGAGAAGAGAAGAGCCTCAAAGAAAGATAAGAAGAGAGATTACAAAAGGTTCATTTGCATACACTCTCAAAGCTCTCAAGTTTTCATCTTCCTCTCTTCATTTTCTTGCACTATACTTTCACTTGATATATGTTTCTAGTGCACTAAAACATACTGGAAATTTGTTGTACAAGCAACAAATTCTGTACTACATTTCTTCATCTTCTTTAAACTCTATGTAAAGGTTGTAGTGCCTTGTTCTCTGTATTATAACCCTGAGAAAGGGATAGACATAGTCTAAACTGTAGAAGGTTTTTGGTGCTCCTGGAAACCAAGCACAAGTACTACTACTGTATTACTGCGAAGTTGTAAAGGAAGCTGGAACCTTGTAAACCAGTGCAGATAGTGGAGATAACTCGATCAAAGGATTTTGAGATGAGTGGACGTAGGTCTAGTTAAGACCAAACCACTATAAATAGCTGAGCATTTTCTCTTCCCTACACTCTTTATTTTCAACATATTTTTACTTCCAGCATGATATTCAAGTATATAGTTCTATTCTGCTTTGTCACGCTCAATACTGTGTAGTTTTTGAAATCAAGCTTATGCTGTTTAAAACCAAGCTTATTACATTGTGCTTGATTTGGGAAACTAACAGTTTATTCCGAAAAAATTTTAATAGTCCTATTCACCCCCCTCTAGGATATACTTACTTGTACTTTCATTTGGTATCAGAGCCTTGGGCTCTGTTATTTGGATTAACATCCTTGAGTTTAAGATCCTAGGTGGTGCAAGATAATGGAAGATTTCAAAGTTGGAAACCCATGCAACAAATTGCCATATTTTGATGGAACATTCTATAGCCATTGGAGAAATCGTATGGAAATGTTTTTGGGTTCAAAACATTATTAACTCTTGAGCATTGTAAGGAATGGCTATGTGGAACCAACAAAAGAGGTAGATGAAGTAAAAGTTCCAAAGGAGCTTGATGACTACACGGAAAAGGAAAGGGAATGTGCTTCATTGCACTTGAAAGCTAAATACATGCTTTCTGATACGAACCCCGCCAACATTGTGACGAAACCCATAACGAAATTATTTAAGGATCGTTTCTACTTCAGGCTTGGATGGACAAACCGCAACCCAGCACCTATATTGAGGTGTGAACCTTGGTATAGTGAAGACGCCACAATCAAGGATGGATGCTTGATTGATAAGTCGAATAGCTCACAAAGAACTAGAGAGAATATGAAAAACTCACAATTTGGTTTAAACGCATATTCTAAATATAAAATTGAATCAAAGAGGCCTATTTAAAGGCATTACAAAAATAGGAAACTTGTTTAAAACGAAAAGGAAATAAAATAAAAGTAATCTAATGTAATCTAATATAATCTAATCAAATCATATTACTTCTAAAATTAGGAAACTAAATAGTTGACTAATCCTAATACAATCTTTCCTAAAATAGCTCAATCAATTTGTTGGCCAGCTTGGGCATGAATCATGTTGATTATCTTTAGTTGACCAAGCTCCATGGGCCTCCACAAATTGGCTTGCTCCAATGCTTCTTGCACCAGCCCATTTAGGGCTTCCTTGAACCTCTTTGCCCTAGCTCTTGTCATGGGACCAGGTGGCATTTCAAGTGGGTCTCTACTCCACTTGGCAGCAATATTTCCATGTGCAGTGCTGGCAGCAATGTGTCCATTGGCAGCAGCAGCTTCTCCATTGGTAGTGCCGGCAGTCACGCCTCCCTTGGCAGCAATGGTGGTCACGTTTCCATCATTCCCCTCCTCTTGAAAAGGATTTGTCCTCAAATCTGCAAGGTATACATAAAAAAAGGAATATATATTAGAAACAAGAGTTACATTACCCAAACTATACTTACCTTGAAGCCCTAATATATCAACTTCAGTATTGATATATTCAAAAACTTGGATCAAATCTTCTTTTCTTGTTTTCAGCTGAAATCTTGTTGGAAACATATGTATCTTCTTTCCCTTGTGTAATAATCCTCCGGGGTCAAATATTATCCTTTGGACAACATTGTGTTGAACTTTCTCATGCAATTTTACTACATATGCCATAGGATCACCAAACCATGTCATACTAGGAATGATAAAATCTATTGATCCTATGATATGTTCTTCCCAATCACACAAAGAATTTTCAAGCACAAACTTGTTGTCTTCTTCAAGTAAGGAAGTAAAATGCTCAAAGAAATTTGAAAACTCAATTTCCAAGCACGTACTAAACATGTTACAAGGATTGCTAAGAACACAAGACTCTCTAAAGTACTTATATTCTAACAACTCTTCATCCCAAATTGGATTAGAAGTACCCCTTATTGAAGGAATATAAACCAAATTAGGATTCATAGTGTCATAAACATGAGCACTCTTATGAATACTTGCATCACCACACACACTTGCAAAAAGAGAATATGAAATTTTAGAATGAACAAATTTATCACACTTAAATTCTCTATGCAGTAGCAAACACAACAATGACGCATTAGAAAGCTCCCTGAAAGCACTAAAAACTTTCTCGTGCACATTATTCAGCTTAACCATTTTGGCCTCACAGAATGGATTTTTCCAAAATTTCACATGTTTATGGATTTGCATAAAAACATTTGCCAAACAAGCATTGGGCATTTTCTGAAAATCAAGATCTGCATGTAATCTTCTATTGGACTTACATTCCAATGTCACCTCACATTAAATAGGAGTAAGAATATACCTTAAAGGAAGATTTTCAACACCTGCATGTTCTTTTTCATGCTTGCATTTGATAACATATAGCAAGGGTTCCATGAATTCAAGCCACTTCTCATGCCATTTCTTCAAATTTCTTTTTCTCAAATCAATTAACACATTTTGCAAATGCTCAAGATGTTCAATGAAATTCCCATTATAGACCAAAGCATCTCCAAAATATTCAACAGCAAAATTACACAAAAATGCACAAAAGAAACTATGAATCACACACAACTGATTTCCTTTTAAGAAAAGACCATTGTGTCTATCAAGCTTGTCTAATGTAATTCCACATCCATTGAAGACATGAAAACAATTCAGCCTAGCAGTGCTTAAAGTTTTAATGAAATCAAATTCCAATGAATTCAAATCAAGTGGAAAGATAGGTACAGTCCTTGGTGACATTGAATCAATAATAAAACGACTTTTAAAATCATGCAAGAAAGACATAGAAGCATAGTAGTCAAATTCCCATATCTTTGCATTAAGGATTGATACTTTCCCTTGACATGAAGAATCAAGAACCATATTATCCTTAAAGTGCAGCAAGGAATCAATATCACAAGTCAAGAAAAATTCATCACTCCTTTTCATGACAGTAGGATCATGACAATAGGATTTACATATGTGACCTTCATGCATATGAGTTTTGTAACATCCCAAAATTTCTAAGGAAGAATATAAATCTACATTAGAGTAATTTAATTAGTGGTATGTTTGCTAAATGCAAATGAGAAGTGTGGGAATATTGAGAATATGTATGAGGATGACATTTATGTGTACATGCACATATATCTAGAAAATGGATGCTATGTATTTATATGATAGTATATTAGTGTAACATCCTTCTATTTCAGTCTTGTTAGCCACATATAAAGTTTAATGTGATTTCATAACATGACCAAAGACCATGGGATTTAAATTCTATCTTAATTGATGAAACATGATTGAAAGTTAATGGTGTGAACTCTTGGTTGCTTTCTATGGAATATGCTTAGGTAATTGTGATTCTCATTATCATAAAAATGAAGTGAACTAAGAGGAATGAACCTTGAACAATTAATCAAGGAATTAAAGAGTTAAAAATATGGTATAATTAGTGCAAATAGATTAAATAGCTACCTAAGTGAACTACTAGTTAGGGAGATGGTTAGAATGAGACTAAATTGGTCCCAATTGGACCACATGGAGGCAGCAGCTAGCCTCCACAAGGACCCACGCCTCTTGCATGCTTGGGACACCTAGAAACCTTGCATTTAATAAGGGGACACTTCTACCAATCATAGCTTGACAAAATGCCATAGATGATAATTGCACTTGTGATATTTTATAAGACTTGTGCATGAAAGGGAGACATGTAACATTCCCTAATTGAGTAGTATGTAAGGTTACATGTGCATCATCCATACTTATATGCATGTTTAAGGTATTCACTAATTGAACCTCTTGAATTGAATGGCTCATATGCATGTGATTATATAAGTTATGTTTACAACTTCATGTGAACAAGCATGTGTGCATGTTTATGGCAAGTAGGAATTGAATACCTTACATGAACATGTGTAATTAGAATTACGTTATTTCATTCATAAGGATCAAATTGAATAAGATTTTTATAAGTGGTGGCACATCCATAAATAACCAAAAGTGGGAAACAACTAGTTGGAATGGAATGAGGAAACTAGACTAAGCTAGTTGGATTGAAAGGATCTAGTCTCAATGGAGCCAAGAAGGCAGCAGCCTTTTGCCCTCTCATCCACGCCACTTGCCATGCATCAAGCACCCAAACCTTTGTCTTGAACTTGGTCAAAGTGTCAACCAATGAAATAGTGACATTAGGCATGACTTGTGTGGATATTCCATGATATTTATGCATATAATAAATGAAGGAAAATGGGAGAGAATTCTAGACCAAGTGAGAGGCGGCAAGCAGGGCTGCAAGGGGGAAAGAAAAGAAATAAAAAGGGGGAGAAGAGAGCTAGGCGTGAAGAGAAAAGAAGGAGAAGAAAGAAGAAAAACAAGAGAGGAAAGCAAGCTTGTGTGAACCCTAGTGTTCTTGACTTTTCAACCACTTGAAGCAACCATCTAACTAGCCTCAAAAGAGAAACGAAAGCTGCCATAGAGACCCTAGAAGAGAAACCCTAGGGCTGACAAGGAAGAAATTGAAGACAAAAGGTAGTTAGTTTAATTCAAGCATGGGTAGTTAGTTTAATTCAAGCATGGGTAGTTGTTTTAATTCAAGTATAGGTTATGTGTGCTTGTATGCTGAAATTTCTGCACTCTTGCTATTGCTAATTCTTGTCACCTATGTACTATGATTTAATGTCATTTTGTGTGTGAGAATGGATGCTGGATTGCTGTTTTTATGATGGTTTAATGCTATATATGGTCTGCCCTAAAAGAGAAGCATGCAAACTCACAAAGTGTTATGAGAAGAGTATAAAGAAAGTTGTGTAACCTTGAGGTAGGGGTGTGCCAAAAATGAAAGTAAAGGTGGCACCTATGGACATAATGGGTGATTAGTGCCAAAAGGGCGCACTAACCATGCTCCAACAAGCAGTGGTGCCAAAAGGGCGCACCAACCCATGTATGATGTCCATAATGATCCCTAAGCTTGGCTATGCCTCTTTCTTTGTGATTTCTTCGAATTAACCTTAGTTTATGGCATCCTTGAGCCTTGTTTGGATGGAATAACTACTGGGAAATCATTGATTTCTCATATTATGAGTGTTGATGATTTTATACAGGTGACGAATCAAAAGAGGTAACTCAAGACTGAATGTGGATGCTGGCTGTTTCGGATATGATTAGGGATGATCTATGTGAAATAAATGTTTGAGGATTATGTGATGTAATTTGAATTATATCTAGAGTACTTTACAATGGACATTTAATTCATTTATATCATGTACACATGTGACTCATAGAGATGATAATTATAGACTAGTATACCTTGTGATGAAATTCTGCTTTTTTGGACAGTTTGGGATAATGAATTATTAGTACCTTCAACCCACGAGATAATTACATGAAATTATTTTCCTAAGCTCATGAGACACTATATTTTATATATACAAATTTTCAGAATTTTTGGTTTATCCAAATAGTACAGAAAATTCTTCAAAGTTACACTTCAGGATTTTTACCGGTAAACAGGACAGTTCACAATCTTTGTTTAATTGACCCACCAAGCCATCGAAATTTTGTATGAATTTTTTGTCACCTATTCTAGACACATTGAAATTGTATTCTGGAGCTTTTCATGATTTTTAGACATTTATACACCACGTTTCCATATTTTGTAAAAACAGGACAGCAAACTGTCAAAGTCTGGAAGCTCTCCACTTGAAATCAAAACTTTTTATTTTCAATTTCCTTAGTGAATTGATATCAATGGAAGTTGTTTTCACAAACTTGACAGTTAAAATGAGATGTTACAAGTTTCAAGCTCCCCAATCAAGGAATTAACATCCCTATTGACAGATTTATGTTCAGCAATTCCAATTGCATTCAACATGTTAGAACAAGTAACATGATCCTCATACAATGTATTAGCATGCTCAAGTCCTAAAGATTTTGCTCTACTACTAGAGAGTAGAATAAAATCGCCTATGCAGAAATTTTTATGAGCTAATCCACCACACACATCAATCGTAATGATAATATTAGGATCATACTCAAACAAATATTCAAATTTCTCAATCAATTTAGATTTACCTCTAGGATCCATTGGAGTTTTCTCCTTTATAACAAATGATGATCTACTAGGTAGTTTCTTTGAGAAATCTCTATGAAAATTCTGCAAGAAAGAAAAATCACTAGAACAAGAGTTAGGAGATCTAATTATGAAATCATGAGAAAAACCCACACTCTTATCCTCACTTTTTCTCGTGCACTCATGCAGGAATTTTTCTTTTATCTCAAGTACTCTCTCATTTTTGCATTGCTGTCCACATTCTTCACTCTTATTTTTCTTAATTACACTTACTTCTTTTTCAGACTCATATGTAATTTCTTTTGTCTCAAATTTTCTCTCTATTTCTTTTTCATCCTCATTCTTTTTCTCCTCACTTTTCTCACATTCAATCATTCTATTCTTTTCTTTTGGACTCTCACTTCCATTTTTATCACTATTTTCTTTTTCAGAAGTTGCCTCATTTTCTTTTGCACTCTCATTCACTATTCTTTTAGAATTTTGCCTTTGAATTCTCTCTTGATCTTCAAGTGCCTCTTCTAGTTTGAGAGAAACTAACTTAAATTTTTGGTCATTCATGGAAAGAATGTATCTATCCTTTTTATCATGAGTACCCTTTCTTCCGACCTCCCAAGGATGCCCCAAGAGTAAGTGACAATCATACATTGGTGCCACATCACAAAGCACTTCATCCTTATATTTGCCAATTGAGAATGCAACTAACACTTGCTTTGTTACCCATATGTCTCTACTGCCTTCCAGCCACTTCAACCTATAAGGTTTAGGGTGCTTTAAGGTGGGTAAACTTAGCTTCCCAACCATCCAAGTACTAGCAAAGTTAGCATTCTTCTCACCATCAATGATCATGCTACATACTTTTTCATTCACATGGCATCTAGTTTGGAAATGTTTAGGTTGCCTCTCACCACCAACTCCCTCAAGTTGCCTAATGGCTAGGGCATCTTCATGAATGGGTTCTCTAAAGCCTCTGCTATTACAGCCCTTCAATGCTGGTATTTTATCTTCATCTCTTGTGACATTACTACTCTTCCTAGAGTTCATTACTCCCCAAAAAGATTCTCCCTCTTCTTTCTTCTTGGGTTCAGCTCTTGCTCCCCTTGGTGGAGCTCGGCCTCCTCTAGGCACGCGAGGCGGCTCCCTTTGGTCTATTATGTCATGTAAGGCTTCCAGCTCCGCTCTCATCATTCTCCTCACCTCTCTTGTCATTGCCTCCATCATCGGTTGTGGATCTGCACCACCCCTTGCATCTACCGAAGCACTTTTATGAGATATGCTCGCTGCAAGAAGAAAATGTTAGTAACAAAAATCCTCACTTCACACAACTCACGTGTTTCCTCTCAAGGATTGACACTATTTCACTTGTGTTTACAAGGAGAATAATTTGGCTTTTGCTCTTTGGAATGTATATCACTCTTGCCTTTTTCCACTCTTTATCCTCTCAAGAGTTCTTATCAAGCTACTCAACCCAAAACAGAATTTTTTTCTGGGCACGATTCACACCCGAAACAAGGCAATCAAATCTGGAAAATTTCAGAATTTTCTGGGCACAATTCACACCCGAAACAAGGTCAATCAAATCTGGAAAATTGCAGAATTTTCTGGGCACAATTTCACACCCGAAACAGCACCAATTAATTCTGAAAAATACAAAATTTTCTGGGCACAAAGGTATACGAATTAAGTGGCCAATTCTGGAACAATTAATTGGCAACACAACAAATCTGAATTCTGGAAAAACAAGGATGCAGAATTCAAGCAAACAATTCAAATCTGAAAGATATCTTGCAATAAACTAAATATGAAATCTAGGAAACAAGCATGCAAGACACCAATTCGAAAATTCTGGAATATACTAATTCAAGACATCAATTCGAAATTCTGGACAATTCAAGACAATAACCGAATATGAATTCTGGAAAGTAAGAGTGCAGAATTCAAATAGTCAAATTTGGAAACCAAGAATGCAATAACCCAATCCGGACAATTTTTTTTTTTTTTTTTTTTTTTTTTGAATATGGGGAACCAAGAACACGTTCTCCCCTTTGCTGTTTCTATTTTCTTTTGTTGTCCTTTTTTTTTTATCAAAATTCCAAATGGAGAAGAGGAATTCAGAATTGAAATAAACAAAAAGAAAAGCAATTAAAGATAAGCAAACCTGAGACTAGAAGCAGTCTCTGATACCAACTGATACAAACCCCGCCAACATTGTAACGAGACCCGTAATGAAATTGTTTAAGGATCGTTTCTACTTCAGGCTTGGATGGACAAACCGCAACCCAGCACCTATATTGAGGTGTGAACCTTGGTATAGTGAAGACGCCACAATCAATGATGGATGCTTGATTGATAAGTCGAATAGCTCACAAAGAACTAGAGAGAATATGAAAAACTCACAATTCGGTTTAAACACATATTCTAAATATTATTGAATCAAAGAGACCTATTTAAAGGCATTACAAAAATGGGAAGCTTGTTTAAAACGAAAAGGAAATAAAATAAAAGTAATCTAATGTAATCTAATATAATCTAATCAAATCATATTACTTCTAAAATTAGGAAACTAAATAGTTGACTAATCCTAATACAATCTTTCCTAAAATAGCTCAATCAATTTGTTGGCCAGCTTGGGCATGAATCATGTTGATTATCTTCGGTTGACCAAGCTCCATGGGCCTCCATGAATTGGCTTGCTCCAATGCTTCTTGCACCAGCCCATTTAGGGCTTCCTTGAACCTCTTTGCCCTAGCTCTTGTCATGGGACCAAGTGGCACTTCAAGTGGGTCTCTACTCCACTTGGCAGCAATATTTCCATGTGTAGTGCTGGCAGCAATGTGTCCATTGGCAGCAGCAGCTTCTCCATTGGTAGTGCCGGCAGTCACGCCTCCCTTGGCAGCAATGGTGGTCACGTTTCCATCACTTTCTAATGCTGTTTGTTCAAAGGAATATGAAGTTATTTCAACATGCAACACAAGAAAAGAAATGTGGGACCGATTACAAAGCATATATGAAGGAACGTCCGGGGTCAATGAATCAAGGATAGATGTATATGCTGGTGAATATGAATTATTTCACATGGAAGATGGAGAGTTTATAGAAAAATATTTTACAAGATTCCTCCATATTGTAAACCAGCTCAAGCTACTTGGAAGAAGCGTTACTCAAAAGGAATAAGCAAAGAAACTTCTCAAGAGTCTCTCAGATAATTGGGAAACAAAAGGATATATACTCAAGCATACAACTAAAGCTTCAAATCTGACTGTTGATGAACTTTGAGGAGAATTAGAAGCTGAAGAAATCACTATGAAGAAGAAGGAGGTAAGAGCGGCTGAAAGGAAGAAAAAGGAGAAAGATATTGCTCTTGCTGCCACGTCCTCTTCCTCAGATGATGACAGTGATGGTGATGTTACTCTGCTATCCAGAAAAGTCGCCAAGTTGTTACAGAAAAGGAAATTCTGAAAACAAGCTTTATCTAGTAAACCTGGTTTCAAAACTAAGTACAGCAAAGATGACAGCAAGCAAAAGTCCAAAAAGGATGGAGACAAAGATGACATAACCTGCTATACTTGTGGAAAACCTAGACACAAAGCAACTGAATGTCCAAAGAAGAAAAAGAAGAACTACAAGAAGAACACCAAAAAGGCATATGCTACATTGAGTGATGAAGATTCCTCATCAAGTGATGATGAAGAAAAAATCTGTCTCATGGCCATGTCAGATGAGAGTGACTCTGAAAATGAGGTAAATGATCAACCACTTTCTTATGATGAATTATCAAGCGCATATGATGAGCTTGTTGAAATTGTTAGAAAACTTATTTCCAAACTTTCTATTAGAAAAGAAAAAATCAAGGCTCTTGAAAAGGAACTTGATGAAATTTGTCTTATTTCTGAAAGAGATAAAGTACTTATCGAGGATTTACAACAAAGAGAAAAAGTTTCTGAAAAACTGCTCTTAAAAAATGAAGCTTTAAAAGTTAAGCTTGCTGAGCTTTCAAATGATTTGGCCAATTTTGTAAAAAGCAAGCAAAATCTCAATAAGTTAGTAGGCATGCAAAAGCATGAATTACATAGATCTTTCTAGAAAGATGGTTTGGGATATAAAAATCCAATTTTGAAAACCAAGGCTTCACAAACTATTGCAATAAGGCCGGTCATCATGCCTATCAGTGCAATTACAAGAAGGATGTGAAAAGATACAAACAGATTTGGGTCCAAAGATTATTTTTGTCACTAACCCCCAAGGACCCAAGCAAGCATGAGTACCTAAGCTTAATTATTCGCATGACAGAAACAGCACAAGTCAAAGAAAGGAAGCTGGTATCTTGACAGTGGCTATTCACACCATATGACTTGGGACAAAGAAATGTTCGTAGAACTCCAAGAACAAGACATGGGATGTGTGCTATTTGGAGATGATAGCAAAAGAAGAATACTTGGTATAGGAAAAATTGAACTCACTCCCAATCTTGTGGTAAAGGATGTTTGCTATGTGAAGGGCTTGAAGCACAACTTAATCAGCATAAGTCAACTTTGTGACCTCAGTTATAAGGTATATTTTGAGTCCTCTAAATGCATTATCTATGACCTAAATAGAAGGGATACCTTCTTTGAAGGTCATAGAAGCTCAAATGTTTACAAAGTGTCCAACAATGATTTTTCTTTCAAAAATGAGACTTGTCTAGTTTCCCAAGTTGAAAAGGTTACATTGTGGCATAGACAACTTAGTCATGCCCATATGCAGCTTATTTCAAAACTGTCCAAAAATAAACTTGTTTCTGGACTGCCTGAGCTTCATTTCGAAAAAGATAATCTTTGTGCTGCATGTCAAATGGGAAAACAAACAAAGTCCTCTTTTAAAAACAAAAAGGAGCTTTCTACCAAAAGAACTCTTGAACTCCTTCATATGGATTTGTTTGGACCTATGTCAACTTTGAGCATAGGAGGAAAAAGATATGATTTTGTTATTATTGGTGATTATTCTAGATTTACATGGGTATACTTCTTGGCTTATAAGGAATAAACTTTTATTGTTTTCAAAAAGTTTTCAAAAAGAGTTGAAAATGAAACCAATTTGAAAATTTTTTCTATTAGGAGTGATCATGGTGGAGAATTTTAAAATCAAGCATTTAAAGATTTATGTGAAAATCATGGAATCCACCACAATTTCTCCTCTCCTAGAACACCTCAACAAAATGGGGTTGTTGAAAGGAAAAATAGAACATTGGTTGAAATGGCAAGGACTATACTTTGTGAAAACAATGTTGCGAAATACTTTTGGGTTAAAGCTGTAAATACAAATTGTAACATCCTTAACAGATGCTTGATTAGGCCTATTTTAAAGAAAACTCCATATGAGTTATGGAAGGGAAGAAAGCCTAATGTAAGTTATTTTTGTGTTTTTGGATGCATTTGCTTTATTCATAACAATGGTAAAAATGCTTTGGGCAAATTTGATGCCAAATCCGATGAAGGCATATTTTTAGGCTACTCCTTGACTAGTAAAGCTTATAGAGCATATAATAAGCAAACTAGATCAGTGGAGGAAAGCATGCATTTGTATTTGATGAATCTAACCGTGTTCCCATAAGCAAAGTTGCTTTTGAGGAAAATCAAGATTTTCAGGAACCAAGCTTACTAGATAAGAATCAAGCTTCAAATGATATACCTGATTCAAATTAGAACAACGAAGCTGATCAAGTCTCTATGCAACCTGAAGAACCTCCAAACAGAGACAATGCTCCATATAAACAACAAGTACAATGTGATCACAGACTTGATAATGTGATTGTAGATATAAATGAAGGGATGAAGATTAGAGCTTCAATCAGAAATCAAGTTACAGACTCGTGCTTCATTTCACTGGTTGAACCCAAGAAGGTTGATGAAGCTCTTGAAGACTAATCATGGATCATGGCTATGCAAGAAGAGCTCAACCAATTTGAAAGAAATGAAGTTTGGAAGCTTGTTCCATCACCCAAGCATCAAGATGTCATTGGAACAAAATGGGTATTCTAAAACAAGCTTGATGAGCAAGGTAAAGTGGTAAGAAACAAAGCTAGACTGGTAGCTCAAGGGTATAGTCAACAAGAAGGTATTGATTTTGATGAAATCTTTGCTCATGTAGCTAGACTTGAAGCTATTCGCATTATGCTTGCTTTTGCATGTTTTAAAAATTTCAAAGTTTTTCAAATGGATGTGCAAAGTGGTTTCTTGAATGATTTTATAAATGAGGAAGTCTGTGTTAGACAACCTCCGGGCTTTGAAAATGAAGATTTTCCAAACAATGTTTACAAATTGTCTAAAGCACTTTATGGTCTTAAACAAGCTCCAAGAGCTTGGTATGATAGGCTAAGTACATTCCTATTGAAAAATGGATTTTCAAAAGGGAAAGTTGACACTACTCTTTTTTGCTAAATCATTTGATGATGATATCTTAGTGGTGCAAATTTATGTTGATGATATTATTTTTGGTGCTACTAATGAGTTTTTATGCAAGGATTTTGAAAGGCTAATGAGAAGTGAGTTTGAAATGAGCATGATGGGAGAATTAACATTCTTCCTTGGGCTTCAAATCAAGCAACTCTCAGATGGCATATTCATTCATCAATCAAAGTACAGCAAAGAGCTTATCAAGAAGTATGGAATGGAAAAAGCAAAAGGAATGCCAACACGTATGGCAACAACAACCAAGCTTACATCAGAAGATGCAGCAAAAGATGTTGATCAGAAGTTGTACAGGGGCATGATAGGGTCACTGCTTTATCTTACTGCAAGCAGACTAGATATATTATACAACGTATGTTGTTGTGCTAGATTTCAAGTCAAGCCAAAAGAACCTCATCTGTAAGTTGTCAAGCGGATAATCAAATATTTGGTTGAAACTGAAGATGTTGTTGGTCTATGGTATCTGAAGAAAAAATATTTCAACTTGGTTGCCTACACCGACTCGGATCATGCTGGATTCTTGATTGACCAAAAGAGCACAAGTGGTGGATGCTAGTTTCTAGGAAATTCTCTGGTAAGCTGGCAGTGTAAGAAACAATCAAGCGTATCAATCTCTATTACCAAGTCCGAGTATATCGCAGCTGGACAATGCTGTGCACAAGTTCAATGGATGAAACAACAATTGAGAGACTACAGAATCATCCATGAATGCACTCCAATTCTATGTGACAATACAAGTGCTATCAACATTGCCAAAAATCCAGTACAACATGCCATAACCAAGCATATCGACATCAAGCATCATTTTCTAAGAGATCATGTGCTCAAGAAAGATGTAAAACTTCACTTCATTAGCACCGATGAACAAATTACAGATATCTTCACCAAACCATTGGCTAAAGAGAGATTTTGCATCCTAAGAAGTGAGTTGGGTATGATTTCTTCACCCTTTAGTACTTAAATATTTTTATGCTTGATTATTTTGGATGCTATTGGGGAGAATGCTTGATTACTGCTATGAAAATTCTAGATTAGTTGGATGTTCCCCTCTTTTTACTGTGACAAAGGGGGAGAAAGCTTGAGATTTGCCATACTGGTTTATTTTGGTGATTATGGATATATGGCATATTAATCTCTACTTGATTATGGTAAATTATGGCATAGGCATATTGTTGTTTTTGATGATTCCAAAGGGGGAGAAGATTTTCCTAGCTGAGCTACACCATATACATGCTTTATTTAGATATATGCTTTATTTATTCAAAAAATTTTCTACACTTGTTTTAATTTAACCTTGGCATATTGTTAGGGGGAGAAAATTTTTATTAGCAAATCAAAAATTATTTTGTCATCATTAAAAAGGGGGAGAATGTTAGCTTAAGGGCTATTTTTTAAAAATTAACTTTGTATTAATTTTGATAGTGAAAATAATTTTTTATTTTGGTTTTACTCTTAGAAATTTATTTCTCTCTAATTAATTTTTATAAAAACTGATGTGGAATTTTATTTCCTCTAGACAAATCCTTTTCATGCTGGAAACTATTTTTAACTATAAAATACAATCCTTTTCTGGAAAATATTTCTAAAGAATTTTTATTTTTTTTGTATCTCTTCTCTTTTACTGTTGGTGCATATTTTTGGTTCTCCAAAAATCTGACTTTGTGCAGCACTAAGTCACCTTTTGAAAGTCAACCTAGTACTGAATTGCAGCAGCTGAAGTCTGCACCCTTAGGCCTCACATGCACAGTTTCAAAGGGAGCCTTATCGGTGACTTGGAAGAACCTGTGGGTAATACCCAAAGTTTAGCTTTCTGGACAAGGCATTTGACCTCACGTGAATATTAGCAAAAGGCATGCTTCTCAAACCTTGGGCTTCATGCATATGTCAACAAGGCATGCACTTCCATTCAGTAGCCTTGGGATTTACGTGAAAAGCTCAAGGAAAGTCTTTTTGGGCTTTTTTCTTCATCAGCCCAAGACTTACCATTTTCATGCAAATAACAACCACTTGTAGCATGAAGTCTAATTTCTTGAGCTGCATTCTGCTAAGTTGACTTGCCAGATCTCCTAAGCCTGCAAAATAAAAAGAATGGTGGATGTTAGCCAAAAAGTCCAATGTGCAACAAGAAAAGTTGTAACAGCATCCACTTTAGCCTTTAGATAAAAGCCATTCACAAGTAACATGGTACATCTTGAGAAGTGAAGCATGCAGCAGAATTTAATGAGCTCCAACAATCAAAATTTTTGAAGTCTATATAAGAGAAGAGAAGAGCCTCAAAGAAAGATAAGAAAAGAGATCACAAAAGGTTCATTTGCATACATTCTCAAAGCTCTCAAGTTTTCATCTTCCTCTCTTCATTTTCGTGCACTATACTTTCACTTGATATATGTTTCTAGTGCACTAAAACATACTGGGAAATCTGTTGTACAAGCAACAAATTCTATACTACATTTCTTCATCTTCTTTAAACTCTGTGTAAAGGCTATAGTGCCTTGTTCTCTGTATTGTAACCCCGAGAAAGGGATAGACATAGTCTTTTAGAGACATAGTCCAAATTGTAAAAGGTTTTTGGTGCTCCTGGAAAACCAAGCACAAGCAGTACTACTGTATTACTACGAAGCTATAAAGGAAGCTGGAACCCTGTAAACCAGTGCAAATAGTGGAGATAACTCTCTCAAAAGATTTTGAGATGAGTGGACGTAGGTCTAGTTGAGACCAAACCACTATAAATAGCTGAGCATTTTCTCTTCCCTACACTCTTTATTTTCAACATATTTTTACTTCTAGCATCATATTCAAGTATATAGTTTTATTCTGCTTTGTCATGCTCAATACTGTGTAGTTTTTGAAATCGAGCTTATACTATTTAAAACCAAGCTTATTACATTGTGTTTGATTTTGGAAACTAACAGTCTATTCTGCAAAATTTTTAATAGTCTTATTCACCCCCCTCTAGGACATATTTACTTACACTTTCAATTCATATATCTTTACTCTACAACCAGTAAACTGATAACTTCCAAACAATATTTTCTCATTTTTTTTTCATGATTCTTGTTATATCCAGCCCTGTCCACATGGACAAGGATTGGTGTGGCTAAGGCTAGGGCTGGATTGTTCTGGCTCCACCAACGTTCTGCCAAGCCTGTTCAGTCAATTTGCTCTAGTGTTTCTGATCATTGTTCAGTCCAATCAAATTTCTCCTTGTATCATGTCCAACCATACTTGTAAATCATATTCTCTATGGCATAATCGCCTTGGACATGCTTCTTCAATAAAGTTCAATACATTGGTTCTTTACCTTTACTACATAACTGTATCGAGCACTGTGATATTTGTCCAAGAGCCAAATTAAAACGACTCTCATTTCTTTTGCATACAACTTCTACTATTTCAGCTTTTGAATTAATACATGCAAATTTATGGGGTCCTTATAGTGAGGTTGACATTCATGGAAATCATTATTTTTTGACCATTGTTGATGATTTCACAAGGGCAACTTGGGTTTTCCTTTTAAAAGTCAAATATGAGACATCACAAGTTTTACAAAATTTTTGTCTTTTTGGTCAAAAACCAATTTAATACCACTGTTAGAAATATTAGAACAGATAATGGAGCTGAATTTCATATGCCCAATTTCTATTCTCTCCATGGTATCATTCATCAAAAAACATGTCCTCATACCCCACAACAAAATGGGGTGGAAAATGAGGTCGTAGAAAGAAAGCATCAACACATTGTTTTTGTTGCTAGAGCCCTTCTTTTTCAAGCTTCTCTTCCTACTAGTTTTTGGGATGCTGTCTTGACAGCTACTCACATCATTAATAGATTACCTTTAAAATAACTAGATCAGATTACTCCTTATGAAAAATTATTCAAGTCCAAACCAGATTATCAGTTTCTTCGGGTTTTTGGTTGCCTAGTATATGCAGTAAACAATTCTCCCAATAAAAAAAAAAAAAAAAAAAAGGAACCCAGAGTAATACAAATATTGTAAGATGAATACAACGTGAAACTGTGGACAATACTATACTTAACATTATTTTTGACTGTGTAAGATATACATTGTTACAAGTCATTTGTCGTATTTCTTCTGTTGTGCTAGGGCTGTGATACCCTTTCGTGGTTCTTTTGTATGTTTATCCACCATTGTTGGTAAGGATTTGATAATTGTTAGTTCCTAGTGAGCTAGAATGACTAAATACTAATGTAACCATTATTTTAGTAATAGTGGAGATATTTTATTAGACTAAGTCGGGTGGTTTTTCCTTCTTATTGGAGGTTTTTCATGTTAAAAATCTTAGCTTCTCTGAATTGATTTTTTCTTATCCGTTGATTATTATTATTTGTTGTTTGGTGTTGTTTTGAAAATTCCGTTACTATTACTATAATTATAGAAAGGGCAAGGCTTTTGAGAGAGAGGAAATAGACCTAACTCATGCACTAGAACTGTAGCTAACAGCTGGTACATATTAACTCGATTGAAGATAGAAGTACATGATTAGGCAGCATGTAGAACACATGAGAATAAAGAGCATGATTTATTAATAACCATTTTTTATTACAGTAGGCATGCTCCTCCACTAGTCAGAATCTTTATGTGAAGATGTAAACTTGATCATATCCTTTCCTGCAGCAAACATAAAACATGAGCATTAGTGAATTTATATACTAGGAAAATTGTCTACAAAATTATGAGTGGTATTGTATGTACATTTACTTTTTATGATTTTTTTTCCATCTCTTACTTTTTTTATTTATAGTGTTACCTTTGCATCTCACTTAAATATAAAGAGTGTACCAAATGTAAATGTGTACATAGCATTTTCCTAAGAATGTTTGGTAGACATCCATTTTTGAATCTCATGACTCATTAATCATATGAAACGTAAATCTAAGAATTTAAGAATTATGAAATTCTTAAAATGTATTTTGTTAACTTTAAACATTGATAGAAAACTTTTTAAAATTTTTTTCATAAAAAATATTTTTAAAATATTCTTTGAAGGTCGGAAAACTAAAATTTCACTCCTTCTCAAAAGGTTTCTTTTTAATAAAATTTATATTAAAAAAATTTAGAAAAACATGCTTCCTGAGATTATATTTTTAAAACAATCATAGCAAACGTAGGAAAAAAAAATCTTAAATTAGAATTTATGGGATTCAAAAAAAAAAAAAAAAAAAAACTTTCTACCAAACATCCTCTAAAAGTATTGTCGAGACATTTTGAGCATACCCAGCTTTTCCACCGTAAGTAGGAATGTAATTGTAAATAAGATTGTCGCGCACTTCTTGAGCATCTGGTCTAGTTGTGGATTTCCTCGCTTCACTGTACCAAATTAAAAGTAGTAAACTCGAAAACATTGTTAGTTTACCCATTAAAAAGTAAGCGTTTGTTTACTAATGAAAAAGCAAAGCTCAACAATGTCTAGATAGCTTGATTGCCTAAAAGTGTCTCAACCAAAAACAGTCTCTTAATAACTTCTCTTTCAGTCATTGCAATCATGCAATTTCTATAGATAAAGCCTAGTAACCCTGCCCATTGACCATCCCTCTCTTTTTGCAGGTTGTGTCTAAACTTCGGCAATGTTTGCTATTATACATTTACTCTCTCATTATCGTCAGAGTTTAGATAAGAGAGGAGCTCAAATTAAAAAGCCAAGACTTGGGAAGCCAAAATGTTAATTTTTCGTAAATTTTTGGAAGTAAATGTATAATAACTTTATAATATTCAGACAAAATTAAAAACTTAAGGACCATGACACCCTTTGATCCCCTCGTAATGACAAAAACATGTATCAATATTGAGAAAACTTTTTTTTTTTGCCCTTTTAACCTATAGTCAATTTCAAAAAACACTCATATTTTAAACTAAACAAAATAAACTCTTAATATTAGTACTCAAGTAGAGTCCATGACACTATTTCTCATAGATTTTGTTCATGAGAAAAACACTGGAATGAGTTATATTGCACAATTAGAATTTGGTATTTGACCAAATTATGAGATTTAGTCCTAACCTGGCCAAAAAGTTTGCAACAAGTTGAGTTACTCTAACTGCATCCTCGGTGTGTGGAATTTTTGATGAAGAAGCCCACTCATAGGCACTTTTCTGTGATGCCATTCACCAAAACAAAAAATGTGTATTTTAAATGAAGATAATTATTTATAAAATACAAAATGTCATGCAAAGAACATCTAAAGATCACCTGAGGGTGCCATTGGAAGGCAGTCACTGGATAGTCCCTTGCACGTGCTGTGGAAACATAAACCTAAGACAGTTGCTGAGATTATATTAGGTTTATTTATGAAGGAAATTGTCAAAAAAAAAAAAAAAATAGTTTATGAGGAATTGTAAAATAATCTTAAAAAGACGTGAACACCCAATACCTGATCTTCTTCATCAATGCTAGTTGTCAAGATCTCAAAAAATTTAGCCAACTTCTCATTATTTTGGAGCTTTTCAGGTGATAACCCATACTGTAAAATCAAATGAAAGTCAATATTGATAATAGAATTGCAAGAAGAATTGAATTATATCTCTATTGAATTTATTGAATAGAATGACATAGATTACATATGTAGGATTTAAATTTTAATGGATGAAAATATGTTGTTCCACCTTCTCTGATTGGCTAAAAACAAAAAATAAACAAACTCATTTATAATGTAATTGTCCCACTTCTCTATATGTTTTCACGAATCTGCTATAATGGGACAGTATATAGGACACTGTTTGTGGAAATTTTTAGTTTTTTTGATAGAAAAATTACCTAAAGAATTCTACATTGATGAACCAGTAATTACAAGGATATTCTTAGATTACCAAAGAAAGGTTATGCAATTCAGTCAATACTCCTATTGTCAAGTATATAAAGGTAAATTCTATGTTAAGAACATGAGGAATATAACCTAAATTAGTCACAAGTGAAATTGAAAACCTTAAGCTTTAATCATTTTGTTTATTAATACTATTTCTGTTTAATTTCAGTTCTTTTGAGGTTTTAACTATTAAATACTCAAAGATGACAATTAATAACAAAATATCAATAAAGATAGCAACGAAAAACAACAACAACAACAATTTGAAGTACCGGAATTAAATCTGTTTTCTTACTTTCCTATCTCATTCATTATCTTACATTTTGTGATTAGTTAAAAAAAAATATATATTTAAACTAGTATCTTTGTTCCACTTTTCTATGTTTCTTGGTCAATCTGCTGTAGCAAAACAATATGTATAAGACACTATATGTAACAACAGATTTGATCAAATTTCATACTGCTCCTATATGCTCAAAGGGATGAAAAAATGAACCGTAAAACTGTAAAATCCACCTTATGATTTTGCGACACAAGACAATCTGCAGTCAACTTCTTTAACAAATCTGGAGGAAAACTGCAGGGAAGAAAAACGTTAAATTATCTTGCACATTTAAGAAAAAGATGTTTTATATTAATGAAACAAAAAAAAATTGTTAAATTAATAGTTTAATAGATAATGTTGACAAAGATTGTTTACCTCTGAAATACAGATCCTTCAATATTTGCTTTATCTATAAACTGCAGACTGCTTGCTTTAGTTGATGAACCGAATTTTTCGAGAATATTTTTGTCCTATCAAGAAATATCAACACTCGTAATTCTAAAAGCCCAGAAAATAACGATTATAAAAAAAAAGCAATTTTCCCGCGGAGTTTTCTTTTCTATAATTTTGCAAAAAAAAAATAATTACAACTGCAAGAAAGCTGAATTACCTCGCTAACGATCATTGCTAGAAGCTCAAAACCTAAGGTGATCCCATATAATGGGAAGTGGTTTCCAGCATCATTTTTTTCTAGCGCTTTCTGCAGAAACAAACAGAAGTTAAAAAAATTTAAAATAATAAATAAATAATTTAACCCATTGAACTAAGCATACCTCAACATACCATGTCAGGAAAGCTACAATACTTGTAGAAATTTAGGTTTTATTGACGAATTTAACAATAAATTTGGTTTGAAAATTCGTCGCTAATCACATTAGCGACAAAATTTGTGATGGATTTCTGCCATCAAGAAAACCTTGGTTGCATAGTCACAAATTTTGTAGGCAATTTATTTGTGACAAATTTTTGCGATGAAAATTCTTGCATGCATAGAATTGTTATCAACTAGAAAAAAACATTTACACATCATGCGAATGATTAAAAAAAATTAAATTAGATGTACACTCATTTTTACATTATCTTTTTTACAGTTATTTACAGAAATAAAACAATTTTAAAAAATAAATATATACAAATGTATATATAACATGAAAAGAAAGGATCATAGTCATTGTATCCACTGGTAAAATCCTAATTTGAGAAATTTTTTTCACCCATGCTAACAAATAAATGCTAGTTATTTCTAATAAAGGGAGAAAAATAATTAAAAAAAAAGAAAAGAAAACTAGTTACTCTTAACAGAAGTTATATATTATTATTTTAGAATTAGAAAAGGATAGCACATACCTTAAAAATTTTCTGAACGGTTTCATAATATGAACCAGTTTTTGACCAGCCACCAGTGAAGATGACCCCATTAACCAATTCAAGTTTCTGCAATGAGTACAAATGTGAACTGCGTTGTTATTTTCTAATTACAATTTGTGGAGCCATAACTCGTATCTCTTTTTTTTCTTTCTTTTTTTTTTCTGATTCGGTCACACATAATTTATTAAAAAAAATTTATCTATATTTTTTTATCAAACATAGGATGAGAAAATGAAACATAAAAATACAACAAAAAGATAGGAAAAACGTTGTATACGCCCCTTTGCATAAATCATTGTACACCCTTTGATTTTAATTTATTTATATAAGTAATATAAACAATACATAGAAGAAAAAATATATAAAAGTGAGTGTAAATATATAAATGTGTGCACGTAACACATCTCAAAAATACTACAAAAGTAGGCTCTAGTGAGATTTAGTTATAGTTGCAAAGGAAATATAAGAGTGCATTTGATACACAATACTAAATAATATAAGTAAAATAATATAGTACAAAGAGTTACGATACAGTATAACTTTTTGTACTGTTCACTGTTTGTTGCTTAATGCACTAGACAAAAAAAATTTGTATCATTTATGTCTAATTTACAATAATACTTTGTATTATTGTTTTCTAAAAAATATATAATAAAATTTTGATATTTTATAATAATTAAAATAATTTATAAAAATATAAAATTTTAAAAAAGGGTCGTCAGTCGCCACCTGTTGTTGATATCTCGCCAGTTGATGACTATTGTTGGAACTTACTGTCACTGATTTAATGAGCTAAAATATAGAGGATTGTAAAATGATTTGAGAGATAACAATGTTAAATTTTTTGTCTAATATTCTAGATAAATTATTATCCCATGGTTTAGTGAGTAACAAGAATTTAAGAATTTGTCTAATATCATAGATAAACTTTTATCCAGTACTTAAAGTTTTTTAATAAATCAAATAAGGGATAAATTTTTTTATATTATCTTATATCTTATTTTTTTAGCAAATAAAATGGACTCTAAATATATATATATATATATATATATATATATATATATATATATATATATATATATATTTATTTATTTATTTACCATGATAAAATTATAAATAAAAAATACAAATAAAAAAGAGATACTAAAGTTAGTGTACTTGTTTTGTGTAACTAAGTAAGTATATATAAGAAAATAGTGCTAGACTTCGGAATAACAACAGAATTACTGAGTCAGTGCTACCGGAACCAAAGTGAAGGGTGAAGCATAGGACAAAATGCTCTATCATATTCTCAGTATTAAATTATGCGCTACGACTTTTATGATTAGAAAACAAAATAATTATTATTTTAATTTATAATATTATAAATATTATTTTATTATATTTTAATTAATACTAAAATTATAAAATCAGATAAAAAAATTAAAAAAATTCATTCACATCATTATTAATTATAAAAAAATCCTAATATTTAAATTAGATAAATTTTTACATAAGTTAAGAATAAAAATATATTTTTTTATATATATAAAATGTTTACTTTTATTTAAAATTTGAAAATTTATATTTTTTAATTTAAAATATAAGAATATATTTTTTAAAAATCAATAATAATATGAAAAGATAAAAAAAAAAAAAAAAGTGAATTTTTTCAAAATAGTAAGACGGGTGATTTTGTCTAATACCTTGAGAAGGGTTTCCTCCGGCTCATTATAGATGAGCGGAATAACTCGAGCACCGCCGGCCTCCGCGAATTTCACGTAGGAGGCAGCAATGTAGGAAACACCGGTGGCATTGCTGAGGCGGCCGGAGGCACCATCACCAGGGTGGGTTAGAATTCCGATGACGGGATAGTAGTAGAGGCTGGAGTCAACGGCGGGGCAACCCGGGTAGTCAGGGTGGAGTTCAGTGGGCAGAAAAATCCCCGACTGGCGCCCCTCAGCAGATCCTGCGCATTTCAAGAGAAAAACCACAAGAGGAATCAAGAGGAAGCTTCGGAAGCTCATGGTGGCGGAAGACCGGAACACGGCGACGTTTTGCGTTAGCCTGCGTCAAGTGGACTGCTTGTTCTTCCAGACTGAAGCCGAAGCAGATAATATAAAGGAAAAGCAGAAGCAACCAAAACCATAAAATTAGAAAGTGACATTTCAATCACGTGTACGGATTGCAATTATTGCTTTACGTGGGGTATGCTCATTATTTGTGTTCATTTTGGTATGTTTATCTCTTTCTACTTTTTTTTTTTTTCACATTGAGAATATTTTTAATCTATATTATATTAATTATAATACTTTTATTTAATTTTTTAATTATAATATAATTAAAAGGGATAATGAATAAATTAATTATACAAGAGTATGGAAAAAATAAATTTAACATATTTTTAGAATTTTAAAAATATAATAATTTTGAAATAAAATTTTCTCCAAAATAATAAAAAATATAAGACAAATAAGTAATTAATATAATAAAATTTATGAGGTAGAATTTAAACTTTAAGGATTAAAGATATTACAAAACAGTGACATTTTTAATCACGTGGAAGCATTGTAATTATTGCGTTATGTCGGTACGCTTATTATTTGTGTTCATTTTGGCATCTTTTTCTCTTTCTACTTTTTTTTTTTATTATTATTTTACATTGTGATTTCCAATGAAGGCTGGACCACCGGCCTTGTGAGTATGGACCTCAGTTACCCAGATTTTGTTTAGATGACTTATTTATTTATATATATCACTCTTTAAAAAGTTTTAATTGTTGTAAAATAAGATATATAGATAGTGGAGTTAAAGATAATTGAGGGAAGATAAATATAGAGCTTCCGAAAGAGTGAATTTTATTTATCCTCAAAAAAGTATTTATATAAGTGGTGAGAAGAGTCCAATATAAATAAAACCCTAAAAAGGATAATTATCCTTATAATTAGTTGCATTAGATAAATACAAAATAAAGATTAAGTCATACGGTAAATAATATTTTAGATAGACATCCAAAATATTCATAACACTTCTCCTTAGATATCTATTATCAAAGAATATGTCTCGTTAAAAATTTTATTAGAAAAACTCTTTGGGACAAAAACCTAGTGAAAGAAAAAAGAATACATCATTTTTTAGATACACAATCAAATATTGCCTCATTAAAAATCTTACCAAGAATGAAAAAAACATGGTGAAGGAAAAAAAAGTGTAGTGCATATCGATCGAGATATTTATTTCGACGAACTCTAACATTATATAAAATTCTTCAAATATTGTAAAAGTTAGTATTATAGTAACAAAATTGTTAGATTGTTATATTCAAAAACTAGTTAAATTGCACTAAGATTTGGTACTTTAAGACCAAATATTTCTTTACCATTCTCAAGAGTTCTAAAAAGAATATTTATTTGCATTTAGCGATTTTACATCAATTAGATTGCACAATAAATGTAATTTGTATATATAAAATCACTTTAACACTTCTACTATATAAGTGTTTTAATACAAATTCTCTTTATAAGTAATTTACAGTTTTGGAAGCTCTTCAAAAGTTCTAATAACAAATCATTGACACAAAATTACTAATATGTGGATAAATTGGTCATTTCCATATATTTCCTTCAACAAATATTAACTGAAACGGTTGTATAAATTGTTTCAAGTAAATCCAATCCTTCAATCATTATTGAATAACGCAAATAATGTCATTCACATATTGCCAGACTAATTCAGTACCATTAAATACTTGCATCCACCACAATTGAGTATATTTATTCAAAATCAATGTTAGTTATTTGTGAAAACCCTTGAGCATCATTTTCCTTTTGTATTCACATAAAAGCCCATTTGTCCATAACTGGCTTTATACTTCTAGTGTATGAACTACAAATCCAAAACTTATCACTTTTTAAACGAACCTCAATTGTGTCTTTTTCTTTTTTTGGCCAATCATTCCTTTCTCTGTAGACTTTTACTAATGATCTTCAATATCTTTTTATCACACAGGGCGCTACATTATATGTGATACATTGTCAATAATATTAATTTCATCCTAATTCCACCATATTCCATAGAGATCTCTTTATTTTTATGACTTTCAAGTAATTGAATTTCCTTTGAAACTAAATCATTAGTTATGTCTTAAGACTCTTCTAAAGTTACCTCTAGTAACTTTTCTAGAGCTTCTTTACTTTTCGAGGATTTTATCTTTGGAACTAGTGTGTTTGTCACTCTTCATGTGTTTGTAGTTATATTTTGATTGAAGCAGTAGCAGTTGATACACATGATTTTAGTCACTCTTACTAGTCAAGCAATGTGTCTATCTGTTTATACAAATGAATTATCATATGAACTTCTAGTTCTTATTTGCTTTGTATGAGGATCAATGTGATAATTCATTCTAAATATTCTCTCCTCCTAATGTTGGAATAAATGATTTATCAAAAAGACAAGTGGCAAACTAAGCCACAAATAAATATCCTTTTATTGACTCAATATATTTCACTTATATATGGAGATCTATATCCAACATATGCTTTTAACCTCCATTGAGATCCCATCTTAGTGCATTGTGGTGGAGCAATTAACAACTCATTCAAAATTTCATAGATGGGACATACTTGGCTCCTCACTATAAACTAATTATTAGAGGAGGTTCAAATAAATTGTTGACATGATGCGAATCAATGCTACAATATGAATAATCACATATTTCCAAATAAACTTTGGAAGTTTAGATTTCATAAATAATGGTCTTACAATTAATTCTAGGTGCCTATAAGTCCGTTTTATGTATTCCAATAGTCACCTTGAAGAGTGAATTTACTTACATTAACTAGGTGTATTGCTCAACTAAATATAATTAAGGCATTACTCTCTTAATTCAATCCATTGAGAAAGTAATCTCATAAACTTCAGGTTATGAGTTAACAATAAATAAATGTGATTATTTAGTCAATGAATCGATTAAAGTCAAGAAGTATCTAAATGATCCACTTCGTAGGTCTACAAGCCCACAAATATTTTCATCTTGTGTACATTCTAAAAGATAAGGGGTTCACTCTCACTTTTCCTAGTACAAATAAATTTTCTCTGGGAACAAATACATATGAGAAACTAAATGTTTCAATTGACAAATCTTCTGACTCTTCAATGAAATTCCAAATGATTTTTTCAATTACTTTTGCATCATTGTTGACTTGGGATGACTCAACCAGTCATGCCAAACAACAAACTTGTTTTGACTTGTAAACTTCTGGTTTACAACAACATATGTTTCAATTGTACTAACATATATTTAGTACAAATTGGAGAAAATGCATTTAATTTCTCAATGTAAATATTTACTAGCTCTTCATGAACTTTTAATTATGATTTTCATTCCTTCAGCTCTTTAAGAGCACTCAATTATCTTTGTACTACTAAATATAATAGTAACATAATCTTTGTACAATAAAAATAATGTAATATCATATAATATATGAAATGATATAGCTTAAATAAGAGAGCAAATAACTTAAATTTATTAAAGGTAAATTAAATAAATGAATTAAAATAGTAATTTCTATGTATACTCTCATCACGTTCAAGGAAAAAGAAATTTGGCACATTTAATTGTCATATTGACATGACCAAAATTAAAAAAACATTATCTCATTAAGCAAAATTGTCTCTAACAATTAATCTTTCTCTTTCATTGATGCTTGAAAAGCATTTAGAAGATGTTTAGATGTACAACATGTTTAAACTTAATAGTCTTTTCATGCCAAAATGATAGTGGTTTTCCAAATATCCCTTTACCATTTTTCTTCATTGCTCTCCCACTTCTGGTGGAAGTTATTTATAGTATTATAACCAATACTACATTTGCCTGGTCATGGCTATGTTGTGCTCATATTTCTTAATAGCTTCTCCATTCACTTCAAGGAATAGAGAAAAATCTTTTTTGGGATGATGGCTTCAAATTTCGAGTAAAAGATTAATTTTCCTTTATTGTACTATGATATTTCAAAATCATATCACAGCATAATCATATATTGACAACACATATTTTAGAGTGTCAAACTACCAATTAACCAAGCTATTATGTTAGCCAATCCATAAGTAATCATATAAATAATTTTATAAGACAATATATTAACTATATATTGAAGTTAATGTCAAACGAGAGCAATGAGTAACATAGAGAACCAAGTTTAAATAAAGATAATAGAAAACTGATCTAACATAAATAAAATGAACTGTAATTTTGTTGGAAAATAAGCAAAAAGGTTAAGCTAACTCTTAAAAGAGCTATAGCCTTCTTAAAACAAAATTAATAATTAAAACCCAAGAAACGAATTGCTCTAAAAATATATATGTTGAATAAACATGACAATTTATAGGAATGGAAAATAGTCCAATCCAAGAAAAAAATTGCCCTAAAAGTAAATTCCAATTTTATGAAGCTTGACTGATAAATTTTCTGACTTTTCAGTAACATAAAATGAAATTAATGGCCACTTGTATCATAGGCAATCAAATTGTATATACTCAAAACATGAATAATAAGACACAAAAGGGAATTTACTTTTCAACCTAGGACTAAATAAATAAATCCAATCCCAATTTTATGAAGCCTGATTGATAAATTTTTTGACTTTTCAATAGCATAAAATGAAATTAATGGCCACTTGTATCATAGACAATCAAATTGTATATACTCAACATGAATAATAAGACACAAATTGGAATTTACTTTTCAATCTAGGACTAAATAAATAAATCCAATCCATACATTGTATGCCTTAATCTTGTATAAAATATTATTTTAATTACTTATTCCAAAAACTGATTAGTCACAAAATGTAAGAAAGAAAGCAGAAACCTTTCTTGTATTTATTGAGCATATATCAAATACACAAAAAAGTAATACAATTGAGCTGCCTTTACTAAATTTTAAGACTCAAAATAATTTTAATTCATGAAAGCAACAATATTGGGCATGCTTTCACCAACATACAAAGTCTGCATATAAGCATGATGCATATATCATATTTTTTCAACCACTTTTATGCATTAATTATCAATTGGGCATGCATCTACCAACATACACACCCCCATCCACCAACCCATGGAAGAAGATGTGGTTCTGGTCACGGCTATAATGGACATTAGGATAAACTCAATAAGGTCAAAAAGATTTGTACTACTTAAATTTAATATTTCTCGAATTCCATTAGAACAAAATTTGTGTTTACTTTGATAGTAAACATAAAATAGAATTAAACCAAGATTCTATTCCACAATGAATCCCTCAAATAGAAGTCAAAGAAAGCAATTAAAATGCCATCCCAAATCATCCATGGAAGTGATAAAATAAAATAAAGACAGACGTAAGCATAGGTTGTTGCTTACATGCTTATATAAACTATGATCGTAATATAATCATATTCATATGCATGTAACCGAATAATCATAATCAATGATTATTAAAACATAAACAATATATACATGTATGTATGAAATAGGCATTTAACCAATACAGAAGGAAGCAAAAGTTATATCCCATGATTTATTAATTATTCACTAAAGTTGGGGCAACCATATACATGAAGAAATGGGAATTGCAATCTTAGACTAAAAAAAGATCTATGTATTTGGGATTCAACCCGAGATTCAATTCTAGAAAATATGATTAAGTGTGGTGACAACACTATTGTCACGAAATTCAACCTGAAAGGCAAATCTTAGCTTATCCAAAATAATCTTATTGAAATATGACTGTAAGATTGCAATAATTTTATGAAATATTTTTTTTAAAGTTTATTACTATTTTAGGATTTTAAGGATTTAAGGTTCATGGTTTTGATTTATAGAGTTTAGGATTTAGCATTTTGGGGTTTAAATTTTTGATTTTAGAATTTAAAGGTTTAGAGTTTATAATTTCAAATTTAGTGTTTTTGAAATTAGGATTTAGTGTTTTTGAAATTAGAATTTCGTGTTTTAGAGTCTAGAGTTTTCGAAGGGTATAGGATATAAAATTTAAGATTATTTTGTATCATGGACAAGATGAAGAATACCTACAATATTAATTTATATTGAACATGCCTTAATTTTAATCTAATCACTTAGTCGCAAAAGATATTTCCTACTATCATCATGAGTGAGCAAATCAACACAATCTTATTACAATTAATTTGATTGTAAGATTGCATTAGGAAACTAATTAATTTTCAATAAAATTAAATTATATAGAAATAATAATGGTTATTAGTCAACAAATTAAGATACTCTTCGACTAAATTATGAAAATCAAATATACAAAATCAATCAGGATATTATTACAATAATCAGAAAAATTATTCATAAAATATTGAAAAAAAGTCAATTACTATTAGTTAGGAAAAACCAACAAATATAAATATTCGTATTATTTCCAGATTAGCTGTTAGTGCATATTTATGTTTCTTTTTTTCCTTTTCTATAATTTGTAAACACAATTGTTTGTAGTCTGCATCGTTTCTCTTTCAAGTGTATATGCAATTTTTATTGTCGAGGTATTATGGTTTCTACTATGAGGAATTTTTTATGCATTCTTTCATGTTGTGTAGGATTTTTTTTTTTTTTTTGTAATGAAGCATTAAATATCCATATACGGTAAAATTTTAAAAATTAATTAATATATTTTTACAGAGATTAAGAAAACATAAGTATTAAGACACATGAAATAAAATTCCAATAAAGAAAAAGAAGGTTAAGAGTCTATAAATAAGAAAAAAAAAAAAAAAAGAAGTTGATGAAAATATGGTGGGGCTGGTGTAGAAAGTATGGTTTCTGTCCCTATTACTAGGAGCAATTTGACCCATACCCAATAGGATCCCATCATTTTTACCCGATCAGGCATAGGGATGGGGCTTGCAAACTAGGTATGGGGATGAGGATGGAATTTTAATGAATAATTTTATGGGTTCGAAGCCAGGATAATTAGTGTAGAAGCCACTTCACCCCATACCCATGCATCATATATGTATATATAAAAATTTAAATTATAATATATATATATATATATATATATATATATATACTATATACTATATACTGGATCATTTTAAATAATCAAACTAACTTCAATCACAAAATATTGTAATTATTCCATCATTTTAAATATTTTGAGGATCTCCACGTAGGTGGGGAGAGTGATCTCTATATAATCTCTATCGAATCCTTATCTACTCGAGAGAAATGGTCATTTTTATTTTTAAGAAAAATTAAATGTGAAAATTAATATACACAATAATAATTTCGTGCCTGTACATCCACGCGTGACGCGTGCCAAATATCTAGTGTATATGGATTGATGATCGTAACATTTTCCTCTGAGCATTTTGCGGTGTTTTTTCCTGTTGTGTCGTCATGTGTGTCCCTCGATTTTTTTCAGGTTGTTTCTAGATAGTGATGGCATTTCATTGGTTTTCGCAGTACCGAGGCAGTGAAGAGGCACGTGATTGTCCTATAAAGTAAAGGCAGTATGTGCTGTTAATACAAGTGGAAAGCATCATTTCAATCACGTGGAAGCATTAGCATTATTGCATGGAAAACACTGCATTTTTAGTTATTTGTGCACATAAATAAAAATTTAAATTTAGTAAAAAAAATTAATTTTTATAATATAATAAACTTAAATTTAAATTTATGTAAGAAGAGTTGTCCATATATAGTACTTAACTAGTGCTTCGATTAAAATTATTTTTAATTTTTTTTTTCAAACCATTTTTGATTTAAAAAAATTTATATTTTAAATTTAAAAAATTAAAATTTATATTTTAAGTTAAAAATCAAAATAAATTTTATGTATAAAAAATATTTTAATAAAATTTATTTTTATTCTTAACCTAAAATATTAAAATTTAATTTATTTAATTTAAAATATAAAAATTTTCTTTAAAATTAGTGATTGTGTGAGAGAATAATTTTTTATTTTTAATTAAAAAAATTATAAAAAATATTTGTACTCACTTATATATATATAATTAGTTATATTCCTGTTTAAACTGTAGACAAAATAAAAAATAAAAGAAATTGCATAAAGGAAATATAATTTATGCAACTCTTAAAAAAACACCAATAGAAGCTTTAACAACTATTATCTTAAGCCATGCGGCTCTGTTAACTACCATACGTCATGTTGGTAATTCGCACTATTTTATACTTATGTGTTATATGTATATATATATAACATAAGTATAACATAAGTATAATTCGCTTATATATATATATATATATATATATATATATATATATATATATATATATATATATATATATATATATATTTTTGAATGTTGTTCACTTATTTATGTATCTAAATTTAAAATATTTTATATTTTAAAATAAAACCATCTCAACATAAAATCAATAGCTATGGTTAACTCCAATTTAGTTCTAAAATTGTACATAAAGTATCTAATACTACTTAAATCACCATTGCACTATTTTTATAAAATTTTTATCCTAAAAGTACAGAAATCAAACTACTAGAATATTTTTTTTTATTGGAGTAAATTTTAGACTTTACAAGCTATATGTCCAAACAGGAATTCTTAAATATATTTTTTATACTAAATTTGTTGAACCTTTATAAAATTTGAATTCAAAATAGTGATTCTCATGTGATAACTTTTGATTATATTATGTTAAAGTTAATAATAGATATATATAATACTATCTAAATCGCCATGAAAATGATTATTACTTCATAAAATGTATGCAAATATAATTTTATAAAATCTTACCGAAATTTTTTATATATAATAATACTAATAATAATAATAAAATAATAATAAAAATAGAATAGCACAGGAAACCCCAACGATGAAAGTAGAAAGCAAGATTTTTGTTTATTTATATTAAATTACGTAGGAAATATACACATTATTGTGTTTCGTTGATATGCACATTTTTCTTCTTTCATTATTCTTGTTTACTCCTTTTTTTCTCTGATTGAAAATAATGAGTTTATTTCAGTTTGGCTTTGAAAAAAGAAATAGATGAAAGCTAAAAAAAAAATTAATTTTCAACTTAAAGTTGTTAAGTTAACCTACTAAATTAAAAATATTTGATAAAATCAACTTTTAAATTAGTTGATAAATGTGAAATTATATAAAAGAATATGTTTAGATGATTTCCAATATTTGTGCAGATTTCAAACATTTAAACATATTTCATTAATTACAAATATTAAAATATGAGTCTCCTTAATTTCTTCTATTTTTATATGATTTTTATGCTCATTCATTAATTTTTAAATCTTAAACACAAACCCTAACCTCTAAATCTTAAAATGTAAACCTTAAGTTCTAGAATATAAACTTTAAACCCTAAAACATATACCCTATTCTATAATTATAAACCATAAATCATAAAACATAAACTTCATCCTTAGGCCTAAACCCCAAAATATAAACCCTTTACTCTAAATATAAATTTTAAATACAAACCTTAACCTCTAACCCCTTAAACATAAACCCGATACCATAAACAGAAACATAACCTCTGAATATGAGCCCTAAAATATAAACTTTAAATATAAACGTTAAACCTTTAACTTAAACTTTAAAATATAATTTAGGGTTTAAAAATTTATAAAAAAAAAAAGAATCTAAATAAAATCCATTAACCAGACTTGCAATTAATATTTGTAATTAGTGAAAGATGATGTAGTATTTAAATTCTATACAATTAATAAGGCTTATTAATGGGCTAAACAAAATCTTATTTTTAAATATGAGGCTTTTTAAATAGTGCATTATAATTTTAAATTGAGAGAAGAATATAATCATATTAAAGCCAATAAATCAATAATAACAATCACAAAATATTTTTCAATTATAACACAATCAATATTTTAATCAAATATGTCAATAAATCAAATTTATTTGAAATCATCAAAACATAGTTTATACTGCTAACAAATCGTGGTCAAAGAGAGTGGAGAGGAACTCTTGGCCAATGGTACTGGTAACACTCACAACAACATTTGAGGGTCTCGTTTGTTGCAACAACAACAACATTCGAACCTTGGTGGAGATGGCAATTCTGAGTCTGGATCAGGTTTGGAGGGTCATTGAGGAGAAAAGAATGTACATTCAAACACCATAATGTTACATCCCACTCAAAATTCTTACAACAAAAGCATGTTACCAAGGCATATTCTAGAGCTTCTTAAAATTTTCTAGAACTTTCTAAGTTATTATAGATGTCTTTAGAAGAATTTAGAAGACGTCGAAATTCTCTAAAAGTCTCTAGAATATACTAAAACTATCTAGAATTCTTTAAAACCTTATATAAGATACATGAATACTTTAAAAGGTTCTAGAAGCTTATAAAACATAATAGAGACTTGTACAGATGTGTAGACTTACCTAAAGCATTGTAGAATATTTTAGAAGAAACTAGTAAGATACATAAAAATTTCTAGATATTTAAGCTAAAAGCTTCTGGACCAACAATTGTAGCCACATATTTGGGAGGTCAAATAAGTATAAATATGCCATCCCCCTCATTTTTAAGACAACTCTGAGTGAGTAGAATTCTCAAGAGTCATTTCTAGACTCTTTCTTGTCTTCTTTACTCTCTAAGTTCTTTGCTTTAACTTTGCTTTTAAGTATTAGTCATCCTTATCTCAAACACAAATAGACTTACTTAACATCTTCCATTGTGAGTTTATCTAAGTGCTGCATGGGTTGAAAAATAAGCCCTTGACAATAAGCTAACTTCCCTCCAACAGCATATTTCCCTCTTCACCCTTTCAGGCTCCTTTTCCTTCTTTCTCTCTCATTATCCTTTCTTTCATGGCCCTATTCCCTGCAACTGCAGCCATTGATGCTTCTTCTTCCAACTCAAAAAAGAAAACTTTCATAATCCAAGTTCAACATGAATTCAAGCCTTATTTACCCTTCTATTTTTTAGTTTTGGGAGTTTAAGAGTGATGTGTGGCATGCATGTGCCATTTTTCTGTTAAATAATAGAAAGCCAACTTTTATTCTTTAATGTATATTTCAGAAATCTTAATATAAATAATTGTCCATTTTAAAATGTTTTGAGATGAAGTGTATATGATCTAAAATTTATGAGAATAAATTAGACTTTCCTAAATTTTTTTGAATAAATCTAAATTAAAAATATAAAATATTTTTTTGAATGAATTTATTTTTTAAAATTATAAAGTTTCAATCAACAACATGTAAAGAAATGAAAATATAAATAAAAATTAATTTTTATTGTTTGTTGTAGAAACAAAGTTTTAGAAAAAAAAATCCAAGCGAGCAAAAGTTTTCAAATGGAAAAATACTAACTGCGCACTTATGTACACATTTTTTTTTTTGTATACTTTCTGTTGTAGTTATTTATACGAAATTTTTTTTTAAAAAAATAAAAGAAATATAACAAAAATATGTTTACATACTACCACTCTTTCAAATGTAACAATTGTAGTGAAAAGCAATTTGACCATTTTGCCACAATTGTTTTTTTCTTCTGACTAATAATACACCAACACCTCTGACTAGTATAGCAATAATTTCCTAAGTGGTCCATAGCTGTACCAAATAGGTAGTTGGACCATTTTGTCATAACCTGTCTCCCTTTTTTTTTTTGGCAAATAATAAACCCACAACCTTTGCATAGCTAAAGTCAAGGTGGTCTGTGCTGTTTAATTCACAGCTAAATTTGTCTACAAGGTTGACTGGGGGCAAGGTGGTAGGGCCAAAGCTTGAATCCGAGCTGCAGAGTCACATAATTTGTTTTTGTTTTTGCTTTTTTTTTTTTAATTTTCTTTAATTCCTTCTTTACTTTGTGAAAATATTATTTTTATATTGAATGGATGGGGCTTTAGTTAAATGCTTCTTGATACAAATACTAACAAGGGCCCCCTCTTTTCTCATACTCATTCCCTCCCCTATGGCTGGGGTGTGAAACAAAAAATATGGGGTGTTAAAAGAAACCATTATAAAAACATAAATACGAAAATTTACTTAGAAAACATAAGCAATAGAAGTTAATTGGATATGTAAGTTTTATACAGGCATAAGCAAATTTGATAGCCAAAATTTATTACACTCAAATTCCAAATAGGATAAGAGTGAGATTGGCTTGGTAATTATCACATCTTTAATATAGGCTTTGTAAATATTTTTATCTAAATTTTAATCCCTTAAATTTTTAAATTAAATTCTTTATATATATCTCTCTCCTCCTTTATATGACAAAATAAAAAATCCAAACAGGATAGAATAATTTTACATGGATGAATTTTATAGCTAAGGCCAGTCTAAGAGTGGTTGTGAATATTAAGTTTTCAAACATAAATTTTAAGACGAAATGCAGTCTGATACAATGGTTATGCTTTTTCACTCAATTTTGAAAGTATTTTGGGTGTGTTTTCAAAATAAAAAATATGAATTTTGATTTTAATTTTAAGTTTAAAATATCTCACCCTCTCTCCTGCTGTTTCCCCACCTTGAAGGCCTCGACATTCTGTCTCTTGCTCCACCTTCTGATCAATGTCTTACCTTCTAGCGCGCCATCACTTACATTCCAAAGCGCTGTGGTGGAAAAAGAAGGAGCAAGAATTTTGCTTCCTAGATGCATAATTAGCGACTAATTTTACCCACTTTACAATATACTTGATGTTTATAACATATAACTACTGAAATAAATATAAGCATATACTATCATGTAACTAGCAAAGTGTTTTAGGGTTGTACTGAAGAGATTGGTCAATTAATTACTAAAGTACCAAGCTCAAATGTTATTCAGGCATTCCAATTATAGTGAATGAACAAGCAAAAATAGCAAACAAATAAAAGAGATAGCAAGCGATGATGAGTAATCAATAAGAGAGAATCTAGGGTTTTGATTTCACCTTGACTATCTGTATTGAATTACTTACTTTCCTCAATCTAGCTAATTATACTAAATGCTAATTAGGATTCCTAATATGTTAATAAACATTTTCCAAGGTCAAATTAACTTAACTTAAACTACTAATTCAATCATATTCCTATATAAATTTTAATAGTCTAAATTGCATTAAGTTATGTGAATTTCTTTTTATGATTGCATAGGATCCTAGAATATCCTTGTCCTAAGCTCCTCTATGGATGTAATTTCATGGTCTATAAGTATCTAATTTTTTGCCAATTCATAAATACTCACAAATCTTCCTACTAATTGACCAAATCAATAAGAATGTAAATGTAGAGACATAGAACTCAATTAGATATACAAAAACTGAATTGAATTATACATGCATTTAATACATCCAGTCTTGGCTACATTGTAGCCCTAGTGAAAGATTTGGAAAGCCATAATCATGGGAAACAAGAAATAAACTAGCAAACATAGATTCTAAAAGAGAAAAGGGTAGAAAAAAAAACTCTTGGTTGATTTCTACTTGATTCCTTTTTAGATCCCACGTATGTGTTTCCTTAAGTTCCCAAAGTATCAAAAAGTCCTAAAAGTAATTCAGAAACATCTATATACTGTTAGGTTATAATTCTCCCTTCAATAGGAGTCCAAAACCACTCAAAATGACATAAGCAGGCCCAAATTTGCGAATTGGGTCGAGCCTCACGATGTAGCATGGATTCTTGCTTCTCTGCCATCAATTTCCTTCGTGTTTCCACGCTATAGCGTGGGTTTCATGTTGTAGCGTGGAGAACCTCCTCTCTGCCTCACCTTTTCCTCAACTCCACGCTGTGGTGTGGATGAACAGCTCTGTCTTGTTTTTTATCCTTCTACAAGCTGTAGCTTAAGCAACACCTCTTTTGTTAGTGTGATTTTCAGCTGTAATTCATTGGTAAATTCATTCTTTTGTGCAATTCATCCTCGACTTCCTTAATTTACAAAAATCATAGGATTTATCTCAATTATACTCAAATCATAGCTCAAATTCTCAAGAAATAGGTTAATATGTCTATATAAATTGCAATTATCAAATTTCCCAAACTTGAGATTTTGCTTGTCCTCAAGCAGAGCAAAGGAAAGTGTAAAGCGCAAAGCAATACCTACTAACCATACATGCCTCATAGAACATCAAGAATCAACATTGGAGACTAAGCATGGAAAGTAATCACAAACAAAATTGAATCCATTTCTTGCACAATGGACATACCCATGCCCAAAGACTCACTCACAAGAAAAAAGCTAAGTCCAATACTCCCAATATCAAAGCAAGAAAGTGAGATTCATGATATTTTTGAATAAGGCATTGCCAACACATGCACATACAAGTAACTAGATATAAAGCTCCATGTAATCCAGTGCATAAGGAGTGAATTTGCTCACATAGAGGAAAGATACACTTAATCACTCAAGGTGTTTACAAGGGCAACAATGTCACTCAAATCAATGCACCCAAACCTTACCTTATGCTTGCTTCCTATATCACATCTCCACCACTCAAGAGGACTAAATGCACCAAACAAAGGGACTTTAAGAAGGGTTGTAAGGGGGCTTAGGTGAAGGCTAGTAGAAAATGGAAAAAAAAAATTGAAATAAGGTGAAAAGTACACAATGGAGGTGTATTTGAAATTCCTTGCTTACCCATGAGTCTAATGAATTTCCCAATTCTCTAAGCCTCATTCCTAACACAATTTATTCCCCTTTCCTTATGCAGTGGCTTTTTAACTCAGATTTTTCTTATCTCTCTCTCTTTTCATTTGCCACATTCATTCTTCTTTCACTTGGGGAAGTATGCACATAATTTTGAGGCTTACTCTATTCCACTTTCCAACACATATCATAAAAATTTCTACTTGTAAGGAATTCCTATAACCTTCAAAGTGTAGAGTGCAAAAATCATGAGGGAACTTACCAAAGGAAGGGATAT
Organism: Bauhinia variegata; assembly: GCA_022379115.2. Classification (NCBI taxonomy): domain Eukaryota; kingdom Viridiplantae; phylum Streptophyta; class Magnoliopsida; order Fabales; family Fabaceae; genus Bauhinia; species Bauhinia variegata. The sequence goes on along the minus strand of CM039437.1, from coordinate 886,697 downwards.
ATGACTTGTAATGTGGGCTACTAAAAAGAATGGAAGGCTAAGGCTCCAAAAGAGGTTACTAATGGCGAAATGTAAGGGTGGGCGAGGGTTCATCCTAGATGCCCTCATCCTTTTAGTGCACTAGTCCCACAGTGATCTAAACATGCATAACAGAGCAAATTTTAGAAGGTTAAAGATGCATGACACTCTAACAATTGAATGATGAGCTCTACAAATGTAGGTCAAAGGCTCAAAAGCTCACAAATGGCGAACAATTAATTCATTCCCATGCACTTTCAAACACTTCACTTAACATTCATTCACAAAATGTGCACACATGATCTCCAAACATAAGGGATCTCAACCATAAACATCAAGAATCAACCAAACAAGAAGTCATTGTAAGAGGTGTCGTAGCCTCACAAATTAAATTACTACTCCCTTCAAAAGATAATATAGTGTAGGGCAAGTAGGATCGATCCCACGAGGAAGCGTGTATTTAATCTAATAGGATTAAAAGAAAGTAAACTAGTAATTGAAATAACAGGAAAATAAACTACTAACTAACCTAATTTCTACCATACCTAAACACACGAAAAGGGGGGGTTTTGAATTGGTTTGTTGAATGAAAATAAATTCTGGGCAGAATGTAAAGAAAGCACAGAAAAGAGAATAAAGAGAATTAAAGCAGAGTAAATAGAGTGAACAATGGAATAAAGCATGCTTAGCATCGACATATCCTAACCATGATTGACATAAATTCGATCAATGACACATAGGTAAATTAATTTCGAATAGCTAGACTGTAGAACTTTGTACGACAAAATTCCCTATTTTCTCTTATTGTTTGTTTTGTAACTAGAATGTCTGAGCCCAAAACCTGCCAAGTCCAATAACCTTAATATACCAGCGCATGAGATTTAACCGAACTTGGAGCATTAAGATCTATAGTAAACATCATCTAACCAGAACCATAAAGGTTCACCCAGCAGTTTTATGTAATTCATATATGAAATTATTCTAATCAATCTAATTCTAAGATTAACTAGTTGTTACTTGTGCTAATTAATTAAGGATCCAGACTTACTTAACTAGCTAACAATATGAATCATTCAAATAGGTTGGTTAGCTACTCCAAACAAATCCGAATGGATTCAATAACAATGCTGTTAAATAATTTTAGAGTACTCAAATTAATTTATCTAACATTAAAACCATAATCTTGTCTCACAAACTTGGTATCATAGCTTAGATATGTCTAGCTAAGCATAAAAGAAATTAAGTTACCATGCTAACAGATCCAGCAAAATTCTAGACTGGAAGCATGATCAACTTGAACAAAAATAAATAAAAGAAAGGAGTACTAGTGTTTCAGCAAAAGGGACAAGCAGCAACAATTATCTTCAACTCTTGATGTGTGGCGTCTTCAGCAGTGATGTGTTGTGTGTCTTGGCTACGTGGATGGATGTGGTCCTTCTCCAGATCTGCCTTCTTGATTTATAATATATCCACTCCTAATTAGACTCAAAATAGGACTCTCAATTAAATTATAATTCTAAGTACAAGTAATTCCTAATCATACTCTAACTAGGACACTAAGTGGATATATTTTTCCAAGACTTTAATTTCACTTGAATTATGATTCTAGAGAGTCTTCCATGTCTTGGAGTCCCAATCCTTGTATGACAAGGCTTCCCAAAAGTTCAATTGGTTTAGAATTCTTCAATTCATCTTCGGAAGGCCTCTAGGTCACCATGGCTAAGGGTAGTCTCGCCATGGCGAGCTAAAGCTTTAAATTGAAAATTGCTCTCTGGAAGGTCTCGCCATGGCGAGCTCAAGCTGAATTGGCTCTTTTGCTCTCGGGTTCACCTCGCTATGGGGAGCTCTGGCAAAATTGCCATTCTGCTTCTTTTCAGCTTGGCTTTTCAATGCTTGCCAATGCTTGGAAATTAGTCACTTGTGAAAATACAAATGTTAGTTAAAAATACGTATTAAGGTCAATTTATATTATCATCCATATGAATTCAAGAATCTGAAAAGTGATTTAAATCAAATGAAATAGCCTAAGAATGTGTCAATAATCCAAAGAATTATGGGGTTGAAACATGCTTAAAATGAGTCCTAACAGTCACACATCAAAGCATTGACTTAGAGTTCCTAGAAGGTTAGCAAGGTAAATTCTCGAGATATAAGCAAAGTAAGGTAGGCATGACAAGCAATTTTATGGAGTCAAATTTGGCATATGCATAAAAACAAGTCTCCAATACTTTCTTTTTAAGGTTTTCAATATTTTCTTTTTTAAGGTAAACAACTAAAACCAATTACTTCAAAAACCACCACTCATAATCTACTAAGAACCCAACAAACAATAAAATATAAAGCAATAAAAAGATAATATGAAGCAAGAAATCTTAAATCCCCAAACTTAAAACTTAGCATTATCCCTAATGTGAAAAGTAAAAAGTAAGGGAAAGAAGACTCCTTGAATCAAGGGGTGCTACTCAAAATCCTATGCATCGTTGGTGGTATCAGTACCATCAATACTTCATATACCCTTTCACTCTTCTTAGAAGTTTCCCTTTTTGAAGACCACTAGTTTGCATTAGCAGTCGTTCCTTTAAGCATATCATATGTTTCAATATAGCTCTTGTCTAAGAATGCATATACCAATATTCTAGTGTTACCACTCACCCCATTATAAAATAATTGCATGACCAGCCACTTCGAAATGCCATGGTGAGGACACCTTCTAAGCATCTGCTTGAACCTTTCCCATGCATCAGATAATTCTTTATCATCTACTTGAGAGAAATTCACAATATTTGTGCGTAGCTTTATAGTGAGGGAAGAATTTATTTAGAAGCTTTTGGGCCACATTATTCCAAGTGGTGAAAGATCCAATTGGTCAAGAGTTCAACCAATGCTTGGCCCCTTCCTTGAGAGAGAGAATGGGAAGAGCCTTAACCTGACAGCATCAACAAACACCCTATTATATTTGAAGGTGTCACATATTTCCAAGAAAGTGGCCATGTGCATATTAGGATCTTCATTTGCCTAGCCACTGAATTGCTTAGATTGTACCATCTGAATCATCTTTGGCTTGAACTTAAAAGTAATGGCTTGTACTATTGGCCTCCGAATTCTAGAAGTAAATTCAGCAATAGTGGTGTTGGCAAAGGCATTAAGTGGTTGACCCCTTTTGCCCCCTCCATTATTGTTATTCTACTAACCTCCAAGCATTGTTTCTTCTGCAGGTTACTTCATTTTCAGGATCAAAAGGCACAAGACTGCTATTATCAGCACTTTTCATGCACTAGAAAGTCACCTGAAAAGGAGAGAAAGAGTAGACACTAGAGAATTTTTGAAAGTTAAAAGAAACTGAAATGATTTTTCTTTTTTTTTTTTGCTTAAACTGACACTAAGCTAATTCCTTCAATATTATCTGGTGCAATGCTTGGCAATGGCGCCAAAAACTTGATGTTTATAAAATATAACTATTGAAATAAGTGTAAGCGTACACTACTATTTAGTTGGCAAAGTATTCTAGGTTGTCATACCTAAGAGATTGCTCAATTAATTACTAAAGTACCAAGCTCAAATGTTATTTAGGCACTCTAATTATAGTGTATGAACAAGAAAAAATAGCAAACAAATGAAAGGGATAGGAAGTGATGTTGAGAAATCAATAAGAGAAAACCTAGGGCTTCAATTTCACATCGACTATCATTATTGAATTACTTACTTTCCTCAATCTAGTTAATTATACTAATTGCCAATCGGGATTCCTAATGCATTAATAAGCCTTTCTCAAAGTCAAATTAACCTAACATATACTACCAATTCAATTATATCCTATGTGAATTGTAATAGTCTAAATTGTATTAAGTTCTGTGAATTCTCTTTCATGATTGCATAAGGTCCTAGAATATTTCTATTCTACGCTCTCTATGGATCTAATTCTTGTGGTCTAAGTATCTAATCCCTTTCCAGTTCATAGACATTGACTTTTCTTCATACTAATTGACCAAATCAATAAGAAGGTAAATGTAGAGAAATAGAACTTAATTAGATATAAGAAAACTGAATTGAATCATATAAGCCATCAATACATTTATTATTGGCTACTCGTAGCCCTAGTGAAAGATTTAGAAAGCCATAGTCATGGGAAACAAGAAATAAAAGCTAGCAAACATAGATTCTAAAAGAGAAAAAGTAGAAGAAAAACTCTTGGTTGATTTCCACTTGATTTCTCTCTTGATCTCACATATGTGTTTCCTTTAGTTCCCAAAGTGTCAAAAAGTCCTAAAACTTCAGAAACATATATTTATAGTTAGGTTACTATTCTCCCTTCAATAGGAGTCCCAAACCACTCAAAATGATTGGGTTGAGCCCACATTGAAGCGTGGCTTCCATGCTGTAGCATGGAGAACCTTCTCTCTGCCTTGCCTTTCTTTAACTCCACGCTGTGGCGTGGGTTCCACATTGTAGCATGGATAGACAGCTCTCTACGTTGCTTTTTTTTTTTTTTTTCTTCAAGCTGTTGCTTGAGCAACACTCTTCTATTTGTGTGATTTTCTGTTGTAATTCCTTGGTAAAATCATTCTTTTGTGCAATTCATTCTCAACTTCCTAACCTTCAAAAAGCATAGGATTTATCTCAATAATACTCAAATCATAGCTCAAATTCTCAAGAAATAGGATGTAAATTGCAATTACCAATACCACTATAGCAATAGTTCCACAGCCCATTCAACTTTCTCCTGCAGGAAATGCACTTGCAATTCTACTTTCAGAATACTCAAACTCAAATGATACTAATATTAACAACTAATTCAAATGTTACTTCTAATTCTACTCGTATTGATCATGGAAGGAGTCTATTTCAATAATTCTTGCATTTATTATCTAATCGGTGGCAATTTTTGTTCTTGCATTTTGTGAAGTGGGTGTTTGGGAGGAAAGAAATGTAGAAGTTGTGGCAGAGAAAGAGAGATCAAACGGAGACCATAACTGAAGGACGTGTATACCTGTAATGGGCTAGATTTTTTTGTTCTTGTTTTTGAAATAAAATAAACAAATTAAAGAAAAAAGAGAGTTAAAGTCAGTTTTGGAAACTGACTTGGTGTGGAAACTAAAAATATTTGCATATCCTTTTTGGAAGGAGGAGTTCCCACTCTCCCTTAACATCTTTACGTGAAAAAGAGAGCCTAAGAAGTTTTTTCTTCCACTTCTTTCTGCTTCTGTTCTATGCATGGTCTTTGGTGCAATTTGTTGTGGAAGAAACCAATATCCATGCGTGAGTTGGTTGTACTACATGGAGCATAGAATAGAGGACAAATCCAAGAATCAACAAGTAAGTATTTTCTCCTTATCATGAGTTTTTCCTACATTAGTATTAGAGTCTGATTGCTCTGTTTGTGTTCCCCTACATGAATTCCTCTACAAAGTATTATGAGAAAGCATGCATGTACCGTACGTGATATATTATCTGTATGCTTAGATTTTGTTTTTTTGTTCCTGTATCACGTTATCTGTTATGTAAAGTTTTGGGGTTTGCTTTGTTCTTTCTCCCTATAGCCTATTGCTGTTTTGGCTTTCACTTAAGAAAAAAAAACAATCGATTATTATGCTAGATGATCTGAACATCAAAGGCATATGGGTCGTGTTGTTTTAGTTTATAATCCACAACTCTATAATATTAATGTGTCAGATCAAAGTAATCGGAACTACTCTTGAACTTGCTCTTTTTGTTCTTATTCAGTTTTTTGAATTAGTTTTCTCTGCCTTCAGTTTCTGGAAGTTTGAGAAGTGGCATATATATATATATATATATATATACATGCTAGTGTATGCCCTGCGCAATGCGCATTTTTTTATTTTGTTTTATGGGTTTTTCCTTGAAGGAATATGACAAATATATGGTAAAAAAAAAAAATGTACTCAAATCATATAAAGATTGTAATTACATTTGATAATTAAGTGATGGTTAAGTTAATAAAATATCTCTTTATACACTATATTTTGTGTAACATTTGATCTATTCTCATTAGCATTGCAAATTTATATCTTCAGTCTTCTTTTTTTTTTTTTTTTTTTCATTTCACCCTGAAGATTAAGACATATAATCGAACAAATGTGAAGATAGACTTTGACAAATGCAATCATAACCAGTATCATGAAATTATAGCTTATAACTACATATTTATCAGAAAAGCAAG